>OU452219.1:20807268-21497218 GCA_911728455.2 Marthasterias glacialis | reverse complement strand
GTCTATTGAAACAAGCATTAGCTATCCCCAGGGATGTTCTACTTGTTTTTTATGAGGTGTTCTTTTGTGAACAGGTCTTTGAAAAAGACATAAAAAAAACCACCCAGTTCCATTCAGAAAGCTAGAGTTGTTTCCCAAGGGTAACCTGATATGAGACATGTCCATTATTTGGGTTCCAATCAGGGTTTATTTCTGCCTCGATCCAGATTAGTTTTCATTACAAAGCTCCCACCTTACTTGCCTCTCTTATCTTACCGCATCACTCTCTGCAAGACATGGCCTCCACTCAAAAGTGGTGTAACCAGACAATTTTTTTTTTTTTTTTTTTGAGGGGCGGGGGGGGGGGGGGGGGGGTTCAAGCGGGTTGCAAAGACATAATTTGAAGGGCTATTTAAATGTATCAAACCATTTATTTGTGCGTTTTTGCAATCTCATTTTTTATTTTTATTACAATTTTTTATTTATTTTATTTATTTATTTATTTATTTTTTTGGGGGGTGACCGGGGGGGGGGGGGGGGGGGGCTTCCACCCCACCCCCGTTAAAATGCTATATAAATACATTTATGTTTTTATTATTTTTACCCCAAAAGTTCCTGATTTTGGACAATAGTAGAGGCATAACTAAGGGGGCAGGGGGGGGACATGTGTCTGTGGAAATGATGTCTGTGCCCCCCGGGTGCCCCCCCCCATTTGAAATCTGGACTTTTGAGATTAAAAATTTCCAAAATAAAATGTTACAAAGTAATTTCAATGTTTTTAGAACTACTTTTAATTATTTACACACAGAGTGTAGTTTGTTTTACAGTCTTTACAGAAACTACAGTTTTAATTGGCCAAAAGTGCCCCCCTAGGAAAAATTGTGCCCCCCCCCCCCTTGTGCCCCACTAAAATTTTACCCTAGTTACAGCACTGGACAAAAGGTTTAATAATATCCTTATATTGGTATAAGATGACTCAATTCAAGTTCCCAGTGTGCTGTTCGTCTTTACTGTTACGTCACTTAGAAATCACACAAAATCATAATTATTTATTTAAAAAAAAACCACTTTACATAAAAAACAAAACCAAAACCAAAACCAAAACCTCTTTACACTAATAAAAACTTTTCTGTAACCTTGCATGACTTCTGTTTTCCTGAATTAGGATTGTCATCATTGAATGATGAAGCTACAGTTAAGAAAGATAGAAAGAATCTACTTCCTAACATAGTTGAGTATGGAGGTCCGCTGATGAAGACTACTGTTCCAGGCCCCAAATCTCAAGTAAGTGTCTCTGTTACAAGATTGCTATAATGGCTTTGGCTAGCAGTGTATCTATGCCACTGCTACAATATTGCTATACATTTGTAATGGCTTTGGCTAGTAGTATAAACTATGCCACTGTTACAAGACTGCTACGATGGCTTTTAGCTAGCAGTATGGCTAAGCCACTTCTACAATATTGCTATAATGGCTTAGGTTAGCAGTATGGCTAAGCCACTGTTACAAGATTGCTTTAATGGCTTTGGCTAGTGGTATGTCTATGCCACTGTTACAAGATTGCTATACATTTATAATGGCTTTGGCTAGCAGTATAACTATGCCACTGTTACAAAACTGCTACAATGGCTTTTAGCTAGTAGTATGGCTAGGCCACTTTTACAAAATTGATATAATGGCTTAGGTTAGCAGCATGTCGAAGCCACTGTTACAAGATTGCTATAATGACTTTGGCTAGCAGCATGGCTAAGCCACTGTTACAAGATGGCTACAATGGCTTTAGCTAGCAGCATGGCTAAGCTACTGTTACAAGATTGCTACAATGGCTTTAGCTAGCAGTATGGCTAGGTTACCTATACAAGATTGCTATGAAGGGTTTAGCTATTCGTATGGCTATGCTACTTCTACAAGATGGCTATAATGGCTTTGGCTAGCAGTATGGCTAGGCCACTGATACAAGATTGCTCAAATGGCTTTGGCAAGCAGTATGGCTAGGCCCCCCCCATGTATATATTTTTTTAATTTTTTTTTTTAATTTTTAGCAATATGGTTTTGCCACTGCTTAGTGCTACAAGATTGAAACAATGGTTTGGCTAACAGTATGATTAGGCTACTGGTTTCAAGATTGCTACAATAGTTTTGGCAAGCTGAGTATGGCTACGCCACTGCTACAAGATTGCTATAATGGCTTTGGCTAGCAGTATGGCTAGCCCCCCACCCCCTGTAAAATTTTAAAAAACATTTATAACAATTTTTTAGCAATATGGTTTTGCCACTGTTACAAGATTGCTATAATGGCTTTGGCTAGCAGTATGGCTAGGCCACTGGTTACATGATTGCTACAATAGTTTTGGCTAGCTGAGTATGGCTAGGCCACTGCTACAAGATTGCTATAATGGCTTTGGCTAGCAGTATGGCTAGCCCCCCCCCCCCCTGTAATTTTTTTTTAAATTTTTTAAATTGTTTTTTTTTTATTTTTAGCAATATGGTTTTGCCACTGCTACAAGATTGAAACAGTTGTTTGGCGAGCAGTATGGTTAGGCCACTGGTTACAAGATTGCTACATTATTTTTGGCTAGCTGAGTATGGCTAGGCCACTGTTACAAGATTGCTATAATGTCTTTGGCTAGCAGTATGGCTACGCCACTGCTACAAGATTGCTACATTGGTTTTGGCTAGCAGTATGGCTAGGCCACTGGTTACAAGATTGCTACAATAGTTTTGCCTAGCTGAGTATAGCTAGGCCATTGTTACAAGACTGCTATAATGTCTTTGGCTAGCAGTATGGCTAGGCCACTGGTTACAAGATTGCTACAATAGTTTTGGCTAGCTGAGTATGGCTGGGCCACTGTTACAATATTGCTATACATTTGTAATGGCTTTGGCTAGCAGTATAAACTATGCCACTGTTTATACAAGACTGCTACAATGGCTTATAGCTAGCAGTATGGCTAGGCCATTACAAGATTGCTATAATGACTTTGGCTAGCAGCATGGCTAAGCCACTGTTAAAAGATGGCTACAATGGCTTTAGCTAGCAGTATGGCTAGGTTACCTATACAAGATTGCTATGGAAGGGTTTGGCTATTCGTATGGCTATGCCACTTCTACAAGATGGCTATAATGGCTTTGGCTAGCAGTATGGCTAGGCCACTGATACAAGATTGCTAAAATGGCTTTGGCAAGCAGTATGGCTAGGCCCCCCATGTATAATTTTTTTTAAATTTTTTTTTAAATTTTTTAGCAATATGGTTTTGCCACTGCTTAGTGCTACAAGATTGAAACAATGGTTTGGCTAACAGTATGATTAGGCCACTGGTTACAAGATTGCTACAATAGTTTTGGCAAGCTGAGTATGGCTAGGCCACTGCTACAAGATTGCTATAATGGCTTTGGCTAGCAGTATGGCTAGCCCCCCCCCTATAAAATTTTTAAAATTTTTTATGACAATTTTTTAGCAATATGGTTTTGCCACTGCTACAAGATTGAAACAGTTGTTTGGCTAGCAGTATGGTTAGGCCACTGGTTACAAGATTGCTACAATAGTTTTGGCTAGCTGAGTATGGCTAGGCCACTACTACAAGATTGCTATAATGGCTTTGGCTAGCAGTGTGTCTATGCCACTGTTACAATTGCTATACATTTGTAATGGCTTTGGCTAGCAGTATAAACTATGCCACTGTTACAAGACTGCTACAATGGCTTTTAGCTAGCAGTATGGCTAAGCCACTTCTACAATATTGCTATAATGGCTTAGGTTAGCAGTATGGCTAAGCCACTGTTACAAGATTGCTTTAATGGCTTTGGCTAGTGGTATGTCTATGCCACTGTTACAAGATTGCTATACATTTATAATGGCTTTGGCTAGCAGTATAACTATGCCACTGTTACAAAACTGCTACAATGGCTTTTAGCTAGTAGTATGGCTAGGCCACTTTTACAAGATTGATATAATGGCTTAGGTTAGCAGCATGTCGAAGCCACTGTTACAAGATTGCTATAATGACTTTGGTTAGCAGCATGGCTAAGCCACTGTTACAAGATGGCTACAATGGCTTTAGCTAGCAGCATGGCTAAACCACTGTTACAAGATGGCTACAATGGCTTTAGCTAGCAGTATGGCTAGGTTACCTATACAAGATTGCTATGAAGGGTTTGGCTATTCGTATGGCTATGTCACTTCTACAAGATGGCTATAATGGCTTTGGCTAGCAGTATGGCTAGGCCACTGATACAAGATTGCTCAAATGGCTTTGGCAAGCAGTATGGCTAGGCCCCCCCCCCCCCCATGTATAATTTTTTTTTAATTTTTTTTTTAATTTTTAGCGATATGGTTTTGCCACTGCTTAGTGCTACAGGATTGAAACAATGGTTTGGCTAACAGTATGATTAGGTCACTGGTTACAAGATTGCTACAATAGTTTTGGCTAGCCGAGTATGGCTAGACCACTGTTACAAGATTGCTATAATGTCTTTGGCTAGCAGTATGGCTACGCCACTGCTACAAGATTGATACAATAGTTGTGGCTAGCTGAGTATGGCTAGGCCACTATTACAAGATTGCTATAATGGCTTTGGCTAGCAGTATGGCTAGGCCTCCCCCCTTTATATTTATTTTTTACAATGGTGTTACCTAGCAATATGGTTCTGCCACTGCTACAAGATTGAAACAATGGTTTGGCTAGCTGAGTATGACTAGGCCACTGTTAAAAGGTTGCTATTATGGCTTCTGACTGGTCCCCCTGAGCAAAGTAGATTTGGCATTGCACATAGGACCGCCCACCAACAATAAGGGCTGGTTAGCTCAGTTGGTAAAGCGCTCGTACGGTATTCGAGAGGTCGCGGGTTCGAGTCCGGCATCAGCCAAATTTTCTTTGCTCACCCTATTTATTTATAATATTCTCCCAGTCAGTTTCTCATGTACTTTCGCTGTGTAAATCCACGTAAAAAGCTGTATCCATTCGTTGTGTATCCCCGCTACTGCCGTTTACCAGGTTGTTTGCATCTTAACCGGGGTAGTGATCCCTGGTATTGTATATATATATATATATATAAATAAATAGGGTGAGCAAAGAAAATTTGGCTGATGCCGGACTCGAACTCGCGACCTCTCGATTACCGTACGAGCGCTCTACCAACTGAGCTAACCAGCCCTTATTGTTGGTGGGCGGTCCTATGTGCAATACCAAATCTACTTTGCTCGGGGGGACCAGTCAGAAGCCGAACCGTGCTGCCGGTAAGCCAGGGATCACTACCCCGTTTAAGATGCAAACAACCTGGTAAACGGCAGTAGCGGGGATACACAACGAATGGATACAGCTTTTTATGTGGATTTACACAGAGAGAGTAGATGAGAAACTGACTGGGAGAATATTATAAATAAATAGGGTGAGCAAAGAAAATTTGGCTGATGCCGGACTCGAACCCGCGACCTCTCGAATACCGTACGAGCGCTTTACCAACTGAGCTAACCAGCCCTTATTGTTGGTGGGCGGTCCTATGTGCAATACCAAATCTACTTTGCTCGGGGGGACCAGTCAGAAGCCGAACCGTGCTGCCGATAAGCCAGGGATCACTACCCCGGTTAAGATGCAAACAACCTGGTAAACGGCAGTAGCGGGGATACACAACGAATGGATACAGCTTTTTACGTGGATTTACACAGAGAGAGTAGATGAGAAACTGACTGGGAGAATATTATAAATGAATAGGGTGAGCAAAGAAAATTTGGCTGATGCCGGACTCGAACCCGCGACCTCTCGAATACCGTACGAGCGCTCTACCAACTGAGCTAACCAGCCCTTATTGTTGGTGGGCGGTCCTATGTGCAATACCAAATCTACTTTGCTCGGGGGGACCAGTCAGTCAATATATATATATATATATAAATTTATTTTTTACAATAGTGTTACCTAGCAATATGGTTTTGCCACTGCTACAAGATTGAAACAATGGTTTGGCTAGCAGTATGATTAGGCCACTGGTTACAAGATTGCTACAAGCGTTTTGGCTAGCTGAATATGGCTAGGCCACTGTTACAAGATTGCTATAATGTCTTTGGCTAGCAGTATGGCTACGCCACTGCTACAAGATTGCTACAATGGTTTTGGCTTGCAGTATGGCTAGGCCACCTTAACATTGCACTACATAGGTAGGGGTTTTGGTAGCCCCCAAACCCTTGACATGTGTTTTGTGGATTGTTGATGTTTGTCCACTCTAATCCCTGGCTATTGTAACAATCTTGCGTGGCATTGACCAAGCCATACTGCTATCCAAAACCATTATAGCAATCTTGTAACAGCTTTGGCTAGCATACTCAGCTAGCCAAAACTATTTTGTCAATCTTGTAACAGTGGCGTAACATTACTAACTGCTAGCTAGAAGTAGAGAATGCAATAGTTTCGAAGATTTACCACTTTTGAAATTTCTTTTTAATTTTGCAGGAACTGTTGAAGTCATTTGATGAAGTAACTAAGGTGGGTTATGAACTGCAGTTTAATATCAAGTTTTATTGACAGTAGATTAACTATGGCTTTGAGTGCTTGCATTTGCTTCCTTAACATTGTAGGCCTATCAAACTGTGGGCGTAAAGGCTTGGTGTATGTGTTAAATCTTGTCAGGGCATCAGGTTGGCTTGGCGATTCCTTTCCCTGCCTTTCACCTCTGTGGACCCTAGTTGGACCTCTGCCTCGAACCAGAGCCTTGCATGTGGATTGTGTTTTCTGTCCCTACCTGATTACATGGGTTTTTCCCCATTTATGAGGTTTTCCTCCCACATCTAAAACTAAACATCTGTTGTCTCCCATTTATGCTGTTAAATGGGGTTGCTCTGTTGGATGTGTAAGTAATTAAATAAATAATACAATTTCCTTACTCGGAGTGGGAGATGACTGAAGAACAGGTGGCTTTGTCATACTCCTTATTAACAGAAAAAGGAAAAACATTGGTAAGAATGCATATATAAATGTTCTTGGATTTTTCGCATGGTGGAAATCTTCCCTTGAATTATTTTTGCTTGAAATGCTATAGTTTTGCAAATTGAGTAAAACAATTAGTTTTGATCTCACAGTTTTGATCTCTGAAGTCCAAACACGTGTTTGAAAACAGTGAAACCACATAATTGTTTTACCCGCTATTTTCTTGTGACTCCGATGACCAATTGAGCACAAACTTTCACAGGTTTTTGTTATTTCATGTATATGTCGAGTCACCTATAGTGTGGATACTGGTCTTTGACAATTACCCATATTATCTGTGAGCTTTAATTAAAAGGGTTCACCCGAACAACTATCACTGTTATTGTGTACATTCTCAAATACCTCACAACCATGTTAAGGTCTTATTTTTATAGCACTCATTTCCAGTCAATGTTGGTTTGATTTCTTTGCAGAATGTTGAAACTGTTCAGTATTTTGTGGACTTTCATCAGAGTCTTGGCAACTATCTTGTAGATGTGGATGGCAATCGATTCCTGGATGTCTTCATGCACATCTCCTCCATTCCACTTGGTAAGATTTGAGCAAAGTTTCTGTAATATCCTCCAAGCATAGCATCACAATGCCATTTTGAAAAACCATTTGCTTGAAATTTGACAGTGTTCACTACTATTTCTGTCTTTGACTATAGCATGGTCAAGGTCAAGGTCACTCCTGGTAATGCATGATCAATTCATATTTTTGTTATAAGTGAAATTCCTCCAAAGAAGAAAAAACAAACAAAAAATCATTCTGTAATTATATAATTGTGAAGCTTTTGTTGTTTCAGTTGTAAAGTAAGCCAGACTTTTTCCCAAGGCTATTCATGGAATATGGATCAACTAGTTTTAGGTGACCCAACCATTCCCCCCAAATTGATCCAGTTCAACAGCACACTATAATACCACTCAAACAACGTTACTGCACCTTTAGAATGAACTTTTCAATTGAATTATAATGACTGTTGTCGGGTCAACACAATCTTTAGTCATTTTCTAGAAGCTTTTAGCTTGGAGCAAAGTTTCTTTATAAGTTCATCCAAGCATAATGTCACTGTATGCTATTTTAAAACCTTCAGGGTTGTGTGAGTTGGTTGAACATACGTTGAGCTTTTAGTACTGCCATTTCACTGTTCTCTTTAGACCTTGTGCAACTTCGTGCTTTCACCATTGCCATTTTTGGTGATCACCTCTCCAAAGAAAAGTACACGAGGTTCATGTTTATTGTAAATATTTAACAGATTCGAGGAGGTATTTTGTAATTGTTTTCGAAAACTGAAAAATATTATGTCACACAATGAATTTACATATATCAAGCTAACTTTCATTATGAAGATTTTTTTATTTTGAGTTTAAAACCATGGTCTATACGCTGCCTTTGATTTGCAAATGGTCAGGTCACTCTTGGTAATCCTTGATTGACTAATTTATATTTTTGAGCTCAAAATTATCTAGTTATGAAGACTAAAGTATCCTTTAAAAAAAAATATGATGGTGGGGGGGGGGGGCTCAAGCCCTTGCCCCTCCCCCTTAGCCATAGCATCAGATTGAAAAAATGCACAAAAGGAATGGCTCAATTCATCAAAAGCCACCCCAAAGTATGTCTTTGCCCCCACTTATTCCCTCCCCCCCCCAAAAAAAAAAAAAAAAAAAAAAATTGAAAATGTCGTAGTTTTACCACTGCACATGTCGCAAGCTCATACTGCCCCCACACTGAGGTCAAAGGAAGAACTATCATTGACTGAGAGTTGTGCGTGGTGCATAAACGGTTCTATTGTTCGACCTCGGCAGTGGCGGACTATGTAAAGGTTCTATAGAGGGATCAACACGCAACCCCATTCCTGAATTGATCATGAATTCTTAACGTTTGACCATTTTTCCACAAGCAAACTTTGAAAAAACTGATTTTGCCTTTCTAGCCACCCAAAAGGAAAATAACAACAATAGACTCTAGTTTCCATTTGTGTTGATTTACATGTAGGCCTGGAGAGTCTTCATGTTCCATGACAAATACATGCTTTGAGTGCATTTTCTAGTTGTAATTTTTACTCTTTAGTTCATTTTCTAGCTGTAATTATTACTCTTCAGTAATTCATTTTATCATTTATTGCTTTGCATTGTATTTTTAAATTTTAATGTTATTTTTATCGTAAATTAATTTTAATTTATAATCATGCTTTTAATTGTTTTTGTTTAGGTTTAATTGTGTTCAGCGCCTTAGAGCATGCCTCCATGATTAGGGCTCTCTATAAATCTTGGTATTATTATTATTATGCTTTGTACAATGCTGTGATATTTTTTTGAAGGCTAGTTTTGATTGGAGGTTGGGGTAATTATATCCCAGACCAAGGGAAACCTGAAGCCCAGGACTCTTTCATTCTTGAAGAAATATTTATACAATATCACTGTTGATTCTGTCTTTTTTTCAGGTTACAATCATCCAGCAATTCTTGATGTAGTCAAAAACCCTGCCAACTTGGTAAATACATTGAGAGTTTAATGATTCAGGTTGATGTAAATTGTTCATTATAGTGATTGTAGCTTTACCACTGTAATTTTATTGCCTATTGATGAGTGCATTGCCATGAGTTAAACATTTTGTAATTTCAACATGTATTTTGATTTATCTTTAACATTACTTTTGTGTTGTTAAAATTAATTATATCTCACTTGAAATGTTTTTATCAGATACATTTATGTGATATTAATTTACACAAAACTTGCCGACCAAATGACTTTTTCAACTATTCTTTTCCACTTGTGATTTTTCAATAACTCATGATCAAAATGTATGTTCGCACCTACAGAGTTTGTTTGCAAACAGACCAGCGCTAGCTGTTAAACCATCCAAAGAATACCCAACGGATCTTTTCAATGCTCTTGTTTCGGTAAGAATACTTCACCAATGCGAGTTGGAATGCTAGGTGACAGCAGACTCACCAGGTAAATTTCCATTGCTTACGTGGTTCTAGTGAGCATGCCCACATTTCTGAGTACAATTGATTTACCTGGTAAGTCTGCTGCCACCTAGCATCCCTAGTCCCAAAAAGTGGCCCATTGTCTTGAACATTTTAGTAACTTAGTGAGTTCAAGCATTGGCTAATTCCAATTGCATTTACATAACCTTTGCTATCAAGTATGCATGCAAACCAATTTAGAGGAAAACCAGTTAAACGGTTGTAGGACTGAGTAAGGGTAGATTGGTCTGGCAGAATCCTGAACTCACTAGCAGAAGCAATCTGTTAGTGTTACAAAATAGGAAGAGATGTCGTGACAAAATTATCAAATTATTTGAATTTACTATTTGGGGGACCAGGCTGGCTCATCAGTGTTTTTTCCCCTGCCTGTCACCTCTGTGGACCTTGGTTGGAATCTTGCCTCAGATCGGAGCCTAAGCTTGCATGTGGATTGGGTTTTCATTCCCTACCTGACTGTGTGGGTTTCCTCCATTTGGGGTTATCCTCCCACATCTTAAAGTGAACTTTTCTTTTTGTTTCTTATTCATCCTGCTGTTGGTGCTAGCGCTGTTGGATGTGTAATGAAATAAATACCCTAACTCTCCAAAGTGATTTACTAGGATCCTTTATCACTCTTACAAAATACTTCACCATATTATGATAACACAACACCCAAACAGTTGGGACTGTGGTTATGGTGGTATGCCTGATCCCTTGTAAAGCATAACAATGTGGGTGGCGTGGGTGGCATGTGCGTAAAGCGCATGCCTTGCCACCAATGTGACCCTGGTTTGATTCCCCCTAGGGCCATATGTAAGTAGAGTTGTGCATTGGTTCTCTCTTGTGCCACAAGGGTTTTTTCTCCAGGCCCTCGGGTTTTCCTCCCTCTGGAAAAACCAAATCTTTTCAATCTCAGGATGTGCTCCGTTGACATATATGGATTGATGTGGCCTGGCTGGCAAAAGGCACCCTTGAATGCCTGCAGCTCGAATACGTGTAGCTGCATCCTTTGCATTTCAGCTTCTCAGCTGCAGATAAGGATGATTAGCCTCCCAAATTATTATTATTATTATTATTAGTTTACAAGTGCAGTCCTCAGTCCAACACCATCAGTAACTCCCAACACCATCAGTAACTCAACACCCAAACTGTTGGACTCTGATATGGTGGTATGCCTGATCCAATGCAAAGCATAATCAGTTTACTAGGGCAGGCCACAGTCCAACACCATTCATCAGTAACACAGCCACCCAAACTCATGGACTCTGACTATGGTGGTGTGCCCGATCCCATGTAAAGCATGTTTATGAGTGCAGTCCTCAGTTTAACTCCATTTAGAATCACAACCACCAAACTATTGGATTCTTATTATTGTGGTATGCCTGATTCCATGTAAAAGCATAATCAGTTTACTGAGGACATATCTTGGTATAAAGGTTGGGATTGTGGAAAAATTATCTCTTCAAAATATTAACTCATTCAATGAATTTGCTGCATGAAAATCTAGTGTTAATTGCCTAAATATGAAATAGATTTTTTTAACTCTGTTGTAATAATTGCAGAATGGTGAAGTTGAATGCACTTTGAATCCTTGCCCATTTCTTTCTCTAGTGCTCTTTTGAAAATATTCTTAAAAAACATGCAGTCGGAATTTGATGGGTTTGCGATGGTTAAGGTTAAAGGAACATTCCTAAGAATGTGTTTCTTCAATTTTGAGTTTCTAGAGCCAATTAAGACAAGCAAACTTATTTAACCAAATCAAGGTCAACTCTGTTCTCTACACATTAACATCAGTTACAAAAAAAATGATTCGTGTCATAATGAAATGCATGTACTGTTTTTTGTTTTACAATTTGAGATCTCAAGAACAAAATGTAGATATAAGAGAATTTATATATTTATATATATATATATTTTTTAACAGGTTGCCCCGAAAGGTTTAAAACGTGTACAAACGATGATGTGTGGAGCGTGCTCAGTAGAACATGCTCTCAAGCAAACATACATGTGGTATAGGGTGAGTACCAAAGATGTAGAACTTGCAGGCAAAACAAAATAAATAAATAAATAAATAAATAAACAAATAAGCAAACAAACACCATGTCAAACAAAAACACTGTGCCTCATTGAGGTTGTAAACTCTACTTTTCGGACATTAACACTAAATGTACATAATTTTAATCCATAAACTGGTTTGTTTACGGAGTTCAGTGAGTTACACAATGGTTTTGAACATCGTTTCCAACTCATACAAGATTAAGCATATGCTTCACAATTGGTTCAATGAAGTGTTGGAGTCCATTTGAATTGTGCTAAGGAACATCCCCAGTAATGTGTCTTAATAGACCTTATGCACATGACGTCATTTGAGTAGGGCGCCCTCGTCTAGAGGTCAAAATGAGGTTGTTCATTGGCCAATCCTGTGCGCCGCGCGTACAAATCTCTGCGTTTCCATTGTTACATCATCGATTTACCTCTAAGATGGCGGCTCGATGACGTCAATGCATAAGGTCTATGCTAGTATACATGATTTTCTGTATTCTAAACCACCCATTAGGCCTACTCAAGCTTATTAACCTTATTTGTTGTACCATTATCCTGTGTCATTGAAGTGTAGCTTTTGAGCTTTACTCTTTAAGGTGATGGTGGTGTGTTTTTTTTTTCAAGAAAGTACAATTTGTTTTAAATATTTGCTGGCAAATGTTTGCTGGCGAGTAAAATGAAATGAAATGTAATGTGATTGCTAATCAACCCCTTTTAAAAGGTTTTCCTCAGTAACATTTTATCTTGTGTGTGTGTAAATCTTTTGCCTTTTTGTATATATTTTGACATGATATATATTTATTTTGTTTAATAACTGTTGTTTTTCTCATAACTGGATAGCCTCCAGACATAAAGTTTGTTTCTTTTAGGCAGCCTATTGGGCTCTATCTGGTTCACTTTCTGTGTTTTAATTGTTTTCATTGTATCTTTTTTTTTTTGCTATTTTGATTATGTATGTAGTTTTTTTATGACTGCTTGAGAAATAAAATAAATGTAAATATAAATGTAAATACTTTTACAGCAATAACAAATGTTCATGTATCTGACAGCCCATGCCAAAAACAGGCACTTCTCAGAAAAAGTTAAATGGCATCCAGATTCAGGACAACTGAAACTATCGGGCAATCAAACCAAGATATTAAGTAATGTGATGCCTTACACATTCTACATGTATATGTTGAAAAATACTTACCTTGTATAATAGGCCTAAATTAGGTTGTATTTGAAAGCTCTTTTTCTCATCTATTTGATGAGCAAATTAACCCAACTTTGGCAGGAAGTCCCTGGTTTTGGCATGGAACATCACAGATCCTTTGTCATAATAGTGTTTTGCTTCAAGTGTTCTCTAATCTGTTTCTTAATCACAGACCAAGGAACGAGGAGGCCCTCCTACACAAGAGGATCTTGACACTTGTCTTCAAAACAAGGTTTACTAATCTTATTAATAGTTCTATTTTCTATCCAGTCGAGTTAAACTTTATTAAGGAGAGTGTAGAACTTTTGTTTTCGGCCCCCATTTTTTTCTGAAAGTGGACATTGCTCTTTTTCTGTTTCAACCAGCAAAACAGCATCTTGTAACATGGACACCCTTTTGAATAAAAGCCCAAAAATTAGACAAAGGTAATTCCAGTTTTGATTTACCACACAGCAACCTGGAAATCCTCCATACAGCGTGCTGTCATTTCAAGGGTCTTTCCATGGCAGAACAGTCGGTAAGAGCAAAACATTTTCACAAATCCTTAAATTTTTAACATTTTTGTATAGATATTTTATGTACACATATTTTTAAGTTTTCTGTATTCCTGTTTCTCCCCCCCCCCCCCGCCATCATTCCCAAATAATCGGCAAACTGAACTTTTTGCAAGCCTGATGCTCCCTTTTCAGAAGGGTAGGGCAGTTTTTTCAATGGCCAGGGGCACTAAGGTAATGACCAGGGGCACAAAGGCAATGACCAGGGGCACTAAGGCAATGACCAGGAGCACTAAGGCAATGCCCAGGGGCACCAAAGCAATGTCCAGGGGCACTAAGGCAATGACCAGGAGCACTAAGGCAATGACCACGGGCACAAAGGCAATGCCCAGGGGCACCAAAGCAATGTCCAGGGGCACTAAGGCAATGACCAGGAGCACTAAGGCAATGACCAGGGGCACAAAGGCAATGCCCAGGGGCACCAAAGCAATGTCCAGGGGCACTAAGGCAATGACCAGGAGCACTAAGGCAATGACCAGGGCACCAAGGCAATGACCAGGGCACCAAGGCAATGACCAGGGCACCAAGGCAATGACCAGGGCACCAAGGCAATGCCCAGGGGCAACAAGGCAATGCCCAGGGGCAACAAGGCAATGACCAGGAGCACTAAGGCAATGCCCAGGGGCACCAAAGCAATGCCCAGGGGCACTAAGGCAATGACCAGGAGCACTAAGGCAATGACCAGGGCACCAAGGCAATGCCCAGGGGCAACAAGGCAATGCCCAGGGGCAACAAGGCAATGACCAGGAGCACTAAGGCAATGCCCAGGGGCACCAAAGCAATGCCCAGGGGCACTAAGGCAATGACCAGGAGCACTAAGGCAATGCCCAGGGGCACCAAAGCAATGCCCAGGGGCACTAAGGCAATGACCAGGAGCACTAAGGCAATGACCAGGGGTACTCAGGCAATGACCATGGGCACCAAGGCAATGACTAGGGGTACTAAGGCAATGACCAGGGGTACTAAGGCAATGCCCAGGGGTACCAAGGCAATGCCCAGGGGTACCAAGGCAATGCCCAGGGACATGGACGCAATTGCCTCCATTGCCTCCTTGAAGATTCAGGCCCACTTTTGGTAACAGGAGAATTGGATACCTCCGCAGTCTAGCCTTCTCCACATTTATTTAAAAAAAATATATAACTTTTTGTTCCTTGTGAGGTTTAATGTTTAATATTTTTTGTTAGTGTCGGTAAGAAATTTAAAAAAGTTTTAATAATGATAATATTCTAACAGATAACAAACCTTGCTACTGTATTTGTCTATCAAAGGTTGTTGTGATCTTAATGAATCAGTGATTTTTGCAAACCATCACCTAGTTTAATTTAGTATTTCAGATGTGAGATATCTTTTGTTTGTGTACTTCTCATGTTTGAGTAACTTATTTGTCTTCTTTTCTTCCCCCATACACAGCCACACTTTCCCTATCACACTCCAAGATTGCCCACAGGATCGATATACCCACGTTGGATTGGCCCATTGCCCCCTTCCCAAGGCTTCAGTACCCCCTGGATCAATACCAACAGGAGAACCGTGCTGAGGAAGACAGGTGTCTAGCTGAGGTAATCATGACAGCTTAGCCTCCCTTCCAGGCATTAGTTGATTTATTAACTGTTTTGAACTGAAGATACCAAGGGTAGGAAATAGCCACCCAACATTGTGAATCAAGACTAATTCCATTCTCCCTTCTAAAGTTATTTATAAGAACTAGAGGGCATACAAAACCATGCGAAACAGCCCAACAAGAAGCATTTTTGACCCATTAAACAACACAGGTCACTCATCAGTGCCTTACATGTGAATTAGGTTTTCAGTCCCTACTTGATTGGAGTTTTCCTCCCACATCTAAAACTGACATTTCCTCATCGTCACAGGTATCCTCAGGCCTACTAGTGCTAGGCACTTCTGAGGATCCCTTGGTTTCATTACTAGAAAGGTACAGGTTTTTCCGGTCAACTTCAGCATTCAAATGCAGTTTTTGTGCGCACATGATTTGGTTGTTCTCATTGGGGATCATTTTAGTCATTCTGTTTCATTTATAGACATTCAAGACTACATTTTCACCATTCTTGAGTTGAATTTCTACTATCTTTTGACACTTAATGAAATTGAACAGTTAACCAGCCTCTTGCTGTTGGCTTTTGCAAAATTGAATGATATTTGCAAACTAATGCAAATGATCTTATTATTTGATAGTTTTAATGCTAAACTATTGGAAGTTGAATTACTCCTTTTGACTGTTGTTGATGTTAATGCATGCCAAGGGAGCATTAGTTTTCAAACGAAATTTAATGACCTGGGTGTTAAATTGAATGAATTTTTGTTGAAATTGGCCAGGGAAACCTATAACAAAAACAGTCTACCTCCTCAAGTTATCTCTGTTTTAAAACCCAAGTCCAAACATAATGGAAGGGCTTGTCCCTTGCACCAGTTTCTTCTTCATTGATAGAGATGTGGTTGTCTAAATGCCTTACAGGTGTATTCTCAGGTTGAGAGGATGAAGGAGCGAGGTGAACCAGTGGTCAGTGTCATCGTTGAGGCTATACAAGGTGAGGGTGGGGACAACCATGCCACACCCTACTTCTTCAAAAAACTCCAAAGTATATGCAAAGAGGTATGGACAAGAAATCAGGGGTTCTAGCAAACCATGATCTAATTTCATAGAGCTAACAAAACAAATATGCTTACCAGAATAAGGTTACCAGCGAAAACACCATGCCACTTGTACCATCTGTGACTGGTGTCCTGCACATTTTTTCTTAGCAGCAAACCATTCAGCACTATTTTCTGATTGAGCAGAGACATGAAATTGGGTCCCTGAATCTACCAATCTAACTAAGCTTTCTTCCTTAATCAGGTTTCTCCTGAAGGCAATCGAATCATACTGATCAAAATGTCGAGTTTTACACATGTACCCAGTTCTTTTCAAAACCACCAACACTCAGAGAGAGTTTTTTCATTTACATGGTGCTATTGCAAACTTCACTAGAGAAGTTTATACATTGATCACTAATGCCCTCAGATCTTTCTTAGGCATCAATATCGACAGACCCCAAAGTGGTGCAGACCAGACTGCTGGGCCCAATTTTATAGAGACGCATAAGCAGAAAATACTACTCAAACAAATTCTGCTTAGCAAAAATGAGCAGGATACCAGTCACATGCAGACGGTACATGAGAAATGGTATTTCGGCTGGTAACCTTATTATGGTAAGCATAAACTTGTTGCTCTTAGCTACTTTTTGTGCTCAATCAGCTCTATGAAATTGGACCCAGAGGATATGTGCAGTAGTTTCAACAATTGTATAAACAAACTTTGTGTTTTTACCAGCTGTATGTCTGTTTATAATAACCATTAATATCACAAGTTATAACACTCCATACAGAGATTCTGCCTTTTGATTGGTTTAGAGTGCATCACATGATATGACTTATTTTTACTAGAAAGCTGCACAAATGTGACTCGCTATACCTGTAGCAACCAATGTACTACACCCGTAGTAACAGCAGTTTCTTGGTACCTAGACGTCTACTAGGCACAATATATGTATTGGTTGTTAGAAAACAAATAATTGACTGCTTTTACTCATGCTATGTTTAAAACTACGACTCCCTCAGTGATCCCCAGAGCATTCTGTTTTCTGGAGGAGAAGCGGAACGTGCCGGATCAAAGCAATAACTATTTGTATACCAGCGGTTTTTTGAATGGGTTCTATCAAATCAGTTCAGTTTAGTCTAATTCCCATTTTTGTCAATCTTCCATTTGATCAGTTAGAATTTAATAATATTTTTAGGCCTATACAATTTTCGCATGTCACATTTGGCTACATGTACCTTGTTGGTAAGTCACTATGTTAAGCACGAGTGCATCTGCTACACACTTTTAATACCTCCTGCTGTAAAGCTGGCATACAATTGTGTCTAAGTTTACCAAACATCACTCAAGTTATTGTTCAGAGGCATTTCTGGAGTCTTTGCAAAACATGTTCTGTTCATAAATCCTCACAAAGAAAACTGAAGTCAATGCATTTCCTGTTGGCTTCTGTTGGGGGGCCAGCTTATATCATAGGAATTATAGCATAGAGGCCTGGTGCTTGGTTTTTAGAAGGGCAAGGTGGTTTGCTGTGGTAAAGGGAAATTTAAATTTCTGCAGGGGCATTTCAAGGGACATGGAGGCAATTGCCAGCATTGCCTCAGTGAAGTATACATCAGGCCTGTGCTATGGATAGGGGCAACAATTTGAAAGGGAGACCAGTGGAAAACCTTGCAACTTGTGCTCTTGCTATTTTGGCTGATAGACTGTGCAAGTCTAGCCCAGGTTCAAACATTTAGGGGAACCTTGGGTTTCCCATTGATTTTACATTTGAAGGAAACAAAATCACTCATAATCACAGGTCAAAACATACAAGATTTGCACAGTCTGTAGTCTCGTTCACTGTCTTCACTTAGCCAAGTTTCTATCAGTCTATCAGGCTAACTTTCACTTAGCAGTCTGCTAAGCAGCTTTCTGCATATAAGCCTATGCCTATGAAATCCTCTAATATAATGGCGGCATAGCTGAACAGTTTGATGCATTGGACTCAAGATCTGGTGGCTTAGTCATCAGGGTGTGGTTTCAAATCCCAGTCGTCTTGTGTCCTTGAGCTAGACACTTGGCTATAAATGCTTCTCTTCACCCAGGGGGTAAATGGGTACCTGTGGGGGCAGAGATGGTTCTTGTGATTGATTTAGCGTGGTGTACTACTTACTTGGCAGCACAGGCTGCATAGTCCCCAGGGAGCTGAGATGGTTTAACCTTATAGCATGTGTCCTGGGCAAATTAAATTGGCCCAATTTATGCACTGTGTATTGGCATGGCCAACTAAATCAATTCTATATTTATACTGTATTGGTTACAACACATCACGTGACCTCAAAATGACCTCGAGCTATGAAAGTTCAAGTTACAACCATATTACAGTTTTGGGAAGTCAGCTTTGAACTTGTATTTATGCCCCAACTGCAGTCAATGTTTCTGGAGATTTTATTTACAATTTCTATCAAAAAAGTAGTAATTTACAGATTAACCTGCATGGCATTATACAGAGCACTGCCATGGTTAAAGAATAAAACAAATGGCCCAGTGACTGGGGTAGTAAGATAATGTCAATAAGCCGTGAGTGTCAAAATTGGCAGATATTGGCGCTCTATATAATTGTCCATTTTTTATTTTCTTAGGTTGGTGCATCTTTCATTGTGGATGAGATACAGACAGGCTGCTTGGCCACAGGGACGTTCTGGGCGCATGAGGCCTGGGACCTTCCCGAGGCGCCAGATTTTGTCTGCTTCAGTAAGAAGATGTTGACAGGAGGGTACTACTTCAAGGAGGAGTTTGCTCCTCATGGGGTAAGAAAGTGGGTGGATCCCACCCTACATTGGATGCATAGTACGGTGTAGTAGAGAGAAGAAAATTCAGGTGCATTTAATTGTTTTCAAGGAGGGCTGATATTGGGCCAACAGCGGTTCGTCAGAAGGTTACCACCAGCAGACCACCAGCATAAATGTCCGCCTGCTCGCCGGTTGTCCTACGTCAGCAGCCGATCTTGAAATGAGACATTGATCCAACAACGGTCTGCTGTTGGCCCACTGGCGGATCTCCGTCGGCTGCAGACAGTCGATCGGACCAACAGCGAGCGGGCGGACATTTGTCAAGTGGCAGCCAACATCAGCCCGCCGGTGGTGCATCTGGTGGGCCGATGACGGACCAATTGCGGCTTGCGGACTGGGAAAGGGAGACCACCAACATAGGGATAGATAGCTCAGTTGGTAGTGCAAAAGCATGTAAGCCAAGAGGCCACAGGTTCACGTCCCATACTAGTAAATTTTTCTTTTATCCTAAAATTGATTTATAATTACCCAGTCGGTTTCCCTTGTTTATTACTAAAAGTTTTTTTTTTAATGGTAAACAAATATCATTGTCTTTGAGGTTCTTTTCAAGGGTCGTTGACCATTAGTTTGATTTGGGTTAAATTTCCATAGTTGTAGATTAAAGATATATGTTGACAGAACACATTCTGGTCTTTGAGAAAGCACTGCTAGGGTCAAGACATGAGGCAGTTTTTTGCATTTACACCTCAGGTCACTTTGATTGGTGAGCAGTTTGCAACAGCTGTCCTTATTCTCGGAATAATTTTCAGTAACAACCCTCAATAAGGCTTTAGTTGTGCACAAGGTGACAGGACGTGTGTCAAGCCTGGTTCATACTTCACACAGAAAGCGAATGTATGTGATTTGTCATGATACAACCAATACCCATAGACATTGTTTTCTGGGTGTAACGAAAGGGAATTCACTTCGCTTCTGATATTTGCATTAAGTGTGATCCAGGCTTTAGGTTACTTGATGACCCAGTGAACTAATAGGGTTTGAAATTTTTGTTTCAGGCTGGCAGAGTGTTTAATACATGGATGGGAGACCCACCAAAAGTCATGATGCTAGAGGCAGTTATTAATCAGATTAAGAAAGATAATCTACAGGAAGTTGTCAGAGCGTCAGGGAAGGCGTTACTGTCTGGTCTGGAAGATCTACAGGTAATTCTAGTGTATTCTTTTTTATCTGTAACTTTAATCATTGGCTTAGTTTTTCACTTACTTCTTGCTTTTTTAATGTATTTTCTTTCTTTGATTGGATCATCTTGTGAGGAGCTGGCCTCATTTTAAAACTTTTAATATAAAACATCAAATTTGGCCTTTGGGCTACGATTTGTGTTTGTTTCAACAATAATACATAAATAATAATATATCCATCCCTCCCCTCAGGCTAAATATCCACACCTTCTCTCAAGAACACGCGGTGTGGGAACATTCTGTGCAGTTGACTGTAAGGATCCAGACACAAGCATGAAGCTTGCCCTCAGAACCAGAGATTCAGGTACTCATTTAAATTTTGCAATAATACAAGCATTTATAAAGTGCATTTCTCAAAAAATTGCACTGAAAAGAACTCGAGAAAAGATCAGAAGAAATGGGGAAATAAAAGCAGACATTGACCTTAAAGGGTGTTTGCACAACACTGGTAAGATTGGAAATATAAATGTTCACAGACTTGCACATGACTTTCATGGAACAAAGATGGTCAAGGTAGAAAACTTCCCTTGAAATATTTGTGTATTTAATGCTTAAGTTTTTGAGAAATTAGTAACAAAAATTACTTTGATCGCCCAAGTCCTAAAGCTGATGTTTGAAAACAGTAAAAACATATAATGGGGTTTTTCACTATTTTCTTGTACTCTGATGACCGATTGAGCTTAAAGTTCCCCAGGTTTTATTATTTGTGTTTTTGCTCATACACCGATGTGTGTTAAGCACTGTACACTCGGTACTTTCCCCAGTCCTGTGAAAAAAAACCCACAGGTGTATTCCTTCGGTGGAGGAAAAACACAAATAATATTCTTTATCCCCAATGCAAAAATTTCCCAGGTTTGTGATTTCCTGTATGTTGGCTAACAAAGTGCAGATACTGGTCTATGACCATTACCAATTTTGAAATGACAAACAGTACGAAAGTACCAAATGTCATTTTATCTTTGGGAATGAAATGGTGGACATTTTAATGTCATTGACAAAAATATGCTAATGAAAAATCATCTTTATATTGATTGCTTTAATAAAAACATTTACAGTGTTTTTTTTTTATGATCTGTTTGCTACTTTGATTTTCTGTGTGTATATATGCATTGGTCATGTTGGTTCTAATTATAAAACAAACCCTGTGTTTTGCTTATGATTGTATGTAAATACCACATTATTCAAGATGTTTTGTTTTTTCCTGTTTTCTTTTAACTAACAATTTTTTATGAAATGATATTTCGGGTAACTATATATTATAACTGTATTTATTATAACTGTATATATTAATTGGGGTGAGCAAAGAAAATTTGGCTGATGCTGCACTCGAACCCGCAACCTCTCGAATACCGTATGAGCGCTCTAACCAACTGAGCTAACCAGCCCTATGTTGGTGGGCGGTCCTGTGCAATGCCAAACCACTTTGCTCGTGGGGGTTCAGTCAGAAGCGGATACAACTGTATATATTATATTATAACATACATTATATATAACTGTATATATTATAACTATATATTATAACTGCAGGAAATTTCATGCTTTACCATAAAGTGCAAAATTTTCCCACATTTGGGCCTTAGCAGCTGGACTCAGATTAACACAAATTGTTTTCTTCTTGTGTTTTTATGACTCAGGTGTTCAAATCGGTACATGTGGAACACAAACTGTAAGATTTCGGCCAGCTCTAATCTTCCAGCCAAAGCATGTTGACATTGTACTTGACCATCTGGATACGGCACTAGCTGGGTTATAAATGAAAATCGCAATCAGATCATTTACGCTGTAACTGTTCCAGCCAAACTGGAACCAAGATTTGGCCTTATAGGACTAGCCTTGATCAAGTCATGCCTGCCGTTCGAAACGATTTAATCACATCTTTTGCCCCGCTTAGCTGTACGCCTCCAAACTTCAGCATACCCCCATGCTCACAGTGTGTGGATCCATACCCTGTACATGTATATACTGTACAGTGCTGTTTTACTACACAGCTTGACCAACGCGTACGATCGCTTGCAAAGGCACACTTGTATCCACTACAGCACTATTAGTTATTGATCTCGCTGTATACAGCATGTTTTCTGGGCCGGGGGAAGATGGCAGCGCACCGTGTGTGTGTGTGAGCATGTGCAGGCATTCAAACCGAGGACTTTAACAAAAGGAATCCGGGTGTTCCGACCAAGCGAGGACGTCCTCGCTTGGTTTTCGTGCACAAAACCAATTGTGACGTTGCTGAAAAAAACTAAGTCCAAACAATGGGAGAACAAAGAGAAGTCCTCAGTTTACACCATACACAAACGTGTGTGAGGGTGTGTGTGTGTGTTCCGAGATTCTAGGGCTATAGCTGCCAGGCGCACAACGACAACGGCCTTGAATCAAGGCTAGCCTAGGACACAAGGTCTCATAAAACCCTGTAATTCATGTAGCTTCTTGTGAGAAGCTACTAATTTCACTCCATTAACAATCCAGACCCTTAACCATCCGACAAATATTCAGTGAGTCAAGAATGAACTTTGAATTATTTATATCATAAGCATTATATCAATTATAGTTGATAGTGAAATGTGTATCTTTGGTTTGCAATACCTGCAGTATTACTCAAGAAACCCACAAGACTGATGTAATAATTCCACATTTTGACAATTCCGTTTATGTACAATTTTTATTCCAAAAATATTTGTAGATTTTTTCATTTTGAACCAGCATCATCTGTCAACATTCGTTCAGAGAAAAAATATCTAAATTTGTGTCTTTCAACGAAATATTGGGCAATACAACTCTGGTTTACTGTTGAGCATTATAGGATCCTAAACCTCAATTACCTCTTAATTTTTAATTTAATTTTCTGTACTGACATCACAAGTGGCTACTGTGCTAACGGTATGCCATTTGGGGAGTCAAAATTGCATGTCATTGGTGGTTGATTGGGTCAATACATCAGCTTGTGATTTCACTCTATTAACTCTTACTGTTATTTTTTTTTTTAATTTGTATAACTATTTAAAGACTTGATTGATGTAATAATTGCATCGGAGATAAAGGACATTTTGTATACGGTAGTTGTTTTAAAAAAATTTACTGGCTGGTAGCTAAAAAAAAACTACAAACTCTTTAAACTGCATTTTTTTGTTTTGAGCTGCCATAAAAACCATTTTAATAGAAATAATTTTCAAATATATTTTTTAGAAGGAATTGTTATTACGAGGATAACTGAATCTTTAATTTAGAAACTTTTGAGAGAAGTTATAAAGACCTGTCTCAGGTAACTTATTTTACATAATAAAGGATTAGAACACAGCTTATGCTTACATAAAATAAAATATAAATAATATCTTCACCAGTTGCCACCGTGATTCTTCATTTTTTCAAGAGAACAAAGTTTCTATTTCTTGCAGCTTAATTTTGTATTCCCTGCCGAGAAAATGTCAAATTCATGCACCGTGAATTGAAAACCTCAGCCGTTGCGTACAGATGATACACAATGGCATTTTTCATTGTCGCCTGTTTGCCGGCTCCAAAAATGTTTTTGTTGTCACACATCAGCTGGCGCCAACTGGTTAAACAGTATTAAAACGGGAAAATAGTTTAATTTTTTAACATAAAGCTTGACTGCCCTTTCATCAGTTTTCCATAAATATTGAAAATATTTTATCCAATAAACTCAGGGTGGAGAGAAGCAATAAAAGCTAAGACTGATATCAAATTGTGGGAATGGTTGGCCATTTTTGTGTGAGGTATCTTATGAAAAATCAAACGCTTTCGATCTCTGGCTTTGCTGCCCGGTTGTTTATACAGCAATGTGGCTGGCTGCCAAAAGGCTCCTGTACATGCCTGTAGCTTGACCACGAAGTAGCTGCGTCCTTCAGCTCCAAGTAAGGATGATTGGCCTCCCTAATTAATATTGTGAGTTGAAGTGTATTTTAAATTAATAGTCTACAGGATTTGATTTAACCTCTTGTCACCAGGTATGCCTGGTGGTTTCATAGCAGTTCAGACATCTGCTCTAGCATGCAAGAGACATGGGTTCAAATCCTACCCAAGTTTCGGCCTGTGGAATCTTGTTTTTGCAGGACTCAGAGAGCACTTTTTAGTTTACTTTCCAAATCACAGTGGATGATATTAAATGTTTAGATAGTAGGAGGGTTGACTGTTTACTGTGTAGATGCATTCACCACATGAAACCAAATTGCAGGTTATCATTCAGAACCACAGTGGATGATGTTAAATGGTCAGACAGTAGGAGGGTTAACTGTGTACTGTGTAGATGCATTCAATACATATTATGTTGCAGACTGGCATAATTTATTGATCATTCAGAACTACAGTGGATGATATTGAGTGGTCAGACAGTAGGAGGGTTAATACCTGTATTGGGGTTCCTGGTCAGTGTATCAAGTTGCATTCTGCATTTCCTCATCACAGTTTATAAGTTGAAGCAATGTTCTCAATCTTCCTGAGTGACACTAAGAAAGCAGTGTGTCCGAATTGGTTGTTGTGAGGCCGTGCAATATACTTTGGTACATCGTCCTCAATGTATTGGGTTTTCTGTCTAGGAGTAGGCTTGTAACTCTCATCTTCATCATCTTAAAATAAACCCATTCATAATTGAATTTATTCAGTTAGACAGGTTACAAGAGGTGAACATGATCACCGAAAAGATGATCTTGGAAAATACTCTTTCATAGTAATATTAATACTGGGTTCTTATAGCGCACCTTTCCTTGTAGCTAGATCACAGCGCTTTACAACTTGACCACATTATCACAGTCTACATTGTCATCAGTACAATTTTACTGTAAAGATTGCTAATCTTGTACATGTACATCAGGCATGTGACTACAGTTTGTAAAAAGTGCCGGGCACAGCCTGGTGGCCGATAATTGCCCTCGCCTTCGGCTCGGGCAATTATCGGCCACCAGGCCCCTAATCGATTTTAAACAATAGTTAAAAACCTCTTCATCACACCTTTATTCCCTTAATATAAAATAAGACGGCACGATAAACTGTATAAAGAAAAACTTCTGTCTGTCTCTTACCGCTTTGAACTGAAGAGTTTGCATCAGTGCTGAGTCTTGGGTCGCTTATGGAACTGCCGCTGTATCGTCTAGCCTGATTCACAATCCACTTCTTGTGAGTTACCTCCAGTACCTTCTCCATGGTCAGAGGATACTCGTGCACTCTTAGAAACTCGGCTACATCAATTACCTGAGTAAAAATATGGAAAGTTATTTTAAAACCAATAAATGTCTGTTCCTGACCCCTAGGTAAGAAATGGACTCTTCCATTTTCCCAGGTGGCATGGAATAAAATTTAAACTTTCAATATTTTTTCTGTAGTGGGTAGATATTTATTCTTCTCCCTCCTTAAGCAGTTCCCGCCGAAAGTCTTCAATTTTTTTCCTGTCCAGCCTGACAGAATTGCCAGAATCATTTTTCTTTGAGAATACCGCTGGCACAAAGAAACCCTGACTTGAAAAAGCTAAGAGAACCAAGATTCTCTTTGAAGCACCAGGATTTATTCACGCAGCGTGAATCGCCAAACCTTGGCTGTGAGACACGCCCCAGGATTGGTACTGAGACCAGAACAAGGGCTGAAATCTCGGCTCACTCTGACTTGCCTCCATTGAGCCAAAATAAAATTATATAGAATGGTGGAAGCCTTTTGATAATCCTCCTCTTATAACAAAAGGACAAAGGTCTGAATTCACACAAAAATACAATCATTTTCTGGCAGAGAAAATATTGGGGTGTATACATGCCATCCAGTGTTCTGGTTATTAAAGTATGTGGACAGCATTTGTAATTGTTAAATTTAATATGCATACATGAAATAACAAACCGGTGAAATTTTATGTGTAGTAAGTAAATAAGGAGAATCTCTTTACCAACCTGTGTAATATTAGCCACATACATGACAGCAGATTTGCCTGGTTTAAGTCTCTCTGCTAGGGTAGGTATAGCACCAAACGGCTTCTCCATGTCTATCACTGCTCCATCTACTAACAAAGAGGGGCCTAGGTCCTTGCTACGACTCTCCAATTTGCCTTTGCAATAAAAAAGAGCCAAACAAAAAACAAAAAAACTTTAATTTATGCTCATAATGCTGGTTGATTGTGGAACTGATAATACACTTTGTTGCACTTTGGGTCTACTCTACACTTGATTTGATTAGTTGGATAAGTTTTGTTCAGCCAGGGTAATTCTTATGTTGTTCTTACTTACATGTAAGTAAAATTAAAATTGACTCAATAATGCCAGTTGCTTATTTTTCAGTAGCCTGCCGATCTAAGAGAAAAATTTTGACTAATCTGAAGTACTCTTGACTAGCATGACTAGTCACTTAATCCAGCCATGGACATGAAGTCTTTTGCATGGTGCAGTAAACCTTGCAAAGCCTAGTTCATACTTCACTCTAACTGCGAAAGCGAAGCCAATCTGAGATCATACATTTTGCAGCTGCTTCATTGAGAACCACGCAGCAAATTATCAATTTCGCCTGAATTGAGCAACTCTACAACCAATCAAATTGCAGTATTCTTTGACTTGAGGGTGCACTTTTGGCAGTTCCGAGTTGGACAAACTGGTGCACTAGATATGGAATTCACAGAAGTGCTTTAAAATAGCATTGTGAACGGAGAACCAGACTATTCTGATCAACCGGCATGATTGATTTCGCAAGTTTGAACATACTTTTCACGACGATTACAGGTCATCCGTCTCCAGCTATTTATCTGTGTTTGCATCGTGCTTTGAAAACTTGGTTGGCATTCGCTTTTACCTAAAGTATGTACCAGGCTGAAGAACAAATCAGTATAGACAATGGCTTTAGAGATGATTGAAAGTATTTCAAATGTCTAAACCTGATTTCAGGCCTTGAATTACATGAAGGCCGTGGAGGCCATGGCCTCTGTCGACCTGGCTTTGCCCTGGTGCCCCTTTAAAACTTTTCCATGGACTTTAAGATTTTCCAATGGAAGTGCCCTTTACAAAATGAAAATGGCTTTGCTTACCGTGATTGTGATTTACATTTACCTATTATTATTCTTTTTTAAATAATTCAAAAAACGACTTCTTACCCAAGTGAAAGCAGACATTTTCTGGCCAATGATGCTCAGGGTGACAGACATTCCAAGATGACCTCCACTGGTTTATATTCTTCATGGCTCTCTTCTGGTGCACTTCCTTCGCTTCAAACGTATGAATGCGGCCTGTTGCACCAACTGTATTGTACAATAACAAGTTGTCCAGTTATCCTTCTGTGCAACACCCTGTAGCAAATGCTTACACAAAGCATGCGGGCTACGTCTCCGAAAGTCTGACGTGATAAAATCCTATTGGAAAATGTAAACGTGTGCGTCTTCATCTCCTGCAGTGTGGCGTTGAAGAGATGCACATTGTGCTGCCCACATGTACAGTGGTGATATACACTGTAGCCAATGCTGTGATTGGTCAATATGTTTAGGGGGCGGGGCTTAATGGATCGGTTCATTGTCAAAGACCAGTATCTATACTTCATGGCCTTTTTGGCTTAGGCTCTGGCTTAGGCTCTGGCTTAGTCTCTCAGCTATTTTGAAACCATGTGCTTTCAGTTCAGGTCTTCAAGCAGTTCGATGGAGCCTAAGCTAGAACCCAAGCCATAGTTTTAAAAAGGGCCTATTTGACTCAACATGTACACGAAATAACAAACCTGTGAAAATTTAAGCTCAATCTGTCATTGGAATCACAACAAAATAGTGAAAAAAGAGCTTGATGCTTTCACTTTTAAAAGTGAGGTTTTTGACTTTTGAGAGCGAAACTAATTGTTTTAAGAGTCGTTTCTTAAACACTAGCATTTCAGGCAAAATATTTCAGGAAAGTTTTTACCACTATGTACAGCTTTATAGACAGTAGGAGGGTTGACAGTGAGTGTGAGTGTACTGTGTACTAATTAAGTTATGTGTAAATCTGTAAACAAGTATATTTTCAATCGTACCAATATCATGCACAGGCATGCAACTACAGTTTATCAAAAACAGAGGAAAGTGCCAGGCAAAGCAAGACTTAGTACTGTTTTTTTTTCAATTTCCAATAGCACAGCTGAGAAACCCAAAAAGAGGAAATCAGCTGAAAAAGTTGCAAAAGCTGAGCGAAGCTTCTTGCTTCACAGTGAGAAAACAGTACGCATGACAAAAATTTGATTTCCATTCACTTTTCTGAGAAGTACAAGACGGGCTTGTTAAAATGTCATACACGGTTATAAACAGTACCTGAGCAGTAAGTTTGAAATGGATGGTCAAATAACTCTGTGCTAACATTTAATCATGATGACCATCCAACTGTAAAATGGATGATAATGATTGGTCAGACAGTAGGAGGGTTGACAGTGAGTGTACTGTGTAGGTATGCATTCACCACATGATATCATATCGGGGGCTGGCATATTTTATCTGTTATTCAAAACCCAAGTTGATGCTATAGAATGGACTGCCAGTAGGAGGGTTGGCAGTGTATTGTGTGGATGCATTCACCATGATATCATATTGAAGGCTGGCACAGTTTATCTACCACTCAAAACCATATTGAATTTTATTGAATGGTCAGAAAGTAAGAGGGTTAATGACTTCCTGGTAGCTATAGCTGTACTTAGACTGCTTTATGGATTTCTAATTCTACACATACCTGCTCTGGAGAGAAATAGTGTCATGGCCCCAGACCCTGTTCCTGCCTCTAAAATTACATCTCCTGGATTTGCATCGATCATCATCAACATTGTGCAACAATCCTTCAAGAACACAAAGTTTACAAATATCTGTGTTAGGTAAATGTAGTATTTAGTAAAGATTTTCTCTGAAAAGGTGACAAAACATGTGCCTGAAACTCAAATCTTGGATTTCCGAGTACTTAGGGTGGGTAAGGGTAATCACATTAAGTTGAACAAATAAAGACATTGCATAAAGGTTTTAGTCTCATGCTGGCCTTAGCCAGAGATTGAAAGTTTTTGATTTTTCTGGAGGGAGGGAAATCAGAGGGCCTGGAGAAAAACCCTTGTGGCACAGGACAGAACCAATGCACAACTCTACTCACACAAGGCCCTAGCTGGGTATCAAACCAGGGCCACAGTGGTGAGAGGTGAACACTTTATCCATAAGCCACCCATGCTCACTGGACACAGCAACAGCATGGGAAATCTGACTCCCAAAATGGCGCAACCAGGATTTATGTATGACGTCGGGTGATTCGGTTCCATACGTTGTTCATGTGTTGTATTCTTGAAGTGTGTGTACTCCACTCTGCTTGCCCAATTGAAGACGTTAACCAGATGAAACAAAATATAAGATTCTAAACCTTCTGTGTTGCACTACTGTACCTTTGGGTAAGATATGACCGGAGTACGTCTCATGTAAAGAACAAACTCCTCCAGGGTAGGTCTCCTGATCATGATATCAATGTCCAAGTCAGTGCTGAAGGTTCTCCCTGCCTGATGGCCAATGATGTCAGCATGGTAGATCATACCATACTTGCAACGGAATCTGTTCTGGGCTTCCAGTTTGAACATCCTGTGTAAACGATGTAAATAAGCATGGCTAAATATTTTCTAAATGTTTTACGGCTACACTATGACAGCTGGTGTGTCGTGGCCGAGCAGTCTAGTGCATCGGATTCAAGTTCTGATGGCTAAAATCACCGGAGTGTGGGTTCGATTCCAGGTCATGACACTTGTGTCCTTAATCGTAATTGGTCCTCTTAACCCAGGTGTATAAATGAGAACCCAAGAAGCCTGACACAATGTTGTGCTGGATTAACTCCTTAGCGCTAATACAAGCTTGAGGTCGTATGCTCCCCAGGGAGTTGAGAAAGTTTTAAGAATGGTCTACGTATGCCTGATAAACAGGGATGATAATGTTGTAAAGTGCCTTGACCATGATAAACTAGCTACTAGGGAAGACCATATAAATTACATGTAAGAGCAAAATAGAACAGTGCATACTACTCCAAACATCGAGTAAACCTCTGGTTCTTCTCAGATCACTATGGTTTGGTTTGAAAGCCTGCATGCATGTCATGTGTATGCCAGCCTGCAATATAATGTGGTGAATGCATCTCTGCAGTACACACGTGACACACACTTAGCTCTGTGCACAGTTGTGCCACCATACACAACCTATGCAGTTGAATGGTTTAAAGTGGTTGGTCAACTCACTGGAAAATATTACCAAGAGTTAGTAGGGTTAGGTTTGAACACATCTAACTTGAAAAAAATGTTAACACAAACCTACAAAGAAACTCATGTCTCTTGAAGTTTTCCCTGAATGCGATGACCATTTCACCATCAATCATGGGTGGACTGTTCTGATATGTCACTGACTGGTGCATCGCTGTGCTGCTGCTGTTACTTGCAGCTTCAGATCCAATACACGGAGCAGTTGTATGGGTCACGCTGCTGCGTGAATTGCCCGTCAGGTTTGCAGACATCTCGTCTTCTACATGCACTTTTGGTGCACATTTCTCGGATGGTGGTTGACAAAGTACTTCTTCACTGTCCAAATCTGTCTTCAGCATTCCACCTACTCTATCCATTGGCGATAAGCTCCGCCTCCCATGAATAACCCCTCTTTTCCTTGCCTCCATGTAACTCATCTGACCTTGTGAAAACTCTGCGCTATCAGTTTTTTCACCTGAAGAGGAACTGTCCTCTCCACGACCAGAATGATCACTGGCAAAATGTCTGTAAGTTCCCTGAGTTTTCCCATAACATCCCAGCAGTCTGTAACCACCCGATGGCATCCATCTGCTTCCAGAAGGAGGGCTGTGTTGTTTTCTTTGTCTCATTTTCAGTAGCAGAAGGCATGGATGATCCGGAGATTGTCTTGCAGACACCATGGAAGGCTGATCACTGAAAGAAGACAGCGCTCTTTTGAGCACCTTGGAAGTGAGTCGTACTTCCTTCATGGATTGATTGGTCATGCAGAATCTATGTAAGAACCTGACACTGACGGAGTGTAAACTCAAGGATACTAACGTCTGTTCCATAATGATGTTGGTGTCGATCGTTTAAACTGCAACAGCTGAGAAATACCAAACCCATCATTAACTATTAACAGCTCGCTTTGATTACTTCTATCTAGGGCTTAAATCTAAACATGAACAATTGTTTTTAAGACCATTTAAGCAGCAGCGGCACTACGGGGGGGGGGGGGGGGTACCCCCCAGTTATTTTTTTGCCCCCCCAAGTTCCTGCCTCAATTTCTTGCCTATGCCCGAATTTGAGTTTAACTGCTTTTCAGCAGTACAAAATTACACTGAAATATTTTGTTTGCCCCCCCAAAGTTAAGCTTGCCCCCCCCCCTTTTGCCCCCTTTAGCTACTCAGCTAACATATTATAAACAATGTAAACATCAAAAGCTACTTACGATAATTCCGTTTGAATTTCCACACTTTACCGAGTTTCTCAGTCCTTTGCTCAGTCAATGTATGTCGCCTCATGAACGGTTGACCGTTCTCTTTATGTCATGCTATAAAATGCATGCCGTGTCTTGTGGATTTGGTACTGGTAGCTCCTGTGATTGCACGTGTGTTGTGATCATGGCATCCGGCATCGGTTTGATGTTCGGGGTTTGTTTACACCTAATCGCATATAGAGGGCGCCCTTTCTTCATGATGGCGAACTGCTGCAGTCCTCCCCTTCCTGCTTGCGTCCTTTCCTGCCTGCCTCAGTTCGATTTACAGTGATTTAAATTTAAATAGGAGACTGAAAAGATCAGGCACCTTAATAAAATATTTAGTATTATTATTCTGTATTTTTTTTTTTAGTGGTAGGGTATGAAGTTTTTTTTTTAGTTTAGATTTTAGTGACAGATGCATGCCGTTTCAAAAGGAAAACAAACAAAAAATGTTCGCGTTATTATGCCACTGACAATAAATGCACAACATATTAAACATGCACAAAAATGTACCTGGCCGATGGACGTGGTTTACTTTCGGGATCCCGACAAGAGTTCATTGTTAGTTTTAATGAACTTCCACAGTTATACTTCATGGATTTTTCTCGTACAAGTAGGCCTATGCCTACCTTAAATGAATGCTTAGGGCCATAGAGCCAACAAAAATAAAAATGGGCCTATATCTTTCTCGGGTGTCTATACAAAATTGCTATAAAATTTAAATCTAGGTTTTGGGTCAAATCGGCCAAAAAATGGACTCATCTTCACCAATTCCATCTTCAGATCTGCAGGAAGGCCCTAGCGTCCGCCTGTTTGAAGTCCCGTACCGAAAGTGTACGTGCGTTTTCAAAATTATTATTGGAGACGGAGCCCCGAAGCCGGCCGCAGCGGCCGGAGCTTATGGGCCCTTTTTGGGCCCTTTTCGAAGCCATGGTATTGGCTCAGGCTCCGTCAGTTGTTTGAAAGCCGGAACCCAAGCCGAAGCCGTGGTTTTAATGACCTATATGAGCCGTAGCCTTTCGTCAAGGCCTTTGTGGCTTAGATAGCTATGTAACTGCGCACACAAGTCAGTGGGAACGATAGTGTGGCGAAGCCATGAGGACTTGGTCTTTGCTGCAGTGGCTTCGCGGCTACGCAACTGTCTAAGCCACGAAGGCCTTGACGAAAGGTCATATGAGCCGAAGCCGTGGTTTCGACCAAAGATTACATTTGGTTTCGACTCAAAATGGGTCTTTGCAGAAGTCTAGTAAATCTGCTGCCACCTAGTGTTCCAAAGTCTTCCATAGTAGAAACTTTGAGACCTTATAGGGGCTCCATCAAATTTTAACGAAGACAAACTGGAGTGCGAAAACTACGTGTGCTTTTGGTTACATGTAGTTAAAAAGTACTATTGGAGATACTGAAAGCGACGGTAGAGCCTTGGCTATCGCGATCGAGTGGAAACAGTGTTGGAAATGGGTGGGGGGGGGGGGGGTGATACTTTAGTCCGAGTGACAGCGTCGGAATGCTCGGCAAGATAGTCGCTCTACACGAGCACTATTTCAATGCGCAGCACAGTGACACGCAGATTAAGCAGTTGAAGGCGGCGCTCTCTACATCAGTTCATGTTAGACACACACACATAAAAAATTGTTAACCAAACGCTTGGAATTCAATGGCAACCGTTTTTAAACTTCCTAGCTCAATATGCATTACTTGACGAGGACATCAATTAGGGGCTCGTCCCCCGTGCCCCCCCCCCCCCCTTACGCCAATGTTAATGCGAAGGGGGTAAAATTTTTACATTTTGTAAGCTTTTATGGAGTAATTTCAATGGGTTGTTTTGTAAACTATTGTTCTGTTTATATGCAGACATTGTATTGTTTGTTTTCACCTCCATGTCAGATTATCTTACAAGTCATAGTAAACGGTATAACAAGAGCGCTGAAAAGGGGTTTGTTCGGGAAAAGTGTAAATTTTTGATTGGCCAGAAGTGCCCCGCCCTTTAGAAAAATGGTGCACCCCTTGTGCCCCCCCCCCCTAAAATTGTAATCTATATTCGTCGCCGAAATGCATCTAATCCCTTCACAGTTGACTTGCACCTCACATAATAGATATAAATACATTAACCCCCTCCGCCCCCATGACCCAGAAAGAACCTTTAATGGCAGGTAAAAGGTTTCAAAATAGTGTGTTCTTTATAATTACGCTTAGATTAACATTTAATGATACAAGCTGCCATAATATATTTATAATATATTTATACTGAAATGCGACTGAAGGAAGGCTACGCTATCATCTTCAGTAGATCAATATTACTCCCTTCACAATTTTGCTACTCAATTAGATGGTGCATGGCTCCAATTGACCAGAAAGAGCCTATTTAGATGCCATGATATAAAAGCATCGGTGTTTTTTATTTATTCTGTGCCTGTTGGAAATGATAATTGAGTTGACAGTGCAGTTAATTTGGGCGACTCTTCTGCATTACAAATTCCAGACTTGAAATTAGCTGTCATTCTGTGACTGACAATATTGACGATAAGAACAAAATACGTTAAGTCAATTACTTAAGGCATCTTTTTCAATCATTTTATCAAAAAATTAAAACAGATTTCAACTGTTTTCAACCACTAAATAGAACTTTGTATTATTCAACTGAAAGATGAAAAACCCCAATGGTTTTTCCACTAAATAAAACTTCGTATTATTCAATTGAAAGTGTGCTACTGCTTTGATTATAATTATAAAATTAACTGTACGACAGTTCCTCGTGAACTACTGTACATTGTGTCGAGGCATTATAATAAAATCCATATAAAAATCGAAAAAGTTGTTTAACCTATACTACGTGAAAAAGACCTGCTCACATTATTTTTGACACAAGTAAAAACGAACACATAATTAATTCTCTGAGATCAATTGGCCAGAAATAAGACTCCCATCTAAATAAAACGAGAAAACAATCAAGTACGGACAAATAATGTCAGATGACGGTTGAGATCGCACCCGACTGCATCTCAGCCACAAATTGTCCTCGATTTAAAAGGTAAGCGCACGTACCCCCTCTTTTTGGTTCCGTAACTCATTTTGGTAAAACATCTCCCAAATAGTTTCCAATTACAGCAGTCGTGTTTCGGGCCATCCAAACTGTAGTTTTCATTGTAAAATGATTGTCCCAATTTACAAAAAAAAACCATAAGATTAAACATAAAAATATATCTAAGTTAAAAAAAAAAAATTATGTTCCAAGGCATGTATACAATTATTTCAATGAATATAATTTTTTTTATCTGTAAATAATGTGTAAACCTCTCCTATAAAAAGTCGCGTACAACTTGCAGCTGCATGGCCCGATTTTTGCCGAAAGAATTTCTTTTTTAAAGAATGTTTTCTCCGAACGCATGAATTTTGACAGATGATGTTGTTCCAAAACGAAAAACAAAAAACTACAAAATCGCAAAAGCCACGGACAGTATACGTACATGCAAAAGTGTTTGTGTAGGCGTTCATGATTGATGCACGTGAATTAATGTCGACAAGGATTTATTTTCAGTTTTTAACTACACGAAGGCCTAAGTCTAACAGGGTAGAGTCCATGCCCTTGCGTACCCCGTGTAATGATTAAAATTAATGATGCATGAGTCATGTAGCATGACTATATACACAAGAGGTATCACTGATTTACCAAAACATAATTTGAGACACTCGTTAAATTAAAAGATATGTTGCTGAAACATTGAACCATTTCTGTTCTTTTTTTCAGGCAAATAATTTATTTTCTGCACTGACCAAGGAAGAGTTAGAATGTCAGTTTCTACTCCACAGGTCGGATGTAGTTTTTACATCGACCCAAGGGTTTCAGTGTAAGTTCATCAAGAATCTCGTGACCTTGGCCTGGTAGAAGGTCAAAGTTGAATCGATGGAGCAATTTGGCCAAGAGAACACGAGCTTCGATCTGAAAATAAAATAAACGGATGTGCATTATTGTGTACGAAGTCGTGAAGTGTGTGGAAAGGTCATTTGATTTATTGTGGCTCTACAGTTGGTGGGAATACACACTGGCCACGTCCCTATGACCCCACCCTCTAATCCCCGTGCCCCCAATGAAAAGGAGTAGTTGTCATGCTTCGATATTCGATCTAAAAAAATATAAAAAAACATAAATAAACGATGCACAGTTAACACGAAAATGCAAAGTCTGAAAGAGTTGATTGGATTTATTGTGGCTCCAAATTTGCTGGGAATACACATTCGCCTGGTCATTCCTTTATCCCCTGCAACTGGGCCCCCACTGGATTGGAGGAATAACTTTCATGTCACATCCAAGATTTGTGTTCCCATAAGCATTTGATACATCTTGTAACATGAGTTTACTCACCATGGCAAACTGCTGACCAATGCAATTACGGCTGCCCAAAGAAAATGGAAAGTACGCATATTGAGGTCTGAAAAGGTAAAATAAAGGATAGTTTCAAAGTCATTACAAATCATTTCATATAATTATCCAAAACACCTCTATAAAATACACTGTTCTACGCTTCTTCAATGTAAATTCAAGAGGACACGCCGTAATAGGTTACTGCAAACCGTACATGGAATCTGATGACAATACGGGCGACGTAATTGAGATTTACGTGTGACGTAAAAGAAGGAATTTAAAGTTGTCTTACTTGTCATCACTGGCATTAAATCGATCAGGATCAAACTGCATTGGATCGTGGAAATATTCCTCCATTCTCGCCATAGCAAACGTGCTCAGCTGCATGGAATTAAAAAGAAATGATGATTTCATACAATATCATCTTTATAACAGCTCAAGCTTAATACAACACTGGCGCATCAGTACGAACTATCAATCGTCAAACAAACAATGTCAGCTTTCAGTGAGAACTCAAAGTATGTGAATTATTTCACAGCTTCAGTAAGCTGCTCTTTATCATCTATCTTCACAAAATTGGACAGTGAACTGGAAATCTAGGCTCTTAATATAGTTGACACACACCAGGGTAGGAGTTTTGGAGTTACATTTTCCAGGACTCTTGAACCCGAAATCCTCTTCCCGATGTCACCTCTTCTCCAAACTGCTGATTATCCATGTTCTATACCCTGTATTTCTTACATTTGGGATGAAGAACAATAGCAATTGTAGTTTTTGTCATACACGAATGCTATATACTCACCGAACTAATAGTGCACAGGCATACATCGGTGTATATGACAATTGTAAAATTAATGTTGTTTCACAATAACAAATCAAAGAATTCTTTAGAATATGATGGTGGTTGTGTCACTCAAACCTACCATAACAATAGTCCCTTTGGGTATCGTATAGCCTTTGGCTGTGACGTCATGAGCAAGCTCTCTCCCAGTACCTGTTACAGGAGGCCAAAGACGAAGTACTTCTTTCAGAACCTAAAGTAAAGAAAGTTGAAAGATTGAAAGTTAGGCAAATAATTTGTTAATCAATTTAACATTTTTTTTGTGTTCCCCTCTTTGCATTAAGAATATTAAGTTACAGTCAGTACTGTCAGTTCATGATTTTGTTAATTCAGCTGAAGTCTTGATACAAAACGTTATGTCGTTATGAGATGAATCGTTGTTTGTGATTCAGTGGGTTCTTGCATATCTGTCGCCTAATTCACAAGGCCGGCGTATAGTCTCGGTCATTTGTACTGTCTTTAGCCGCGTTCGCAATGGACTTTTGGGTCTTGTAACTTATACCGGGTGAGTTCAGTTACCGGCCTGGTAAGTTCAGTTACCGGACCGGTAAATTAAGTTACCGGCTGTTCGCACTTGGACTTAATATCGGTAAGTTAACAATTTGTCGCGGTTATAAGTTACCCATTTTTAGTCCAATGCGAACGCGGGTGTAGGTGAATTGACTTAAAAATGATTATCCAACATCGTTGTGTTCGCTGTACCGCTTTACATTACTGGGTGTGACCAATTCATATTACGATTTTTGTTTTGGCCTCATCTTCATACCTACCTGCATCATGTAACTGAGTTTGACAACATCGCTGTATTCCAAATAATCCTTATCCGCATATACAGACTCTACCTCTGTTTTCAACCTAATACAACAACAACAAAAAGGTTATTTTTACGGTCTTTTTAAGACAAGATTAGTTGCATTCTGAAAGCTCAATGATTTTAAAACTCGTGCATGTATCTATCCTCAAAACATTTTCTTCTCACTGTAAGAGTAGAAAATTTAACGTTTTAAGGCGTAAAATCAATGACAAAATATAAGCCGTCTTTTAATGTTTTCAACGGAAATATTTTTTTGATTTCAGCCAAAATATTTACCTACCTGTGCATGACTTCTGGGTGGTGACCAAGTTCTATCAAAGTGAAGCTCAACAAATTGGCGGTAGTCTCTTGACCTGACCAAAAAGAAATGATAGATAATTAATTGTTTTTTCTTCTTCTTCCATTTTGACAGGGACTCAATGTTCTTAAGCATTCCATGTTTAGGCAAGGTGTTCATGTCTATGACAGACTCTGTGTTTCTTAGGGTGGCGTAAGAAATTACAAATGTAAATATTTCTTGAAACAAACAATGATCCCTCACAATGTAGTTTAAATCATTGACTCCGAATCGCTAATTGTTTTTTTCTTCTTAAATCAGTGCTTAGGCTTAAACCATTATAAAAACGAATGAAATCAATTCAGTGGAAAGAATAACGAAAGCAGTGAACATGTGTTGCAGAAAATTTGAGACTATTTTTATTTATTTTTTTTTAATTTAAGGCCTTCAAATGATTATAAGAGAGAATTCTATTACCAGCAACAAAGAAGGTGACAAACTCGTCTATGACTTTTTCCATCTGGTCTCCGTCATTTCCAGGCACTTCGGTCACTGATTTTAAGATGTATGTTAAGATATCTTGAGGTACATCTTCCTCCCGTTGCATTGCCTCCAATCTTTGCTCGATACATTTTCTTCCAGTTTCTCTTAGGAACTTGATGCTATCTTTGACGTGCTGTTTGTATTTACGAGCAGCTGGTAACGGACTTAACTGGGAAGATTTGTCGACATTTAAGTTAGTGATATTCGAGTGAAAACTGTCATAATCATTATAGGAGTGTGTTTCGTTAGTAGTTTGTATTTCACTTGTAACGTTACCATCAAATAAAATTGTGAAAAATGATAACTTGGGAAGACATGTTATCGAAGACTTCATGTCCTCGTTTTTCTGACAAAAAATAAATAATACAGATTATACTCATGTACATATCACATACATATTCATGTATATACACACATACATATTCATGAACGAGGGTTATGATCGAGCCAAACTCGGTATCCCCCAAAAAACTGGCGCGGCGAGATCAATTACCCCTGGAAACGAGGTTGGGCTTAATGACACGCAAGTCAATTCGCTTTTTTTCCTCAAGCTCAATGATGTCGAATTAGAGAAGTTATGAGGTATAGTAACACAAATAACATGGTTTAATGCGGATGGACAGTCGATATAGCACCCCGTCGGTATTGGAAGTCAGTGACAAACTAGTTCCCTCGGCTTCGCCTCGGGAACCAGTTTGTTTAGAGCCAACTTCCAATACCTCGGGGAGCTAGTATCGAATGTCCACCCTCAAACCATGGTATACCAACTCCATAGATTTACCTGAATTAATGGCGAGTTCATACAAGTACTCATGCCATGCAAACACTCTGAAATTGCTTTATTGAAGGGAGAGTTTTCGTCAAATACAACATTCAGGTCCAACCCAAACGCCACCTGATTGATAAATATAACAGTAATTAGCCTTTCAAATACTCCCAAACTGATTGCTTTTTCATATTTTAATCTAAATGGTTTACAATTTTTTTCTGTTTTTCTGTAACGTTATATAATATAATAGACCTTTCCCATGAAATATGTAAACTGCACATCGCGCGTGCGCACTAACACTACTGATTGGAAAAATGAGGGAACATCGCGCATTTTTGTATGGCGTGACCATAGATATAAAATGCGCAATGTTCCCTCATTTTGCCAATCAGTAGTGTTAGTGCGCACGCGCGATGTGCAGTTTACAATCAAGAACGATTGTCAGTAGTACGATTGCCCCTTTAGCAGCCCCCCCCCCAATCCGCCAATGATTTGGTAACATTATTTTCCATTTAACTACAATAATGTGTGCCAAAATAGAATTTTTGTATTTTGCACTGGTAAACGGCTTTCAATAGACCTTATGCATTGACGTCACCACGCCGCCATCTTAGAGGTAAAACGATGATGTAACAATGGAAAACGCACATCTTTGTGCGCGCGGCGCACAGGATGTGCCAATGAGCAACCTTCTTTTGACCTCTAGACGAGGGCGCCCTACTCAAATGACGTCATGTGCATAAGGTCTATAAAAAGTTAATGTGGTTTGTGGTTATTTCTCCCAGAGTGAGACTGCTTGGTCTGTGTATAACCACAGAGCAGTTACCCTCCAACAAGAGCAAAGTATTATGATATTCTATTCACTTGCTAAATATTTTTTCCAATACCGAAGATTCCATAGAGGATGTACTAAGTATGTTCATGGCATTTTTTATCCATTGGTTTCATTGTCATACTTTAGCAATTACATCCAGTGTTGTTCTATTAAATTCATCCAACATGGCCACTTCTGTCTTGCCATCAGCTTTACGGCTCAGTTTCTCAATAAGAAGATCTGCACTCGCATTAAACTGATGCATCAAATCAACCAAATATCTAAGAAGAACAGCAACAAAAATAAAGTTCACAAGCGACGAAACTTGAGTCAATGGTATCTTGTTGGTAATGGCGTTTTGGAGCCGGAAGTGCAATGTAAACGAATGGTATACATGCTTGTGAATGTACATGAACATTTGTTACATTGCATTTCCGGCTCCAGAACGTCATCACTTACAAATAGGATAATGGGTTGAATGCATGCCATTCAGGTGAAGTACAGTCACAGTGATTGAACTATGTAGTGGTGAACAATAAAGTTTTCAATAAAAAACATGTTCATTTTTATGTCTCATGAAGTAACACCAGTTACCAGTTCAGGCTGTTGGGTTATGTGAAAACAATGCTTTAGTTGGAGTCTGTATATAAACTATGCTTTATAAAGTTGACAAGCAATGTTTCATTTTTTTCATGCCACTTAAATAAAATCAGAAGATAGAATGCTAGAAAAGCTCGAAATTTTGCTTACAAAAATGTTGCTCATCCATTAGAAGTAAATCATAGGCCTCCAACTCACTCTTAAAATATGAACAAGGCCCCAGATTCATAAAAGTATTCTTTGTTGTGTGTTATTACGTCAAACTGAAGGAAAACCTCAAATTTCACTTTTCCGTTTTGGGGGGATAATTAAAATATTTGATGCAGTACTGCCTAAAAAGGATACAATCCCCCACATTTTTCTCACCAGTTATGGAAAGACCAATCTTGGCTCTAATCAAATCCAAAAGGAAAATATTCTGAGACCCCTGGCAAGTTGACTTTTTGAGAGACAAAAATAGGGTAAAACTAACAATTTCGTAAATTCTAAAAACATGCTTTAAGGCATGTTCTAAGATAGCATAAGGGTGACATTTAAAAGACATTTAAAAAAAATTGAAGTAAGGGCAAGGATGATACTTTGTAATGATATAATTGGTTTTGTGACATAATTTTGCATTTTGGCTTGGTGAAGTTTTAAAAATAAGCTAAAAACAGTTTTTGAGACACCCAAAAAGGTCCAAAATGCCCAAAACACAAAATAACCCGTTACCATGGCAACGGGCCTTTGGGAAATTTTAAAAATATTTTTTGTTACTTGCTCACCTAGTCCTTTCATTACAAAAAAAAATTGGCCGAGGACAAAAATATGAAGTATTTACGCGGACCCACTCTTAAGTTGTGAATGTGACTCAATGCAAATCATCACCGAATAACTGGTGGTCGGTGGCTACTACAGAATTACCAATCAAAATTTAAAACACTAACTGAAAACATTTACATCGAGCAGGATACCACCATCTTTGAATAGCAGGGTTGAAGGGTCATCTCTGGGCTGGGCTCCAAGAGGTAAAGAGAATGATACATTTTCATTCAATAAGCAGATTAAATAAAAAGTCCTAAGTTGTAAAGGTTAGACTTCATAATTTGGCGTGTCTTACCTTTTATGAAATGCGGGATTTAAGAGGGATCTCTTGGGTCCATGAACTGCTGGATTCAACTCACAAACGATGCTATTACCCATAAAACGAGCCCTAAATAGCTTCATGAAAAGCTTATAGAATGGGTACGGCTTTCTATGGATTGTGGTATTGGTGCATAGAATTTCCTTGAATCAAGAGCAAAATGAAAATGAACGACAATTTATTCATTCAAATAACCATGTGTCTCATTATTATGTAAATATTAGCCTGTAATGACAATATCTTATATTTACTTGTATTTTATATTTATTTACTTCATGGCCCTGTCGGTATCATTCGCTTTAATATTTTGATGTACTTGCATACCTTTACAAACTCTGCATCTAACACTGCAACTATCGGAGTGAAGAGCATAAATATGTGGAAGATCGGGCCACATTCTCTCATTCTAAAAACAGACAGACCATTATTATGAAATAGAAATAATAATGTTGCCTAATTTTTTTATTATTATTATTGAATTTGTGAAACACTTTATCAGCAAGGAAGACTTGGTAATTCACTCAGAACTGTAAGTTGTAAACTTACAGCAATTAAGGCTCAAAGTAAGCTGGACATTGAATGACATTGAGGACAATATTTATGAATCAAAACCCAATGTTCACCATTCTAGGCTGATTCAATTAAAGGTAACATATAGGATTGGTAAAGATGATAGTGCAGTGTTCTTACTTTGTGTGGTTCAATAAATAGATGCAAAAACAAACCTGTGAAAATTTGGACACAATGTTACAATCGAAATTAAAATCGGGGTCTTCAACTTCTATTTTCTCGACTTTGACAGTATTTCAGACAGAATTATTTGCATGGAAGATTGGTACTGGTATGAACTTAATAATCAGTCAGCTTTAACACTGATACTCATATAAACCCATAACCATTGCCCCCCCCCCCCTGCGTAAATGATATCAAAGAAAAAACAACCATGGGATTTGTTTGGTTTTCACAATAAAAAAGAAGAGTTTATTACTAATAATAATTCACAGTATAATCGAGTAGACATTATTTACTACACTTCTTGCAAATGCTCTCTTTGCAGAGTATGATGCCCCCCTCCCCCCCGTCGACTCACTCAAAGATGACTATGTACTGTTTTGGGATGTCTATACTTACATGTCTACAAATGCGTAGGCAAAGGATAGGTTCTTCTTCTTGTAGCTCAACATCATTTTCATATGACCAGTGAAGAAACTGTTGGAAATGATCAATCAACATATTTACACATCAATCTAAAGACATGACTTTCACTAAAACACCACCAACTTGACACCAGTAATTCACATTGACAGTACGATGTTACAGCACCGAATTGTTCTCCAGGATCCCCTTCAAAGTAATGAACTTCAGTGTTTCGTATAGATGCATATCCTTTCTCTGTGGACCATGTAACCATTGTTAACAAAAAGAGTGATCGTGTATATCCCCGTGTACTTCCGGCAGGCAAGCTGTAACTGCACTGGTCTTATGGGAAATTACATATTTTGTATCATAATTTCCACATAAATTCAAGAGTTGAGTTTTGAGATAAGACCGTTTTCTTCATATGAAAAGTTGATAAAAATTCAGACAGTGCGATCTTCAAAAAATGTTAAGATTTTATGTGTTCTTCCATTCGTGCCCACAGGAAGTCCAAGCTAAGTGTGGCTCTTTTGTAAACATGTGATGTCATAGGTTATGGTCTGGGCCCTCAGGGATCAACCCTACCACGGATGCAGAGCATGAGGGACCGAGTTTGAATGTTAACCGTCTGTAGGTGAATCTTCTGTTTCACCCATTAGTATAGCATGCCTTATGTGTTTGTATTTGGATGCAAGTTAATATTGTAATAATAATGTTTAGGACCCTCAACTCACCTTTCCCGCGGGGGTGACGGAATATGCGCATACTTCCGATGCTGATAATGAAGGAACATCACAAAAGCCAAAAACAAAACACTTATGAAGATCACAATAGCGAGAGATATAACGGTCAACATGGCAGCGGCCATTTTTAGAACCGGTACAAATTGAGCACCTTGTGTGCCGCGCTCGGAACCAAATTGTGACGTTGTTCGGGTTGGTGATGCAAACTGCACAAGGGATTGCGCAGGCCAGTCGTTGTACATGCAAAGACCATGAACTTCTGTGGTGAACGGACTTTAATTTCAACAATGCTTCCTCAAAGAACTACAATAGCATATGTCTGATATTAGGCTTTCATAATTGTGACCTCGGTGTACCAATAACATACTGTAGTCGGGTACTTGCTGCTTATGTCCTCGGTCTAAGGTGAAAACACACCTGTTTATTTTAAAAGGGGGACTTGGGGCTCGAGGGCGTTGTTTACTTTCTGTAGAGTGTTTGAACGATCAACCTATATAGCTTGCATTTGGATCGATAACCTCATTTTAACTTCAGTAAAATAATGCATTAATAAAAAATAAACATATTGAGCACTGAGCAGTGTATGTAGAAGACACTACCTTCCCATACACTTACCCTAAACCCCAACCCCTTATAAAAGTAGAAACTATGTGTGGATATACAAGACTTTCCAAAAGGAAACATTTAAGCACATAAATAAAATTAATAAACGAATAAAGAAAGAAGCAGTCAAACGGGCAAATAAAACAAATTGTCATGCATATTCACATTCCTTTATTTTTCACTTAATAAGTAATTTCCTTTTGCATTTAATTCCCTTTTTTCTCAAGTGCTTTTTTTTAAGTTTCATAAGTTAAAGTTTCCGTAAACTGTTCTAACTTTTTATGCCTCGTTTTTTGTTACTATTTAATTGCTGGTATTAATTTTCTTACTTACATTCCTTTAAAAAGAAAATATTGCTATTTTTTTTTTTTTTTTTACTTCTTTAGAACCGCTGTTTATTTTTCTTTAATCCAGCCTCTGGCTGCCATCGAAAATGTTTTAACAATAATAAACCATGAATAATAATGTATACAATAATGTGAATATACCAGAATATTAAACAAAATAAATTGATCATCAAAATTACTCCAACCAGTTTAATTTAATAAGAGCAACATTAAAAAATATGTATGTAAAAAAACATATAAAAACATCAAGTGACATACAAAGTTCAACAAGAAACCGTCGATAATGCTGAGAGGTTTTTTTCCAACAAATTAATGATTTTTTTTATTTGTTAATTTCATCCCTTTGAAAATCTCGACTCGAAATGACCACAAAACTATTTTGATTTTTACATTAAGATTACTGTTTCTCCGTGCTTGTTGGATAAAAAGGAAACTTTATCCACCCAAAAACCACCTCCTGGTTCACTCCATCTTGATCTCGTTTATGGCTACACATGATTCTAAAATACTTTTTTTTTTTATGTTAGTCAGTCCGCCAATCTGACATAATATTTCCAACATCGTCATTTAGGTTTCACACGCCATATCCCCGTCCATGTGCAAGGTCTAAGTGGAACCTGTGAAGAAATCTAAGTATGCACGATCGAGCCTTACTCTACTATAACTAAGATAATTTCTACATCGTTCTTTTGGGTTTCAAAGTGACTTGATCTAAGATGCCATATCCCAGTCCAGTTACAAGGTCAAAGTTGAACTTGTGAAGTAGTCTAGCAAGCAGTACACGAGCCTTACTCTACTAGACTAAGATAATTTCTACATCGTCCTTTGGGTTTCAAAGTGACTTGATCTAAGATGCCATATCCCTGTCCAGGTACAAGGTCAAAGTTGAACTTGTGAAGTAGTCTAGCAAGCAGTACACGAGCCTCAATCTGTAAAGAGTAAACAAAACAATTTTTTTTTAAACTAACTTAATAACAACAAAACATCGGAAAATCGACGGCGATATTTCCAAGATGAAAAAGGTGTACATTGGATTTCCAATGTTGGGATGTATAGTAGTTACTCCCTCATGGCTAAATTATAGTTATACCTATAATGTGGTCATTATGAGATCTGAACACAAAGGAAACATCTTATAGTAATAATGTAAAATTGTTTGTCATGTATCGACCTTTTTTAAAGTGACTATTGTATCAAATAACTTTATGATTATGAAAGATAATGATCCGTGCTCAAGCCGATTTTACCTTGAAAATGAGGTGATCCCAACGAAGGAAGTTTGAAAGAGCATGCTATTTCATAACGAATAAAATTAACAATCGCGTTTTGACCTTGTAGATGGCGGTACAAATTTTGTTTTTGAAACGATTATCCTGGCCAACCACCCTTTGAGAAAATGTGCTATACGACGGCCATGCCCGCTGCTGGTACCCAGAAGTCAGCTATTATTGCAACGTCATTTTGCCTGCATTTTGTTTCTGTGTCGCAAGGCACCCAGCTGAAATTGCGCGGAGTTTAATTGTGCTCCACACAAACATTATTCTTATAAAACATATTACTCCGCCATTCTGTCATTTTTTTTTTAATGCAAAATCGGCTTCAGCACGGATCATTTGTGAGCTTAGTAAGTTTCTCACCAATGCAAACTGTTTACCAATACAGGAACGTGTTCCCGACGAAAACGGAAAATACGTGTACTCCAACCTGCACATAAAAAGAGAAATTATAGTACACGGTATTTTAGATTTTATTCTGAATAATCTCTCTGAGGGAAAAATTTTTCCGAAAATAGTACAAGTGGTGCATTTGTCCTTCGTCGAAAAGCGTCATATAAGGCCAATTTGCACCACGTGCTCCATTTTCGGGCAGAATATATTGAAATACCCCAATACGTCACTCGTCATGTTTCCAGCATAACACCATCAAAATGTGTAGACGATGGTTAACCGTAAGGAATAATATTTCATATTGCATATTTATTCAAGGAAACCTGTTTCATTACGTGTAACAAGATATGCCTTGATGGATAAAACATAAACTCGTCTTCGTTAGTATTTTTATTATTATTTATTCAGCCATTACAACAATACAAACAATACAAAACAATACTTCCAGATGGGCTTAGAGCAACAGAAGCGAAGCAACCTTAGACTTGCTGCCCACATCTGGTTGTAGAACAAATAATAGTTACAAGAACTCCGTAATTTCTCTTACATGTTTGCACCAGCCATGAAGCGATCAGGATCAAATTTCAACGGATCAGGGAAATACTCTTCCATCTTTGCCATGTGGGAGCTCACCTGTAATACCAGAGATTAGTCAGAAGCATGTTTTAATCAAATATTGTCTTAAACCACGTATCACTGAGTTTCGCACAGTAAAACCAGTCATGTTTCTGTGTGTTTAACAGTTTGATATCAAAATTGTTCAGTCAATGGGAGACTTTTGAACGATAGGCGGCAGCAGACTTACTAGGTAAATTGCCATTGCTCACGTAGTAATGAGCATGCGCACATTTCTGAGAACGATGGATTTACCTGGTAAGTCTGCTGTCACTCCCATTAATGTATAACTATCTTATTTAAATCTCACTTTTATAAGAGTCCGCTCTTTGTATGGAGGACAGGTGCCCTCTTCCCGGCCTGAACAGTGACCCCACGATTAAATTCCTGATTAGTTCTGTTTTAATCTCTTTAATTAAAAATACCAGACAATAATTATTGCTAATTACCGAAACTACAGTTCCTTTAGGTATGTTGTAACCTTTGACCTGTATATCATGGGCGAGCTCACGTAATGTACCGCTGACTGGAGACCACAGCCGTAAGGTTTCTTTCAGTACCTGACAAGAACAATAATTTTTCTATATTTGAACATTTCATAATAGAATTGTACCAAAGCTGGGTACAAGCCATTGATCGGGTCACTGTTTAAAGACGCCAACTCGTCACCATTACCGACGACTATTTCTGTGGCACAAAAAGATCATGTACCCGTACATAGTTTATGTACAACGCGTGCACAGGTCAAAGGTGATCTTCCGTGGCACGAATTTGTTTGTTGCGCGTTGACGAGTGGGCGTCTTTAAATTACCAAATTACTAAATCACTCAATTTAGTTCATGACCCGGAAATAATGGAATATGTTTTTTTTCTGCAGAGTTGCTCCTTCACCGCAGAGTGAAGGTGCAGAAAAACATATCCATTATTTGTCAATGGGAACGCCTATTTAATGGCATGGGTCAGAGTGAAGAATTCAAAAAGAATAAAGTTACATTTTGTCGCGTTTGGACTCTATAATTGGTATAGCTTGAAAGCAAAGTGAGACAAGAAATTGGATATTACAAAAGAAAAAATAGGCATAATCCTTTCCATCAATTAACTAACTTAGGGCATGACCAAATCATTTACAGGTCCAGTTATAGCCCAACAAACCTGCATCATGTACTCGAGTTTGCCAACATCAGCAGACCTAAGCTGGTCATTATCTCCTAATATGGCATCTACTTCGGTTCTCACTCTGTAAAGGATTAAACATAATCATGAAAATTCAAATAAAATCATTTAACCAAGGGTGAGCTAATATATCATTATTATTTATTCGGCAGATAAAAAAGAAAAATACAAAAAACACACAAAAAAACACAATGAACAACAAACAATTAGCCAGAGGCCTAGAATTTAATAAATTAACTAAACCCCTGACCCCCTCCCCCCCCCAAAAAAAAAAACTCCCAGTGATTTCAATATTCTTTAACTTTTGAGGTGAACGAATAGCTCTTTATTTTTTGACCAATCGTGTCTTGCACTTTTTAATGAAGTTAAAGCCTTTCGTAACAGTAGCCCTTTATTACCTGTGCATTATGTCTGGATGGTTGCCAAGTTCAATCAAACAGAAGCTGAGAAGATTAGCAGTAGTTTCCTGACCTAGCGTTCAACACCAAAATATAATATTCAGTAATAAATCAATTCCACTATAGATTATAACTCACTCAATGCAGAGTCATCTGTCAACAAATTTGTATGAATACCCACCGGCAAAGAACAAAGTGACGAACTCATCGACCAGGTCCTCCATCTCAATTTCTTCCGCTCCTTCTTGACAGGTTTCTCTCAAGATGTGAGTAAAGATATCATCATGTAACTCCTCATTGTTTCGTAATTTCTGTAGTTTACCTTCTAGACACCTCCGACCCGTCTCCCTGAGGAAGTTGATGGCGTCACGTACCTCTTGGTGTCTCTTACGTGCAGCCGGTAAGATATTGTACTAGTTCAGTATAAACAAACATCCATTGAATTTCATAGCTACAACAATCTTGTCAGCAAGATTGGACAACGGGAAGATATGTTGAAAATAAGTTAGCCTTTCGTCAAGGCCTTCGTGTCTTAGACATCTGTGTAGCCGCGAAGCCACTGCAGCGAAGACCAAGTCAGTGCACACAACGAGTGGCGAAGCCACGAGGTCCTTTTCCAATTTGTCATGAATTTCTAATGTTTTTTTTTCTCGAAATTCCCCGCCAATCAGAAACGATGGGGTCAGCATGCATTAATCTCATCCGCATTGTGATTGGTCAACCTTTCAGTGCTTTTTTTATTTGCGTATATTGTGAATAATTTATGTTTGAAACTTTATGAACAGTTCAACACAAACAAAAACCCGTAAAATCAAGTTGGAAAAGGCCCTCATGGCTTCGCAACTCGATCGTGCGCGCTGACTTGGCCTTCGCAGCTACATCCTGTTTAACCCACGAATGCCTTGGCGAAAGGCTATAAAAATAAGTATAAATAAACACATTTCAAGTGAGTAATACTGTGATCATTGTGCTTTACTGAGACTGAGGGTTTGCCCACCTTCTCTAGTGGAGAGAACCACTCTTCTGCAACGCCGTCCAAGCTCCGTCCTATTGCTTTGTTGAATGGTGCATTTTCATCTAACGTTGAGTTCAAATCCATCCCAAATGCCACCTGTTGGCACATCAAATTAAATGTATTTATCAACGACCTCAACGCACTTAGACTATAAATTATCGTGTGATATCAACCTTTACATAAATTTGAATAAAATTAACAAACAAGAGAATATTATTATTCTTCAAACCTATGCTATTTATATTTCTTAACAAAATGTTACTTTGCCAATAACGTCAAGTGTTGTTCTGTTGAGTTCATCCAACATGACCACTTCTGTCTTGCCATCAGCTTTATGGCTCAGTTTCTCTATCAGGAGATCTGCACTGGCATTGAACTCATCAACTAAAGTCACCAAATATCTGCAAATATAAGTTGGATAATGATTCTCATTACTTAATGCAAGCTCATTACACACTGCAATTATTATTCAACCGTGATTGCAATCTGCCTGATATGGAGGGGCTGGTGGCGAGTCTATACTTACTTTTGTTTGAACATGGGAGTAAACATAGCTCGTCTCTTTCCATGTTTCACTGGATCTCTTTGTGATATTAAACCACTACCAAGAAAACGAGCACCGAAAACTTCCTTGAAGACACTGTAAGTCCTGGAAGGTTTCCGGTGAGGGCTGTCGATCGAGAGCAGTTCCTAGTCAAAAAAGAAAAAAAAAAAAAAAAAAGGAAAAAAAAAGAGCTTGACTATTGTAAATGCTGTTGTCGTTTGTCATTGTCATTGTCATACTAGTAGTGTCATCGTCATCATCGTTGGTTCCACGTTGATTTGGGCAATAGGGCCCTTTTCGACACCCCGGCTTTGGCTTGGGCTCCGGCTCAGGCTCTGTCAGTTATTCTGAAAACATGTGAATTCGGTACGGGGCTTCAAGCAGGTAGACGGAGCCTATAGGGTAGAGCCCAAGCCCAAGTCTTGATTTCGAAAAGGGCCCCTTATATCGAATCATGATTTTGGATTGATTTTTACCTTTACTCCTTCAGGGTCAAATACCGACACGCTGTGCAACCAAAACACGAATAACGAAAACACCGGACCGCATTCCCTCACCCTGAAATCAAATAATTCCAGTAGTGTTTCATGATCTTCTGTGGTAAACTTCAGATACAGCAACATTGTTTTGAATAAATTCTCGATCGTTATACTTACATGTCAAGTAACACTTCCACAATGGGCAGATCTCTCTTTTGATACTCCTTGAATCTTGAAGCATGTCCAACAAAAAATCTGACCACAAAAATTCCACAATTGAAACAAAAGCATATTAATATAATAAGGGGTTTGTATGATTAAAAACTCTTCGCTGTGGATATAAAATATCAGCGGAGCAATGTTCAGATACACCACGGTATAGTGTAAGTGCAAGGTACACCGATCTGAAAACACACAGTGTTAAAACGGGAGAGCAAAAAATGCGACTTGCAAAAAAATGTTGTCATGTTAATGAAAAGGTATATAATACTTTCCGATTTATATGAGATTCCCACAAAAAGAGATTTGGTATTGTACCACAAGCCTATATTATGCTTACTGACTTTTTATTTAGAGTTTCCTGCAAGTGAAGGCACAAACTAACCAGGTGGTTTGTCTGGTTTTTTTTTTACTGACGCCTTGACGGGCATTCTGTTATCGGTATGAAGAATGCTCCCACACAGGCCCAGTAACTGGGGCGGTGTAGTACGACCGTCCAAGTAAAAAAATAAAAAAAAATAAAAAAAAAAATTAAAAATAGAAAGTACAGCGCCCCAGTTACTGGGTGTAGCTCCTATCTACACTTGCGTTGTTTTCCACATCAAATGAAAAAAATGTGACATGACTTAATTTTGTGACTGGTAAACATTGAACTATAGATCACACTTGATTAATAAAAAATGCGTGCACTTTTTCCATAATTTGAAAATTTGTGAAACACCAAAAAATCTGACTGATTCAATGGCACTTAGGCCTAAGTAATTGTATTAGTAGGTACCTACTTACCCATCTCTAGGTGGTGACGGAATATGAGCATACTTACGATGCTGGTAGTGAATATACATCACTACAGCAAGAAACACACATCCCAGTAGAGAGACTACTAAAATGCAACTGTAAACCAGCAAACATGAAACGGGTGTATTGCACAGTTCGGCCGCCATTTTTTTAGTCAATACTATGGTACGTTCTAGTTCACCAATTCAAGCACACTATACGCAGGGAGCAAAGGTTAGTTGCATTCAGTGCATAAGTTACGGTGTGATTTGGAGTCCTCGAGCTCAGCGCTGAAAACATGCTATACCAGTCGGCAGTCTATCAATGTTTACTTTGTTTACTTTGTTTACTTTGTTTACTTTGTTTACTTTGTTTACTTTGTTTACTTTGTTTACTTTGTTTACTTTGTTTACTTTGTTTACTTTGTTTACTTTGTTTACTTTGTTTACTTTGTTTACTTTGTGTACCGAATGATCGCGGGCAATTTGAATAGCAATATACGGGTCAGAATCAGTAGGGAGTATTAAAGTGTTTAAGATAAAACAATTAATTTTTAAAACTATTACAAATTAAAAAAATATTTGTTGAGAGTATCTACGAGGGACGGAATGCAATCATTCTACTTTTGTGACATAATTTACAAACACCTCGTTGTGTAATGAACAAAAACAGGATTTCTAATTTTATTTTGTTTTATTATTTTTTTTCTTTTCTCTCTCTCTCTCTCTCTCTCAAGCTCTGTGCCCCGCCCTTTGGGCAGCAGAAACAATTTTTCAAGAAAATTGATGAAATTTGCTTGAGGCCACTCATCGGTTGGGCAGTGCACAGTGTGGTGAAAGTCGCCAAGGGGAAATTGTTACCGTGAAAGTGTTATAGCGCCCTCTACACGATGAAAACTTAACGTAAACTTAGCGAAACGTTGTAGCCAATAAGAAGTCACAAAATGGGTTGCGCGCAACCCAATATTATAATTAACTATGGGTCGTGGCGGGGGAGGGCCACCAATGAGGTCACGAACTATGAGCCATGGGATGGGGGTCACCAACACCGAAAGGAGACGAAGGGCGGGGTCCAGGGGGAGGGCGCCCTAAAGTTTTTAACAAGCGTTTGCGCAAAGCAGTCACCTTTGGGAGTCAATCAGCGTTGTTTTTCGACCAGAGAGGTTAGTGACGCACCGCGACGAGAGGTATCGTCGGCCGCGCGCTGCCCATGGTAGCGAGGCTGGGAAACACCCTCCTCAATTTGTAGAGAGGGGAACTGTATAGTTAATATCAATCTCAAGTCAAAACCAATGGCTGTTGTTAGTTCTTTCAGAAGTAGCTGAGAGTGTGATAATGATCAAATTGATACTTCTTTTCAACTGGAATAAAGTTCAAGGACATGATGGTATTTCGGCACGGTTGGCACATTGTAACAATAATAAAAGTAAAAACCCATGACTTACGTCAATCTCATAGAGTCTTATTTGGAACTACATTAAAATTTAATTTGACAATGAGTACTTTTCAGCCAAAATTTCCCGATCGAAACACGCGGGAGAACTTTTTGGGAGATTCTTTGAACATCACACAAAGAAAACTCACCGTGCTAAGTGTTTTGTATGAGATAAACAACGAGCAAAAGTGAGCCTCAAGTTTGGATATTTTGGGCATTTATTGCTGTCGAGGAGCGACATTGTATTACAATTCACGCCCCCTATTCGAGATTGGGTAGGTCTGACATCCCACTGTAGATATTACAGTTGAACAGTCATATGCGTGTGGGGACTCTTTGGGTAAAGGGACAAAGGGGTTGATTTGCCCGACATTTTACACAGATACAAACACAATTGTACCACTTTCTAATAAAACGTCTTTTCTTCATTTTTTCGTCTTGCTTTGCCCGAATTTTACCATTGTTTTACCCGATTTTTTATTTTATTTATTTATTTATTTATTTATTTATTTATTTATTTATTTATTTATTTATTTATTTATTTATTTATTTATTTATTTATTTATTTATTTATTTATTTATTTATTTATTTATTTATTTATTTATTTATTTATTTTTTTTTGGGGGGTGGGCGACTGCCCCCACCCCCAGCTAACTGTAAAAAAAACAGTTATAATAAAAAAGAAACTGTTGCTTGGATTTAGAGGGGTAAAACATGGTTTTCCGTAAATTAAACTTACATTTAAACGATGTACAATACACAACAGACGCACAGGGCTAACGTTACAACACTCTTAACTATCCCATTGGCGTCAATGTTGTTCGACGAAGACAAACACGTCAGAATAAAAAAAAGTAATAATTTCAATTTGTTGGGCGTTGTTCAACCAGATAGTAAACAGGTGTCTTGAACTCAATATTTAAATATCATTGTCCTTGGATAATAAATGCACAGGCCCAGTGACGCAGAAATTAAAAATTAAGCCCCCTTGTGGCCGCGAATACGTGTTGGGAGTTGTGTCACGGTTGAGTGAACCGGAGAGAGCTGCAGAACTATGGTGAGCTTCACGTTGCCATGACAGCATTGGCATGGCTGTCGTTAAATTCATAATTATGCTGTATAAAGTATTACTCAAATAGAAAATATGTTTGACTAGTCATTGTATTTATTATTCTCTGTCGACTGACAATGCTTTCAATCGTCCATAATATCGATTGACTGGACTAGACACCTGTTACACTTCACAATTTGCATAACAAAACTTTGATTGAAAATTCGTTGACGGCCATTTTGTGTGGGAGAGTGGTCGGGGTGTATAGTGTCGTGTGAGTCAACGTCGCATAAAATGCGATAGGGATCAGTTCTTCGCCACTCGCTCACGTTGGTGTGTTTATGTTTACGTTATCATCGTATCCCATATAATGGCATGGGCTTGAAAAAGGCAGTTATCAAGGTAAGTCATAAATGTACGGTTTAAAAACAAACAGTCTATTCGTACACTTATGTCTCGCATAGTCGGGTATAGTGTAATGTAACACAGTAAACTTTAGTGTAAGATAACTCACTGAACTTGGGATTTGATTTTGGTGCAATGATTTAGCGGTGTCGTCAGTCATGGAGGTGCCATGCTGGAGTGCTTGACCATGGTCATACCTGTTCAGTATGATCAATAAAGAATCTAGGATTGTTACAGAGTTGGTAATATTAATAATAATCGGGAGAAATCCTTCAATTTACAACCCCATTAAATCACTGATTGTAAATCAATGGCATCAGGTTTGCTCAGTGACAGTGGTTTGGAAACAGGTCAACTCCTACCCAAGTCAACTCGTACCCAGGTTGACTTGTACCCAAGTCAACTTGTACCCGAGTCAACTCATACCCTGGTCAACTCGTACCAAGGTTTACTCACTAGAGTTGTACACAAGTCAACTCATACCCTGGTCAACTTGCACCCAAGTCAACTCGTACCCAGCCCAGGGTGACTCGGTCATAGAGTCATACCCAAGTCACTCATCATACCCAGGTTGACTCGTACCCAACTCATACCCGGGTTGACTCGTACCCAAGTCAACTCATACCCAGGTCAACTCACACCATCTAACTGATAAATGAGCATAACATTTTTTTATAATTTTATTGTTGAAATGCATATGAAATCACAAGCTCAAACGGCACCCCCACTGAGGTCAAAGGAAGACCTATCATAGATTGAGAGTTGTGCGTGGTGGCTCTGCGCTTGCAATTTTTCATTGTTTGACCTCAGAGATGGTGACCTATGACTGCAAGGGGGTCTATTGGGAACAAGTCCATGAGTTTGCTTGTAGAATAAGCATAGACGGGAATTAGTACGTCTGTTCTCGGCCAGCCGATGTGAATCAACAATAACGGCTCTGCAGAGCCATCTACAAAAAAAGGACTGTTTTCAGGGCCACTACATTTTCAAAAAAAGAAATATTTTACGTCGTAGTCTGTTTCCAGTGAAGAATAAAACAGAAGTAAAGTCAATCATTTCGAGAGAAAAACAACTTTGTAAAAAAAGGATCTGGTTTTCCTTTGACTTGTTAATATTCTGCAGAAAAAAAATCAGTCAATAGAAGAAATTAAAAAAGGAAATTTGTCAACCCCCAAAATACCCTAAATCAATCAAACGATTCAATCACTGCAAAAAAAAAATGTTAATTCCGTCTTAAGTTCTTGGACCTATTGACTTGACTTTCTGCAAAAACAAAAAGGACTTTAAGAAATGAATAGGTTCAGTACACAATAGACCGTTCCGGCTTTGGCAACAAGCCCTGCCCACACACATTAATTTGTGTACGTTTAAGCTGCACGTGTGACCGAGTTTGACCGAGGTCACATGACCAAAAGGCGTGATCCAATTGGTTAACGCGCACAGTTTGATTGACAGGCCGGAACGGTCTATGAACCATAGAGGAAGGAAATTGGATGGACCAAGTCAACCGTCAGTACAAGTTGACTTGGGTATGATGAGTTGACTTGGGTACGAGTTAACCTGGGTACAAGTTGACTGGTGCACAGTTGGCTTGGGTACAAGATGACACAAATAGACCTACTGCATTCTCCTAGTCACATGACCTGTAGTGGGTATTAAACGTAAACATACACGACCTCCTCCATAGGAAAGTGCAGTACAGTACATGATGATTGTTGCATTTGTTTATTCGATCAAGGCTTTTCTGTTTCGAAATCTGTGAAAAATATTCCAGAGTTTCTACCAGAGACTTTTGAGTGGCAGAATAAAGCCAATAAGGACAGTTCCAGCAAGTCTTGCAAATTCCATAGGGAATGCTATGTTCAAGATATGGTATTCAACACAAGAGTTTCAATTTTGAAGCTGAAATCATCCAATGAAAAGGCTTTCCAAAACTGTATGATTCCTTTGTCTATTTGAAATTCTGCAAGGTGTAAACGCTCACTTTAAAGTTCTTTACTTTTTTTTTTTACAATGATTTACCTTACAAACAAATCACAAATGGGTGGCTACACCATCATCCGATGCCGGTAGAGCAAAACTCAAATTAAACCTCTTTTGTAGTAAAATACTGGTAGTTTATGAAACAGTAATGCGATTAAAATAAATGTCACAACATACAACTTTAATAAAAAGGCTGTGTTATCATTACCAAAAGCCGACTTTTGGTGTGACTCTGGCTGTCACAGCATGCATTTGCATGTAGTTTGCCATCAGCTGAGATGACGTTGTACCCACTACAGGTCACGTGATGGCATGTACATGTAACCATTGGCCGTGCAATCGGTCTATTCAGTGGTTTCTCCCCTGTCGCTCTGAGGACCCTGATTGGATTCCTTGGTTGGAGCCTTGCATGTGGATTGGGTTTTCAGCCCCTACCCGTGATTGCGTGGGTTGTCTACATCTAGGATTTTCCTCCCACATCTAAAACTGAACAGTGAACACATCTTCTCATTTCCTAATCACCATCCTGTTAATTATTGGTGCTTGGGCTGTTGGTTGTGTAATGAAAGAAATAATATGGAAACTAAAAATGTAAATTAATCATGGTGCAGACAACAAGAGTGCTATTCCCGTAGACCCTTGGATATGATGTCACAAACTCAATGACGCCCTCACTGAGTTCAAAGGAAGATCTCTCATTGGCTGACAGTTATGCGTGGTGCGTATATGTGATGCCCATTTCTATTGTTTATCCTCGGCACTGGCTGCCTATGCAAAAGGTCTTTTGAAGTGAACTGATATCATAAAGGGACATCAATCTTAAAAGACTGGTCATACTTCGGTGACCTACATGTAATATACAAAATTTGTAGTATATTTTGTTTATGAAAGGTACTTGGCCTTCTGTAAAAGCAATTTCAAATATTTGTTTGGTTTGACACAGAATGGCTAACCCTCAGTCTACTGCACAAGCAGCTTCATCATTTGAGAAGGGGCGTATACAAGCTTTACAAGAGGAACGCATCAAGATACAAAAGAAGACATTTACCAAGTGGGTCAACTCATTCTTGGAGAAGGTAAGGATCATGCACTGCTTGTAGAAAGGAATCCTTGAACATATTTGAGTGGAACTTCCTACAGGTTTCACGGAAGCTACTTCTGTGGAGTCCATAAAATTTAAACTTCAAGGGATACGTCTTCAATTCTTGGGGGAGGGGGCTGCCCTCTACTAAGGAAGCTTTCTGTTAGCCATAAAATTTGATTGTTGCAGTACCTGACAGATACAGTAAGTTAACCAGTTGCCGCCGTGGTTCTGTTTTTTTTTTTTGGTGTCCCGTCCCCCTGGTGGGATTCTTATGGCGGAATTGCTGGAAATTGTTTTCTTTTAGGGTACTGCTGGCACAAAGAAACCCTGACTTGACAATGCCAAGAGAAGAAAGATTCTCTTTATTGGATCGTCCGTTTTGTTTCTCGACCAAGAAAGTGTCAAATTCAGGCTGCGTGAATTGCAAAACATTGGCTGGTACCTACGGCATAGGAGTTGAACTAAACACGGAACCATGGCTTGATTGCCCACACACTCTAACTTACCTCCATTGAGCCAAAAAATTAATGAACAGTGGTGGAAGCCTCACAATGTCTCGTAATCCCCTTCTTGGAACAAAAGGACAAAGGTCTATAATTGGGGATTACATAAAAACCGCCTCTCAATGGCCACAAAATGTATATTCAAGACCTTTTTTTGTCCTTGTATGGGTGCATCAAAGCGTTAGACAGCGTGTGTGTAATCTGTGCACGCTCCGTAGTTGAATAACTGGGCGACCTTTGCTCCTGTGGTCCAAATTTACATAATAGCATCTTTACACCACTTCCGTTTCCAGACAGGGGAAACATTTATGTGTATTCACGTCATCTGGTTTCAATTGGTTAACACCAACAACAATTCTCACACCACGTTTGTTTCCCTGACAGGCAAGTCTACGTGTGAAAGACCTCTTTGTTGACTTGGAAGATGGCAAAGTTCTTCTCAAGCTACTGGAAATCATCTCTGGTGAAAAGCTGGGTCGGCCTAATAAAGGCACTCTCAGAGTCCAAAAGATGGAAAATGTCGGCAAAGCTCTCAAATTCCTTGCCACAAAAGTGAGTAACGTTGTATTGAGTTATGTATTTAACCAAATATCTGATCTAACCCAAGAGAACCTATGATGTTGTTCATCAAACAATAATCAAGACATTTAGACTCTATTTAAGCTCTCTACATTGGATGCAAAATACTGGTATTCTTGGCCAAAATCAAATTGTAAGTAAATAATTATAAACAGGTGAGTAACGTGTCTCCAACAATTCTGGCAGTTCACAATACAGCGCACCTTCTACATTTTAACCTGGAGAGGACATTTCCCAGAAAGTGGACGACTACAAAAAAATCACACCCGCAACTTGGCTGCGCACGGGCAGTTTAGGACCTTCAAATGTCTGACGAGAACGTGAAAAATATTCACCAGCCTCACACAAAATACCATCTTATGCCATAAATACAGAAAATTACAACCTTGCTGCTTTGCAAACCCCGAACAAACGTGCAACAATTGTTATAGATGTTAGTTTTGCACCGGAGAGAAAGAATATTTGTGGAACTACCTCTAGCTGCTGGAAAGTCTCAGTAGTCTAGTTGGTAAGACATCTGCTCTGGAATGGGGGGGGATAGGGTCGTGGGTTCAAATCCCACCTGAGGATTATGCCTGTGATTTTTTCAGAGGATTCGGGATAGTACTGAGTATACAGTGCTCAACACACATCAGTGTATGGGTAAAAAAACACAAATGATAATGTAACAATTGGGTCGTGTGGTGATCGCTGCATGAGGACCAAAAATTTGTCAACCTTTTCCTCTGAGAAGGTCCTTTCCTGGGCAAACTGTATAGGGCGCACTGTATTATAAATCCCACGTATTGATTCTTATTTCAATCAAACACGTATTAGCAAAGTCCCCAACAAAACAAGAGCTATTAATGATGTCTTTTCCAAAAAGGATGGAATGTTCATAGGTTAGCTATGAAAACTAAAGTATTGGAATAAATAATAGTTGATTTTTAAAAATGTTTGCTGGACCCCATAGGTCTTATCCAAACTGCTTGAATGGGCTGATGAGTTCCACAAGATCTTGTGAAGGAAGTGACGACTTGCAAACAGTTGACCCTACCTGCAGTAAACAGTATGCCACAATACACCACTGTACAATGACTGCACACTTATTTAGAACAAACTTTTGTATATTTTGTCCTTACCAAATAGGTCCGACTTGAGAGTATTGGGGCTGAGGATATTGTAGATGGTAATCCTAGATTGACCTTGGGTCTCATTTGGACAATAATTCTACGGTTCCAGATTCAAGACATCAAAATTGAGGTATGAAAATGACAGATATTGAGTACTATTACCACATACACAGATCCTTGTCATTTGATTGGTGGAACACTCGTCAAGTGACATCCATTATTTTGGCATGTGTTTACTGCCACAGTGCCGAGACGTTCCAAAATTTAATATTGGAAAGGCCCGTCCAATATGGATAATTAGTGGACGCTTTGCAGTGTCGTTTCCAACCCTGCCCGTTGTCCAAACGAGGCAAGGTCTTGCTCAGCGGACAAGGATGGTGTTTACATGGAGTTGTCCAAGTTGTTTAGAAGGTATTTTTAAAGAATTTTCAGAGTGTGAGGTGGACGAGTTTCCGTATCTCTTTTGTGTTTATTGTAAACAAATTTTCAGATGACAAGGATCTACAGTGTAAGTTATATTAAACAAAATTATTGAATGCATTTACTTCATTTATAGATGAATCCATTAAGCCCAGCCCTTGCTGTATTACCAATCACAGATGTGATTCTGCAACCAAAAGTCTGACAAACACATTGGTGCATATGGCGCACGTGCACAGTGGCCGGGGCTTAGAGGATTGTCTACTGTCTCAGACTGTACTCACTTTATGAAATCTGGCTTTTCCATTTCCCTCGACTTTGCCTCGTCAAATAGAATAGTCCAGATTTCACCCTGTGATTATATTCTGCGACAGTGCAGTCATACATATTCAATATGTGCAGGCCTTTAATATTAATTTCATCATCCCGAGATACTGGACACTTCTGATAAGAAATCAACAGGGAGAATAAAATTAAGATGCAGAATACAATGTAACTACGTACAAATGCAATGTGAACTGCACCTACGTTGGGCACAGAGGAGGACTTCCAGTAACTAGGTTTGATGTTAACAAATAACTCAACAATAGAGAGTTTGTGCATTCTGATTGGTCAAAGTCCAGTCACATGGGGGCATAAAACATTTGATACAAAGACCAGCTTTTAGCAAATAACTTTCCCCCGAAGCAGCTTATATTTTGTTTAGTTCTGTATGCACTTTGCGTTAGGGTATATTGTAACCAGGTCATTTTTGCTAAAGTCAAGTCAAGTCACAAGTCATTTTTCATCTAGTCAAGTCACGTCACAAGTAATTTTTCCTCCAGTCAAGTAAAGTCATGTCACAAGTCATTTTTCGTCAAGTCAAGTCACGCCACAAGTCATTTTTCCTCCAGTCAAGTAAAGTCACGTCACAAGTCATTTTTCCTCCAGTCAAGTAAAGTCACGTCACAAGTCATTTTTCCTCAAGTCAAGTCACGCCACAAGTAATTTTTCCTCCAGTCAAGTCAAGTCAAGTCACAAGTCATTTTTCCTCAAGTCAAGTCAATCAAGTCAAGTCACAAGTCATTTCTCTTCAAGTCAAGTCACAAGTCATTTTGCTCAAGTCACAATCCTTTTTTGCTTCAGTCAAGTCAAGTCAAGTCACAAGTTATTTTTGCCAAAGTCAAGTCAAGTCACAAGTCATTTTTGCTCAAGTCAATTCAAAAGTTTTTTTTTGCTCAAGTCAAGTCAAGTCACAACTCATTTTTCCTCTTGGTCAATCAAGTCAAGTCACAAGTTCTTTTTCCTCAAATCGAGTCAGAAGTCATTTTGCTCAAGTCAAGTCAAGTCAAGTCAGTTTCAAGTCACAAGTCATCTTGCTCAAGTCAAGTCAAGACACAAGTAATTGGGCAAGTCACAAGTCATTTTGCTCAAGTCAAGTCAGTTTCAAGTCACAAGTCATCTTTGCTGAAGTCAAGTCAAGACACAAGTAATTTTTCCTTAAGTCAGTCAAGCCAAGTCACAAGTCATTTCTCTTCAAGTCAAGTCACAAGTCATTTCTCCTCAAGTCAAGTCGAGTCAGAAATCATTTTTGCTCAAGACAAGTCGAGTCAAAAGTCATTTTTGCTCAAGACAAGTCAAGTCAACAGTCATTTTTCTTCAAGTCAAGTCACAAGTCATTTTGCTCAAGTCAAGTCTAGTCAAGTCAGAAGTCATTTTTGCTGAAGGCAATTCAAGTCCCAAGTTCTTTTTCTTCAAGTCAAGTCACAAGTCATTTTGCTCAAGTCAAGTCAAGACACAAGTAATTTTTGCTCAAGACAAGTCAAGTCACAAGTCATTTTTCTTCAAGTCAAGTCACAAGTAATTTCTCTTCAAGACAAGTCACAAGTTCTTTTTTTTCACGTCAAGTCACAAGTCATTTTGCTCAAGTCAAGTCAAGTCAAGTCAAGTCAAGTCACAAGTCATCTTTGCTCAAGTCAAGTCAAGACACAACTAATTTTTCCTCAAGTCAGTCAAGCCAAGTCACAAGTCATTTCTCTTCAAGTCAAGTCACAAGTCATTTTTGCTCAAGTCACAAGTCTTTTTTGCTCAAGTCAAGTCAAGACACAATTAATTTTTGCCGAAGTCAAGTCAAGTCACAAGTCACAAGTCTTTGTTGCTCAAATCAAGTCAAGTCACAAGTTATTTTTGCCGAAGTCAAGTCAAGTCACAAGTCATTTTTGCTCAAGTCAATTCAAAAGTAATTTTTTGCTCAAGTCAAGGCAAGTCACAAGTAATTTTTCCTCTTGGTCAATCAAGTCAAGTCACAAGTTCTTTTTCCTCAAATCGAGTCAGAAGTCATTTTGCTCAAGTCAAGTTAAGTCAAGTCAGTTTCAAGTCACAAGTCATCTTGCTCAAGTCAAGTCAAGACACAAGTAATTGGGCAAGTCACAAGTCATTTTGCTCAAGTCAAGTCAAGTCAAGTTAGAAGTCATTTTTGCTGAAGGCAATTCAGGACACAAGTAATTTTTCCTCAAGTCAGTCAAGCCAAGTCACAAGTCATTTCTCTTCAAGTCAAGTCACAAGTCATTTTGCTCAAATCACAAGTTATTTTTCTTCAAGCCAAGTCACAAGTCATTTTGCTCAAGTCAAGTCAAGTCAAGTCAGTTTCAAGTCACAAGTCATCTTTCCTGTAGTCAAGTCAAGACACAAGTAGTTTCTCCTCAAGTCAGTCAAGCCAAGTCACAAGTCATTTCTCTTCAAGTCAAGTCACAAGTCATTTCCCCTCAAGTCAAGTCGAGTTAAAAGTCATTTTTGCTCAAGACAAGTCAAGTCACAAGTCATTTTTCTTCAAGTCAAGTCACAAGTGGTTTCTCCTCAAGACAAGTCAAGTCACAAGTCATTTTTCCTCAAGTCAACCCAAGTCACAAGTCATTTTTCCTCAAGTCAAGTCACAAGTCATTTTTGCTAAAGTCAAGTCAAGTCAAGTCAGTTTCGAGCCATAAGTCATCTTTGCTGAAGTCAAGACACAAGTAATTTTTCCTCAAGTCAGTCAAGCCAAGTCACAAGTCATTTCTCTTCAAGTCACAAGTCATTTTGCTCAAATCACAAATAATTTTTCCTCAAGTCAGTCAAGCCAAGTCACAAGTTATTTTTCTTCAAGTCAAGTCACAAGTCATTTTGCTCAAGTCAAGTCAAGTCAGTTTCAAGTCACAAGTCATCTTTGCTGAAGTCAAGTCAAGACACATGTACTTTTTCATCAAGTCAGCCAAGCCAAGTCACAAGTCATTTCTCTTCAAGTCAAGTCACAAGTCATTTTGCTCAAATCACAAGAGTTTTTTCCTCAAGTCAGTCAGGCCAAGTCACAAGTTCTATTTCTTCAAGTCAAGTCACAAGTCATTTCTCTTCAAGTCAAGTCACAAGTCATTTCTCCTCAAGTCAAGTCGAGTCGGAAATCATTTTTGCTCAAGACAAGTCGAGTCAAAAGTCATTTTTGCTCAAGACAAGTCAAGTCAACAGTCATTTTTCTTCAAGTCAAGTCACAAGTCATTTTGCTCAAGTCAAGTCAAGTCAAGTCAGAAGTCATTTTTGCTGAAGGCAATTCAAGTCACAAGTTCTTTTTCTTCAAGTCAAGTCACAAGTCATTTTGCTCAAGTCAAGTCAAGACACAAGTAATTTTTGCTCAAGACAAGTCAAGTCACAAGTTCTTTTTCTTCACGTCAAGTCACAAGTCATTTTGCTCAAGTCAAGTCAAGTCAAGTCAAGTCAAGTCACAAGTCATCTTTGCTCAAGTCAAGTCAAGACACAACTAATTTTTCCTCAAGTCAGTCAAGCCAAGTCACAAGTCATTTCTCTTCAAGTCAAGTCACAAGTCATTTTTGCTCAAGTCACAAGTCTTTTTTGCTCAAGTCAAGTCAAGACACAATTAATTTTTGCCGAAGTCAAGTCAAGTCACAAGTCACAAGTCTTTGTTGCTCAAATCAAGTCAAGTCACAAGTTATTTTTGCCGAAGTCAAGTCAAGTCACAAGTCATTTTTGCTCAAGTCAATTCAAAAGTAATTTTTTGCTCAAGTCAAGTCAAGTCACAAGTCATTTTTCCTCTTGGTCAATCAAGTCAAGTCACAAGTTCTTTTTCCTCAAATCGAGTCAGAAGTCATTTTGCTCAAGTCAAGTTAAGTCAAGTCAGTTTCAAGTCACAAGTCATCTTGCTCAAGTCAAGTCAAGACACAAGTAATTGGGCAAGTCACAAGTCATTTTGCTCAAGTCAAGTCAAGTCAAGTTAGAAGTCATTTTTGCTGAAGGCAATTCAGGACACAAGTAATTTTTCCTCAAGTCAGTCAAGCCAAGTCACAAGTCATTTCTCTTCAAGTCAAGTCACAAGTCATTTTGCTCAAATCACAAGTTATTTTTCTTCAAGCCAAGTCACAAGTCGTTTTGCTCAAGTCAAGTCAAGTCAAGTCAGTTTCAAGTCACAAGTCATCTTTCCTGTAGTCAAGTCAAGACACAAGTAATTTTTCCTCAAGTCAGTCAAGCCAAGTCACAAGTCATTTCTCTTCAAGTCAAGTCACAAGTCATTTCCCCTCAAGTCAAGTCGAGTTAAAAGTCATTTTTGCTCGAGACAAGTCAAGTCACAAGTCATTTTTCTTCAAGTCAAGTCACAAGTGGTTTCTCCTCAAGACAAGTCAAGTCACAAGTCATTTTTCCTCAAGTCAACCCAAGTCACAAGTCATTTTTCCTCAAGTCAAGTCACAAGTCATTTTTGCTAAAGTCAAGTCAAGTCAAGTCAGTTTCGAGCCATAAGTCATCTTTGCTGAAGTCAAGACACAAGTAATTTTTCCTCAAGTCAGTCAAGCCAAGTCACAAGTCATTTCTCTTCAAGTCAAGTCACAAGTCATTTCCCCTCAAGTCAAGTCGAGTTAAAAGTCATTTTTGCTCAAGACAAGTCAAGTCACAAGTCATTTTTCTTCAAGTCAAGTCACAAGTGGTTTCTCCTCAAGACAAGTCAAGTCACAAGTCATTTTTCCTCAAGTCAACCCAAGTCACAAGTCATTTTTCCTCAAGTCAAGTCACAAGTCATTTTTGCTAAAGTCAAGTCAAGTCAAGTCAGTTTCAAGCCATAAGTCATCTTTGCTGAAGTCAAGACACAAGTAATTTTTCCTCAAGTCAGTCAAGCCAAGTCACAAGTCATTTCTCTTCAAGTCAAGTCACAAGTCATTTCCCCTCAAGTCAAGTCGAGTTAAAAGTCATTTTTGCTCAAGACAAGTCAAGTCACAAGTCATTTTTCTTCAAGTCAAGTCACAAGTGGTTTCTCCTCAAGACAAGTCAAGTCACAAGTCATTTTTCCTCAAGTCAACCCAAGTCACAAGTCATTTTTCCTCAAGTCAAGTCACAAGTCATTTTTGCTAAAGTCAAGTCAAGTCAAGTCAGTTTCAAGCCATAAGTCATCTTTGCTGAAGTCAAGACACATTTACTTTTTCATCAAGTCAGTCAAGCCAAGTCACAAGTCATTTCTTTTCAAGTCAAGTCACAAGTCATTTTGCTCAAATCACAAGAGTTTTTTCCTCAAGTCAGTCAGGCCAAGTCACAAGTTCTATTTCTTCAAGTCAAGTCACAAGTCATTTTGCTCAAGTCAAGTCAAGTCCGTTTCAAGTCACAAGTCATCTTTGCTGAAGTCAAGTCATGACACAAGTAATTTTTCCTCAAGTCAGTCAAGCCAAGTCACAAGTAATTTTTGCTCAAGTCAAGTCAAGTCAAAAGTTATTTTTGCCTAAGTCAAGTCAAGTCACAAGTCATTTTTACTCAAGTCAATTCAAAAGTCATTTTTTGCTCAAGTCAAGTCAAGTCACAAGTTATTTTTGCCGAAGTCAGGTCAAGTCACAAGTCATTTTTCCTCAAATCAAATCAGAAGTCATTTTGCTCAAGTCAAGTCAAGTCAAGTCAGTTTCAAGTCACAAGTCATCTTTGCTGAAGTCAAGTCAAGACACAAGTAATTTTTCCTCAAGTCAGTCAAGCCAAGTCACAAGTCATTTCTCTTCAAGTCAAGTCACAAGTCATTTTTGCTCAAGTCATAAGTCTTTTTTGCTCAAGTCAAGTCAAGCCAAGTCACAAGTAATTTTTGCTCAAGTCAAGTCAAGTCAGAAGTTATTTTTGCCGAAGTCAAGTCAAGTCACAAGTAATTTTTACTCAAGTCAATTCAAAAGTCATTTTTTTCTCAAGTCAAGTCAAGTCACAAGTCATTTTTCCTCAAGTCAACCCAAGTCACAAGTCATTTTTCCTCAAATCAAGTCACAAGTCATTTTGCTCAAGTCAAGTCAAGCCAGTTTCAAGTCACAAGTCATCTTGCTCAAGTCAAGTCAAGACACAAGTAATTTTTGGTCAAGTCACAACTCATTTTGCTCAAGTCATGTCAAGTCAGTTTCAAGTCACAAGTCATCTTTGCTGAAGTCAAGTCAAGACACAAGTCATTTGTCCTCAAGTCAGTCAAGCCAAGTCACAAGTCATTTTTCCTCAAGTCAGTCAAGCCAAGTCACAAGTCATTTCTCTTCAAGTCAAGTCACAAGTCATTTCTCCTCAAGTCAAGTCGAGTCAAAAGTCAAGTCACAAGTCATTTTTCTTCAAGTCAAGTCACAAGTCATTTTTCCTGAAGTCAACCCAAGTTACAAGTCATTTTTCCTCAAGTCAAGTCAAGTCAAGTCAGTTTCAAGCCATAAGTCATCTTTGCTGAAGTCAAGACACAAGAAATTTTCCTTCAAGTCAGTCAAGCCAAGTCACAAGTCATTTCTCTTCAAGTCAAGTCACAAGTCATTTTGCTCAAGTCACAATTCTTTTTTGCTCAAATCAAGTCAAGTCACAAGTTTTTTTTGCCAAAGTCAAGTCAAGTCACAAGTCATTTTTTCTCAAGTCAATTCAAAAGTTATTTTTTGCTCAAGTCAAGTCAAGTCACAAGTCATTTTTCCTCTTGGTCAATCAAGTCAAGTCACAAGTTCTTGTTTGGGTGGCATGGGTGGCTTGTGCGTAAAGCGCTCGCCTCTCACCAATGTGTCCCTGGTTCGATTCCCGGCTAAGGCCATATGTGAGTAGAGTTGTGCGTTGGTTCTCTCCTGTGCCACGAGGGTTTTTCTCCAGACCATCCGGTTTTCCTCCCTCCCGAAAAACCAAACACTTTCGATCTCAGGCTGTGCTCCGTGGTCATAATGGGTTGATGTGGCTGGCTGCCAAGGGCGCCCTTGAATGCCTGCAGCTCGAACACGTGTAGCCGCGTCCTTCGCAATTCAGCTTCTCAGCTGCGAGTAAGGATGATTAGCCTCCCAAATTATTATTATTATTATTATAAGTTCTTTTTCCTCAAATCAAATCAGTAGTCATTTTGCTCAAGTCAAGTCAAGTCAGTTTCAAGTCACAAGTCATCTTTGCTGAAGTCAAGACACAAGTAATTTTTCCTCAAGTCAGTCAAGCCAAGTCACAAGTTATTTCTCTTCAAGTCAAGTCACAAGTCATTTTTGCTCAAGTCAAGTCAGTTTCAAGTCACAAATCATCTTCAAGTCAGTCAAGTCAATCAAGTCAAGTCACAAGTTCTTTTTCCTCAAGTCAAGTCACAAGTCATTTTGCTCAAGTCAAGTCGAGTCAAGTCAGTTTCAAGCCACAAGTCATCTTTGCTGAAGTCAAGTCAAGACACAAGTAATTTTTCCTCAAGTAAGTCAAGCCAAGTCACAAGTCATTTCTCTTCAAGTCAAGTCACAAGTCGTTTTTCCTCAAGACAAGTCGAGTCACAAGTCATTTCTCCTCAAGTCAAGTCACAAGTCATTTTTGCTAAAGTCAAGTCAAGTCAAGTCAGTTTCAAGCCATAAGTCATCTTTACTTAAGTCAAGTCAAGTCAAGTCAGGTCAGTTTCAAGCCATAAGTCATCTTTGCTGAAGTCAAGACCCAAGTAATTTTTCCTCAAGTCAGTCAAGCCAAGTCACAAGTTATTTTTCTTCAAGTCAAGACACAAGTAATTTTTCTTCAAGTCAGTCAAGCCAAGTCACAAGTCATTTCTCTTCAAGTCAAGTCACAAGTCATTTTGCTCAAGTCACAAGTCTTTTTTGCTCAAGTCAAGCCAAGTCACAAGTCATTTTTGCTCAAGTCAATTCAAAAGTTATTTTTTGCTCAAGTCAAGTCAAGTCACAAGTCATTTTTCCTCTTGGTCAATCAAGTCAAGTCACAAGTTCTTTTTCCTCAAATCAAATCAGAAGTCATTTTGCTCAAGTCAAGTCAAGTCAAGTCAGTTTCAAGCCATAAGTCATCTTTGCTGAAGTCAAGACGCAAGTAATTTTTCCTCAAGTCAGTCAAGCCAAGTCACAAGTCATTTCTCTTCAAGTCAAGTCACAAGTCATTTTGCTCAAGTCACAATTCTTTTTTGTGCAAGTCAAGTCAAGTCACAAGTTATTTTTGCCGAAGTCAAGTCAAGTCACAAGTCATTTTTGCTCAAGTCAATTCAAAAGTTATTTTTTGCTCAAGTCAAGTCAAGTCACAAGTCATTTTTCCTCTTGGTCAATCAAGTCAAGTCACAAGTTCTTTTTCCTCATATCGAGTCAGAAGTCATTTTGCTCAAGTCAAGTCAAGTCAAGTCAGTTTCAAGTCACAAGTCATCTTGCTCAAGTCAAGTCAAGACACAAGTAATTGGGCAAGTCACAAGTCATTTTGCTCAAGTCAAGTCAAGTCATTTTCAAGTCACAAGTCATCTTTGCTGAAGTCAAGTCAAGACACAAGTAATTTTTCCTCAAGTCAGTCAAGCCAAGTCACAAGTCATTTCTCTTCAAGTCAAGTCACAAGTCATTTCTCCTCAAGTCAAGTCGAGTCAGAAGTCATTTTTGCTCAAGACAAGTCGAGTAAAAAGTCATTTTTGCTCAAGACAAGTCAAGTCAACAGTCATTTTTCTTCAAGACAAGTCAAGTCACAAGTCATTTTTCCTCAAGTCAACCCAAGTCACAAGTCATTTTTCCTTAAGTCAACCCAAGTCACAAGTCATTTTTCCTCAAGTCATGTCACAAGTCATTTCTCCTAAAGTCAAGTCGAGTCAAGTCACTAGTCAAATTTTGTCAAGCCAAGTCAAGTCAGTAGTCAGTTTTTGCAGAAGTCAAGTCAAGGTTTATGTCATTTTTGCTCAAGTCACAAGTCAATTCTCCTCAAGTCAAGTCATTTTTGGTCAAGTCAAGACACAAGTTATTTTTCCTACGGCCAAGTCACAAGTAATTCTGCTCAAGTCAAGTCAACTAAAGTCAGAAGTCATTTTTACTCAAGTCAAGTCAACCAAAGTCAGAATCAGAAGTAATTTTTGCTCAAGTCAAGTCAATTCACAAGTCATTTCTCCTTAAGTCAAGTCACAATTTCCCTAGTGTAGTCAAGTCACAAGTTAATTTTCCTCTAGTCAAGTCACAAGTCATTTATGCTAAAGTCAAGTCAAGTCACAAGTCATTTCTCCTGAAGTCAAGTTACAAGTCATTTCTCCTGAAGTCAAATCACAAGTCATTTCTTCTCTGAAGTCAAGTCAAAAGTCATTTTTACTGAAGTCAAGTCAAGTCAAAAGTCATTTTTGCTGAAGTCAAGTCAAGACACAAGTCATTTTTTGTCAAGTCAAGTGACAACTGAATTTTTGCTCAAGTCAAGTCATGTCACAAGTCATTTTGCTCAAGTCAACTCAAATCACAAATTATTTTGCTGAAGTCAAGTCGAGTCATAAGTCATTTTTACTAAAGTCAAGTCAAGTCACAAGTCATTTTTCCTCAAGTCAAGTCAAGTGGAACTTTCCCAAGCCAAGTCAGTCACGAGTCATTTTTCCTCAAGTCAAGTCAAGTCAAGTCAAGTCAAGTCAAGTCAAGTCACAAGTCTTTTTTCCTCAAGTCAAGTCAAGTCAAGTCACAAGTCATTTTTCCTAAAGTCAAGTCAAGTCACTTGTGAAATTTTGCCAAATCAAGTCAAGTCATAAGTCATTTTCCTCAATTCAAGTCAAGTCACAAGCCGTTTTTGCTGAAGTTAAGTCAAGTCACAAGTATGTTTTCCTCAAGTCAATCAAGTCAAATCAAAGGTCATTTCTCCTAAAGTCAAGTCAAGTCACTAGTGAAATTCAAGTCCAGTCAATTCAAGTCACAAGTCATTTTGCCTCATGTCAAGTCAAAAGTCATTTTTGCTGATGTCAAGTCAAGTCACAAGTCATTTTTCCTCAATCAAGTCTAGTCAAAAGTTATTTTCCTGAAGTCAAGTTACAAGTCATTTTTGCAGAGGTCAAGTCAAGTCTCAATTCTTTAAACTGAAGTCAAGTCACAAGTCATTTTTGATGAAGTCAAGTCAAGCCACAAGTCATTTAATTTTTCCTCAAGTCAAGTCAAGTCAAGACAAGTCACAAGTCATGGTTTGTCTCGGAATCAGATCAGGATATTTGATGTGGATATCAAGTGCTGTTTACTGAGGTACATTTTTCATAGTGTCATTTTGGATTGTATGCTTTCTCATAGGATGAAGGAAGCACAGAAACTCGTTCTGCAAAGGAAGCATTACTGCTTTGGTGTCAGAGAAAAACAGCTGGGTAAGATATGTGTCGTGAACTTTGAACTGTAATGGGCTCACTCATGTCCTGGGGTACCCTCAATTTTTGTGCCTTTTTTGCAGCACTCTTCTGTGAATGGACTGAATGGCAAACTCAAGTTAATGTTGACAGTTCACAATGCAAGAATTACATTGTTTATGAAATACGTGTGTAATAATTCATTAAACTTGACATAATTGTACTTGGTTGAAAAAACTATGGTTTTTTTTATTTGAAAGCTGAGAACAATTTCTATGTATCATAGTGACAAAAATGTCCTCCAAGGACTGTTCTACCCTTGCAAAATTAAAATGAATAAATTCAGGAAGAGTTACATGTAATCCATGTTGACATCTAATAATGACATTGACTTAAAAGCTTACAACAGTGTAAGCATTAATAAATAAATATAATAATTCAAACCACTGTGAATAGTTAATACAATTATTCTGTTTTTTCTTGAAAACGATCCCCTAATTTGATGGAATTGTCATTGGTTTGTTAAACGGTGTGTTTATTGAAAATTGAAGAATAAGCCAAAAGCCAATTACACATTTAACTCGTTGCCACGAAAACATCGTCCGAGCCAGCAAACAATGTCGTTTAAACACGGAATACCAGATCAAAGGTCACCTGGACATTCCACTACTACTGAGCATACACAGAGCACGCACAGGCTTTCTAATGCTTCATTTCACCCGCACAAAGAGGAAACATGGTCTGAAATATTATGCTGATTTTCAACCATTATGGAGGGATTATTGTGTGAACTGGGGATCCAGCCATGGTTCCAGGTTTTGTACCATTCCTATGCCATAGCTCATGGCAGAGATTTTGCAATTCACGTTGCATGATTTGACAGTTTCTTGATAGAGAAAACAAACATCCCTGTGCTATTAAGAGAATCTTTGTTGTCTTGGCTTTGTCAAATAAAGGGTTTCTTTGTGACAGTGGTACTCTCGGAAAAATTGATTCCTGCGATTCCGAGAAAATAGTACCGTTAGTCTGGCTGGAAAAATTGAAAGATTCCTGCCAGCAACTGGATGATGTGGTTTTTGATGCCTCAACATTGGGAGAAATAACATTTGTAATAACAAATAAGGATTTAATAGATTTTAAATTAGCATCGAGGGTAAAGAATATTATTTGTGTTTTACCCATACACCGATGTGTGTTAAGCACTGTATGCTCAGTACTTTCCCCAGTGGAAAAAAAAAATGATAATGAAATAACACAGGCATATTACTTTCGATCCCTCGACCTTTGCCATTCCAGGGCAGATGGCTTAAAAAATACACCACCGAGATTGCCCAGTAACAAATAAAGAGTTGTTTATTCAGTCATTTTGGTTGTCTTATGTATGTGTGCAGGGATCACATATCTATAGGCTTAAGTTATTCTTGGATTCTGTTTCAATTAACAAAACTGTTCACATCTGGTTGAAGAGGTTATTTGATATTGTTATTTACTTGACCAACAGGTATTCAGGTGTCACTATTAAGAACTTCACAAATAGCTGGAGAAATGGTTTAGCTTTTAATGCACTCATTCATGTACACCGGTAAGTTCATCTGATAGAGATATTTTTTTTTCAACTTGAAAAATTGTTCATTCTTTTTTTGATATTTTTTAATGCAATGTAGTTTCTGCCGACATAAAAAAAGTAATGAGTAATAACGTTCGATGTGATCTTGTTTTGCAGAGTTTAGTATGAAGTGAACATGAAATAAAATCAATATGAATACCGTACACTTACGAGCAGTTACTTTCAACTTGAAAGTGTAATTGTGACTTTACTGTGTTTAGTGAAGCTGAAGTGAAACGAACTTGCCAAGGAAGAGTAAACCACTTTATTAATACAGAAACAAGGAAATAACAGTTACACATCAATTCAAGTTATTGATATCGGAGCATTGGATACCAAAAGTGAAAGTGAATCATTCCTTACTGGTTTGATTTATGTACACACTGTGTACATCACAATTAAAGAAAACTGGTATACAGTGCTTAACACATTATTGTGTAAGACTAAAACCAAAATATTAAAGCTACCTTTCCATTTTGTTGACGTCTTTAGTGAAAGTTGACTTAAGGTTTCTTGCATTTGTTTTTAGTGATTTTTGTATTTAATGTTTAACTCGCCGAATACAATCCTTTTTCATGTTTTCTTTTTAAAAGAATTGAGTCAAGAACTGCCGGTAAAACGTCAAGAAAAGAAAAAAGCGTGTGAATGAAACTGTTTGAAGAATTGAAATGACCTTTTGTTTTGTAAAATGATCACCCAGATCTCTCCAGGCTATTTAAGTTAATTTTGTAACGGTCCATAGATTCAAATAAGTTGAATTGCATGAGTAACATTTGCTTGTTCTCAATAGACCAGAGCTGATTCCATTCGAGGAGCTGAGTTCAAGAAGTAATGAAGACAATCTGAATATGGCTTTCTCCGTGGCTAAGGAGCAGTTAGGAATCTCGGATCTACTGGATGCTGAAGGTAATAAACATGTAGACGATTTCCAATAGATTTGCACCGGGGATAGAGAACATTATTTCTGTTTTACCCATACACCGATTTGTTTAAGCACTGTATACTCAGTACTTCCCCAAGCTCTGTGAAAAAAAATTCCACAAGCATATTACACAGGTGGGTTTCGAACCCACAGCCTTTGCCATTCTAGAGCAGATGTGTTACCAGCTAGACCACTGAGATTGCCCAGGAGCTTCAGGCTGTTCAAATACTTTTTAGCAGCGGGTACCCCACGGGTTTCCAATAGATGTTAAATTTGTATCAGGATTATAAAGAATGTTATTTATGTTTTACCCATACACGAATGTGTTTAATTACTATATACTCAGTACTTTCCCAGTACTCATTCAGTAGAGAGTTAAGTCCTAGGCTTAGTGACTGACATAAGGTACAAAGTAAAATTAATGCCCTGGAACTCTGCAGTGTTCTGGGATATCTTTAGCCCATTAAAACCCTTGTGTCAACCACAAGATGATAAAATTCAGCAGGTACTACCAAATATGGCCATAACTTTTTTTTCAATAGGCCAAAAAAGCCAAGATTCCATGTAATCCTCACCCCTGGTATACTCCACAAACCTGTAGACTTTCATTGGCCAGACCCTAACCACTGCAGAGTAAGGAGTGTTGAAAGACAGCAGCCACCTGTCTCGTACAGTAATTGATTGACCCCTGTGCTAAGGATCCTTGGCACAGGGCGGTATGCACTTTGTGAAAATAACTTGCGCCTGCACACTGATCGTAAATAACACAAGTCTAAGTCTTGACTGACACTCCAATTCACCCCCCATGGTCATTCATGATAGGCTTTCAGGGGGGAGGCTATTGACCTAAAAGACAGGGTGTAGATCAGCTTGTGGCTACAAGATGTAAATTTTTCAGTGGGGCGGAGCCCAGGTTAACCAAGCTTATTGCACAGCTCTGTCAAAGATTTGTAATGAAGATTTTTTGTTCAACTTGTGTCGTCTTGAATGTGTGTTGTCAATAAAGATGTGGATGTGGAGAAACCTGATGAGAAGTCAATCATGACGTATGTGGCATCTTATTATCACTACTTTGCCAAGATGAAGTCCGAGAAAACTGGAGGCAAAAGAATAGCCAAGGTGTGTTTAGAATGTTATGACTAGTTATAGGGCCAATGAAATGTAATTTTTTTTAATGCAGTCCTTCGAAATGCACCTTTGTGTCCCATCAACCTTATTTTAAATTTTTAATTTTGCCATTTTCAAGGATATTTTTGTGCCTTTTTGCTTTTGATGCTAATTTGAATTTTCATATTCATGAGCAAAAGTGTGATGTCACATTAGGCAGAAACCTCAATGTAGCAATTAATTATGCACAAAAAGTAGGCAGACTTTAGGATATTTCGCTTTCATAAACTTTCTTTTCTTTAGTGATCTGTTCTTTGGTCAGTTCGTGGCTGTAAGCCAATGAGCAAACCTTTATCACAAATGTTTTAGTAAGCAAATTCGGGGTTTCACAATTTCATGAATTTCGGTAGAAAACCACAGTGTCTTTCTCAAATAACATCACGGCAACAGCGCCCTCAGTTGTCCGGAAAAGCAAGGAGAGTTTTACATTTTTAAAGAAGTGCACTTTTCAATCAAATTAACCAAAAAGGGATGTCAGTTAGTTTTCATACACTTAAAGGTGATTATAAAGTAGCACAAAATCTGTTCCTTTAGAAATATTCACTTCAGGGGCCCTTTAAGGCCTTGCGTGAATTACAGGCTACAGTTTCAGTGTTGCGTGAACAAGCTTTGAAGCATAGGACGCCCGTAGCAACGCCCTTAGCAACAGCCGCAGCCGCCAATTGGGACTTGCCCTTCCAAAGATGAATGCCATTTGAAGCAGCCATCTTACAACCATCTTAATGATGTTTGTGGTTACAGATCGTAAGTCAGCTGATGGATGTTGAAAAGATGCAGCATGACTATGAGCACATGGTAGCTCAACTTCTTCAGTGGATTCAGGCTAAGATACTTGAACTGTCCGATCATAACTTCCCTAACTCACTGGAAGGAATACAAGAACTTATGCAGACGTTTAAAGAATACAGAACTGTAGAAAAACCACCAAAGTAAGTTGGCTCATCAACATTTATGGAAAGAAGTTATTTCTGTTCAAAAAAAATTATGAGAGAAATGTATGACATTATGCGATTGATGGACTTTGTATCTAATAAGTAACATGATAAGTCTTCAACCTTGTAACTGAAACAAATTCATAATGACTAAAGGCCATGTCACTCAGGGTAATTTTCACAGGCAACTTGGAGCCTGGAGGCAACCAAATGCACTGCATGCAAAAGGAGCACTTTTGTAGTGCAACAGACTTTCTTCTAGCTGTAATTTACTATTCCCAAGAAACTAATGAGAAAACTTAAATGTGAATGAAGTAGCCATCTTCAACCTGATTAATGTCAATTAATCTGGTTGTACTTGGTTATTTGCTGTTTATTTGAAGGTATGGTGAGCAAGCTAATATAGAAGTAACCATCTTCAACCTGATTAATGTAACTTAATTTGGATGTACTTGGTTATTTGCTGTTTATTTGAAGGTATGCTGAGCGAGCTAACATAGAAGTTGCCATCTTCAACGAAATTAATGTCAATTAATTTGGTTGACTTGGTTATTTGCTGTTTATTTGAAGGTATGCTGAGCAAGCTAATAATTTATAGAAGTAGCCATCTTCAACCTGATTAATGTCAATTAATTTGGATGTACTTGGTTATTTCACTGTTTATTTGAAGGTATGCTGAGCGAGCTAATATAGAAGTTCCCATCTTCAACCTGATTAATGTCAATTAATTTGGTTGTACTTGGTTATTTCACTGTTTATTTGAAGGTATGCTGAGCGAGCTAACATAGAAGTAGCCATCTTCAACCTGATTAATGTCAATTAATTTGGTTGTACTTGGTTATTTCACTGTTTATTTGAAGGTATGCTGAGCAAGCTAATATAGAAGTAGCCATCTTCAACCTGATTAATGTCAATTAATTTGGATGTACTTGGTTATTTCACTGTTTATTTGAAGGTATGCTGAGCGAGCTAACATAGAAGTAGCCATCTTTAACCTACTGGCTCTGATACGTTCATGTCATATGCGTCCCTATACACCACCAGAAGGACAGCTTGTTAGTGATGTCGAGAAAGCATGGGGTAAACTGGAGAAAGCAGAACATGATCGAGGAATTGCATTGAGAAAAGAACTAATACGACAAGAGAGGCTGGAAAGATTAGCTGAAAAGTTTACCAGAAAGGTTAAAAAATGCTTGCTTTTTGCTTCAACTCACTGTAGTAGATCGTGCAGTTCTCAAGAGTAGTTGAACTTTGGGGTTTGTTAAATTGCATGTTGTTTCCTTCACACATTAACCAGTTGCCGCTGGGATTCTTCGATATTTCTCATCCAGCCTGACGATTATTTTCTCGGAATTGCTGGAATCATTTTTCTTTGGGAGTACTGCTGGTCACAATGAAAACTTGACTTGAAAAAGCAAAGAGAACAAACATTCTCTTTATTGCACCATTATTTTTGTGTTCTCTTTCTAGAAAATGTCAATTACATGCACCATGAATGGCAAAACCTTGCTTTGATTGGTACTAAATTCAGAACCAAGGCATACCTCCATTGAGCCAAAATAAAATGAATGTACAATGGTCGAAGCCTCTCTATGTCTCGTACTCCTCTTCTTTTAACAAAAGGACAAAGATCTGGAATCGTGGATTACACAATAATGCCTGCACAATAGCCAAAAGTTGGCAAAATATTCAGCCCCTTTTGTGTGGGTGAAACGAAGCGTTACACAGCATTTGCGTGCTCTGTGCATGTACACAGAGCACGCAAATGCTCAGCACTGGGAATGTCCGGGCGACCTTTGTTCTGGTATTCCAATTTTACACAATGGCATGTTTCAATGGCATGTTTTGCTGGCTCAGAAAATATTTTTCGTCAGCCCGGGTCAACTGGTAAGAGCAATGTTTGTGTGAACCCAAGATTCCCCAAAATTCTGAATACACTCGAGGCTCGCACAGTGATTACATAATTTGTTAATTTGATATCACTAGAAGATGTTTTAAATTGCAATAAGAAGCCTGTCTTAATCTTGTGCAGTATTGCATCACTGACACAAACATAAAAATTAAGCTGAATTTGTGATTAACAAGTCACAAATTCAGCTTATTTCTTCTAGTTGAAAGTGGTCCTTTTTGTAAGTTTTATCTTGTTCAATGTTTCAGGCATTATTACGTGAGTCTTGGCTTGCTGATATGACCAGTGTGCTGAAAGAGAGTGTCATACCAAGTAATAACATCTTTGCCGTTGAAGCAGCTACCAAGAGGCATGAAGCTATAACAGCAGATGTCATGGCCAGGGTGAGTTTAGCAGAAGTTAACTCAACTTGTTTAAAGCTGTTTTATGCTATGCTATGCTAGGATGAGTTGGATTCTTTGGGTTCAGCTAGGCAACATCGTGCGCATGTAGTGCTGAAGGAACATCATTGTTATTATTATTAGTATTATTAAATCTTTGTGGTAATGAAACCAAGGGACCCTTCAAAATGACTTGCACTGTAACCCGTAGGCCTGAAGATACCTGTGTAGAGAAGATGATGAAGAAATGTCAGATTTAGATGTGAGAGGAAAACCCCAAATAGGCAAAACCCATGCAATCAGGTAGGGACTGAAAACCCAATCCACATGCAAGACTCCAGTCCGGGATTCGAACCGGGGTCCACAGAGGTGAAAGGCAGGGAAAGAAACCAACAAGCCAAACCAAATGCCATGTTGAGTAGGTGGGAGTAATTTTTATATGCACTGCATTTTAATTTTCATTGACAACTATTTGTGACATTTCAAATACAGAAAGATCGTTTTGAAGATCTGAATCGGATGGCAAAGGAATTGATAGCCGAGAATCATTACACATCTCAAGGTGTGAATCAGAAGGAGCGTCAGATATCCCGTGACTGGCAGAAGTTAATTGATCTGTTAGCTAAAAGACAACAGGTGTTGCATGGATTCACTGACCTTATTGGAATGTTCAGAGAGATTGAGAGTGTCATGGCTGAGATGAAAGAAATTCAGGTATGTGATGTTTGAAGCTTTGAGAATAAGAATAAACTATTTCTAGTACATTTGCGGGTACAACCATGTGTTTAAATCTCTTTTGTGAGGAGTGTTGACTCTGAAAAGAGCCGGAGTGGTCTCAATGTTTCGATCAGATTGTCTTCAGGAGAAGATCGTCTCCTGAAGAGGATCGGAGCATACTGATTGAAACGTCAAGACCACTCCGGCTTTTTTCAGAGCCAACACTCCTCACAAAATTCAGGTATGTCTATTGTCGCTCTTCTATTTTCATTTGGGAAATAATAACATTGAGAATAATTGGTCCTATTTAAATGTTTCTAATGCGATATAAAGAAAATTGAATATAAAGAGGTGTAAGAGTCCTGATTATCAATCAATGCAACAGATTCAACTTCAAAACCAGGCGCCACACTTAATCACTGGAACGGGCAAATAGACTTTACAAACAATGACCACCATTTTGTATGGGAGGCCCGGAGTGGCACAAAATGTGTAAACTGGCTTGATAAAAATTCACCCTTTTTGTTAAATAATAAAAAGTTTTTATGAAGTATAAGGTTACTTTTTGTTTTTGATAACAAATTTTATTTGTCAGTAATTTGGCGTTAATTCGATAGCATTATTTTGCTAAAAAATGAACTGTTGTATTATTGTTGTATTATTTTGCTGTAAAGGCCGCCCGTAAAACTCGCGGATGTGGCGTTGCAAAAGATAGGTCTATTTGAACACATCACCTCTGTTCTTCAATAACTTTATTCCGGTTACCAACATGACCAACATAATAAAATTCAGAATTCTTCTTTCTGTCTGGAAATGCCTTTACCACTTGGCACCCGCTCATCTTAGAAATGTTCTCACTATACATCATCACAACAGCCGCCTCAGCAAACTTCATACTTTAAACACTCTTGACACCATACCTTAGCTGTGGAACAAGCTCCCTATCCAAGTTCGTCAATCCAACTCAATTATGTTTAAGAAACTGCTGACGGACTGAACTATTTAGAGCTCATTAACTGGCTTTGTTCCCCTTCATCTATTTCGTAGGACGTGCGCGCTTTATTTTATTATCACTAAACAATTTGTTTTTCCCTATACTTATGTCCCATGTTTTTACATGAGTTTCAACGATGTTTAAGGGCTAAAGCTGTAATACTTTCTGACTGCATTCTAGGTCGGTCTACAGTCTGATGATTGTGGCAAACATCTTCTTGGAGTTGAAGACCTTCTACAGAGACATGCCTTAACAGAGACACAAATCAACTCTCAGGGTTACCGAGTCAATCAAGTCAATCAGAAAGCTGATATTTACTTAACCCAGAATCATTCCGAAAGTGATACAATCAAGAAAAGAGTTGCACTACTCAATGTGGCTTATGATCAGTAAGTACAAGCGCTAATAATGTTCAAGGCAGATGGCTTCAAGTTGTAACATTGACATTGATGAATAGTTTCTGAAATGAAAAGACATGTAAACTTGCCAAGAAACAGTTTCATTTATTATCAAGTATCCCAAGAAGATGACAATAGGTATTATATATTGATTTTAACCTAACTTATATTTCAGTTTCGCTGATCAGCTGATTTCCTCTTTTTTCCTTGATTGTCTATGCCATAGAAACACACTGTACAAATATTTATGTCCATGACAGTTTCCTTTTGTTTGTGATTTTCAAGTTGCATATCTGGTTAGAAGACTTTTGATTACAAATCATCATCTATTGCTGTTAATCAAATTTGTTACAAATAATGTATTAGAAATAAGGATCGTAGAAGATAACTTGACAGTTCTTGTGAAATTTTAATTATGCCTGGTACTAGACAGATCCATTAAGCCCCGCCCCCATACGTGTTGGCCAATCACAGCCTTGGGTACGCCACACAAAAGTCGGACACGATACAATGCTATTGGAAAATGTAAACATGCATGTGCGTACTTATAGTGTGCGCGTTCATGTCGTGCAGTGTGGCATTGAAGAGACGCACATTGTGCTGTTCATGTGTACAGTGGTGATGTAGCCAATGATTGGTCAATACGTTTAGGGGGCGGGGCTTAATGGATCGGTCTATTGACTTGCTCGCTCAATTTGAATTCCTCAGATGACAAATAGTGTTGCTGCATCGCATGGTTTAGGCAAGAGTTTGCACAGCAATGTCCAAATTAGCAAAGACTGGCATGCTTTGTGCTAAAGATTTCATTGGAAATTGTGTATGGTTGTTAGACGTTTCGTAAGTAACTGTGCAAAAGTTTGCAGCCAACCATGTGACGAAGCAACACTTGAATTTGATATAAACTGAGGAATTCACTTGTGACCGATCAAGGCATTGTATTCAACATCTTTTAAGTCTAAATCACAAATGGCTCATACGATATTTGCTCGTGTCCGTGATATTTTGAATGTCTGAGGAATTCAAATGGAGCAATTGCTTGTGGCTGATAAGGGTTTGCATTTAACTCTTTTAGTGACTAGCCAGCGAGACTAGTTAGCTTGTCATTTCACTGGTCCACTGGCTTTTTCACTGGTTCAAATTTCTATAAAATAGAGATGCTTATCAAAACATGAACTAGCCGACTGGACCACTTGGAGAGACTTTTGACTGGTCCTTGGATGTTTTATCTAGAATTTGGCCAGATGACCACTGTATAAGGGAGAACGCTGCTGATCAAGGCATCATATCAAACATCATTCAAATCGTCTGATATTTACTCATGTCTTTGATTTGTTAAATGTCCTTATCAGAATCAGCACACTGAGCACAAGAAGGAAATCTAAGCTGGAAGAATCGCTCAAGTTCTTTGAGTTTCTTCGAGACAGTGAAGAAGAAGAATCTTGGCTGATGGAGAAGCAGCGAATTGCTAAATCTATGGTGACTGGACGTGATCTAAGAAGTGTGATTAGTACACAACAGAAGCATGCAGTAGGTTATGCATTCAAATTTTATAATGTTGGTGTACGTTCATTCGTTCAATGGATTGTTATACAAGTTTAAGAAAATTTGTGTTTGTACATGTACATGCAGTGGAATTTTATGCAGGTTTTATTACATTGTTGTTCCTACATGCCATGGATAACATTGTTGTACATTTAAAAAACTTTTTTCTATGCATTTCACCCATCACAAGGCCCAAATGCCACTCGAGGTGTGGGCTACTTTTTGAAGGGATAGAAACCTGCACCAATGCGCAGAAACAAGACATGGCCAAATATAACCGCAAGTCTCTTCATAGCGCATCTAAAAACAGGGAGTGGTAAATGAGTCTGTTTCGAGACGAACTTAACTGCCTCTTCCCCTTTTTAAAGCAATTATAGTTAAGTGTCTTGCTCAAGGACACAAGTGTCATGACCGGGATTCGAACCCACATCCTGATGACTCAGCCATCAGAACTTGAGTCCGATGCTCTAAACCGCTCAGCCATGACACGCTACAAAATTATGATAATGGACTTTGTACAAGTTTGATAACATTGCTGAAATAGCACGTAGTGCATTAACATGAGAGTTATTTAAAATGGCACAATGCAATCATGAGGTTTGACAGTAAGGTCGTATCTGAATTGGCGGCTTGGCTGCGGCTACAACTATTGCAAATGGTGTTGCTAAGGATGTCCTATACTTCAACGCATGATGACACGGCGATCCAGCTGCAGCCATAGCCATAGCCACCAATTGGGACACTGCCTTACCTTGATTGTATGACACTTCTAAGTAGAGTCAGACATTTTGGTCTTTTGACTGCCCGTTTTTTTTTCAGCAAAACTCCTCAAAGTGTTAATATTTTGGTAAATGACTGATGACTTGATCAAATAAATTAAGGCCAGCTTCTGTCTTGAAGACAAAAGAGCCAGTAGTGAATTAGTTGTTTACTGTGTACATAAGACTTTGGGTTTTTGTTGAAAGAGAAGGTACATCATCACTTGATAATCTGGTACCTGCACCACTTATTATGAGAGTTGTATTTACTACAGGCATTGGAGCTTGAGATAGGGGCCAGGCAGCAAACTATTGAAGGAGTGATGCAGACGGGTGAGGAGCTGGCAAGAGCTGGTCACCGTAGCAACAACATCATCTTAGCACAGATTGATGAGCTACAAGAGAAATGGTCAAGATTGAATGAGTTTGCTGAGGCTCGTAGATATCGTCTTGAAGAAGCTTCTCAGTCACATCAGGTAACTTATCTGTGTTGTATAAGAAATTCCTCATCTACTGCACATGTGAAGTAAATACTACAGACTTCAGAAATTTTTTGCATCATGTTGAACACATGTTGAACACAGACAATAACAGGGTTTCGGACAGGTTGTGTGGAATTTTACGGAAGTCATTAAAAAAAATTGGAATTCACATTTAATAACACATTTGCAAAACACATTTACAACATAAAACTGTGTCTTACAATTGAGACGGAAAAAAAACCCCAAAATTCAACAAACTTTCTTATCGCTATTCTTGAATTCTGTTTTTTGTGAAAAGTACTGATTGAATCATGTCAGCACCGCAAATCCCATACAGTACTGCCGTCGTGACCTGCTGAACCTTAGTCTGTTGCAAGACAATGATGTGTGTGTTTGTGTCACATCTAAATGAACACCGTTGTTATCAACTAAATTCCCTAAAGATAATACCGGTAAAAAAGGAATTCTCGCTTTTACAAAACGGAAATCATGGAAAAAACAACACGGAAAATTCTGATGTCTGATACTAGTGGTATTCATTCTTGTAATGTAAGACTCAAGTCTTGGCAGTTGACTTGCTGAACTTGAATAAACCACATACATTAACCTTTTCAAGAGATGCATTAGACTACTAACCTGTGTATATTTTGACGTATTATTTAGTTTCAAAAAGAAATTTTAACGAAAGTAAAGAAAGTGCATCTTGTTTGGTTGGGGAGGAGGCACCAGGAGGGAAAACTGCTTTTCTTTGGGGGCACAGCGCTACAGAATGTTGAGTGTGGATTTCCCTTCACATGTAGGTTTTCAATTCCATACACACAGTTCTACTAACCAGTAAGGTCATAGACTGACTCACACCCAAGGCACCCGTGTTTGTCGACCCGCTAAAATGGAGGACATCTCTTTGTTGTCCCATTGTTTGGACTTCAGGGAGGGTACCACATTCTGTCAAAGCAACCAGTTTTCAGGCCTGATATTTCACAGAGGCAACGGAGGCAATTGCAAACCTCCGTTGCCCCTGGTCATTGCCTTGGTGCCCCTGAAATGTTCCAGTACAAATTTACAATTTCCTCATAGAGGTGCCCTTTGACAAGAAGAAAATTCCTTGGTGCCCTTCCCCTTTCAAGAATGAAGCAATTCGGCCTGCCAGATCCGTTTTGTAAAAGTACTTGCTTTCTATGGGTATATACTCGCTCACCTGTGGACTGTTTTGTTTTCTTGTGGGATAGCAAAGAACACTTTATAATTAAATTCATAAACTCTTTAACTGCCCTTTTATAATGCATATGATGTATGGGTTGTTTTATATACAGTATTACATTGATGCAAATGAAGCAGAATCTTGGATGAGAGAAAAGATGCCTCTTGTGTGTAGTGACGACTACGGCAAAGATCCCGAGTCTGCGAAGATGCTTCTACAGAAACATCTTATCTTGATGGAGAGTATTCATGCATATGAAGATGATATAATAAAACTCAGTCAGCAATCAAAGGAGATGGTAGATCTCAATAAGTCCAATCAGGTAATATTAATCACATCCGTTGAGAAATAACAACTTTTAACATTCTTCTAACAGGCATGTGATTAATCAGGATTTTTCATTGGTCTCCCTGCACCTTCAGATTTTCTTGAAAGAGGCAACATTGCCATCACAGAGATAAAAGACTTGGCCCCTGTTGTGAACAAACCTTCAGATATCTATTTGTAATGATATAGAGAGTCTGTAAACCTCTAAAATGTAACATCTTCAGGCCCTTGATCTTAACCGAGGCCACCGAGGCCATTGGCCTCATGCCCTGTTGAAATGGCCAGCATGCCCTTCAGAAAAATTGTATTGTTACTATCAACTTGGCCAGCATGCCCTTGTACAATTTTTCTGATTTGGCCAGCAAAGGCCTGCCCCCATTTTTCTTAAGATCGAGGCCTGCATCTTGCAATTCTATTGGCTTTATCTCTACTCTAAGAGGAAACTTTTATCAATTTTTTAGGATTTTTCAAGCTCGCCGTCCCTGTTCTAAAAAGTGAGACTTTTGGACTGTCCTTTTTCACAGTTCTCACCAGTAGTATGCATGCTCAGAACTATGCGCCCAATACTGAGCATGTGGACACATGCTCAGAACTGTCAAAAAGGACCGTTGTGTCTGCTGCTGCCAAGGTCTCGAAAGTCTCCCCTTGTGTTCCTATTGCTGTTTGCATGTCAGCTTCAGCTTATGAAGCGATTGTCGGCCATGCAAGTCTTGCACCAATTTGGGAACATTGGGTTCCCACATACAATGCTTTAATGTGTGACGGAAATAAAATCAACAGCTAAATGTTTGAACATGTGCAAAACGTGCATGATCTACAGAAATGGGTATTTATAAAAATGATAATAACTATACAGGAGTTGTATGTAGCATCTTATAAAGTGCTTTAAATACTGAAAATAAATTGAGTTGAATCACTTCATATCCTCCCGCCTATTTGAGTTATTATTAATTGATTTATTCATTTTTTAATTACTCTCAAATTTCATTCAAAAAATGGACGGAAAATGCAGGAAGACTTTTCTGTCCAATTTTGATGATTTTTTGAACGTGATTTAAAAAAAACCCTAAAAACATTGCATGAATCAACTCGAATTATTTTCAGTATAAGCCTGCATGTCCATTTACATGTTGAAACACTTTTGGCTGAGAAGCACTTTTGACTGTTCATGAAGTCAATAATAGAATCAATTTTTCTGCGAAATGCTGTCATATTCAAGAAATCTGTATTTGAAAACCTACAAAAACGCAACAGCTGATTTTGGTTGTAACAATCGAAATTAAGAACAATGTGTTTACATGCTGAAAAGTGTGCACGGTTTTTCACTATTTTCTCCTGACTCAGATGACGGATTGAGCCCAAATTTCACAGGATCGTTTTTTCATGTATATATTGAATCAGACAAAGTAAGAACACTGCACTATCAGCTTTACCAATCCTGTCTAATGCCTTTAACATCATTAACAACTGTGTATCCAACTTCAGTTGTCAGCGGTGAGTTCCGCAGAACCAGAACCTTCCCCGAGGGAAGAAGACGAGTACACTACAGAGCTTATAGACGTCCCTTATGAAGTAGAAGAAGAAGAAGTTGTTGAGAAAGAGGTTGTAAAGGAAATGATAGAAGAGAGGAAATATCCCCAGGTGAAGGCTGCCTATGCTTACTCTGGACAAGGACTGACTGTAGCTAAAGGAGAGGTTGGTCAACTCTTTTACCTAATTTACTTTATATTTTATATCATACCACACACACACACATCCTTGTCATTTGGTTGCTGAAACATGCGTCACGTGTCATACTTTATTTTGCCATTTATTTACATGATTTACTGCCGCGATGTTGGCATGTCCTACATTATTAATTTGTTGACGGTATACATTGATTTTTGACACTTAGTTCGCAGCATCGTTCCCAAAATAATCACTCCCGCCCGTTTGTCCAAAAGAGGCAATGCAGCACAAAAGGTTGGTGTCTACATGGATTGGTCCACATTATTTAGAAGGGGTTCTTAGAATTTTCAGGGTGTGGGGTGGACGAGTTTCCGTGTCTTTTTTGTATTTATTGTGAAAATTAAATTCAAATGTCAAGGATCTATATGTGATGTAAATAAAACAAATATTGAATGCATTTTGTTAATGCATCAGTGAAATCTGGCTTTTCCATTTCACTCGGCTTCGCCTCGTAAAATGGAATAGTCCAGATTTCACCTTGTGATTATATTCTGCGACAGTGTACTCATGCATTCAATATTTGTATCGTAACTCAGGCACAGTTCAATATCATAGGTTTCTGCCCTACACTGATGTAAAGACTTCCTTGTTACCCAGATACAGATAGTTATTATGCTGTGGATGAACCATTTTTCAAGAGGGGTTACTTGAAATCCTGTTTTTAATGGGAACGATGTACCCCCCTTTTCAAAATGGTGTGAGCATAGAATTGTGCAACTAATGCCTATAATATCAAGCATGGGTGCATCTAGAGGCAGTCTGCTGGCATTTCCAATTAGCTTTGTGTCTTTATTCCTTTGATATAGATAGATGTTGATAATGCTGAATCAAATTTTAGTGTGTACTTGATCTTGTTATTGTAGATGTTATTTGTCATAAATTATTAAAGTCTTGTTCTTTGAAGTAGTTCAGTGATATGAAATGTCATTAACCAATTTTCCATTTTTTCTCGTCCAGCCATATGGGATCATTTTCTCGGTATTGCTGGAATCATTTTTCGCTGGCTCAAAGAAACCTTGACTTGACAAAGCCAAGAGAACGAAGATTCTCTTTGAAGCACACAAATTTTTGGTTTCTCTATCCAGAAAATGTCAAACTCTTGTACCTTGAATTGCAAAACCTTGGCCATGTGCCACGGACTACAATTGGTCCTACATCCGGAACCAAGGCTGGAAACTTGGTTCACTCAGACTTCCCTCCATTGAGCCGAAATACAATGAATGCACAATGGTGGAAGCCTCTCAAGGCTATGTAATCCTCCTCTTGGAACAAAAATACAAAGGTCTGGAATCGGGGATTACTAAAAAAAAATGAACAATGGAAACAAAATACAGCGAAATATTCAACTCCATCTGTCGTCTTTGTGTGTGTGAAACAAAGCATATCACGGTGAGTGTATGCTCTCTGCACGCTCTGAAACAAAATGTCCTGGCAACCTTTGTTCCGGTATTTCATTTATACACAATGGCGTGTTTACACATCGGCTGTTTGCTGGCTCCGACTATATTTTTATTTATTTATGACATCTGACGCCAACTGGTTAATCATGGTTAACTGGTTAAAATTGTTGGTGTAAATCTTGCCGTTTGAGATTGAGACTTGTATTGTTCTTTTTAGATCCTGATCCTGATTGAGAAGACCAACGCTGATTGGTGGAGCATCCGTAAAGCATCCGGCGAAGAAGGATTTGTCCCCGCCAATTATGTAAAGGAAACCCAACCAAAGATTGTTAAGAAGAAAGTACAGAGACGAGTCAAGGTACCAGAGAAAGTAAAAGTGAAGAAGACGAAGACAAGACAGGAGAAGGTGCGGATAAAGAGAGTGAAGGGAAAAGGAGCGTCACTGTCGAGAAGCTCTAGTTGTGAGTTCAGTTTAAATATTTGTTCCTAGGAATAACCAGATTTTTGCATGGTGGCGTGTCAGGGCTGAGCGGTTAAGAGCACCGGACACAAGCTCTGGTGTTTTTGATTAGCAGGGTGTGGGTTCGTGTCGCGGTCTGGACACTTGTGTCCTTAAGCAAGACACTTAACCATTATTGCTTCATCCTTCAGATGGGACATAAAGTTGTAGGTCCTTTGTGTTGTATAACACACGTAAAAGAACCCATTAGACTTATCATGAAGAGAAGGGGCTTGCCCCGGTGTTTCTGGCATCAAAATCTCCACCAGAATTGATAATTCGGCGCCAGGAGTGTCATTTATGACAGACATGACGTATTATAAATGTACACGATTACTATTATTATTATTGACTTGCTTTGTGCTTTTGTAGAGCCATTTCTGAATGGTAGCTATTCAGTCTAAAGCCACTGTCCTTACGTAGGAAGTCTTTCTCTTCTACAGTGAGACGAAGTAATCACTTTGATAAGGAGAACATTGAGTTAAGACAGCAAGGCATCGATGGTACATACAAACGTCTTCAGAAATTGGCCCTTGCTCGTAGACGATATCTTGAAGATGCCATCAAGCTGTTTTCTTTTTACAGAGAGTGTGATGAATTTGAGGTGTGGATAAAAGAGAAGGTGAGTAATTTTTTTTATTAATAACAAATTTTGTATGCAAGTGGCCCATCACAAGGCCCAAAGGCCCTTGAGGTAAGGGCCACAGACGGGATAGAAACCTGCCCCAATGTGCAGACACAAGACATGGCGAGATATAAATGCGTCTTTTCACAGCACAGCTAAGAACAGGGAGGGGTAAATGAATCCATTGCGAGACAAACTTAACTGCCTCTTCCCCTATTGGAAGCAATCATTGTTAAGAGTTTGCTCAAGTACACAAGTGTTATGACTGGGACTCGAACCCACATCCTGCTGACTGAACCGCTCGGCCACAACACGCTAATCATACTGTTCATATTGGGTTTTTTACCCAAGTTTACTTATTAACATGAATAGGAATGCAATGACAATTTTGTATGAACTTTTTGATTACCAAGACTGTCTATCTGAGCATGCATTGTATAGAGAAAAAAAAAAATTCCGGCCTGATGAAAGATGGAGTGCCAGATTTATTTTGGAAAAATTTGAAAAAGCTGGAATTCCTACAATAGCAGGAAAACTGGCATCCCTGGGCAGAACATCATTTATCCAGCAGTAATCTGAGTTGTGTGTAGACAGATGAACATTAATGCTTGTAAACACCTCTCCTTTCTTGAGTAGTACCCAGGCAAATTGGTTCGGATAATCAAGGTAACACTGACTGTATAACACTTGCTTTACCTGTTCCTTTTCCCTGTTGCTTGTTAGTCTACCTGGGTGCTAATTGCTTATGATTTATTGTCAACTTTGTCTTTACAAAGAAGATTTTACTGTTGTCAAAACAAGCACGTTGGTTGCATAGTTTCCAGAAAATGATGCATACGTTAACATAAATTAATATTTGTCCCGTGTCTTTGAGTAAGGTAAGTTAAAAGTGGCTTGCTCTTGGTCGTCAATTCTTATTAAAATACATAATATCATTGTTAATAGGCTCAAAATGAAGAAAAAACAGAATGTACAAAGTCTGATAATTATTATGTTGATCTTACTAACGACACTTTTCTTGGTGAAATGCTTCTGATGTATTTTTGGTTTGCCCTTTACCCTAAGCCCAAAGCATTCCCCTTTCAAACAAGTATGATGGTAGGTGTCATGTCTCTTCCTTGTAATTCACAGTTTCATAAACCGCACCTTCTGTTGAGATACATAGAAACATAAAGTCGTCCTTTCGTGTCTTAACGTAAAGAGTAATTCCCTGTTGCAAATACAAGGAACTCAAAACCGGGAAGTAGCATGTGTCAGCGGTTAATACACCACAATTGAGTATTCCAGTGATGTCAGACTCAAGGCTTTACCATATGACATCATGGATGGTTTTAGCTAATAGGTCTTAGGGAGAAATGCAGAATTAAATAGGTGGTAAATTGAGGTAACATGAGGTTGAACCTCAGCTAACCTAAAAAAAACCTTGAGGCTAACCTCGAGTTACTGCCTGTTTAATTTTGCATTCCTCCCTTACACAGGTAGTACGTATTGCAATGTTGTAAGTCTCAAAACATCTGATTTTACAAAAAAAAAATCAAAATAATTTGCTGGAGTTACCAGGAGTCACTGTATGAGGTCTTTGAGGTATCAGTCTTGAATCTTCAGTTCTTGGTCTCTGTGATCTTATTGGAGCTTTGCTAGGTCTAATTGTCAGTATTAGTCTTGGACTTTCAGGGCAGTGGCATAACCAGAGGGGGAGCAGGCGGGGGACCTGAGCCCCCTGCTCAGAACCTTTGCCCCCTCTTGCCCAAACTCCCCCCCACCTAAATGAGATATAAAATGATGTCTTTTCCACCGCTTGCCCCCTCCCCCTCCCCCACATGAAAATATCTGGTTATGCCACTGTGTTTCAGGTCTAGACTGCAACACTAGAATACTCAATGTTTGTATGAGAGATTTATGGATCTCAGTAGAAGGTGACGTAATGCTGGAAACAATAATACACGTTTGGTGCTTTGGAATTGCAGTGTTTGTTTGTCCCCAAGCAACCCACCCACTTGCAAGCCCCTTCATTTTAATGAAGACTTGTTTTGTTTTTCCACGACATGTGTCATAAAGGTTTGAAGTGCACAGTCACCAAATGTTATTTTATGTTTGAAAGTATTCACTAATGTATTACACATATTAACCGAGTAGTATTATTATTGTTTATAACTGTCACTGAAGAAATCTGTCAGCAGCGATAGTGATTGAAGTATACACATTGCACTTTTTGTGTCTAGTGTGTGACTAGACTTGGCTAGACTTGACATAATTGATATTGTTTACTTCACAGGAGAAAATCCTCAAGAAAAGGGAAACCTTGTCTGAGCGCGTCGAGGCTTCGAGACGTAAGTTTGAGAATCTCTTGACAGACCTAGTCGCAAATCAAGGACGTATTGACCGCATCAATAAAATGGCTGATGAATTTGTACGCACTGGACACAGCAAGCAAGCTGATGTAAGAAAAAGACAAAAAGAGATCAACGACCAATGGGAAAGACTGATGAAACTCACAGAGGAAAAGGAGAAGATGCTTGAAGGAGCATCAAGGTAAGAGAAAGATGGTGAGCGGGTACGAGGAGTGAAATGGGACTGACTAGTGAAATTAGTACAGATAACACTATAAAGAAACGAAACTGATCAATAATTGATGGGAAAGACTGATGAAACTTAAAAAAGGAAAAAGAGGAGATGCTAGAAGAAGCATCAAGGTAAGCGAAAGATGGTGAGCGGGTACGAAGAGTGAAATGGGACTGACTAGTGAAACTGGGAGTGAAATGACAAGTGAAACCAACAGTTAACTCTAGAGAGAGATAAAACTGATGAATAATCAAAGGGAGAGCCTGGAGAGAACCAGGGGTGGATGTCACAAAACTTGTCCTAACTTACATGTATGCAAAGTCCTATAAAATAGGACTAGTTGCTCATCCTAACTCGAGATAAGACTAGTCCTAGCGCTTTGTGAAATCAACACCCTGGTCCTCAGTGGTGAAAGGCAGAGAAAGAAATCACTAATGTCAGAGGAATAGAATGAATTGGTAGGATGTAATGAAGGAGGGGCTTCTTGGAGGATTAATTTATGAAACAAACTGGTAGCACATTATTAGCATTGTTCCTTTAAGTAAACAAGGCTTCCATGTCTGGATTGTTTTCAATAATTTGATTGAAGTATTCTTGAAGAATTTAATGTTTAAATCAATCAAGTGGAGTACAGGTAAGAAAGGTGCCTGAAAGACGTGATGTAGATGATTCAAGTTGATTTACTGGAAGTATAGAAACAAGGCGTTTATAAGTGCTAACGGACTTTCTGCAGGGGTATTATAATATGAGCATGCAAGTTAAATCTGTAATAGCAATAACTTTTTATGTAAACTACTTTGTCTTTGTGTAGCATTGAATTGTACAACCATTCTTGGGGAGAATGCAAGGAATGGATTATGGATAAGTTCCATGCACTGTCTTCTTACGACCCCGGTAAAGACACACAATCTGTGCTAGACCTGCAACGTAAACATGAAAATCTCCAAAGAGAATTAGCTCCAGTCCAGGAGAAACTCAGGAAACTTGGTCTGCTGGCAAAAGCGTAAGTTGAATCCGTCACATTTAAGTTGATGACATCAAATTAAAGATTTTTTTTTTTGAGAGAGAGAGTTCACTTTTTCTGTTTTTCCTTCCACTCGAGAGAACAACTTGTGTAAATAACATCATTATCATCTGTTAACCATCCCATGATCAGTGTTTTTTTTTTATCAAATCCACCTATGCCCCAAGATGCCACATTCTGAGGCACACACATACTTTTGCACAGATTACAGCCAGTGCCAAAGGTGCTTCAATGAGAGTGGTAAACTGGAGAAGTCGCCAGCTGTGCTTAATTGCAATGGAATTTGGGCCACTGTTGGAAGAGATAAGGGTTTCAACCTTGGTCAATTTCTGCAGTGGCAATCTGTGGCACTGATGGATCACACATACAAATACAGTGTCAGGAAAGTGTGGCATGGGTTAAAAAAAAGTAGCATGCGCCATTTTAAACCGCGCATTTAGTCTGCTTGAAGATAAATTCATTATCATACGCACGCTCCTGGAATTTGGAAAAAAATAGCATGTCTGTGTCCCATATCCACCTTGGCCTTCGGCCTTGTTTGATACTGTTGTGATTGTGGCAAGGGGTTGAACCTAGCAACAACCTATATTTATAATCACCAAAGATCACGTCTTTGAAGGGGTTCAAGTCGAGCTGCTGACGCCAATAGGGTAGTACAGACTCACGGAGCAGACACACGCACAGGTTGGATTCAGGAACACGACTGGCGTGGCCGGGGGCCAGCATGGAGCTCATTGGCGCCCCAGTCTTGCCTGACTGGTTTATTGTACAATCATTCAATCACTCATGTTGCGTAATCGCACTCGTATACATTCAGTACAATATGGTACACAGAAGCGCTATACTTATCTGTGTTCCACTCGCTTTTGTGTGATAACTAATACGCCTCTAACAAAACTGCTAATAAAACCTCTAATCTATGCTGAAATACCTTACAGAGTGAAAACCTCGTACCCAAATGAAGGTGATCATATTGACCAAAGACAGAATGAGATTAGAGAATTATGGGATACATTAGAGGCCAAGGCAGCAGAGAGACGAGCCCAGTTAGAACAGAGTCGTGATATTAGTAGATTTCATCATGACACCAAGGAATTGGTAAGTGTCACTCAACATAAATGACCATGAGTGAGTGTTAATCAACAGTAACCTTCTTATCGTTGTTTTTCCAAATCAGTTAAATCCATCAAACATGCATACAAAGACCTTTCTTTTGTTTACTGACCGCCATTTTATATGGACAGCCTTTAGTATCACAAAATACATTTATATAACTTGTCTGGCACAGAATTTTATCTGCCCTTTTTAATAAAGCATTCTAAGCTGACCTTAGATCGACCTAGCGATGACACAGAACAGTCCGCAACAGGATGATGCTGCGACTGAGTTAAGACTGTCAGGAACAAATCAGTCGCCGATTGTTTACAACCTGAGTATAACTATGAGGTTAAGACAATCGGCATCAGTCACTGTCAGAAAAAAATCAACAGTCGTAAGAGTAAAAATATTCCAACTTCTGCGACGTGTTTTTGACGCTTGTTTATTCCCATGATTTCTCAGTTGTAGTGACCTGAGCGATAATTTTCTGCTTGATCCTGACGGTTCCGTGGCAGCGCAAGCAAACCCTAGGTCAACCTGTGGGCGGCGTAAAACCCTTTTTATGATGAATGTGTTAACTTTTTTGTTTTGGGAAGCACAATTGATTTATTAGTGATTTTCTTTTGCAGCGAGAGACACCCATACTTTACATTTGACATATGTGTGTAGTTTTTAGAAATAACATATTTGTTATCATACTTTATTTTCTGTTTTCTGGATCCTCTGATATGGAATCATTTCTCAGGCTGTATTTTTATTGTTTCATGTCTTTTTATATTTGACAACAGACCATATGGTGTAATGAGGTTCGAGGAATGTTACTCGATACAGAGTTAGCAAGAGATGTCATTGGTTCTGAGAACCTTCTGAAACAACATCAAGACTTACTGGAGGATATTAGAAATCACGATGAGATGTTAGTATCTTTCCTATCAGTAAAATAAACAAGTGTTTTTTTTAATTTTTTTGTTATTCATTTATTATGCGCAGTGTCGTGGCTGGGTGGTTTAGTGCACCGGACTCATGCTCTGGTGTTATCAGAGTGTGGGTTTGGTTCCCGCTCATGGCACTTGTGTCCTTGAGCAAGACACCTAACCATGATAGGCTGTGAAAGTCTTGCAGGTATTCAAACATTTCTGGGACCGATTGGCCCCACCCACATTGCTTTAACATGTGAAGGAAACAAAATCACGCACTTCAACAGACCCTAATGTTCAAATACGCACGAGACTTGCACGGTCTATTTCAAAATTTAAACATTCAAAACTGAATATTAAGCCATAAGTCCCATGTGCTGTGTGATGCACGTAGAAGAGCCTAGTATACTTATCGTTAAGAGAATCCTTTTGCTCCCATGTTTGTGGCACGGTTGGCTGCAGATTGTGCCAAATGACTTTGTAAACCCTTACAAGGTGCAAGATATATGGATCTCATAAATCTCATACATAGGTCTGCCTACCTGTGGTAAAAATAATGACCACTTAAAGACGCCCGTTGTGTGTGATAAAGTTTTGTATAAGACCTGCATATTACTAGTTTTGATTATGTATTTAGTGGTTAGTGTGTTCTGGACCTTTTTTTATGCTTGTCGAAACTCTGTGTTACACAGGTACTTGTTATACCACGGTAATAGATTGTGAATTTTAAGTGGTCAAGAACCAATCACATGATGTGCTACAAAGACGCATGTACATGGCACGAGGTGCTCAGGAGGGGCACATGAGTGATGTACTTCATGGGGTACATTACCTTGATTGTGCCCACCGTTGGTCATTTCCACCACCTTGTACAATATTAAAAACAGCTTCGGTATGAGGTTGTAGGTAAAATAAGTATTTGTTCAAGAATTTGTTCTGAAAGTAAACAAAGAAATGCAATGTTCAACAATCAACAAAAAATTAGCAAAGAAATATACTTCATTTCACTTTACGATGTTTGTTTCCCAATCTTGCAATATCTTACCATGGTATAACAAAACGATTGTTACACGCTGTACGATGGAGTCCATGGGTTTTGTACGCCCCTGGGGGCAAATGGTACCCTCAGCTTTGCCTTGGTGCCATTTGCCCCCTCAGGTGTACAAAACACCATGGACCCCATCACAGCGTGCAACAATTGTATAATGCCTTCAAGATTATCCTGCTTGTGTTTCACTGCATACATGGCACCTCACCTGGCTACATCAAGAACAACATCACCAAGAACCAGCCCGCAAGAAGGCTCCGCTCTGCCAGGTCACTGCAATTGGCTGCACCCCGCACCTTTCACTCCTGGGGAGACCGCTCCTTCTCCCAAGCCGCCCCACAACTCTGGAACAATCTACCACATGAACTCCGTCAAGTTGAATCCCTATCTATATTTAGTCTAATCTTAAAACCTTTCTGTTTAGCAACCGTTTTTCGGTATAATTGTTTTCTTTGTCTTTGCGCCGTGAGCGTCATGCTTGGCAGATACCGGCGCATTATAAGTGTCCGTTATTATTATTATTATTATTAACACCATGTTTCTTACCTCTAGATTTGATAGTTTGGAGAAGCTTGGCAAACAGTTACTGAAGGCACTGCCAGACTCTTTGACTATCAAGCATAAACTGAAGACTATGACAAAAGCACAGGTTGAGATCCAAGCAGACTGGGACAAAAGGAATCAACAGCTACGAGATGCGTTGGATCTTGCGGTGAGTCAAATCACTTCATCTATAGACTGATCCATTTTAGTCCGTTCGTGCACGGTGCAACCATTGCTGGGAGGCTGGCAGCGCATGGTTTTTTAACTCAGAGACATGGAAAAACTGTCATCTTTTTTACTTTTTATGTTAAGAGTCTTTCTCAAAGATTCACACAATTTCCCTGACAGGACAGCATCGCATAACGAAGTAGAACAGACTTATTAAATATTTACAACTGAACAGAAAGTGAAATTGAAATTTTGACAAAAAAGCTTGCATTAAACACACGATCACGCAATGTCCGTGTGCGTTAAGCAGTGTTGTGCCAATTTTAGTCGACACAGCGTTTACACATAAACCTATTGATTCCTAAAATGGTGAGCGTGGCACAGTCGCCGCGTGTGACGTCTGTGCAAGAGGTCAATAGACATTAAATGATTGATTTTTGAATCCATCTTTTTGGATTTCGTAGTGAGCGTTGTAGAAAATATTCATTTTACAATTATCTATTCCTTGCCTATTTCTGGTGATTGATTTGATTTTGTCATGAACTGAATGCCGTTAGCTAAAAATTGTAATTTTAAAAATTGTGATTGCTGAAGATGCTGTTGTTTTTATTTCTTGTAAAACAGCTGTTTAATAGAGAAGCTGATCAGATAGATGCAACAACTAGTGGCCATGAAACCTTCTTAGAGTTTGCTGACCTGGGTGTAAGTATTTAAGTAATTAAATTTTCCTGAATGGCAAGGGCCAGACTTGACCATGTACATGCAGTAGGTTTTAGGTAATGCAGTGTCATACATATACCTTTGCATCTAACAGAAGTAAACCAAACTCAATACAACCAGTTTTCTCTTTATGTTCTCAAAGTCTAAATCTGGCCACTTCTGAAAGAGTCATTTGGATCCTTTAAAAGACAGTCACTTTGCTCATGCTGCCAATCCTGTGGGCGCCAATCCTATGGGCGGTCGGGTTGGCGCAGTGGTATTCTTTCCTTGCCTATATGGGGGCACTATGTGGATTTGGTTTTCCAGTCCCTACCTGATTGTGTGGGTTAACCCTGGAATATTTCTTTGGGCTTTTCCTCCCTTATCTAAAACTGAAACTTTCTTCCTGGCCTTCTCTCTGAGGGATTCTTGGCTAGTATAGTGATTAAGTTGTTTTTCTGAGACAACCAAAATTAATGAACGAAATCTTGTCCTTCTTGGTCCATAATCATTTATACATGATATTAACCATTTAAAGACCATTTATTTCTGTATAATCATCACCACATGGCTAATATTGTTGATTATTTCACATTGTTTGTCCAGTAGAAATGTCTGAAGGAGTATTACAAAACAGAAGTTAGATTTTGTATTAATTTTAGTATGTGTAGATGGTATGCTAACATGGGAAACATTGGAAAATGTAAATTCAGAACATGACCTTTACTTTGACCTTTCTGGTTCAGTTTAAGTAGGTTATATTTCATGGCCGGTTTGCGGCCGCTACAGGTATTTTTTAACAAGCTGTTTGTGGCCACTATGGGCATGTTGGTACAAGCTGTTTGTGGCCACCATGGGTATTTTGGTATGAGCTGTTTGTGGCTGCTCTATAGTTGATCTATGATTTCTTGTACTTCACAGGGTACATTGCAGATTGTATATGGTTTGATCAAGAGACAAGATGATTTTGAAAATACTCTTGCAGTACAAGATGAACGACTACAAGGCTTACAGGAAATCAGTGCCAAGCTTCTGTACAACAATCATTACGCAAGGAAAACGTGAGTTGTACTGCATTCTGACATTAAGGTCAAGCGCACCGGACTCGACCTCTGGCTTTTTTAGATCAGTGGAGTGTGGGTTCGAGTCCTGGTCTTGACACATGTGTCCTTAAGCAAGACCCTTAACCAGTCTTGCCTCGTCCTTCGGATGGGACGTAAAGCCGTAGGTCCTGTGCGTTGTGTAATGCACGTAAAAGAACCCAGTTGTACTTTTCACTAAGAGAAGGTGTTTTCCCCGGTATTTCTGGTAGTGGCTGCTTAATGCACCGCAGCACCTTGTAAACGGAAATGACATAATACATAAATGGGTCTCATAATTCAAAAACCTGTCTTAAAAAATAATAAGCGCTTTGAGATGCATGTAGATAAAGCACTTTATAAAAACTAAAATTAGTATTACATTTTTTCTTCATTTCTAATATTAAACTGATTATTTATTTGTGTTGTTTTTTTTATAGTGAAATATAAGATACACAGTACACTTGTTACACTGATGATGATGATCAAACTTGACCACTGATATCTTCATTCAATATTTGTTGAATTTGTCTTAATATTGAAGTTTTTTTGTGTTTCGGCTCAACAGTATTTCCAGTAGATGCGAGGAAGTGGTCACTCGTAGACTCAAGGTGAAGGACAACAGCGCTCTCCGCAAACACAAGTTGATTCAGTCCAAAGAATTCCTCGAATTCCGTCAAGATGCAGATGAGGTGATTATTAATCTGGGAATGTCAATGGCTTTTTATCCTTTGGAACTTGATTGACTTATGTTGTATCTAGTTAAACTAATGTTTAAAACTGCTCTTTTCCTCAAATCTAATTTTCTGGTAGATGTATCAGAAAGGAATGTTGCTTAACTATGTACCTTAAGACCATGTCACACAGGGCAATTTAAAGGCAACCAGTTCCAAGCAATCTTCACAAAGAAAATGCATTCACATTTCCATTGTCATAATTTTCTTGAGGATTGTAAGACATAGACAGAAAAATAACTGCTGTACTGCCAAAGTGTTTCTTTTGCATGCAGTGCAGTTGGTTGCCTCTGAGTTGCCAGTAAAAATTGCCCTGTGTGACAGGGCCCTTAAACCTGTCAAGGGTGCACAACCATGTTTGTTATCTTTCCTCCTCCTCCTCCTTCTACATGTGGCCAGCTTCATCTCAATTTTGGAAGTAAGCTCAGTATTGACACTTTAATGTTCACGTCATGTCATGTTTTATGTTCCGTGAATTTGTAGTCCAACCATGAGTGGCAGTGAACCTCTTGATTGGGGTGGTTTTATAGGGTTTGCTGATCAGCTTATTAATACCCGTTTCAGACTGGCACTGCAGAGTCGCGCTGAACCAAATAGATTAGGAGCGACTCTAGACTCTTTCGGTTTCAGACAGGCGAACTTAATTAACATAAATTTGCATTAGGTTCGGCTCATGACAAGATGGACGTCTGAACCCTAGACGCTCCAGAGTCGTTCCGACCGACAGCAACAGTAAAATTTTCAACTTCCAACACGTCCAGTCGCTCCTAACTGTTTCAGACGTCAAACTTTTCACGTACTTAATTCAATAGTTTGGTTCGGCGCGACTCTAGAGCACCAGTCTGAACCGGGTGTAACTCAGGTAGTTAGTTGTTCACATCTGGGCCAGATTTTATGGCTCTGCTTACTGCAGAATTTTGTGCTTGCGATCACCATTCTTAGCTTACAGGGCAAATGCCAAATTTTTACACTGGTTGTGTAAGCAAAGAATGTCTAATAACGTTCCACAAAAATAACCTGTGCAGAACATTTTGTGAGAACCTGTGAAATCGCTGACGTAATGGCACAATTCCCTGCTTGCGGTAGCTAGCTTCGATTCTTTGCTTATGGTAGCAGAGCCATGAAATTAGGCCCAGAACTTTATATAAAAACCAAAACCTACAGGACTAAGTCGCAAACTTTAATACTGACCAGGCATTTTGTCCTTTCTCTTCGGTATTTTATTAATAAACTGGCTTGTTTGTATTTCAGTTATCCGTGTGGATATCAGAGAAGTATGAAATAGCATGTGATGATTCCTATCGAGAGCTGACTAATCTACAGGGTAAAGTCAAGAAACATGAATCATTTGAAGCTGAACTTAAAGCTAATAAAGACAGCTTGGACAAACTCCATCAGGTATAAAAACAGATTGTATTGATCGCAATGTGTTAAACTTCTAATAGTATGGCCTAAACTGAATTATATCAATTTTTTTATGGCCCAAACCGCTCCTATTTATTATACCTGATTCTACTCAATTTTGCACGTCGTGCGATTGCAAAAAAAGTGTAATACATTTGCAGGCGCGAACTGTGTAGAAGGGAACATGCATCGTACAGTATAGTGTAGCATACACGCACTACGCATAACTCAAATGCTCATGATGTACGTAAGTGGGATTATGATTGGCGATCATCTTCTTCAATCCTAAAAGTCTGAGCCTTAACGAGGTCCATTCAGAGTTTTTTTTAGATAATTAGTTAGAACAGAACTTTCCTTGCCATCAGATTTTTTGAGAAGGTCACACGATGGCACTGTTTGTATTTACGGTTAGTTGAAAGGACTTGGGTTACTAAAATTTCTGATTTTAAACACAAAATGGTGATAAATTCTGCTAAAACAACAATACAAATCCTAATTAACAAAAAAAAAATATTTGATAAATATTCAATGTTTTATACCACTGTGATGTAGAATTATGGTGTCTTCCTTATACTCTTTTAAGAAGTCAAAGCGTTGCTTATCTCACAGGTCTATTGGACAAAAACAACCAACCTACAGAATTGTACCGTAGAGGTGGCACACTTAATGCTTCTGTTTTTAGTTTTGTTCAAAAATTGACATCGAGGTGCAGTTTTTGATGGCATTCCAATAGCAGAAAAATCAGTGACTGTGTGAATGCTTGATATGTGTGGACGCTTCAATTTCAGAGCTCTATAATATTTTACCCCCGAAAACCCTCAAAAACAAACAAAGAGCAGTCCTTATTTTTTAGAAAGATTGCATTGGTTAATTGAATTCTTATAATTTGATATCGTTTCTTTAGAATGGTCAAGAACTGATCAAGAAAGGTAACTTCAAATCGTCAGCCATTAAAGAGACTTTATCCACTCTGAACAATCGTTGGTATGACCTCAATAATCGGTCATCAGACAAGGGTATCAAGCTTCGTCAAGCAACTCATCAGCAGATGTTAAACAGAGCTTTAGAAGATGCAGCCAGCTGCATCAACGAAATGGAACTTGCTCTGTCATCTCAAGATGTTGGACAAGATCTACGCAGTGTGAAAGGATTGATTAAGAAGCAACAGGTAAAACAATTGACTAAAGTCAAAATGTGTAGAAGAATTTAATTTATATTATCTAGTTTGATATCTGGCTGTCTTTGCTTATTGTTTATATTGTTTCGATTTTATCCTTTTTCAAAACTTTTGGTTAATTTTTTATATGTTACAATTCACCTGTTGGCTGCGATTGTTGAATATCAATAAACCATTTCAAATCAAATCAAAGTTGTACAACATTATCTGCTAATCTGATTGATATTGATACTGATGATGATATTTTGATTTGGTTATGATATTTTTAGTTACTAGAGAGTGACATGGCAGTACAGGCAGATAAGATTGCGCAGATTGTAGAACAGGCTCACAGTCTAACGGAAGAAGGTCACTTTGATGCAGAGAGAATTGCTATAGAAACTGCAACTATAACTGACAGGTAATACATGCAGTTCATTCATTTTTTATTTTAATTTATTGATAATGTGTCGTGGCCAAGCCGTTAAGAGCACTGGACTCAAGCTCTGGTGTTTCTGATCAGCAAAATGTGGGTTCAAGTCCCGGTCTTGACACTTGTGTCCTTAAGCAAGACACTTAACCATTATTGCTTCGTCCTTCGGATTGGGTGTAAAGTAGTTGGTCCCATGTGTTGTGTAATGGCGGTGAAGGAACCCAGTACACTTATCGAAAAGAGAAGGGGTTTGCCGCGGTGTTTGTGGCATGGTCTGGCAGCAATACGTACCAACTCACCTTGTATCCCTTTCAAGGTGTTGTAGTATGGTCACTTTGTCTCATAAAATCATTCGTAACACTCCACACTCCACCAGATTTGATAATTTGGCGCCAGGAGTGTCATTTATGACAGACATGGCCCATTATAAGTGTACACTATTATTATTATTATTATAACCAAAAACCAATAATCATCAAAAGGATATAAGAAAGCATTAAAAACATTCAATAATATAATTTTTTTTAAATATTTAAAGAAAACCATAAAAAGTACATAGAAATCTTTGCATGTAAATATAAAAGTATTATACAGCAATAAGCAAATCAACCACTTAAAAATGACATAATATAAATACAGTCCACATCAATAACCAGAAAACAAAATTAAAATGAAACTAACAGGTTATTGAATGCAACTCGAACTGTCAAATGATAGTTTGGATTATTTTTAATACTGTATGTTTCGTCTTCATCATGGGGGGGAGTTTTTCATAAAACTTTGTTGACAGTTGACAAATTGCTGTCCTTTATTGACAGATTTGCCAAGCTTGGTGAACCATCTGAGAAACGACGTGCAATCTTAGCGGATTCCCTCAAGCTTCAAGTCTTTCTCCATGATGTTAACAATGAACTACAGTGGATGAAAGAACACTTTCCGTCCGCCAGTTCCACTGATTATGGCAAGACATTTACTGCCTGCCAGAGCCATCTTCAAAAACACAAGGTGACTCTTTTTATTCAAGCCGCAGCAAATTGACTTTAATATTTCAGTTTCATCATCTGTGACGCTGAAAGTTTTCTCTAACCAAATCGTTTGACTCTTCTTTAGAAACTGCGAGTAGCCAGAGCCATCTTCAAAAACACAAGGTGACTCTTTTTATTCAAGCCGCAGCAAATTGACTTTAATATTTCAGTTTCATCATCTGTGACGTTGAAAGTTTTCTCTAACCAAATCGTTTGACTCTTGTTTAGAAACTGCGAGTAGAGCTTACTGGTCATCAACCTATGATAGATAAAGTGATTGAATCTGGAGAGGCTTTGATTGATGGCAGTCATTTTGCAGCAGTTACTATCAGAGAGAATTGCCAAGAGTTATCTCTGACATGGACTCAATTATTGGATGCTGTTGATGAGAGAGAAGAGAGATTAAATACAGCATTTGAAGCGCAACAGGTGTGTAGTATAAGTGTAACCCTTACCTTACCATAGGTGGCTTTAGTCGACTGCACTCATACCCAAAGATTATAGAGCGGGAACTGGGCCTTTATCTAATGTTGGAAAGTGAAAATATGCGTGGGCGCCATTTCGGCAAGTGAATGCTTTGTTTCCCATTGATAGCAATGGTCATTGTCTACACTGGTCTGCACATATCATTGTTGTATCAATAGAGTCACTTGCTGAAATGGTGTCCAGTGAGATTTCACATTTCAGCCAGAGTTCCCAATCTTGCGCCTACGGCGCTCTATAATCTTTGCTCATACCCCATCTTCTTTACCATTGACGGCTTTAGTTGACCAAGCTTACACAACCTTGAGCACAAAGCACAAAGCCCATTTGTTATAATGCTGTAGTTGTGTGTCCATGTTCACCCTCCATACCCAAGCTTACCATCATTGGAAAAAAAAAGATCCGATCTTTTCAAGGATGGTAAACTAAAGTAAGGTTGCTGTTACGCAATCCCTTCAAAATGGGGGAGTGGAAAGATCGGAAATGCCAAGCACCTACTGAGCACCATATGGTTGTGTACAAAAAAGTGTCTGAGTTTACAGATCATACCAAGGAAACAAAGACCAAGATCTTGCTCGGCCGATCTTTTTCAAACAATGCAGTCACCAGCAGTTGATTGTGTCAAAACAATTTGGTAACGAAGGGGTTACTTGATAAGTCAAATTGATTAAGACGCTTTTTTCCCTTATCCAATGTAGAGAAAGACAACAGTCTGATTAGAATATGACCTTGAACTACATTTTCTCATGTATGATGTTTTTTTATCTTGAAGTATTTTGCTGAAGCTAATGAAGTAGAGAGTTGGATTAGCGAAAAGCTGAGTTTAGCAAGAGACACGGACTATGGCAACAGTCATGATGCAACAGACAAACTACTTACAAGAAATAAGGTACGTTTAACCTTTCATATTGTTACGTCCTTTTTCCTTTTATTCTGCAAGGAAGAACTGTTTGTTTATGTTATTTTTTTTTTATTGTGCATGTAATGTGTGATGGGATGATGATTGTGAAGATTTAAAACGGAGATGTGGCTGTCTGAACTCTATGGATGGCCGTGGAGACATTATCTCACAGGTCTATTGGACAGAAACAACCAACCTACAGAACTGTACCGTAGAGGTGGCACACTTAATGCGAACTTACCACCTAACAACAAACCTCTGATGACCTGAGGGTAGTTGCATTGACTTGAATCAGCTAAACCAAGCCACTCAAAACACTGAACAGTGGAAACAAACAATGAACACATTATAATGAAGTCACTGAGCAACGCCTGCGCACTGCATGCGCACAGAGGTCACCATGACGATGATACAATCAACTCATAACGCACTACAAGGACTGTAGTTTTTTAACAGTTGTTAAATACGCATCGAGGATAAAATAATATTGTTTGTGTCTACCCATAGGCCAATGTGTGTTAAGCGCTGTATGCTGGGTACTTTCCAAAGTCCTGTGATGAGAAAAATAATTTTGCAGGCATATTATGAGGATTGGATTTGAACCCATGACATTTGCCATTCTAGAGCAGCTGTCTTACTACTAGACCACTGAGCTTGCCCAAGCAAGAAGCAACTCTTAACCATCCATTTTATACTGGAGTGTTTTATAAAAATACATACTGTTTCCCTCTGAGATGCTACATCGTAAAGGTGGCGACACAAAATACTGGGCCAGGCTGTTGGCTCAACACAGAAGACATCAATAAATAATTTTTTTAATATGTCATATATCAATATTTGTACCGTTGTTATTGTTTTAACAGGCACTGAAACTGGATGTAGAGAACTACCAAAGTGTTCTGACTGACTTGGGCAATAAAGCAGATGCAATGATTAGGGCAAACAACCCTCAAGCTGAAGAGTTATCTGCCAGACAGGTTGGTTAATAAAATCATGCTGTTTCTTGCCTTGTTATTACCTTCAAACCTGTAATAAATTTAAACGGAGATCAATATTCTGCAGTATATCACGGTGTATTCATTAACCAGTTGTTGCCGGGAATCTTCCATTTTTGTTTACCATCCAGCCTAACAGGATTATTTTCTCGGAATTGCCAGAATCATTTTTCTTTGAGAGTACCACTGGCACAAAGAAACCTTAACTTGACAAAGCCAAAAGAACAAAGATTATATTTATAGCACCATTTATAGATTTTTTCTTTTTTTTACCTAGAAAGTGTCAAATACATGTACCGTGAATCGCAAAACCTTGGCCTTGAGCATCCTTTGTTCCAGTATCCCAATTTTACATAATGGGGTGTTTAAACGACGCCTGTTTGCTGGCTCCGACTTTATTTTCGTGTAGCATGTATGCTCGACATCCGGCACAAACTTGTTCAAGACAACTAAGCATTTAGGGAAACTGTCAATGAAGACAAGACAAAGACCAGGGCTGGATTTCACACTTTTCTTCTTTCTTTTCTTTCTCTCTAGCCTGTTTCTCTCCACTGCAAGAGGAAGGCCTCTTCATCAACATTCCATTTCACTCTGTTCTGTGCTGTTCTTTTCCATGTAACGCTGTCATATTCTTGGATGTCGTCTATCCACCCTCTGTTTTGTCTGCCTCTCCTTCTAGTGTATTCTCTAGGGGGTCCAGCCTGTTAGCTTATAGGTCCACCTTTCACACATAGCACCTTGAAGATTCACCTCAAGATGAGTTATCCAATGAATCAATCTAATAATTGCTGCTAAGCAAAATGTGATGACACAATAAATCACTACATGTGTATGGGGATATTGACAACTCATTACTTGAGACGAGTCTAATCTCTTATCCTTGTAATTTCATTGATGAAGATGATCTATTGCATCATTGAGAGGTACATGAAAACTATACCTGAGGGTATTATGCATAGTATGACATCCTGCAGAATCGCACCAGTTTTCAAATTTGTCATACTAAGAAATACTTGAAAAGACATTTCTAGGTGCCATATAAAGGTAAAATGTAGGATTGGTAGTTGGTAGTGCAGTAGTCTTTGTGTTATTCAATATGAACATGTACATGAAAACAAACCTGTGAAAATTTTGGCTCAATCCGTCGCCTGAGTCAGGAGAAAATAGTGAAAAACTGTGCACACTTTTCAGCATGTAAACACTTTGTCCTTTATTTTGATTGTTAATCAAAATTTTAAATGTGGGTCTTCAAATTCTATTTTCACGAATTAACAATAATTCAGAAAGAAATATTTCTATGGAAGATTGGTACTGATATGATTTTCACAATCAGTTTTCAGACTGATACTAATACAAAAAAGTTGTTAATGATAACCAATCCTGTATTCTACCTTTAATATTTTGCTGATTATCAATTTTGATCCGACCTTGTTTCAATACTTATATTCTCTTGCAGGAGATTCTGCAGAAACATTTGAAACGTCTTGAAACCGATGTAGCAGAGAGAAATAAGGAATTGGAAAGAGCTAAACTACTTCATGAGTATGTCAGAGAAAGTGATGATGTAGGAGAATGGATTGAAGCTCAGTATCAGATCGCAAGCTCTGAAGACTTTGGAGAAGATTACGAGCACCAAGAGGTAAATCACAAGAATTCGTGCTTTTACTGCAGCGGTTTGCTTGTTTCTAAACGTTAAAAACACGACTGATGTTTATAAATGTCTTCTTTTGTTTGTTTGCATTTCCACAGAGACTGAAGAATAAATATGATGAATTTCGTCGCCGAGTTGATGGAGGGATGGATAAGTTTAACCGATGTGAGGAACAAGCTCAGCGTTTAATTCAAGATGATCATCCTTTAGCTCATATTGTTCAAGAGAAACAGGACAGTCTCAAGTAAGGAAACTTGAAATTGGAATAATGTTAAGGATTTCTGCAACTTGATAGTAAATCTGCTCTGTATCGTATTTAAAGAGTGTTACCAGTTGAGTTGGACGGAAGCTGATGTAGGCCTGATTAAGTCTAATATGAACTGTCATTGTCGCATATATCATACAATATGGTTATAATTTAGAATATTTGCACTAGTATTTTCTCTATTTTTGTGTCAAGATTAGTGCCCAATTTTATGGCTCTGCTTCCTGTGGAATACAGCACGCTTACGGCTCATAGAACTATGTGCCTTGTAGCAAGCTGTAAGCGTAGAATTGCGCGGTAAGCAGAGCCATGAACTTTGGCCCAGCTGTTCAACGAGGACTAACTTTTTAGCCATAACTTTTATCCCTTGGCCTTTGCTGTTTGTATTTCAGACAAGCTCTGGAGATGCTTCAAACACAGATTTCAGTGAGAAATCAGAAGTTGGAAGCAGCTGGCAAAATTCACAAGTTCAACAGCGATATTGAAGATTCCATGTCACGGATACAGGTATATGTCTTGACATGCTCAATTTCTAAATTGAAAAACATCCTTTAACATTATTTGTGTTTTATCCATACTGAACTCGGGAAAGTACTTAGCACACATCGATGTATGGGTAAAACACAAATAATTTTCTTCATCCCTCATGCAAATTTAACATCTATTAAATTGTTGTGGTACCCGCTGCTAAAATAAACAATTTCGAACTGAATCTAGCCGCCCTGTAATCTCCAGGGTCTAGTTGGTAAGACAATCAGTAAGACATCTGCTCTAGAATCATGAATGGCAAAAGTCATGGGCTCACATCCCACCCAAGTAATATGCCTTTGGATTTTTTTTTTCACAAGACTTGGGAAAGTACTGAGTATACAGTGCTTAACACACATCGGTGTTAGGTAGAACACAAATAATATTCTTTATCCCCGATGCAGATTCAACGTCTGTTGAATCCTTCAATATGTTTGTCATAATTTGATCTTGTAATACTGTTCCATCTGCAGGAAAAGTACAATGCAATGCCTGAGGATTTGGGTAAAGATATGAACTCCGTTCAGTCACTCATCCGTAAGCATGAGATATTTGAGAATGATCTGTTAGCAATGGAAGGTCAACTGCAGAGTTTGGTCAATGAAGCTACAAGTCTCCAGGAAGAATACCCAGGAGGTAAGTATGAACTAACTTAAAAATGGTACCCAGCAAAAACCATAAAACATTACACAGGTGTGAATAATATTGTTATTTATTTGGCCTTGACAAATGTAAAATATTATAGAACTCACATACGGATGATATTCTGCAACAATGCACTCAACGCATTCACTATTTGTATACTATGATCAACCAAGAATCATCGAGGCAATGAAAGCATTAATTACAAGATTGCTATAAAGGCTTTGGCTAGCAGTATGGCTAGGCAACTGTTACAAGATTGCTACAATGGCTTTGGCTAGCAGTATGGCTAGGTTACTGTTACAAGATTGATACAATGGCTTTGGCTAGCAGTATGGCTAGGCCACTGTTAAAAGATTGCTACAATGGCATTGGCTAGCAGTATGGCTAGGGCACTGTTACAAGATTGCTATAATGGCTTTGGCTAGCAGTATGGCTAGGCCACTGTTACAAGATTGCTATAATGGCCTTGGCTAGCAGTATGGCTAGGCCACTGTTACAAGATTGCTAAAATGGCATTGGCTAGCAGTATGACTAGGCCACTGTTACAAGATTGCTATTATGGCTTAGGCTAGCAGTATAGGTAGACCAATGTTACAAGATTGCTAAAATGGTTTTGGCTAGTAGTATGGTTAGGACACTTTTATCAGATTGGTATAATTGCTTTAGCTAGCATTGTGACTAGGCCACCGTTACAAGATTGCTATAATGGCTTTGGCTAGTAGTATGACTAGGCCATTGTTACAAGATTGCTACAATGGTTTTGGCTAGCAATATGGCTAGGCCGCAGTTACAAGATTGCTATAATGGCTTAGGTAAGAGGAATGACTAGTCCACTGTTACAAGATTGCTACATGGGTTTGGGCTAGCAGTATGGCTAGGTCGCAGTTAAAAGATTGCTACAATGGCTTTGGCTAGCAGTATGACTTGGGCACTATTACAAGATTGCTTAATGGCTTTGGCTTGCAGTATGACTAGGCCACTGTTAAAAGATTGCCAAAATGGTTTTGGCTAGTAGTATGACTAGGACACTGTTACAAGATTGCTATAATGGTTTTGGCTAGCAGTATGGCTAGGCTGCTGTTACAAGATTGCTACAATGGCTTAGGTTAGCAGTATGACTAGGGCACTGTTACAAAATTGCTGTAATGGCTTTGGCAAGCAGTTTGGCTAGGCCACTGATACAAGATTTCTGTAACGGTTTTGGCTAGTTGTATGGTTAGGACACATTTATCAGATTAGTATAATGGCTTTGGCTAGCAGTATGGCTAGGCCACTGTTACAAGATTGCTTTAAAGGCTGTGGCTAACAGTATGACTACGACACTGTTACAAGATTACTACAATTGCTTTGGCTAGCAGTATGGCTAGGCAACTGTTACAAGATTGCTCTAATGGCTTTGGCTAGCAATATGGCTAGGGCACTGTTACAAGATTGCTGTAATGGCTTTGGCTAGCAGTATGGCTAGGGCACTGTTACAAGATTGCTTTAATGGCTGTGGCTAGCAGTATGACTACGACACTGTTACAAGATTGCTACAATTGCTTAAACTAGCAGTATGGCTAGGCCCTTGTACCAGATTGCTATAATGGCTTTGGCTAGCAGTATGACTAGGGCACTGGAAAGTAGATTACAACAATTGCTTTGGCTAGCAATATGGCTAGGCCACTGTTACAAGATTGCTATAATAGCTTTGGCTAGCAGTATGGCTAGGCCACTGTTACAAGATCGCTTTAATGGCTGTGGCTAGCAGTATGACTACGACACTGTTACAAGATTGCTACAATTGCTTAAACTAGCAGTATGGCTAGGCCACTTTACCAGATTGCTATAATTGCTTTGGCTAGCAGTATGGCTAGGGCACTGTAAGAGGATTGCTACAATTGCTTTGGCTAGCAGTATGGCCAGGGCACTGTTACAAGATTGCTTAATGGCTTTGGCTTGCAGTATGGCTAGGCCACTGTTACAAGATTGCTAAAATGGCATTGGGTAGCAGTATAGCTAGGGCACTGTTACAAGATTGCTATAATGGCTTTGGCTAGCAGTATGGCTAGGCCACTGTTACAAGATTGCTATAATGGCCTTGGCTAGCAGTATGGCTAGGCCACTGTTACAAGATTGCTATAATGGCCTTGGCTAGCAGTATGGCTAGGCAACTGTTACAAGATTTCTAAAATGGCATTTGCTAGCAGTATGACTAGGCCACTGTTACAAGATTGCTATAATGGCTTAGGCTAGCAGTATGACTAGGCCATTGTTACAAGATTGCTACAATGGTTTTGGCTAGCAATATGGCTAGGCCACAGAAGATTGCTATAATGGCTTAGGTTAGCAGTATGACTAGGCCACCGTTACAAGATTGCTATAATGGCTTTGGATAGCAGAATGACTAGTCCACTGTTGCAAGATTGCTACAATGGTTTTGGCTAGCAATATGGCTAGGCCACAGAAGATTGCTATAATGGCTTAGGTTAGCAGTATGAATAGGCCACCGTTACAAGATTGCTATAATGGCTTTGGATAGCAGAATGACTAGGCCACTGTTACAAGATTGCTACAATGGTTTTGGCTAGCAATATGGCTAGGCCGCAGTTATAAAATTGCTATAATGGCTTAGGTAAGAGGAATGACTAGTCCACTGTTACAAGATTGCTACATGGGTTTTGGCTAGCAGTATGGCTAGGCCGCAGTTAAAAGATTGCTACAATGGCTTTGGCTAGCAATATGACTAGGGCACTATTACAAGATTGCTTAAAGGCTTTGGCTTGCAGTATGACTAGGCCACTGTTAAAAGATTGTCAAAATGGTTTTGGCTAGTAGTATGACTAGGACACTGTTACAAGATTGCTATAATGGTTTTTGCTAGCAGTATGGCTAGGCTGCTGTTACAAGATTGCTGCAATGGCTTAGGTTAGCAGTATGACTAGGGCACTGTTACAAGATTGCTGTAATAGCTTTGGCTAGCAGTATGGCTAGGCCACTGATACAAGATTTCTGTAACGGTTTTGGCTAGCAGTATGGTTAGGACACTTTTATCAGATTAGTATAATGGCTTTGGCTAGCAGTGTGGCTAGGCCACTGTTACAAGATTGCTCTAATGGCTTTGGCTAGCAGTATGGCCAGGCCACTGTTACAAGATTGCTTTAATGGCTGTGGCTAGCAGTATGACTACGACACTGTTACAAGATTACTACAATTGCTTAAACTAGCAGTATGGCTAGGCCCTTGTACCAGATTGCTATAATGGCTTTGGCTAGCAGTATGACTAGGGCACTGGAAAGTAGATTACTACAATTGCTTTGGCTAGCAATATGGCTAGGGCACTATTACCAGATTGCTATAATTGCTTTGGCTAGCAGTATGGCTAGGCAACTGTTACAATATTGCTCTAATGGCTTTGGCTAGCAGTATGGCTAGGGCACTGTTACAAGATTGCTTTAATGGCTGTGGCTAGCAGTATGACTACGACACTGTTACAAGATTGCTACAATTGCTTAAACTAGCAGTATGGCTAGGCCACTTTACCAGATTGCTATAATGGCTTTGGCTAGCAGTATGGCTAGGGCACTGTAAGAGGATTGCTACAATTGCTTTGGCTAGCAGTATGGCCAGGGCACTGTTACAAGATTGCTATAATAGCTTTGGCTAGCAGTATGGCTAGGGCACTATTACCAGATTGCTATAATTGCTTTGGCTAGCAGTATGGCTAGGCAACTGTTACAATATTGCTCTAATGGCTTTGGCTAGCAGTATGGCTAGGGCACTGTTACAAGATTGCTTTAATGGCTGTGGCTAGCAGTATGACTACGACACTGTTACAAGATTGCTACAATTGCTTAAACTAGCAGTATGGCTAGGCCACTTTACCAGATTGCTATAATGGCTTTGGCTAGCAGTATGGCTAGGGCACTGTAAGAGGATTGCTACAATTGCTTTGGCTAGCAGTATGGCCAGGGCACTGTTACAAGATTGCTTAATGGCTTTAGCTTGCAGTATGGCTAGGCCGCAGTTACAAAATTGCTATAATGGCTTAGGTAAGAGGAATGACTAGTCCACTGTTACAAGATTGCTATAATGGCCTTGGCTAGCAGTATGGCTAGGCCACTGTTACAAGATTGCTATAATGGCCTTGGCTAGCAGTATGGCTAGGCAACTGTTACAAGATTTCTAAAATGGCATTTTCTAGCAGTATGACTAGGCCACTGTTACAAGATTGCTATAATGGCTTAGGCTAGCAGTATAGGTAGACCAATGTTACAAGATTGCTAAAATGGTTTTGGCTAGTAGTATGGTTAGAACACTTTTATCAGATTGCTATAATGGCTTTGGATAGCAGAATGACTAGGCCACTGTTACAAGATTGCTAAAATGGTTTTGGCTAGCAATATGGCTAGGCCGCAGTTATAAAATTGCTATAATGGCTTAGGTAAGAGGAATGACTAGTCCACTGTTACAAGATTGCTACATGGGTTTTGGCTAGCAGTATGGCTAGGCCGCAGTTACAAGATTGCTATAATGGCTTTGGCTAGCAGTATGACTAGGGCACTGTTACAAGATTGCTTAATGGCTTTGGCTAGCAGTATGACTAGGCCACTGTTAAAAGATTGCCAAAATGGTTTTGGCTAGTAGTATGACTAGGACACTGTTACAAGATTGCTATAATGGTTTTGGCTAGCAGTATGGCTAGGCCGCAGTTACAAGATTGCTGTAACGGCTTTGGCTAGCAGTATGACAAGGGCACTGTTACAAGATTGCTTAATGGTTTTGGCTAGCAGTATGGCTAGGCCACTGTTACAAGATTGCTATTATGGCTTTGGCTAGCAGTATGACTAGGACACTGTTACAAGATTGCTATAATGGTTTTGGCTAGCAGTATGGCTAGGCCGCAGTTACAAGATTGCTATAATGGCTTAGGTTAGCAGCATGACTAGGGCACTGTAACAAGATTGCTGTAATGGCTTTGGCTAGCAGTATGGCTAGGCCACTGATACAAGATTGCTATAATGGCTTTGGCTAGCAATGTGGCTAGGCCACTGTTACAAGATTGCTACAATGGCTTTGGTTTGCAGTATGGCTAGGGCACTGTTACAAGATTGCCAAAATGGTTTTGGCTAGTTGTATGGTTAGGAAACTTTTATCAGATTGCTACAATGGTTTTGGCTAGCAATATGGCTAGGCCACTGTTACAAGAATGCTCTAATGGCTTTGGCTTGCAGTATGGCTAGGCCACTGTTACAAGATTTCTAAAATGGCATTTTCTAGCAGTATGACTAGGCCACTGTTACAAGATTGCTATAATGGCTTAGGCTAGCAGTATAGGTAGACCAATGTTACAAGATTGCTAAAATGGTTTTGGCTAGTAGTATGGTTAGAACACTTTTATCAGATTGCTATAATGGCTTTGGATAGCAGAATGACTAGGCCACTGTTACAAGATTGCTAAAATGGTTTTGGCTAGCAATATGGCTAGGCCGCAGTTATAAAATTGCTATAATGGCTTAGGTAAGAGGAATGACTAGTCCACTGTTACAAGATTGCTACATGGGTTTTGGCTAGCAGTATGGCTAGGCCGCAGTTACAAGATTGCTACAATGGCTTTGGCTAGCAGTATGACTAGGGCACTGTTACAAGATTGCTTAATGGCTTTGGCTTGCAGTATGACTAGGCCACCGTTAAAAGATTGCCAAAATGGTTTTGGCTAGTAGTATGACTAGGACACTGTTACAAGATTGCTATAATGGTTTTGGCTAGCAGTATGGCTAGGCCGCAGTTACAAGATTGCTGTAACGGCTTTGGCTAGCAGTATGACAAGGGCACTGTTACAAGATTGCTTAATGGCTTTGGCTGGCAGTATGGCTAGGCCACTGTTACAAGATTGCTATTATGGCTTTGGCTAGCAGTATGACTAGGACACTGTTACAAGATTGCTATAATGGCTTAGGCTAGCAGTATAGGTAGACCAATGTTACAAGATTGCTAAAATGGTTTTGGCTAGTAGTATGGTTAGAACACTTTTATCAGATTGCTATAATGGCTTTGGATAGCAGAATGACTAGGCCACTGTTACAAGATTGCTAAAATGGTTTTGGCTAGCAATATGGCTAGGCCGCAGTTATAAAATTGCTATAATGGCTTAGGTAAGAGGAATGACTAGTCCACTGTTACAAGATTGCTATATGGGTTTTGGCTAGCAGTATGGCTAGGCCGCAGTTACAAGATTGCTACAATGGCTTTGGCTAGCAGTATGACTAGGGCACTGTTACAAGATTGCTTAATGGCTTTGGCTTGCAGTATGACTAGGCCACCGTTAAAAGATTGCCAAAATGGTTTTGGCTAGTAGTATGACTAGGACACTGTTACAAGATTGCTATAATGGTTTTGGCTAGCAGTATGGCTAGGCCGCAGTTACAAGATTGCTGTAACGGCTTTGGCTAGCAGTATGACAAGGGCACTGTTACAAGATTGCTTAATGGCTTTGGCTGGCAGTATGGCTAGGCCACTGTTACAAGATTGCTATTATGGCTTTGGCTAGCAGTATGACTAGGACACTGTTACAAGATTGCTATAATGGTTTTGGCTAGCAGTATGGCTATAGGCCGCAGTTACAAGATTGCTATAATGGCTTAGGTTAGCAGCATGACTAGGGCACTGTAACAAGATTGCTGTAATGGCTTTGGCTAGCAGTATGGCTAGGCCACTGATACAAGATTGCTATAATGGCTTTGGCTAGCAATGTGGCTAGGCCACTGTTACAAGATTGCTACAATGGCTTTGGTTTGCAGTATGGCTAGGGCACTGTTACAAGATTGCCAAAATGGTTTTGGCTAGTTGTATGGTTAGGAAACTTTTATCAGATTGCTACAATGGTTTTGGCTAGCAATATGGCTAGGCCACTGTTACAAGAATGCTCTAATGGCTTTGGCTTGCAGTATGGCTAGGCCACTGTTACAAGATTGCTATTATGGCTTAGGCTAGCAGTATAGGTAGACCAATGTTACAAGATTGCTAAAATGGTTTTGGCTAGTAGTATGGTTAGAACACTTTTATCAGATTGGTATAATTGCTTTAGCTAGCAGTGTGACTAGGCCACCGTTACAAGATTGCTATAATGGCTTTGGCTAGTAGTATGACTAGGCCATTGTTACAAGATTGCTACATTGGTTTTGGCTAGCAATATGGCTAGGCCGTAGGGTATAAGATTGCTATAATGGCTTTGGCTAGCAGTATGACTAGGACACTGTTACAAGATTGCTACAAAGGCTGTGGCTAACAGTATGACTACGACACTGTTACAAGATTACTATAATTGCTTTGGCTAGCAGTATGGCTAGGCAACTGTTACAAGATTGCTCTAATGGCTTTGGCTAGCAATATGGCTAGGGCACTGTTACAAGATTGCTGTAATGGCTTTGGCTAGCAGTATGGCTAGGGCACTGTTACAAGATTGCTTTAATGGCTGTGGCTAGCAGTATGACTACGACACTGTTACAAGATTGCTACAATTGCTTAAACTAGCAGTATGGCTAGGCCCTTGTACCAGATTGCTATAATGGCTTTGGCTAGCAGTATGACTAGGGCACTGGAAAGTAGATTACAACAATTGCTTTGGCTAGCAATATGGCTAGGCCACTGTTACAAGATTGCTATAATAGCTTTGGCTAGCAGTATGGCTAGGCCACTGTTACAAGATCGCTTTAATGGCTGTGGCTAGCAGTATGACTACGACACTGTTACAAGATTGCTACAATTGCTTAAACTAGCAGTATGGCTAGGCCACTTTACCAGATTGCTATAATTGCTTTGGCTAGCAGTATGGCTAGGGCACTGTAAGAGGATTGCTACAATTGCTTTGGCTAGCAGTATGGCCAGGGCACTGTTACAAGATTGCTTAATGGCTTTGGCTTGCAGTATGGCTAGGCCACTGTTACAAGATTGCTAAAATGGCATTGGGTAGCAGTATAGCTAGGGCACTGTTACAAGATTGCTATAATGGCTTTGGCTAGCAGTATGGCTAGGCCACTGTTACAAGATTGCTATAATGGCCTTGGCTAGCAGTATGGCTAGGCCACTGTTACAAGATTGCTATAATGGCCTTGGCTAGCAGTATGGCTAGGCAACTGTTACAAGATTTCTAAAATGGCATTTGCTAGCAGTATGACTAGGCCACTGTTACAAGATTGCTATAATGGCTTAGGCTAGCAGTATGACTAGGCCATTGTTACAAGATTGCTACAATGGTTTTGGCTAGCAATATGGCTAGGCCACAGAAGATTGCTATAATGGCTTAGGTTAGCAGTATGACTAGGCCACCGTTACAAGATTGCTATAATGGCTTTGGATAGCAGAATGACTAGTCCACTGTTGCAAGATTGCTACAATGGTTTTGGCTAGCAATATGGCTAGGCCACAGAAGATTGCTATAATGGCTTAGGTTAGCAGTATGAATAGGCCACCGTTACAAGATTGCTATAATGGCTTTGGATAGCAGAATGACTAGTCCACTGTTACAAGATTGCTACAATGGTTTTGGCTAGCAATATGGCTAGGCCGCAGTTATAAAATTGCTATAATGGCTTAGGTAAGAGGAATGACTAGTCCACTGTTACAAGATTGCTACATGGGTTTTGGCTAGCAGTATGGCTAGGCCGCAGTTAAAAGATTGCTACAATGGCTTTGGCTAGCAATATGACTAGGGCACTATTACAAGATTGCTTAAAGGCTTTGGCTTGCAGTATGACTAGGCCACTGTTAAAAGATTGTCAAAATGGTTTTGGCTAGTAGTATGACTAGGACACTGTTACAAGATTGCTATAATGGTTTTTGCTAGCAGTATGGCTAGGCTGCTGTTACAAGATTGCTGCAATGGCTTAGGTTAGCAGTATGACTAGGGCACTGTTACAAGATTGCTGTAATAGCTTTGGCTAGCAGTATGGCTAGGCCACTGATACAAGATTTCTGTAACGGTTTTGGCTAGCAGTATGGTTAGGACACTTTTATCAGATTAGTATAATGGCTTTGGCTAGCAGTGTGGCTAGGCCACTGTTACAAGATTGCTCTAATGGCTTTGGCTAGCAGTATGGCCAGGCCACTGTTACAAGATTGCTTTAATGGCTGTGGCTAGCAGTATGACTACGACACTGTTACAAGATTACTACAATTGCTTAAACTAGCAGTATGGCTAGGCCCTTGTACCAGATTGCTATAATGGCTTTGGCTAGCAGTATGACTAGGGCACTGGAAAGTAGATTACTACAATTGCTTTGGCTAGCAATATGGCTAGGGCACTATTACCAGATTGCTATAATTGCTTTGGCTAGCAGTATGGCTAGGCAACTGTTACAATATTGCTCTAATGGCTTTGGCTAGCAGTATGGCTAGGGCACTGTTACAAGATTGCTTTAATGGCTGTGGCTAGCAGTATGGCTACGACACTGTTACAAGATTGCTACAATTGCTTAAACTAGCAGTATGGCTAGGCCACTTTACCAGATTGCTATAATGGCTTTGGCTAGCAGTATGGCTAGGGCACTGTAAGAGGATTGCTACAATTGCTTTGGCTAGCAGTATGGCCAGGGCACTGTTACAAGATTGCTATAATAGCTTTGGCTAGCAGTATGGCTAGGGCACTATTACCAGATTGCTATAATTGCTTTGGCTAGCAGTATGGCTAGGCAACTGTTACAATATTGCTCTAATGGCTTTGGCTAGCAGTATGGCTAGGGCACTGTTACAAGATTGCTTTAATGGCTGTGGCTAGCAGTATGACTACGACACTGTTACAAGATTGCTACAATTGCTTAAACTAGCAGTATGGCTAGGCCACTTTACCAGATTGCTATAATGGCTTTGGCTAGCAGTATGGCTAGGGCACTGTAAGAGGATTGCTACAATTGCTTTGGCTAGCAGTATGGCCAGGGCACTGTTACAAGATTGCTTAATGGCTTTAGCTTGCAGTATGGCTAGGCCGCAGTTACAAAATTGCTATAATGGCTTAGGTAAGAGGAATGACTAGTCCACTGTTACAAGATTGCTATAATGGCCTTGGCTAGCAGTATGGCTAGGCCACTGTTACAAGATTGCTATAATGGCCTTGGCTAGCAGTATGGCTAGGCAACTGTTACAAGATTTCTAAAATGGCATTTTCTAGCAGTATGACTAGGCCACTGTTACAAGATTGCTATAATGGCTTAGGCTAGCAGTATAGGTAGACCAATGTTACAAGATTGCTAAAATGGTTTTGGCTAGTAGTATGGTTAGAACACTTTTATCAGATTGCTATAATGGCTTTGGATAGCAGAATGACTAGGCCACTGTTACAAGATTGCTAAAATGGTTTTGGCTAGCAATATGGCTAGGCCGCAGTTATAAAATTGCTATAATGGCTTAGGTAAGAGGAATGACTAGTCCACTGTTACAAGATTGCTACATGGGTTTTGGCTAGCAGTATGGCTAGGCCGCAGTTACAAGATTGCTACAATGGCTTTGGCTAGCAGTATGACTAGGGCACTGTTACAAGATTGCTTAATGGCTTTGGCTTGCAGTATGACTAGGCCACCGTTAAAAGATTGCCAAAATGGTTTTTGCTAGTAGTATGACTAGGACACTGTTACAAGATTGCTATAATGGTTTTGGCTAGCAGTATGGCTAGGCCGCAGTTACAAGATTGCTGTAACGGCTTTGGCTAGCAGTATGACAAGGGCACTGTTACAAGATTGCTTAATGGCTTTGGCTGGCAGTATGGCTAGGCCACTGTTACAAGATTGCTATTATGGCTTTGGCTAGCAGTATGACTAGGACACTGTTACAAGATTGCTATAATGGTTTTGGCTAGCAGTATGGCTAGGCCGCAGTTACAAGATTGCTATAATGGCTTAGGTTAGCAGCATGACTAGGGCACTGTAACAAGATTGCTGTAATGGCTTGGGCTAGCAGTATGGCTAGGCCACTGATACAAGATTGCTATAATGGCTTTGGCTAGCAATGTGGCTAGGCCACTGTTACAAGATTGCTACAATGGCTTTGGTTTGCAGTATGGCTAGGGCACTGTTACAAGATTGCCAAAATGGTTTTGGCTAGTTGTATGGTTAGGAAACTTTTATCAGATTGCTACAATGGTTTTGGCTAGCAATATGGCTAGGCCACTGTTACAAGAATGCTCTAATGGCTTTGGCTTGCAGTATGGCTAGGCCACTGTTACAAGATTTCTAAAATGGCATTTTCTAGCAGTATGACTAGGCCACTGTTACAAGATTGCTATAATGGCTTAGGCTAGCAGTATAGGTAGACCAATGTTACAAGATTGCTAAAATGGTTTTGGCTAGTAGTATGGTTAGAACACTTTTATCAGATTGCTATAATGGCTTTGGATAGCAGAATGACTAGGCCACTGTTACAAGATTGCTAAAATGGTTTTGGCTAGCAATATGGCTAGGCCGCAGTTATAAAATTGCTATAATGGCTTAGGTAAGAGGAATGACTAGTCCACTGTTACAAGATTGCTACATGGGTTTTGGCTAGCAGTATGGCTAGGCCGCAGTTACAAGATTGCTACAATGGCTTTGGCTAGCAGTATGACTAGGGCACTGTTACAAGATTGCTTAATGGCTTTGGCTTGCAGTATGACTAGGCCACCGTTAAAAGATTGCCAAAATGGTTTTGGCTAGTAGTATGACTAGGACACTGTTACAAGATTGCTATAATGGTTTTGGCTAGCAGTATGGCTAGGCCGCAGTTACAAGATTGCTGTAACGACTTTGGCTAGCAGTATGACAAGGGCACTGTTACAAGATTGCTTAATGGCTTTGGCTGGCAGTATGGCTAGGCCACTGTTACAAGATTGCTATTATGGCTTTGGCTAGCAGTATGACTAGGACACTGTTACAAGATTGCTATAATGGCTTAGGCTAGCAGTATAGGTAGACCAATGTTACAAGATTGCTAAAATGGTTTTGGCTAGTAGGATGGTTAGAACACTTTTATCAGATTGCTATAATGGCTTTGGATAGCAGAATGACTAGGCCACTGTTACAAGATTGCTAAAATGGTTTTGGCTAGCAATATGGCTAGGCCGCAGTTATAAAATTGCTATAATGGCTTAGGTAAGAGGAATGACTAGTCCACTGTTACAAGATTGCTATATGGGTTTTGGCTAGCAGTATGGCTAGGCCGCAGTTACAAGATTGCTACAATGGCTTTGGCTAGCAGTATGACTAGGGCACTGTTACAAGATTGCTTAATGGCTTTGGCTTGCAGTATGACTAGGCCACCGTTAAAAGATTGCCAAAATGGTTTTGGCTAGTAGTATGACTAGGACACTGTTACAAGATTGCTATAATGGTTTTGGCTAGCAGTATGGCTAGGCCGCAGTTACAAGATTGCTGTAACGGCTTTGGCTAGCAGTATGACAAGGGCACTGTTACAAGATTGCTTAATGGCTTTGGCTGGCAGTATGGCTAGGCCACTGTTACAAGATTGCTATTATGGCTTTGGCTAGCAGTATGACTAGGACACTGTTACAAGATTGCTATAATGGTTTTGGCTAGCAGTATGGCTATAGGCCGCAGTTACAAGATTGCTATAATGGCTTAGGTTAGCAGCATGACTAGGGCACTGTAACAAGATTGCTGTAATGGCTTTGGCTAGCAGTATGGCTAGGCCACTGATACAAGATTGCTATAATGGCTTTGGCTAGCAATGTGGCTAGGCCACTGTTACAAGATTGCTACAATGGCTTTGGTTTGCAGTATGGCTAGGGCACTGTTACAAGATTGCCAAAATGGTTTTGGCTAGTTGTATGGTTAGGAAACTTTTATCAGATTGCTACAATGGTTTTGGCTAGCAATATGGCTAGGCCACTGTTACAAGAATGCTCTAATGGCTTTGGCTTGCAGTATGGCTAGGCCACTGTTACAAGATTGCTATTATGGCTTAGGCTAGCAGTATAGTGAGACCAATGTTACAAGATTGCTAAAATGGTTTTGGCTAGTAGTATGGTTAGAACACTTTTATCAGATTGGTATAATTGCTTTAGCTAGCAGTGTGACTAGGCCACCGTTACAAGATTGCTATAATGGCTTTGGCTAGTAGTATGACTAGGCCATTGTTACAAGATTGCTACATTGGTTTTGGCTAGCAATATGGCTAGGCCGCAGGGTATAAGATTGCTATAATGGCTTTGGCTAGCAGTATGACTAGGACACTGTTACAAGATTGCTACAAAGGCTGTGGCTAACAGTATGACTACGACACTGTTACAAGATTACTACAATTGCTTTGGCTAGCAGTATGGCTAGGCAACTGTTACAAGATTGCTCTAATGGCTTTGGCTAGCAATATGGCTAGGGCACTGTTACAAGATTGCTGTAATGGCTTTGGCTAGCAGTATGGCTAGGGCACTGTTACAAGATTGCTTTAATGGCTGTGGCTAGCAGTATGACTACGACACTGTTACAAGATTGCTACAATTGCTTAAACTAGCAGTATGGCTAGGCCCTTGTACCAGATTGCTATAATGGCTTTGGCTAGCAGTATGACTAGGGCACTGGAAAGTAGATTACAACAATTGCTTTGGCTAGCAATATGGCTAGGCCACTGTTACAAGATTGCTATAATAGCTTTGGCTAGCAGTATGGCAAGGCCACTGTTACAAGATCGCTTTAATGGCTGTGGCTAGCAGTATGACTACGACACTGTTACAAGATTGCTACAATTGCTTAAACTAGCAGTATGGCTAGGCCACTTTACCAGATTGCTATAATTGCTTTGGCTAGCAGTATGGCTAGGGCACTGTAAGAGGATTGCTACAATTGCTTTGGCTAGCAGTATGGCCAGGGCACTGTTACAAGATTGCTTAATGGCTTTGGCTTGCAGTATGGCTAGGCCACTGTTACAAGATTGCTATAATGGCATTGGGTAGCAGTATAGCTAGGGCACTGTTACAAGATTGCTATAATGGCCTTGGCTAGCAGTATGGCTAGGCCACTGTTACAAGATTGCTATAATGGCCTTGGCTAGCAGTATGGCTAGGCAACTGTTACAAGATTTCTAAAATGGCATTTGCTAGCAGTATGACTAGGCCACTGTTACAAGATTGCTATAATGGCTTAGGCTAGCAGTATGACTAGGCCATTGTTACAAGATTGCTACAATGGTTTTGGCTAGCAATATGGCTAGGCCACAGAAGATTGCTATAATGGCTTAGGTTAGCAGTATGACTAGGCCACCGTTACAAGATTGCTATAATGGCTTTGGATAGCAGAATGACTAGTCCACTGTTGCAAGATTGCTACAATGGTTTTGGCTAGCAATATGGCTAGGCCACAGAAGATTGCTATAATGGCTTAGGTTAGCAGTATGAATAGGCCACCGTTACAAGATTGCTATAATGGCTTTGGATAGCAGAATGACTAGTCCACTGTTACAAGATTGCTACAATGGTTTTGGCTAGCAATATGGCTAGGCCGCAGTTATAAAATTGCTATAATGGCTTAGGTAAGAGGAATGACTAGTCCACTGTTACAAGATTGCTACATGGGTTTTGGCTAGCAGTATGGCTAGGCCGCAGTTAAAAGATTGCTACAATGGCTTTGGCTAGCAATATGACTAGGGCACTATTACAAGATTGTTTAAAGGCTTTGGCTTGCAGTATGACTAGGCCACTGTTAAAAGATTGTCAAAATGGTTTTGGCTAGTAGTATGACTAGGACACTGTTACAAGATTGCTATAATGGTTTTTGCTAGCAGTATGGCTAGGCTGCTGTTACAAGATTGCTGCAATGGCTTAGGTTAGCAGTATGACTAGGGCACTGTTACAAGATTGCTGTAATAGCTTTGGCTAGCAGTATGGCTAGGCCACTGATACAAGATTTCTGTAACGGTTTTGGCTAGCAGTATGGTTAGGACACTTTTATCAGATTAGTATAATGGCTTTGGCTAGCAGTGTGGCTAGGCCACTGTTACAAGATTGCTCTAATGGCTTTGGCTAGCAGTATGGCCAGGCCACTGTTACAAGATTGCTTTAATGGCTGTGGCTAGCAGTATGACTACGACACTGTTACAAGATTACTACAATTGCTTAAACTAGCAGTATGGCTAGGCCCTTGTACCAGATTGCTATAATGGCTTTGGCTAGCAGTATGACTAGGGCACTGGAAAGTAGATTACTACAATTGCTTTGGCTAGCAATATGGCTAGGGCACTATTACCAGATTGCTATAATTGCTTTGGCTAGCAGTATGGCTAGGCAACTGTTACAATATTGCTCTAATGGCTTTGGCTAGCAGTATGGCTAGGGCACTGTTACAAGATTGCTTTAATGGCTGTGGCTAGCAGTATGACTACGACACTGTTACAAGATTGCTACAATTGCTTAAACTAGCAGTATGGCTAGGCCACTTTACCAGATTGCTATAATGGCTTTGGCTAGCAGTATGGCTAGGGCACTGTAAGAGGATTGCTACAATTGCTTTGGCTAGCAGTATGGCCAGGGCACTGTTACAAGATTGCTATAATAGCTTTGGCTAGCAGTATGGCTAGGGTACTATTACCAGATTGCTATAATTGCTTTGGCTAGCAGTATGGCTAGGCAACTGTTACAATATTGCTCTAATGGCTTTGGCTAGCAGTATGGCTAGGGCACTGTTACAAGATTGCTTTAATGGCTGTGGCTAGCAGTATGACTACGACACTGTTACAAGATTGCTACAATTGCTTAAACTAGCAGTATGGCTAGGCCACTTTACCAGATTGCTATAATGGCTTTGGCTAGCAGTATGGCTAGGGCACTGTAAGAGGATTGCTACAATTGCTTTGGCTAGCAGTATGGCCAGGGCACTGTTACAAGATTGCTTAATGGCTTTAGCTTGCAGTATGGCTAGGCCGCAGTTACAAAATTGCTATAATGGCTTAGGTAAGAGGAATGACTAGTCCACTGTTACAAGATTGCTATAATGGCCTTGGCTAGCAGTATGGCTAGGCAACTGTTACAAGATTTCTAAAATGGCATTTTCTAGCAGTATGACTAGGCCACTGTTACAAGATTGCTATAATGGCTTAGGCTAGCAGTATAGGTAGACCAATGTTACAAGATTGCTAAAATGGTTTTGGCTAGTAGTATGGTTAGAACACTTTTATCAGATTGCTATAATGGCTTTGGATAGCAGAATGACTAGGCCACTGTTACAAGATTGCTAAAATGGTTTTGGCTAGCAATATGGCTAGGCCACTGTTACAAGAATGCTCTAATGGCTTTGGCTTGCAGTATGGCTAGGCCACTGTTACAAGATTTCTAAAATGGCATTTTCTAGCAGTATGACTAGGCCACTGTTACAAGATTGCTATAATGGCTTAGGCTAGCAGTATAGGTAGACCAATGTTACAAGATTGCTAAAATGGTTTTGGCTAGTAGTATGGTTAGAACACTTTTATCAGATTGCTATAATGGCTTTGGATAGCAGAATGACTAGGCCACTGTTACAAGATTGCTAAAATGGTTTTGGCTAGCAATATGGCTAGGCCGCAGTTATAAAATTGCTATAATGGCTTAGGTAAGAGGAATGACTAGTCCACTGTTACAAGATTGCTACATGGGTTTTGGCTAGCAGTATGGCTAGGCCGCAGTTACAAGATTGCTACAATGGCTTTGGCTAGCAGTATGACTAGGGCACTGTTACAAGATTGCTTAATGGCTTTGGCTTGCAGTATGACTAGGCCACCGTTAAAAGATTGCCAAAATGGTTTTGGCTAGTAGTATGACTAGGACACTGTTACAAGATTGCTATAATGGTTTTGGCTAGCAGTATGGCTAGGCCGCAGTTACAAGATTGCTGTAACGGCTTTGGCTAGCAGTATGACAAGGGCACTGTTACAAGATTGCTTAATGGCTTTGGCTGGCAGTATGGCTAGGCCACTGTTACAAGATTGCTATTATGGCTTTGGCTAGCAGTATGACTAGGACACTGTTACAAGATTGCTATAATGGTTTTGGCTAGCAGTATGGCTAGGCCGCAGTTACAAGATTGCTATAATGGCTTAGGTTAGCAGCATGACTAGGGCACTGTAACAAGATTGCTGTAATGGCTTTGGCTAGCAGTATGGCTAGGCCACTGATACAAGATTGCTATAATGGCTTTGGCTAGCAATGTGGCTAGGCCACTGTTACAAGATTGCTACAATGGCTTTGGTTTGCAGTATGGCTAGGGCACTGTTACAAGATTGCCAAAATGGTTTTGGCTAGTTGTATGGTTAGGAAACTTTTATCAGATTGCTACAATGGTTTTGGCTAGCAATATGGCTAGGCCACTGTTACAAGAATGCTCTAATGGCTTTGGCTTGCAGTATGGCTAGGCCACTGTTACAAGATTTCTAAAATGGCATTTTCTAGCAGTATGACTAGGCCACTGTTACAAGATTGCTATAATGGCTTAGGCTAGCAGTATAGGTAGACCAATGTTACAAGATTGCTAAAATGGTTTTGGCTAGTAGTATGGTTAGAACACTTTTATCAGATTGCTATAATGGCTTTGGATAGCAGAATGACTAGGCCACTGTTACAAGATTGCTTAAATGGTTTTGGCTAGTAGTATGGTTAGAACACTTTTATCAGATTGCTATAATGGCTTTGGATAGCAGAATGACTAGGCCACTGTTACAAGATTGCTAAAATGGTTTTGGCTAGCAATATGGCTAGGCCGCAGTTATAAAATTGCTATAATGGCTTAGGTAAGAGGAATGACTAGTCCACTGTTACAAGATTGCTACATGGGTTTTGGCTAGCAGTATGGCTAGGCCGCAGTTACAAGATTGCTACAATGGCTTTGGCTAGCAGTATGACTAGGGCACTGTTACAAGATTGCTTAATGGCTTTGGCTTGCAGTATGACTAGGCCACCGTTAAAAGATTGCCAAAATGGTTTTGGCTAGTAGTATGACTAGGACACTGTTACAAGATTGCTATAATGGTTTTGGCTAGCAGTATGGCTAGGCCGCAGTTACAAGATTGCTGTAACGGCTTTGGCTAGCAGTATGACAAGGGCACTGTTACAAGATTGCTTAATGGCTTTGGCTGGCAGTATGGCTAGGCCACTGTTACAAGATTGCTATTATGGCTTTGGCTAGCAGTATGACTAGGACACTGTTACAAGATTGCTATAATGGTTTTGGCTAGCAGTATGGCTAGGCCGCAGTTACAAGATTGCTATAATGGCTTAGGTTAGCAGCATGACTAGGGCACTGTAACAAGATTGCTGTAATGGCTTTGGCTAGCAGTATGGCTAGGCCACTGATACAAGATTGCTATAATGGCTTTGGCTAGCAATGTGGCTAGGGCACTGTTACAAGATTGCTACAACGGCTTTGGTTTGCAGTATGGCTAGGGCACTGTTACAAGATTGCCAAAATGGTTTTGGCTAGTTGTATGGTTAGGAAACTTTTATCAGATTGCTACAATGGTTTTGGCTAGCAATATGGCTAGGCCACTGTTACAAGAATGCTCTAATGGCTTTGGCTTGCAGTATGGCTAGGCCACTGTTACAAGATTTCTAAAATGGCATTTTCTAGCAGTATGACTAGGCCACTGTTACAAGATTGCTATAATGGCTTAGGCTAGCAGTATAGGTAGACCAATGTTACAAGATTGCTAAAATGGTTTTGGCTAGTAGTATGGTTAGAACACTTTTATCAGATTGCTATAATGGCTTTGGATAGCAGAATGACTAGGCCACTGTTACAAGATTGCTAAAATGGTTTTGGCTAGCAATATGGCTAGGCCGCAGTTATAAAATTGCTATAATGGCTTAGGTAAGAGGAATGACTAGTCCACTGTTACAAGATTGCTACATGGGTTTTGGCTAGCAGTATGGCTAGGCCGCAGTTACAAGATTGCTACAATGGCTTTGGCTAGCAGTATGACTAGGGCACTGTTACAAGATTGCTTAATGGCTTTGGCTTGCAGTATGACTAGGCCACCGTTAAAAGATTGCCAAAATGGTTTTGGCTAGTAGTATGACTAGGACACTGTTACAAGATTGCTATAATGGTTTTGGCTAGCAGTATGGCTAGGCCGCAGTTACAAGATTGCTGTAACGGCTTTGGTTAGCAGTATGACAAGGGCACTGTTACAAGATTGCTTAATGGCTTTGGCTGGCAGTATGGCTAGGCCACTGTTACAAGATTGCTATTATGGCTTTGGCTAGCAGTATGACTAGGACACTGTTACAAGATTGCTATAATGGCTTAGGCTAGCAGTATAGGTAGACCAATGTTACAAGATTGCTAAAATGGTTTTGGCTAGTAGTATGGTTAGAACACTTTTATCAGATTGCTATAATGGCTTTGGATAGCAGAATGACTAGGCCACTGTTACAAGATTGCTAAAATGGTTTTGGCTAGCAATATGGCTAGGCCGCAGTTATAAAATTGCTATAATGGCTTAGGTAAGAGGAATGACTAGTCCACTGTTACAAGATTGCTATATGGGTTTTGGCTAGCAGTATGGCTAGGCCGCAGTTACAAGATTGCTACAATGGCTTTGGCTAGCAGTATGACTAGGGCACTGTTACAAGATTGCTTAATGGCTTTGGCTTGCAGTATGACTAGGCCACCGTTAAAAGATTGCCAAAATGGTTTTGGCTAGTAGTATGACTAGGACACTGTTACAAGATTGCTATAATGGTTTTGGCTAGCAGTATGGCTAGGCCGCAGTTACAAGATTGCTGTAACGGCTTTGGCTAGCAGTATGACAAGGGCACTGTTACAAGATTGCTTAATGGCTTTGGCTGGCAGTATGGCTAGGCCACTGTTACAAGATTGCTATTATGGCTTTGGCTAGCAGTATGACTAGGACACTGTTACAAGATTGCTATAATGGTTTTGGCTAGCAGTATGGCTATAGGCCGCAGTTACAAGATTGCTATAATGGCTTAGGTTAGCAGCATGACTAGGGCACTGTAACAAGATTGCTGTAATGGCTTTGGCTAGCAGTATGGCTAGGCCACTGATACAAGATTGCTATAATGGCTTTGGCTAGCAATGTGGCTAGGCCACTGTTACAAGATTGCTACAATGGCTTTGGTTTGCAGTATGGCTAGGGCACTGTTACAAGATTGCCAAAATGGTTTTGGCTAGTTGTATGGTTAGGAAACTTTTATCAGATTGCTACAATGGTTTTGGCTAGCAATATGGCTAGGCCACTGTTACAAGAATGCTCTAATGGCTTTGGCTTGCAGTATGGCTAGGCCACTGTTACAAGATTGCTATTATGGCTTAGGCTAGCAGTATAGGTAGACCAATGTTACAAGATTGCTAAAATGGTTTTGGCTAGTAGTATGGTTAGAACACTTTTATCAGATTGGTATAATTGCTTTAGCTAGCAGTGTGACTAGGCCACCGTTACAAGATTGCTATAATGGCTTTGGCTAGTAGTATGACTAGGCCATTGTTACAAGATTGCTACATTGGTTTTGGCTAGCAATATGGCTAGGCCGCAGGGTATAAGATTGCTATAATGGCTTTGGCTAGCAGTATGACTAGGACACTGTTACAAGATTGCTACAAAGGCTTTGGCTAGCATTATGGCTAGGTTTCTGTTACAAGATTGCTACAATGGCTTTGGCTAGCAGTATGACAAGGGCACTGTTACGAGATTGCTAAAATGGCTTTGGCTTGCAGCATGACTAGGGCACTCTTACAAGATTGCTTAATGGCTTTGGCTTGCAGTATGGCTAGGACACTGTTAAACGATTGCCCAAATGGTTTTGGCTCGTAGTATGGTTAGGACACTTTTATCAGATTGCTATAATGGTTTTGGCTAGCAGTATGGCTAGGCCGCAGTTACAAGATTGCTTTAATGGCTTAGGTTAGCAGTATGGCTAGTCCACTGTTACAAGATTGCTACAATGGTTTTGGCTAGCAATATGGCTAGGCCGCAGGGTACAAGATTGCTGTAATGGCTTTGGCTAGCAGTATGACTAGGACACTGTTACAAGATTGCTATAATGGTTTTGGCTAGCAATATGGCTAGGCCGCAGTTACAAGATTGCTTTAATGGCTTAGGTTAGCAGTATGGCTAGGGCACTGTTACAAGATTGCTGTAATGGCTTTGGCTAGCAGTATGGCTAGGCCACTGTTACAAGATTTCTATAACGGTTTTGGCTAGTAGTATGGTTAGGACACTTTTAGCAGATTACTATAATGGTTGTGGCTGATAGTATGGCTAGGACACTTTTATCAAATTGGTATAATGGCTTTGGCTAGCAGTATGACTAGGCAACTGTTACAAGATTGCTAAAATGGTTTTGGCTAGCAGTATGGCTAGGCCACTGTTACTTACTTAGGTTGAATTTATATTAGTGTGAATTTAGGGCAAATCTTGCATCATTAAGTGAATATCTTACAAAATTAGTTGAGAAGAATCCTATAAAAGAGTAATTGACAAAATCAATCAAAGCATTGTGAATATTTTTGTTGTAACTTTTTGTGCATAAGGGAATGCAGAGCAGATTAGTGAGCAGCAGCATGTTCTTGTAACAAACTGGAACACACTGCAAGAACATGCCACGCAACGAAGGCAGTTACTACAAGCTGCGAATGATTATCAACGATTAATGGCAACGGTAAGAATTCAGTTAGTTCACCTGAAGAACATTGCTTAAGCTTTGCCTGTACTTACTGCATAACTCATTGATGTTTATTACTTGGTACTGAGACTCTTAACCAGTTCGTGCCAATGGTTCTTCCATTTTTTTTCCCGTCCAGCCCGATGGTATTATTTTGTCTGAATTGCCGGAATCATTTTCTTCTTTGAGACTACTGCTGGCACAAAATAACCTTGATATGGCAAAGCCAAGAGAAAACAAAGATTCTCTTTGAAGCATTTGAAACACCTGGATAAGTGGTTTATATATTTTTTTAAAATGTCCAATTCCTGCACTGTGAATTGCAAAACCTAGGCTGTGAGCTACAGCCAAGGATTATTCCTAAATCCGGAACCAAGGCTGGAAACTTGGTTCACTCATACTTACCTCCATTGAACCTAAATACAATGAATAAACAATAGTGGAAGCCTCTCGATGTCTCTTAATCCTCTTCTTTGAACAAAAGGACAAAGGTCTGGAATCAGGGATTACACAATAGACCCCGCATAATAGGAGAAAATGGTCAACATTTTTTAGCACCATCTGTCCTCTTTGTGTTGGGTGAAAAGAAGCATTTACCGGCAAGTGAATCTCCTGTAGAGGAATGTCTTGGCGACCTTTGTTCCGGGCTTCAAAATTCACACAAAAATACAAAACATGTGTCATCCTCAGGCTGCCGAGCTACAGTGATTAAGTTCGCTTTTCAGGCATTCTTGTTTCATTACCAGAAATTGATAATAATAATAATAATAATACTAATAAGAATAATAATAATGACAGATTTATTTGAGTAACTCTTTTACCATGGCAGTGTCGAGATCTGATCAACTGGACAAATGAGATGACAACTGAAATGATGACCGATGTACCGATACGAGATGTTGCCAGTGCCTCAGCAGCACTCAGTCAACATATGCAATACCATGCAGAGATCGGTACTAGAGAAGACAACTTCTCCTCGTTGGTAGAAGCAGGTCAGATGTTGATACAACATGAACATTATGCTAGTGAAGAGGTTTGTATGTAGCTTGTTAACCCAGACCAATCATTTCTGTATAAGTATCGCCATACGCCCAGACCACTGTTAATCTTGTTGATTTTTTGACTTAGAATTTTCAGGGAGAATGACAGAAAAAGCGTTTGGAAGAAACAGAAATGAATGATTTTGTTTTATCATTGTAGATTCTATGTTAACATGGGAAACATTGAAAAATGTCAATTCTAGACATTACCTTTTCTTTGACCTTCCAGTTTGTCAGAAGTAGGTCAAACATCTGGGCTGTTTGAGGCCGCTATGGGCAATTTGGTTCAAGCCGCTTGTGGCCACTATGTCCTCTAAAGGGTTAATTCAGTACTGGAACTATTGCTTACCAACCAAAATATAAAATAGTTGTGAATGACCACATACTGTTTCTTTGGTACAGTCTGTCTCAAAGGGCAAAAGGGAGTCATAATACATGAAACTCAGCAAACAAAAACATCTTTGAAAGAAAGTAGTAATCATTATAATAGTGGACATCTGTATAAAGCTGGTATCCACCAATTTTGACACTCATGGTGCAAGAACAATCCTGGTCACCGGGCCATTTATTTAATTCCTTAAAACATCTCAGCTTTCTAGGGGGTATACAGCCCAGTCGCCATATATGTTGCCCACCAAGACAAATCAATCAATTCCAAGAACCATCTCTGCCATCACAGGTATCCATTTACTCCTGGGTGATGAGAAGCAATTATAGTTAAGTGTCTTGCTCAAGGACACAAAGTGTCATGACTGGGATTCGAACCAACATCCCGATGACTTATCCACCAGAACTTGAGTCTGTGCACTAGACTTTTCGGCCATGTATGTTTTATTGAATAATTTCTAACTTGTTTCTTCCACCTACAGATCCAAGAAAAACTTGACGCTGCTCTTCAAGCAAGAGAACAACTTCACACAAGTTGGCAATCCAAGAAGGAACATCTTGAGCAGGTTGCAGAACAACAAGCCCTTCTTAGAGATGCTAAGCAATTAGAAACAATCAGCAGTCAACAAGAGGTAGGAAGGTTAATAAGTTAAATAATAGCAAGGTTCTAGTTCTGCAATAGACCGATCCATTAAGCCCCTAGCCCCCCTTACATTTTGACCAATCCCAGCCTTGGCTACGCCACCGAAAGTCAGTCAAAAGTCCAACACAATAAGATCCTATTGAAAAATGTAAACATGCAAGCCCGTGCACGTTCATGTCATGCAGTGGTGCACTGGAGAAACATACACGGTGCTGCCCACTTGTACAGTGGTGATGTAGCCAATGCTGTGATTGGTCAATATGTTTAGGGGGCGGGGCTTCATGAATCGGTCCATTGAGGTAAAGATGAACAGTATGGGGTGAAATGTCTGACTGGGTGTTTGGGTGTTTGATGTATATGATCAGTGGACTCTCTTGGTTTTCTTTCCACCTTCAGAAGTTTTATATCTCATTTGATTTCATAATCGTTCATATTAAACCCTTTCTTTTTAAAAGACAATTCCATAAAATGAAAGGTTTGCAAAGCATCTGTACAATTTGTCTTAGGTTTATCTGACCAGTGCTGTTATGAGTGCAACGGTTGAAGAGGTGGATGTTTTAATCAAGAAACATGAAGACTTTGAAAAGTTACTGGCTACACAGGAAGAAAAGGTATGGTTGATCCTGCTGGAATAGAGTTGATATTACATTTATTGCACATTTGTAAAACACTGTTATGTCCGACATGCACCATTATGTCCGACAAGAAATTTTCAAAACCATCACGTCCGACCCATTGTGTTTGACAAACTATTATGTCCGACCTATTGTGTCTGACAAACCATTATGTCTGTCAGACATAATGGGCCGGACTTAATTGTTCGTCGAACAAAATGGGTACAACATTAATGGTTCAAAATTGTCGTCGGACATAATAGTCCATGTTGAAAATAATGCGTAACTCACATTCATTATATCTTTGTCAAGGACAGGAGGAATGAAAAACAGTATTGTAAAGTGTTCAAATCTATCATTTCATTTTCAAGTTGTCAGTAAGTTGTTCAATTTGGATAAATTGCTATTTGTTACTGTTATGTAAGGGCCAAATGGTTGTAGTTTTTTTTTCATATCATTATATTTTGATATTTTTTAATATGACATCACTGAAGTAATTTTTGTTGATACAGGGTACAGTGCTAGAAGAATTTGGACATAAACTCATCTCACAAGATCATTTTGATGCTCCAGCCCTGAGGACTAAGCTCAATGTAGTATTGCAAAGGTACAAAACATCTGTTATGTTTGATTTTGTTTTTGTATGAATTTCTAGTTGGACTAAATGTAGCATGATTTGTTAACCTCTGAATTTATGCATCATTTTTTTTTACTGTTCATACTCACAATAAAACAGAGTAGATGAGTTGTACTCTGTTAAAGTCATGAAGATGTTGGTTGCAATCGGGCGATCTGCACAATCAGTTGATCGTTGCGTGATCGATCAATCGTCATACATTATCGTCATACCAGTCGAACACTTTTTAACAATTCACAACCCTCACAGGATATTTTTTTTTTAAGTTAAGTAAAGTTTGAGATATCCGTCAGAATCAATCATCGCACAATACGATCGAGCAGATTGACTGATCGCACTCAACAAAGATAGTGAGGTGAGTTTGTAATATTTTTGTGTTTGTTTACAGACGTGCGAAGATTAAGACCAGTTGTGACGAAAGGAAACAAAGTTTGGCTATTACTAAGATGTATGCCCAATTTAAAAGGGATATAAGAGAGGTAAATTTACGATTTGTTTGTTTATTTTGTTTACATAGTTAGATGTACAGGGTTTAATGTTTATTGCTGACAGTTATTTTAATACTTTTTTTCTGTCTGGACATTGCAACCCCTTCCTATTGTTTTGAATTCTGCAAAAATCTTCCCTTTCAGTTTGCAGCGACTTTTTCTTGTCTTGTTTTTCAGTCAATCAAGTTCTTAGTCTGAGTCCGGAGCAGACAAAATGTAACTCCAGTCAGAACCGAGTCCGAGTTTGAGTCACTGCCTATTTCCTGTCATTTTTTCAAAACAGCCTTCAAAATCACTCTGTTATTGTTTAGCTCTGTATTATTACACTATGAGCACCAGGCAAGGGCTGTTTGCTGTTAAGTTCCGTATTATTATGCTAGTATTCAGTTAACACCAATTGAAGTCCAATAGTTGAATAACTGACTCTTCCACGACATTGTTAAGCATACATACACATAATAATTAGTCTATTAGAAATATTGTTGTATTCAAAAAATACAAAATTGTCTGCTGTGAACCAAATCAAGTGTCCAGAGTGTATATTTTTGTGTTTTGGAAACACTTTGATCCACATGTTGCTCAGGAATGCTTGCTTGTAAAGCATATTTCCTTTCCTTGTTTTGGATATCTTTGAATTCAGGCTGATTCCTGGATTGATGAGAAACAGAAGACCCTTGGAGATGATCGTAACTCACTGCAAGACATGAGTAATCTACAAGAAAAGATGAAGAAACTGCAGAAACATCAAGCATTTGAAGCTGAGCTTGTTGCCAATGAAAAGCTGATTGCTGAAGTCAAACAGGTAAATGGAAGCTATTAAAGATATAGTGATAAAGGTTTGAGTGTTGCTGCCCTATCTTGATGGAACAGCCTACCACCTCACCTGTGTGCAACGATGGATCTTTTTTAAGTATCATATAGACTAATCCAAGCAGCTTGCTCATGGGCATTTATACCACCGGAAATATGACCGCCGCACGCGTGTGTCAACGCACACGCACTGTGAATTCTTTATGCCGATTGGTACATATGCAAACTGACACGCTAATGTCGTGTCGTAATGTTGTGCCAGACCAATCAAAACCACTCAAAATTCAAACTCTCACATTGCCTAATTGCTATTGTTCACACATGGTATTATGTCTTGAACAGTGTCGATATCAAGCTGTACTACCATTCAAAACCATTCATAGCATAGAGGGTCAATTGATTCACCACAGCTGTACTACCATTCTGAAGGATCCTCACAAGGCATGGTGCATTAGGGTGCATCAGCTTACCTACCATTCAAAACCACTTGGGAATTTAACACTTTGAACATTTATTTCACCATTAAAACCACAATAGTGAATAGTTTCAAATGGTGCATCAACTTATTTGAAAAAGGCACCAAGACTAGGAGGGTAATTAATGAATGTAAAATTTGAATATTTAGTCCTACAAGCACTTTTGATTTCTAGCCAATCACCATGATGTTTGATAACCTTTCTGTATTTACCAATATATTCAGTAACAAACCAAACTATACATTCCAATTCTCTCAGGCTGGTAATTCTCTAGTAAAGGAACATCATCCCGACTCCAATAACATACAACTAGAGGTCCAGGAGTTGCTGGATCATTGGAATACATTACGTCAAGCATCAGCCAGACGTAGCCAACAGTTAGATGAAGTCAAGAATCTATTAGAATTCAACCGGCAAGCAGACAAGGTGGAAAGCTGGATCAAAGAAAAGGTATGATTGACGAAAGGGAATGTTCTGCTAAAAAAAAAAAAAAAAAAAAATCAATCAAAAATCAAAAACATTAGACAAGATCAGTGTTTATACTTTACAACTGTTCGTAATTCATATCAGGTTTTTAACCAGTTGTCGCCCCGGTTGCTGGATGGAAAACATTTTCATGGATAAATGTCAGCCAACTGGTTAAAATCTCAAATTACGGTTTTATCCTTAGGAATTGATGGTTCTTGCTAGTGACATTGGAAGAGATTATGAACACTGCTGTGAACTGCAGAAGAAGTTGGATGATCTTGGAGCAGTAAGTGGCCCCTCTCTAATTACACACTTGTATAGTTATTACGGATATTTGTTACCCGTTTCTATTTATTTTACTTAAGTTTACTTAATTTTGTGCATTGTGCAATTGTAACAAAATGTAATACATATGTAGTGGGGTGAAATTGCAGGCTCCTAAATTGTGTAACTCCTAGTATATCTATGTCCAGCTCGGACTAGGGCGAGTCTAGGAGTGGGTGGTTGACTGGTGTGTTGTGAGTGGGTGAAATGATGGCAGGCTATTCAACCAATCACGGTGCATTGATAGTTGTCAGAAAATACTGAATTTTACTTATTTACAAGCCAAATATAGCCTTTGTAAATTTAATTATGTATCGGCATGGAGTGCGCTAGCTGCATCTTTTGCCTGTTCCTGTGTGCGTGTGAACTGTGTAGAAGGGAGCTTAAATTATAGCATACACGCACTACGCATAACTTGGATACTCACGACATATGTAAGCAGTTTTTGTGTGTTGGACATGTCAGTGAACCAAAGACTTATCTAGTATTTGTTTACCTCTTTCTGTTTGTAGGACATGTCAGTTGATGAGTCAGTTGTTAATGAAATCAATACGGTTGGTAAGAAACTTGTTCAAGAGACTCTGGGTGACAGCAGCATTATTGAAGAGAGACGAGCAAGTATCTTAATGAGGTAAGTCGCTGTTGTTGTTGTACATTGCAGTGTTTGACAGTGGTAGATGTTATTTCCGATGCAACGCCCCTGGCCTTCATTGTTTGGTAGATCCGTGTCTAAATATTTAAGCATCTAGATTGTTCTTGGACATTATTTTGCGTCAACTTTTGCTAGTAAGTTTCCTTAATACAAAGTCTATTATATAATTCCTCCGTACACATACGCAGTCCTGATTGCTTCGTAGCAAGGCATTTTCTTCTTGATAACGGGCACCTCTGTGAGGAAGTTGTAAACTTCTATTGGATCATTTCAAGGGCACCAAGGTAATGACCAGGGGCAACGGAGGCAATTGACTCTGTAAAGTATCATGCCTGCACTGGGTGTCTCCGCTCCATCTGGCTTTTAGAAGACCCCTATCACTTAATTCTTATTGTAGAATCCTTGTACCATATATGATATTGTCAGTGCAAACTGATCAAGTGGAAAGAAACTGATACGTTGCCCACCGGAGAGTTATTGTCAGCAGTGCCTGAGCTCACTCAACTTTATGAGAAGCTTGTAACCGTAGGAGCTTAGTCACACACATGTGGGAATTTAAATTGTAAAATTCCAATGAAAGAATCTTTGCGAAAATTGCAAAGTATTGCGAAGTATTGCTGGTTTTTGTGGTTTTGAAGGGCTTTGACCCGTAGGAGCAGATAAGAATATACAATTTCATTTACAAAATAAAAAAGCAAGACAGGGAAGTCATATTGTGTTAGTATTTTGGTGCAAGGATGAATACATGACTAACAATGTCTGCAGAAAAGATGCCAATCACCAACAAGAATTACCATAGTCTGTCTTTCACTCTGTGTATTTTGTAGTTGGCAACAAATGCAAGAAGGTCTTGCCAACTATCGTGCTAAGCTGGCTGGGTCTCTGGAGGTGCATGCCTTCAAAAGAGATGTGGATGAAATTAAAGAACGTATCGTTGAAAAGGTAAGAGCTATTACTGTAGTTTGATCAAGCACTTTGAACATATTCTTGACACTTTCAAAGTGTATCATTCTGGACAGTCTAGATTAATGGCCTCACTTTCTGACTACTGTAACCTTGTGAAATTTATTCATTTGTATCGCACAAAGTCCATATCAACATAATCAAATGCGCATCACATAAACTATATAATGATGCTGAGAGTTCATATTGTGTACAGATTGAGAGTTTTGCTTGTTTCCTTACAGACCAATGCTATGTCAAGTGATGAATTGGGCAAGGATCTTCAAGGGGTTGAAAGTCTTCAAAGACGACATCAAGACTTGGTTCAAGATCTCACAGCAATTGAAGATAAACTGAACGTAAGGGCATTCTAGATACAATCTTTACTGTTATAATGATTTGTTAAAGTTTCCTTGATGCTTGTCAGAGTTATATAATTTTGTTCTCGTTCTCCAGTTTTGTTATTTATTGATGTATTCAATATTCAACATGGTCGATGCTTCCTGTCACAAACATGTCACTATTTTTGTAATTGTCCAGCTTCCTCATTTATTGATTCATTCAAAATTGAATATAGTTTTATGCTCACGAGCGTATCTACAGAAAATGGTGCCAATGGCAAGCAGTGAAAGTGCTCCCCTGTCCAAACATTTGACACCCATAATTTAAAAAACTTCACCATAGTATCAGCTCAAAAATACAAATCAGGCTCGGTAATCTCTTAATTAACCAATTATGGCACAACATGAAAATTATAACCGCACCTCCCTTGCTTTCACTGATGTAAATTGGTCTATAATTGTGATCAAAGTCAGTTTTTTTCTTCAGTTTCTTCTGGCGCCTCCCTTCAAGTGGTGCCCAGGGCACATGTAATACCTGCAATACCTATACACTAATCCGAGCAGCACTCCTTCATGGTGGTTTACACCACCGCAGATATGACCGCCGCACACGCCCGACACGACAATAGTGCATCAGCCGCACATTTGTGCCAATCAGCATGAAGTATTCGCAGTGCGTGTGCGTGTGCGTGGACTTGCGCATGCGGCGACCATAGCTGTGGTTGTGCAAACGCCCATATGAGTTGATCTGATTAGTCTATAGATGGGCCATTAAGAATGCTGCCTGTTTCTCATAGCTCCACGTACTCTACCAGTAATCCACACGCTCAATACCACCTGTTGCATACATATTTAACTCATTTCCTGTAAAATCACCCACAGGATATTTATGCTGAAGCCAAGACCCTCATAGTCTCACAACCAGTCAATGCAAATAACATTCAAGCCAAACAACAAGAGGCTACAGAGAAATGGGAAGCCCTGTGTAATCTTACAAAAGTACGCAAAGCACGACTCGAGGAAGCTTATAATCTGCAGAAATTCAACAAAGACTTCAGGGAAATGGTAAAGTAGCTTTTTAAAATGATTTGTTACACCATTGTTTGTAAATGTTGTGTTTCTTAATCGTTGTACTAATAAGAAATCAAATGATCAAATTTTCTGATGTACTTGCTTGTAACATGAATTGGAGGTGACTCATTTATATGTAGATGTATTTTTTTTTATTAAATCAATTCTTAACCACCGCTGCAGGGAATCTTTTTTTCTCGTCCAGCCTGACGGGATTATTTTCTCGGAATTGCAAGAATCATTTTTCTGTGAGAGTACCGCTGGCACAAAGAAACCTTGACTTGGGCCAAAGTACAATGAAAAAACAATGGTGGAAGCCTCTCGATGTCTTGTAATCCTCTTCTTGGAACAAAAGGACAAGGGTTTGGAATGGGATTACACAACAACCCCCCACACAAGTGGGGAAATCAACCAAATTTTTGACTCCATCTGGTCTGTTGTCTTTTTGTGGGTGAAACGAAGCGTTAATGGCTTGTGCGTGCTCTGTGCATGCTTAATAGTGGAATGTTCGTGCAACCTTTGTTCTGGTATTTCCTGTAATTGTGTGTTTGAACGAAGCCTGTTTGTTGGTTCAGACAATATTTGTGTGTGTACACACGACATCCAGTGCAAAGTGGTTGATACATTTATGGTGTGTACAGGCTTTAACAATGATTCCTGTGATTGTTTTTATAGGACAACTGGGTTAGTGATATTGTCGCAAGGATGACATCTGGTGAATTGGCTAAGAGTGTTCCAGAGGCTGAGAACATGTGTGAACTGCACAAAGAACGAAAAGTGAGTGTATTGCAGATTGTTGACAGTCTGACGAAAATAGTCACAAGGTTTACATCTCTTACTCCCAGGTCTAACCAGTTAGATCATGAAACACAGCACTCGATACATGTGTTGTAGACAAAATTTATGTATTGATCACAATGCCCGAGTTACACACAGGTTGAAAAAATTGTGTTGCAATATTCATCATTTCTCAAAATCAAAGCCAGATTTCAAGCTACTTACACGATTTCTGTCACAAAGTCTCATCTCTTCAACTGATAATTGTGTTTTCAAACTTGTGGACTTTTGTATCCCACAATACTGCAAAATGTTTGTGTTTACATAAGAAATTTTTAAGTGGTTCAAACGTATACTTTGTGATAATTGCATGGTACTTGCAGAAATCCACTTCAACTGTCTGTTACATAGACAACTGAGCTGAGCTAAGAGTATGGGTGGGTTTGAGTCCAGATCATAACACTTCCCCCCCTCCTTGAGCTAGACACTTAACTATCATTGCTTCAAATTGGAGAAGAGGCAGTTATGTTTGTCTCGCATAGGAGTCATATTTCCCTTTCCCTGTTTTTAGCTGTGCTGTGAAGAGACTTGCATTTATATCTTGTCAAGTCTTTCTGTTTATTGGGGCAGGTTTCTATCCCTTCTGTAGCCCATACCTCATCAAGTGGCCTTTGGGCCTTGTGAAGGCGACTTGCATAAAATAAATAAAAATATTTTTTTTTAGATACATAAAAAAATGGGTGCTGGGTGAGCTTGGCTGTTCAACCTCTTGATCATGTATTGCAGGTTCTAGCTGCCCCCCATTTAGTTTTTCAAATACTTCCCATTATCTCCGGTTATGACTCTAAGTGAGCCTAAACACAACATTAATGTTAAGCATTGTGAAAGTATGTTTCTTGGTTTGAAAACAGGTTGAGATAGATGGACGAGACAGTACCTTCAGATACTTGAGGAAGTTTGGAGAAAGGCTTATCCAACAAGACAACTATGCAAGAGAAGATATTCAGACATCATTGATTCGTCTTGAGGACCTGAAACAACATGTCACTAGTGTATGGAAAGAAAGAAAAGAACTATTGGCGCAGTGTCTTGATTTACAGGTAAGAAAGTATCATTGAAAATACATATTTTTTTGATAGCGTTATAGTTAGTATATCCTTACCTGTCCAGAAAGGTTGACAGAATATATACAGAGCGGAACAGGCATTTTGAATGATTACAAAGTGTAGAAATTATGAAAAAGAAGCCGTTTTCACGTCTACGTTGGGCTTGACAACGTTACTCGCTAAATGCCATTTTAGTTAGTTTGGGCATGAATGCGCGAACGTTCCGGTCACCTGATGAAATGTCCGCATGGTTTTTTCTTGGTTTTTAAAGGTCCATAATTAGTGTTTTAGCTACCAGTTCCTTGAGAGGAATATTAAAAAAAGGGAAATAAAGCCCAAATCCATAAAAAAATCTAAAAAATCCCTTAGAAAGTGGCAGCCGGACATGGAAACTTTTCCTATTTATTGTTGATTTTAAAGTGAACTGACATTTTGTTTGTGCTAATTGTGTTTCTCTTGTTTGTTTGATTGCTACATGAAGGTATTCAATGATTATGTTGATCAAGCGGAGACGTGGCTTACATCTAAAGATGCCTTCCTGCACAATGAGGATGTTGGAGTAAGTCATTGAGTCATTCATTTTCCTTTCCTGTTGTGAACATTGATTTCATCCATCATTCTTTCTCTTAACTATTGCCGCCGGGAACCTTCCATTCTTCTCGTCCACCCTGACGGGATTATTTTCCTCGGAACTGCCAGAATCACTTTTCATTGAGAGTAGCACTGGCACAAAGAAACGTTGACTTGTCACAGCCCACAGCCAAGAGAACAAAGATTCTCTTTGAAGCAGCATGTTTTTAGTTTTTTGTTTTCCCTATCACGAAAATGTCAGATTCATGCACCATGAAATGCAAAACCTCAGCCTTAAGTTATGGCTAAGGATTGTTTGCCAATATGGAATCAAGGCTTACAAACCCGGTTCACCCGGACTTACCTCAATTTAGCGATGGAAGCCTCAGAATCCTCTTCTTGGAACAAAAGGACAAAGGTCTGAAAGCAGGGATTACACAATAATCCCCGCACAATAGCAAAAAATCAGCAAAATATTCAGCGCAATCTGTCCTGTTTGTGTGGGTGAAACGAATTGTACAAGGCCTGTGCGTGCTCTATGCAAGCTCAGCAGTGGAATGTCCGGGGCAAACTTTGTTCCGGACTCGGGAGTTTTACACAAAAATACAAAACTCACGTCACATGTTTGCTGGATCGGAAAATATTTGCGTGTGTACATGCCATCAAGCTGTTTAATATTGTAATTTCAGCATCAAACTTGGCGTAGCTCACGATTGTTGCAAATATCATGTGGGTTCATGGTTGTGCATTTAACTGCGTTGTTAGTTTTTGAAGTTAACTCATAGCCTTACCAGCAGGGTACAATACAACAATGTTTCCCTCGGCAGATGAACTGAACAAAATGGTCAAAATTCAAATTGAAGCAGAATTTACTCGATCTCGCACAAATGTGCGTTGATTCCATCTCATCATCCAAATTGTGAGGTCCCGAATATGGAGGTCAAGAAAAAAAGCTCATAAAGGACATTAGCATTTCCTTTATGGCAAGTCTCTCCTAGAGGTGGTGATGTTGGCAAAAAATGGGCGAGGTGGTGACTGAAAGTAGCGAGGTGGGCGGCCTCAAATTTGAGTTGGCAGGGGAAACCTTTCTTGGACCATACAGTTAGTAAAACCAGCTACTTCCTGTACTGTTTCAGGATTCCTTGACGAGTGCTGATACTCTTGTGAAGAAACATGAAGGGTTCGAGAAGACTTTGCAAAGTCAAGCAGAGAAAATTGAGGAGTTACAAAGCTTTGCTTCAGAGCTAATACAAGGAAGTCATTATGACGTGGAGAATATCAATAAAAGACGTCAAAATGTACTGGAAAGGTAAGCCATGTGTGATTGTCAACCATTTAGTCAACCATTCGTAAAGCATTTTCAGTTTAACCCTCCTACTCTGAGGCCCATTATCATTGAGTTGATTGAGGATCCAAAACAATACACATGCTTGAGTGACCATGAATGGTGACTCAGTGACTTGTACACACACTGCTCCTAGTGTTAAACCAATGGCTGGTACAAAACCAATGAGTTAATTGGTATATGGGAATTTTGAATGGGTTAATGGTGTATGAGTAGGAGGGTTAATATTTCTAATATTTTATTTTGAATGTCTTTTTATTCTGTGCATGTATAATCACCTTATGTGGGCATTAGCTTTTTCCTAGCATTCCTAACCTCCCTAAAGTCACCAAAAACATTTACATGGTTTTCTATGACTTTTTGATGGTTAGATGCAGTATTTTGATGAATTTGTGACCATTGCCTGGCCCAAATACCCTTGGAGTTAAAGGGGCTGTGTCGTCATGGTTATAGCAGTAAAATGGAATAACCCAGTTACTACGCGTAAGTGTGTGACGGCGTTCACTTCACAGTTTGACAAAGACGGCACCTTTTGTGATTTGATCGCAAGCGTGCGTGTGTGCAGTATCTGGGAGAGAGATTATCTTTCCATGCACAGCCATAGACCTCCGGTAACCATGATGACACAGCCCCTTTAAACTGAATAAAATCAATGTATAAAATAACGATACAAACTACAGCCATTTTCTGGTACTTGCTAATTTTGCAGACGAGATAAACTGTGGTCCCAGGCCAATACAAGACACCGTAAACTTGTTGAATCTAAGCAGCTTCACCAGTTTCTTCAGAATGTTTATGAAGTGATGTCATGGATAGAAGAGAAACTTCAGATTTCTCAGGATGAATCTTATAAGGATCCTTGTAACCTCCAGGGTAAAATACAGAAACATCAAGCGTTTGAAGCTGAACTTATGGCTAATAAGGACAGGATAGATGCTATAACAAAGGTACACAGAACCCACAACTCTTTCCATAACAGGTTTTTAATAATAATAATAACACACAATTTGTATATAGCGCTTTATCACACCTGATGGTGTCTCAAAGCGCTCTTTTTTCCTACAAGGTATGCAGAGTTATGTTCGAAACATAAGACCCATTTATTTGCAGAGCACCATGTAACGGTTTACAAGGTGCTGTGGCACAATTTGCAGCCAACCATTCTAGAAAACACCGGGGTAAACCTCTTCTCTGAACGACAAGTGTACCTGGGTGTCTCTTTACATCCATTACACAGCACACGGGACCCTTGAGTTTGGTGTGCTTGACCGCTCAGCCAAGATGCACCATAAAAGAATACCTCAATGTTGACTTCAGGAGATATGCATACTAGACTATTTGCATTCTTCATGTTTTTTACATCACTTCATATTTTTTACATCACTGCAACCTACATTTTTGTAGATTTTTAAATGCTTGTAGTTTGCTCTTTTTAATATTTCCTTTGTTATAGATATTTAAATATAGTTATATTTTATATAAATTTGTGTGTTTGCTAGCTGGAAAGGAGAGTCTAGAATCTCCTCGACAGAAATTTGTCTCTTTTAGACACTCTGTGGGGCTCTAGCTGGTTGTACTCTTTCTTTTTGTCGAAGTTACATTTTTTATTTTTATGTGCTGGTAATTTAAAGAAATGAAATTTAGAATATAATATAAATATATTTCACCCTATGATTCATAGAAACACAGACGGTAATTTTTTCCTAATTTATAAAGCATCATGACAGCTGTTGATCCTCTTTGGGTGATTTTCAGCATTGTGGTTGGGTTATAGTTCTCTGGTAGACGTGTTTGAATCTCATCTCGTCTCATTGACCAATCAGTAATAATCAGTGTTAAAGACAAGTCACTTACAGGTCAAGTTCTGAATACAAGTCTTGAGCCATTTGGGGTCGAGTCCTAGCCCCAGGTCTTAAGTCAGTACTTGGTTTCAGTTCAAGTCTGAGTCATTTTACACTTGTTATACTTTACAAGATTAGTTAAATGGATGAGTTTACTTTAAATGGCTGATTACTTTTTACTACTGACCAATTTAAATGCTGCAAGCCAATATATCAGAACGATTTCCATACGGTGGTGATCGAAAAATATTCTTTCTGAATTATGTATTAAATATTACTGTTGTAAAGGTTATTGTTGGGAGTCCTCAGTGTCAAGTCCAAGCAACGATAGGGTCTGAGTCTATTGCTGATATGACTCACATCGCGTCAGAGTCACCAAGACCATGACTAGAGTCTGAGTCTTAGACTCGAGTCTTGGACTGGAGTCTTGGACTCAAGTCCTATAACACTTGTACTAGTCAAAGATTGACTTTGTACTGGAGTTATTCAATATATTTTTTATCAATATTTTATGTTTTATTGTAACATATAATTCCTTGTATGGGTTATCAGGAAGGAACAGACCTAGTGACTGCCAATCACTTTGCCTCAGAAGATGTACAAGTCAAGCTAACTGACATGGAGGGAAAATGGCAGCAACTCATGGACACATCAACACAGAAGAGAGATAAACTGAATCAGGCATATCAGGTAGAATTATAAACTGAATCATATATTATTAGGTAGAATCATAAACTGAATCATGTGTATCAGGTAATATCATCAACTGAATCACGTATATCAAGTAGAATCATCAACTGAATCATGTATATCAGGTAGAATCATCAACTAAATCATGTATATCAGGTAGAATCATCAACTAAATCATGTATATCAGGTAGAATCATAAACTGAATCATGTATACCAGGTAGAATCGTAAAATGAGTCATGTATATCAGGTAGAATCATAAACTGAATCATATTAGATAGAGTAATTGACATAAACTGAGACAATATGTCTGTTGTTACATCATTGCAGTATATCAGATAGTGCTTTATGTATTAATTACTGATCCTTTTTTTCTGGGGGTGTCTTATTCCAAAGGCATTAGTGTTTCAGCGTTCTTTAGATGACCTTACTACCTGGTTGACTGAAATAGAGACGCAACTTGCTTCAAAAGATCTTGGCAAAGACCTTAGTAGTGTCAACAAACTCCTCAAGAAACATACCGTAAGTAATTCATGTTCTGCTTCCCAGGTTGTACCTTCAACTGGGCGTGATCCTTGACTATACACTAGTACATGGTTGGATGAACTCCGACTGGTGCCCCCCTTGGGTGGTCTTGTTGACGTTGCGGTATCATTCCTCGACTTCTATCTCCAGGACCCTGGTTCGAATCCTGCCAGGCACTATGTGGATTGGGTTTTCAGTCCCTACCTAGCTGCATGGGTTTTCCTTGGACCAAATCTTTGGGGTTTTCCTCTTACACCTAAAACTGTAACTTCCTTCCTTGTCTTCTCTCCGAGGGGTTCTTGGCTAATATAGTGATTAAGTTCACTTTTTTGAGAATCCTTGGCTCCACAACCAGAATTAATAACTGGAAAAAAAGAGATATTGACAAAACACGGAGGCTGCCAACATACAGTAGATTGCTCAGTTGGTAGAGCACCGGCATGCAAACCTGGAGCTCCTAGGTTCAAATCCCACTGCAGTCAATTTTTCTCTGTTCACCCCAAAATTGATTTCTAATTGCCCAGTCAAGTTCCCCTTGAAGTATTTCCCTCAATGATTTTCTTTTATAACACAGTGTATGTTGTTAGTAAAAGAAAATATTGATGTCTATTTGAATATTGTCTGCAGGCACTGGAATCTCAGATGAGCGCTCATGATGGCAAAGTGTCAGAGGCCAAGATAATGGCGGAATCATTTCAAGAAGCAAAGCATTTCCTGAGTGAAGAGCTTACGCAGAAAACTCTTCAGATTGTACAAAGGTTTGCAAACAGTAGCCAGGCTGATCCATTAAGCTCCGCCCCGTGAAAAATACATTAACCAGTTGACCTAATTCGCCTGACGTCATCATCACAATAATCTTGAATTGTTTTTGTGTTTTTTAACGTATACACCGATATGTATTGAGCACTGTATACTCAGTACTTTCTTGAGTCCTGTGAAAAAAATCCACAGGCATGTTCCTCGGATGGGATTCGAACCCACGACCCCTGCCATTCTAGAGAAGATATCTTACATACTAGACTACCGAGAATTGCCCGGCAGCTAGAGGCAGTTCGAATCCTATAACTAGTAGTAGGTATCGCAACAATTTTAAGGACGTTAATTTTTGCATTGTGTTTTTGTTTTTTCACAGGACTCGGGGAAGTACTGAGTATACAGTGCTTAACAAAAATCGGTGTATGGGTAAAAACACAAATAATATTCTTTATCCCTGATTCAGAAATTAACATCTATTAAAACAATAATTTTGGTTGCGCCATTTTGGAAGTCAGTGTCACTGTGTGTTATACAGTGTACTGCGCATTTTAGGTGACGCGGCATTTACACATATACTTGGTGACTTTCAAAATGGTGAGCGTGGCACAGTTGTCGCATGTGATGCGACGTGCAAGGGTCAATAATCTGACACAAAGAAATCCCAGAGTGGAGATGCACTTGTGCTATCCACTTACCTGTCATTGCTAGTCAGTGACTGTCGTGGGTGGGGCTTATGCATCAGGCTTTGTTAAATCTAATAGAAATTTAATACAATTCAATATAATGCATCTGATAAGAGTGAAATGCATTGCATCAGAAAGGTTTTTTTATATGTCTCATTTTACTGTGAAATCTATTATGTAAATTCAGCTACTTTTTTAGGAAAATAAAAAGAGTAACGCCAGTAAAGAATAAGAGATTTTGAATAAATGCATCGTGGCTGTCACAGTGTTCATTCTGCTAACATAAAGAACAGTGGTGTGAATCGGTTGTAACCAAACAATGCAAGTTTATTTCTTATAGACCTTTATCATGGTGCGGCCATCTTGATTTTCTCACATTCAAACCAATGTAACCAAACCAAGGCTGGAAGGGCAAATAGTCTGGTTCTTTAATGTACAATGAATATTAGCATCTATTACTATTATTGGATACAGAGAACATGACCAAGATGGTGGCAGCATGATAAAGGTCTATTTGAAGTAAATTGATGATATTTAATGTAATAATGGCTTGACACTGTTTAGGTATAATGCTTTGAAGGAGCCATTGCGTTTACGAAGAGACAGCCTAGAGGACGCACTTCTTCTCTATCAATTTCATCGAGATTTTGATGACGAGATGTCTTGGATTAGAGAGAAGGAACTGATGGTATCATCTTCTGACTTAGGAAGTAGTCTTCATGCAGTCCAGAGCCTCTATAAAAAACACCAGGTACAGGTTTCCTTAATAAATCGTACTTTCTTTATCTCATGTGCATTGAAAGGTAATACCAAGCTGATAAATGTCACATTTGTTCAGTATTTTTATGAGCACTGAAATTTGTCATTATTTTTGTGTTTGCATTGGTAATATTTTGATAGTATTTTGGCTGAGCAGTTCTACTGCGATCAAGCTCTGGTGTTTTCAGAAAGTGGGTTGGGGTCCTGGTCAAGGCACTTGGTCCGATCAATTTTTCTTTGTTCACCCAAAAATTGATTTAAAATTTACCTAGTCAGTTTCCCTTGTGGTTTATTGCTTGATATTTAAAATGGAAAGGCGCATCACCCTTAAGGTAGATCCCCGTGCTGCCGCTTCCTAGGTTATATCCATAGAGCTAGCTCTGTGGTTGTTTCGTATATTATGGGGTGTGATCCCTGGCTACACGGCAGTAAACGGTTGAATGGCTTCTGACTGGCACCCCCAAACAATGATATAGACTGGTCCAGTCATTTTTTCTTTGTTCACCCAAAAATTGATTTAAAATTTACCCAGTCAGTTTCCCTTGTGGTTTATTGCTTGATATTAAAATGAAAAGTCGCATCACCCTTAAGGTAGATCCCCGTGCTGTCGCTTCCTAGGTTATATCTATAGAGCTAGCTCTGTGGTTGTTTCGTATAATGGGGTGTGATCCCTGGTTACTCGGCAGTAACTGGTTGAATGGCTTCTGACTGGCACCCCTAAAACAAAGATCCTTTACAAAATAGGGAGACCGCCAACATTAGGGCTGGATAGCTCAGTGGATAGAGCGTCGGTACGTTAAACCGGTGGTCGCAGGTTCAAATCCCACTCCAGTCAATTTTTCTTTGTTCACTCAAAAATAGAAATTTCATGTAAGAAACACTAAATTGTGTTAATTCAATCATGTGTTAACACTACTGTGATTTGAAACATTGTCATTTTAGGCATTGATATCCGAGGTAACTTTATCCCTTGCATGATTGTTAATCCAATAATATGTTGACACTGTGATTTGAAATGTTGTCTTTTGGAGCCATCGTAGACTGAGATAACTTAATCCCTTGAATGAGTGTTAATCCAATAATATGTGAACACTAAAGTGATTTGAAAGATTGTCTTTATAGGCATTGAAATCTGAGATAGCTTTGTTTCTTGCATGAATGTTTATCCAATGATATGTTAACACTTCCGTGATTTGAAACGATGTCTTTGTAGGCATTGGAGTCTGAGCTGACAGCACATGAGCCGCTTATAAATGCTGTCATAAACTCAGCACAAGGACTAATTCAAGGAGAGCATTATGCTACACAAGACATTAATGAAGAATTGACACAACTACAAACCTTGTGGTACCGACTCAAAGAGAAAGCTGAAGATAGAAGGATTAAATTACTTGATGCGCTGGAGTCACAAACTGTACGTATGAACGGATCCTAAATCTTTTCATCTTACTGTGTAATGTATATTATGACATTGGTTAGGATAAGTCTCAGATCATGTACGCAACTGGAACATGTTTGATTTTTTTCTCTCGTTTGATGATTTTAGTTAATGAATGCGTCACCTCATGTTGGAATTCTTTCAACATTTGACTTGCTGTGAACCTTTTAAATGTTTATCGAACTCCATGTCATAGCCACTCTACTTCATGAGGAATTCATTAAAAAACATTCCCCCATGACATTAGCATGTCATGGTTGAGCGGTCTAGTGCACCGGACTCAAGTTCTGGTGGTCAAGTCATCGGGGTGTGGGTTCGAATCCCTGTCCTGACACTGAGTAAGATGCTTTACTATAATTGCTTCTCTTCACCCAGGGGTATAAATGGGTACCTGCGAGGGTTGAGGTTGATACTGTGTTTGAAAAAGCCTTCAGAACGCCGCGTCAGCTCGGGGCTGTATACTCCCCGGGGAGCTGAGAAAGATTACAGGAATGTTATTGGCCAAATGACCAGGGCATCAATGTAAAGCACATCGATACGTTATTGTAAAATGCGCTATATTACCAATGTCATTTGCAAACTCTCCTTTTCCAAAACCTAAAGGCTAAAATATGCATGACTTAAAGGGGCTGTGTCGTCATGATTATAGCAGGTCTGTGGCTGTGCATAGAAAGATGAACTCTCACCCAGATACTGCACACACGCGCACTTGCGGTCAAATCCATTTACCAAATGAATCCATTCCATTTACTGCTCAGATCATTACGACACAGCTCCTTTAACCCTCTTAACGGTAGCACTTTTAGTCTGAGTAACTATACTAAAAGTTTCTTTCTTTGGACAGTTTTACTCAGAGGTAGTTGAGGCTGAGTCTTGGATGGAAGAAAAGCAGCGGTTATTAGCTGGGTCCGACTATGGAAAAGATGAAGACTCTGTCATGTCGTTGATGAAGAAACTTGATGCTCTTGATTTGGATATAGAGAACTTTCACAAGACTATTGATTCCCTGGCTGGTTTAAGTAACGGACTGATAGCAAGACAGCATTTCGATAGCCAAGATATCAAAAAGAGACAGGTAATCAGCAACTTTTTAGGTTTGGTTTAGTTATAGGCATTTTTGGTAACACAACAATTTTGAGAGTTTGTTGTGCTATTAATTTCATTATTTTGTCTAATTAATCCTATTATGTAATATGAGGAATAAAATGAGTACTTTCTTCTATTTGCCTATAAACAATGAGAAATGATTCATTCATTCATTATTGGTTTATTCATTTTTTTGTTAAATATCACATGGCAGCCAAGGACTGAACTGCAGACACTTTTACATTGAGTAAACAAAATAAAGTTAATAGGCAAATTTGCGTTAGTTCCCTGGTGTGTTGGCACTGTGAAAGTAGGTGATGAACTTATAGTTAGACACTGACCATGCAATTTGTCTCCCAGCATGGCAGACCATGGGCAGACAGTAGCTGCCTGTGACATCAATGGAAGGGGTCAGTAATTGACAATCATTTCATAATTACAGGTTCCAAACCAATAAACCAAACAGTTTCACTGACTTCTCTGTATACAAGATTGTACCAAGATAATGAGTCACATTATTTGTGTTTATTCTAGGCCGAGGTTGAAACGCAGTATCAAGAGTGTTTGGAATTATCAGAGCGTCGAAGGAAAGCCTTAGTGGATCATAAGACGCTTTATGAATTCTTCAGTGATACAGATGAAACTGTGGATTGGATCAAAGAAAAGGAAATAGTGGCCTCATCAGAGGATTATGGGAAGGATTTGGAGCATGCAGAGGTAAGAGTTACTAAGAGTAATAAAAGCTGAGTTTGATTTGAATATGTGACTGTCACCATTGGCTTTGGTAGCAATCGAGTAGAAGGCACTTAGCCATACTGCTAGCCAACAGGAATGAGATTTGTCCTGATTTCCGGATTTAAAATAAAGTTGTTGCGTCGTCCAGATTTTTTGCAGCCTATCCGATTTGCACAAACTTTTCTCAATGATTTAACACTGTAGACGAAATCATGCGAGAGACTGAGTAAAGTCGAATGCATGCTATACCATGCAGTCATGTGATGTTACTCCACCAGGAACCACAGTGCAAACCTAAAAGCCTTAGTTGAAAGTATATTGGAAAAACGGCGTGTCTGGGCTAAGCCACACACACATATATATAACGCGGACGCATTGTCAACCTCTTGGACCAGGCTCAGAATGTACTTTCTCTGGAAAAGTCATACTGCTAGCTAAAGCCATTACCATGATTAAAGTAATTTCCAACAGTGGCTTAGCCACGCTGCTAAAGCCATTGTAGCAATCTTGTAACAAGGACCTAGCCAATGTGCAAACCAAAGCCACTAGCAATCTTGTAACAGTAGCCCAGCCATACTGCGAGCCAAAACCATTGTGGAAATCTTGTAACAGTACCCTTGCCATATTGCTAGCCGAAGTCATTATAGCAATCTTGTAAAAGTGGCCTAGCTATACTGCAAGCCAAAACCATTATAGCAGTCTTGTAACTGGCCTACCCTTACTGCTAGCCAAAAAGCCATCATAGCAATCTAGTAATAGTGGCCTAGCCATGATGCAAGCCTACACCATTGCCAGCTAATGCAAATGTAACAATTTTACATTTATTCATTATTCATACTGCTAGCTAAAGCCATTATAGCAACCTTGTAACATTGACCTAGCCATTCTGCGAGCAAAAACCATTGTAGCACTCTTGTGCCAGTGGCCAAGCCATACTGCTAGCTAAAGCCATTAAAGCAATTTTGTTACAGTGGCCCAAAACATACGGCTAGCTAAAGCCATTATAGCAATCTTGTAACAGTGGCGTAGCCATACTGCTAGTCAAACCATTGTAGCAGTCTTGTAACAGTGGCATAGCCATACTGCTAGCCAAAGCCATTATGGTTATCTTGTAGTAGTGGCCTTTCCATACTGCTAGCTAAAGCCATTATAGCAATTTTGTTACAGTGGCCCAAAATATCTGGCTAGCTAAAGCCATTATAGCAATCTTGTAACAGTAGTGAGCCATACTGCTAGCCAAACCATTGTAGCAATCTTGTAACAGTGGCATAGCCATACTGCTAGCCATAGCCATTATGGTTATCTTGTAGTAGTGGCCTTTCCATACTGCTAGCTAAAGCCATTATAGCAATTTTGTTACAGTGGCCCAAAATATCTGGCTAGCTAAAGCCATTATAGCAATCTTGTAACAGTAGTGAGCCATACTGCTAGCCAAACCATTGTAGCAATCTTGTAACAGTGGCATAGCCATACTGCTAGCTAAAGCTATTATAGCAATCTTGTAACAGTGGCATAGCCATACTGCTAGCCAAAGCCATTGTAGTAAACATTTGACCGTGTCCTAGCCATACTGTTAGCTACCCATTATGGAAATCTTGTAACTGGGCCTAGCATTACTGCTAGCCAAAGCCATTATAGCATTCTTGTAACAGTGGTCTGGCCATACTTCTGGCTAAAGCCCATGTAGCAATCTTATAACAAGGACCTAGCCACGGTGCAAACCAAAGCCACTCGCAATCTTGTAACATTAGCCCAGCCATACTGCCAGCCAAAACCATTGTAGCTATCTTGAAATAGAGGCAGAGCCATACTGCTAGCCAAAGCTATTGTGGAAACCTTGTAACAGTACCCTTGCCATATTGCTAGCCAAAGTCATTATAGCAATCTTGTAAAAGTGGCTTAGCTATACTGCAAGCCAAAACCATTGTAGCAATCTTGTAACAGTGGCCTAGCCTTACTGCTAGCCAAATCCATTATAGCAATCTAGTCATAGTGGCCTAGCCATGATGCTAGCATACACCATTGCCAGCTAATGCAAATGTAGCAATTATACAAGAGTGGCTTATTATGCATACTGCTAGCTAAAGCCATTTCAGCACTCTTGTCACAGTGGCTGAGCCATACTGCTAGCCAAAGCCATTTTAGTAATGTTGTACCAGTGGCTTAGCCATACTGCTAGCCAAAACCATAATAGCAATCTTCGTACAGTGCCCAAAACATACTGCTAGCTAAAGCCATTACAGCAATCTTGTAACAGTAACATACTGCTATCCAAAGCCATTGTAGCAATCTTTTAACAGTGTCCTAGCCATACTGCTAGCTGTCCATTATAGAAATCTTGTAACTGGGCCTAGCATCCCTAAAGCCATTATAGCATTCTTGTAACAGTGGTCTGGCCATACTGCTGGCTAAAGCCCATTTAGCAATCTTATAACAAGGACCTAGCCACGGTGCAAACCAAAGCCACTAGCAATCTTGTAACATTAGCCCAGCCATACTGCCAGCCAAAACCATTGTAGCTATCTTGAAATAGAGGCAGAGCCATACTGCTAGCCAAAGCCATTGTGGAAATCTTGTAGTAGTACCCTTGCCATATTGCTAGCCAAAGTCATTATAGCAATCTTGTAAAAGCGGCTTAGCTATACTGCAAGCCAAAACCATTGTAGCAATCTTGTAACAGTGGCCTAGCCTTACTGCTAGCCAAAGCCCATATAGCGATCTAGTAATAGTGGCAAAGCCATGATGCTAGCATACACCATTGCCAGTTAATGCAAATGTAGAAATTTTACAAAAGTGGCTTATTATGCAAACTGCTAGCTAAAGCCAATGTAGCAATCTTTTAAGAATGGCTCAGCGATACTGCTAGCCAAAGCCGTTATACCAGTGGCCTAGCTGTGCTGCTAGCCAAAACCATACTAGCAATCTTGTAACTGTGGCCTATCTATTAAAGAAATCTTGTAACTGGGCCTAGCATTACTGCTAGCCAAAGCCATTATAGCATTCTTGTAACAGTGGTCTGGTCATACTGCTGGCTAAAGCCCATTTAGCAATCTTGTAACAAAGAACTAGCCACAGTGCAAACCAAAGCCACTAGCAATCTCGTAACAGTAGCCCAGCCATATTGCCAGCCAAAACCATTGTAGCTATCTTGAAATAGAGCCATACTGCTAGCCAAAGCTATTGTGGAAATCTTGTAACAGTACCCTTGCCATATTGCTAGCCAAAGTCATTATAGCAATCTTGTAAAAGTGGCTGAGCCACACTGCTAGCCAAAGCCATTAAAGTAATCTTGAACCAGTGGCCTAGCTGTAGTGCTAGCCAAAACAATAGTAGTAATCTTGTAACTGTGGCCTAGCCATACTGCTACCTAAACCCATTGTAGCAATCTTGTAACATTGACCTAGCCATTCTGCGAGCAAAAACCATTGTAGCACTCTTGTGACAGTGGCCAAGCCATACTGCTAGCTAAAGCCATTATAGCAATTTTGTTACAGTGCCCAAAACATACTGCTAGCTAAAGCCATTACAGCAATCTTGTAACAGTAACATATTGCTATCCAAAACCATTGTAGCAATCGTTTAACAGTGTTCTAGCCAAACTGTTAGCTATCCATTATAGAAATCTTGTAACTGGGCCTAGCATCCCTGCGAGCCAAAGCCATTTAAGCATTCTTGTAACAAGGACCTAGCCACAGTGCAAACCAAAGCCACTAGCAATCATGTAATAGTAGCCCAGCCATACTGCGAGCCATAACCATTGTAGCTATCTTGAAGCAAAGGCTTAGCCAAACTGCTAGCCAAAGACATTGTGGCAATCTTGTAACAGTACCCTTGATAAATTGCTAGCCAAAGTCATTATAGCAATTAATCTTGTAAAAGTGGCTTAGCTATACTGCAAGCCAAAACCATTGTAGCAAACTTTTAACACTGGCATAGCCTTACTGCTAGCCAAAGCCATTATAGCAATCTTGTAACAGTGGTCTAGCCATGATGCTAGCATACACCATTGCCAGCTAATGCAAATGTAGCAATTTTAAAGAGTGGCTTATTATGCATACTGCTAGCTAAAGCCATTATAGCATTCTTGTAACAGTGGCTGAGCCATACTGCTAGCCAAAGCCATTATAGCAATATTGTAACAAGAGCCGAGTCATACTGCTAGCTGAAGCCTTTATAGTAATAATTTGTACCAGTGGCCTAGCTGTACTGCTAGCCAAGACTATAGTAGCAATCTTATAACCCATTATAGAGATCTTGTAACTGGGCCTAGCATCCCTGCTAGCCAAAGCCATTATAGCATTCTTATAACAGTGGTCTGGCCACACTGCTGGCTAAAGACCATGTAGCAATCTTGTAACAAGGACCTAGATACGGTGCAAACCCAAGCCACTAGCAATATTGTAACAGTAGCCCAGCCATACTGCAAGCCAAAACCATTGTAGCAACCTGGAAACAGAGGCTTAGCCATACTGCTAGCCAAAGCTATTGTGGAGTTCTTGTAACAGTACCCTTGCCAAATTGCTAGCCAAAGTCATTATAGCAATCTTGTAACAGTGGCCTAGCTGTACTGCTAGCCAAAACCATAGTAGCAATCTTGTAACTGTGGCCTAGCCATACTGCTAGCCAAAGCCATTATGGCAATCTTGTAGTAGTGGCCTTGCCATACTGCTAGCTAAAGCCATTATAGCAATTTTGTAACAGTGGCCCAAAACATACTGCTAGCTAAAGCCATTATAGTAATCTTGTAACAGTGGCATAGCCATACTGCTAGCCAAAGCCATTGTAGCAAACATTTGAAAGTGTCTGAGCCATACTGTTGTTAGCTACCCACTATGGAAATCTTGTAACTAGGCCTAGCATTACTGCTAGCCAAAGCCATTATAGCATTCTTGTAACAGTGGTCTGGTCATACTGATGGCTAAAGCCCATTTAGCAATCTTGTAACAAAGACCTAGCCACAGTGCAAACCAAAGCCCCTAGCAATCTTGTAACAGTAGCCCTGCCATAATGCCAGCCAAAACCATTGTAGCTATCTTGAAATAGAGGCAGAGCCATTCTGCTAGCCAAAGCTATTGTGGAAATCTTGTAACAGTACCCTTGCCATATTGCTAGCCAAAGTCATTATAGCAATCTTGTAAAAGCGGCTTAGCTATACTGCAAGCCAAAACATTTGTAGCAATCTTGTAACAGTGGCCTAGCCTTACTGCTAGCCAAAGCCCATGAAGCAATCTAGTAATAGTGGCCAAGACATGATGCTAGCATACACCATTGCCAGCAAATGCAAATGTAGCAATTATACAAGAGTGGCTTATTATGCATACTGCTAGCTAAAGCCAATATAGCAATCTTGTAACAGTGGCTAAGCCATACTGCTAGCCAAAGCCATTATAGTAATATTGTACCAGTGGCCTAACTGTGCTCCTAGCCAAAACCATAGTAGCAATCTTGTAACTGTGGCCTAGCCATACTGCTAACTAAAGCCATTGTAGCAATCTTGTAACATTGACCTAGCCATTCTGCAAGCAAAAACCATTGTAGCACTCTTGTGACAGTGGCCTAGCCATACTGCTAGCCAAAACCATAATAGCAATCTTCTTACAGTGCCCAAAACATACTGCTAGCTAAAGCCATTACGGCAATCTGTAACAGTAACATACTGCTATCCAAAGCCATTGTAGCAATCTTTTAACAGTGTCCTAGCCATACTGCTAGCTATCCATTATAGAAATCTTGTAACTGGGCCTAGCATTACTGCTAGCCAAAGCCATTATAGCATTCTTGTAACAGTGATCTGGTCATACTGCTGGCTAAAGCCCATTTAGCAATCTTGTAACAAGGAGCAATCTTGTAACAAGGACCTAGCAACAGTGCAAACCAAAGCCACTAGCAATCTTGTAACAGTAGCCCAGCCATCTTGCAAGCCATAACCATTGTAGCTATTTATGAAGCAGAGGCTTAGCCATACTGCTAGCCAAAGACATTGTGGCAATCTTGTAACAGTACCCTTGATATATTGCTAGCCAAAGTCATTATAGCAATCTTGTAAAAGTGGCTTAGCTATACTGCAAGCCAAAACCATTGTAGCAAACTTTTAACAGTGGCATAGCCTTACTGCTAGCCAAAGCCATTATAGCAATCTTGTAACAGTGGTCTAGCCATGATGCTAGCCTACACCATTGCCAGCTAATGCAAACGTAGCAATTTTCAAGAGTGGCTTATTATGCATACTGCTAGCTAAAGCCATAGTAGCAATCTTGTAACAGTGGCTGAGCCATACTGCTAGCCAAAGCCATAGTAGCAATATTGTAACAGTGGTCTAGCCATGATGCTAGCTAAAGCCTTTATAGTAATAATTTGTACCAGTGGCCTAGCTGTACTGCTAGCCAAGACTGTAGTAGCAATCTTTTACCAGTGGTCTGGCAATAATACTAGGTATCCATTATAGAGATCTTGTAACTGGGCCTAGCATCCCTGCTAGCCAAAGCCATTTTAGCATTCTTATAACAGTAGCCCAGCAATACTGCAATCCAAAACCATTGTAGCAACCTTGAAACAGAGGCTTAGCCATACTGCTAGCCAAAGCTACTGTGGAATTCTTGTAACAGTACCCTTGCTATATTGCTAGCCGAAGTCATTATAGCAATCTTGTAACAGTGGCCTAGCTGTACTGCTAGCCAAAACCATAGTAGCAATCTTTTAACAAGGACCTAGCCATGGTGCAAACCAAAGCCATTAGCAATCGTGTAACAGAAGCCCAGCCATACTGCAAGCCAAAACCATTGTGGAAATCTTGAAACAGAGGCTTAGCCATATTGCTAGCCAAAGCCATTGTGGAAATCTTGTAACAGTACCCTTGCCATATTGCTAGCCAAAGTCATGATAGCAATCTTGTAAAAGTGGCTAAGCTATACTGCAAGCCAAAACCATTATAGCAATCTAGTAATAGTGGCCTAGCCATGATGCTAGCCTACACCATTGCCAGCTAATGCAAATGTAGCAATTTTATAAGAATGGCTTATTATGCATACTGCTAGCTAAAGCCATTATAGCAGTCTTGTAACAGTGGCCTAGCCATACTGCTAACCAAAGCCATTGTAGCAATCTTGTACCAGTGGCCTAGCTGTACTGCTAATCAAAACCATAGTAGCAATCTTGTAACAGTGGCATAGCCATACTGCTAGCCAAAGTCATTATAGCAATCTTGTACCAGTGGCCTAGCTGTACTGCTAGCCAAAACCATAGTAGCAATCTTGTAACAGTTGCTGAGCCAAACTGCTAGCCAAAGCCATTATAGTAATCTTGTACCAGTGGCCCACCTGTACTGGTAGCCAAAACCATAGTAGCAATCTTGTAAGTGTGGCCTAACCATACTGCTATCTAAAGCCATTATAGCAATATTGTAACATTGTCCTAGCCATTCTGCGAGAAAAACCCATTGTAGCAATCTTGTAACAGTGGCATAGCCATACTACTAGCCAAAGTCACTGTAGCAATCTTTTAACAGTGTCCTAGCCATACTGTTAGCTACCCATTATAGAAATCTTTGGCTAGCCAAAGCCATTATAGCATTCTGGTATCAATGGTCTTGCCATACTGCTGGCTAAAGCCCATGTAGCAATCTTGTAACAAGGACCTAGCCACAGTGGAAACCAAAGCTACTCGCAATCTTGAAACAGTAGCCCAGCAATACTGCCAGCCAAAATCAAATGTAGCAATCTTGAAACTTATGCTAAGCCATACTGCTAGCCAAAGCTATTGTGGAAATCTTGTAACCGTACCCTCGCCATATTGCTAGTCAAAGCCATTTTAGCATTCTTGTAACAGTGGCTTAGTCATACTGCTAGTCAAAGCCATCGTAGAAATCTTCTAATAGTGGCCTAGTCATACTGCTAGCAAAACCGTTAAAGAAATCTTTTCGCAGTGGTCTGGCCATACTGCAACCAAAGCCATTATAGCAATTTAGTAATCCACAGCATTTGTAGCAATCTTGAAACAATGGCTTAATAGCTACACTGCAAGCCAAAACCAATGTAGTAGTCTTGTAACAGTGGCTAACCATACTGCTAGCAAAACCCATTAAAGCAATCTTGTAACAGTGGCCTAGCCATACTGCTAGCCAAAGCCATTGTGGCAATCTTTGAACAGTTGCCTAGCCATACTGCTTACCAAAGCCATTACAGCAGTTTTGTAGCAGTTGTCTACCATACTGCTATCGAAACCCTTGTAGCAATCTTGTAACAGTGACCCAGCCATATGCCATACTGCAAGCCAAAGCCTATTTAGCAATTTTGTAACAGTGGCTTAGCCATACTGCTAGCTAAATCCATTATAGCAATTTTGTTACAGTGGCCTATAGCATACTGCTAGCTAAAGCCATTATAGCAATCTTGTAACAGTTGCCTAGCCATACTGCTAGCCAAAACCTTTGTGGAAATCTTGTAACAGTACCCTCGCCACATTACTAGTCAAAGCCATTTTAGCATTCTTGTAACAGTGGCTTAGTCATACTGCTAGTCAAAGCCATCGTAGAAATCTTCTAATAGTGGCCTAGTCATACTGCTAGCAAAACCGTTAAAGAAATCTTTTCGCAGTGGTCTGGCCATACTGCAACCAAAGCCATTATAGCAATTTAGTAATCCACAGCATTTGTAGCAATCTTGAAACAATGGCTTAATAGCTACACTGCAAACCAAAACCAATGTAGTAGTCTTGTAACAGTGGCTAACCATACTGCTAGCAAAACCCATTAAAGCAATCTTGTAACAGTGGCCTAGCCATACTGCTAGCCAAAGCCATTGTGGCAATCTTTGAACAGTTGCCTAGCCATACTGCTTACCAAAGCCATTACAGCAGTTTTGTAGCAGTTGTCTACCATACTGCTATCGAAACCCTTGTAGCAATCTTGTAACAGTGACCCAGCCATATGCCATACTGCAAGCCAAAGCCTATTTAGCAATTTTGTAACAGTGGCTTAGCCATACTGCTAGCTAAATCCATTATAGCAATTTTGTTACAGTGGCCTATAGCATACTGCTAGCTAAAGCCATTATAGCAATCTTGTAACAGTTGCCTAGCCATACTGCTAGCCAAAACCTTTGTGGAAATCTTGTAACAGTACCCTCGCCACATTACTAGTCAAAGCAATTTTAGCATTCTTGTTACAGTGGCTTAGCCATACTGCAAACCAAAACCAGTGTAGCTGTCTTGTAACAGTTGCCTAGCCATACTGCTTACCTAAGCCATTATAGCAGTTTTGTAGCAGTTGTCTAGCCATACTGCTATCGAAACCATTGTAACAATCTTGTAACAGTGACCCAGCCACATGCCATACTGCGAGCCAAAGTCTATTTAGCAATTTTGTAACAGTGGCTTAGCCATACTGCTAGCTAAAGCCGTTGTAGCAATCTTGTAACAGTGGCTTAGCCACAATGCTAGATAAAGCCATTGTAGCAATATTTTATTAGTGGCCTAGCCATACTGCTAGCCAAAGTCATTATAGCAATCTTGTAACGGTGGCTTAGCCTTACTACAAGCCAAGACCATTGTAGCAATTTTGTTACAGTGGCCCAGCCATACTGTTAGCCAGGACCTTCTTATTATCATGTAGGAAAGGAAAAAGCTCTTTATTCTTAGAACTGCAAGCAATACCAAAAATCCCAGACTAAGGATTGACATTGAAATAGATTAAAGATGTCACCACATTTTTAACCGTAACAAATAAATATATCATTGCACTGCTCTTGGTAGAATCCCTGTTGGCTATATAATGTGACTGAAGGAGGCTTTTTCACTTGAAATGATGCTTACATAGTTCCTTGCCAATCTTAAGTTCTTGTCATGGACAGTTTTCATTTTGTTCTCCTACAATTAGATCCTGGAAGCCAAGTTCAGTGACTTCACCCATGACCTTCTTGGAAGTGAATACCGAATTACAGCTGTAGGGTCTAAGAGTCTCCATCTTGTAGATGAAGGAATTGGAGATGAAAAAGAAATATTGCAGAAATGTCACCAAGTAGAAGAACTCTGGGAACAGTTAAAGGAAGTCACTAATGTTAGAACTGAGGTAAGTTGATTTATTTAGGCTGCTTATTTTTAACAGACTTTTAGGTTTCAATGAAGTAAATGCATGTTCAATGTTGAATACATCATCCTGAGATTTTGGATGTGCTGGTCCTAGCTTATGACTGATTTTAGTTTAAATGTCTCTATAATTTGCCAAATGGTGTCTGTACTTTATTGGAACTCCTCTCTGAACTCTGCATTAAGGCTCGCAAAAATTTGCATGAAAAAAGGGGTATTGATTTCATCTTCAAACTCCCCAAATAATGAACAAAATCTGATCAGAATTGACCAAGATATGGGCGAAAGAAATGAAAAATCTGTGGATTTTCCGGACCTTTTTCACTTGGTTCAGGACTTAGTACCAATCGAAGGGTGTTGCACATGGCCAAGGTTTTGCAATTTAGAGTGCATGAGTTTGGCATTTTCTGGATAGAGAAAACAAAAATCATGGTGCAATAAAGAGGATCTTTGTTCTCTTGGCTTTGTCAAGTAAAGCGGTACTCTCAAAGAAAAATAATTCTGGCAGTTCTGAGGAAATTATCCCATTATGCTGGATGAGAAGAAATGTCGGCAACTGGTTAATGCCTTGAAGATTGACAGATTTTAGACAAATAGTAAAACTTTTTATGATTTTGTGCAGGCTTTAGCAGCAGCTAAACTGATTCACACATTCGACCGTGACTGTGAGGAGACAAGAAGTTGGATTCAAGAAAAAGAGACAGCAGCATCTTCAGAAAACTATGGTCATGACCTGGCCAGTGTACAGGCTTTCATTAGACGACACAATGGTCTAGAGGTATGTTGATAACAGTGAAGTAAAAGCTACAGGAACACTTATTTCATAACTTGTCTGTTTGAACTAAGGACAATTGACTGGAGTGGGATTTTCGACCTCCGGTTGTGCGTGCTGGTGCTCTACCAACTGAGCTATCTAGCCCTGTGTTGTCAATCTCTCTATTTGTCAATATCTTTGTTCGGGGGTGCCAGTCGGAGGTCTAATGCTCAGACTTTTATGTAAGAAGCGCAATGTTCTGGAAGTAGGTTGATAAAGGTGAAGGGATTCCAAAGATGCCGTCCAGGTCTCAGCAGTCTGCTCGTAAAATTTGTACTGGAACAGGAAACAAAACAAACTAAAAGTTCATTTGTTTATTGTAGTATTTTGCCAACATATTCAAGGTTTACACAGAAAACACCTTATAGTTAAGACTTGAATGTGAATTGTGTTAAATTGATTAAGATTCTGCCCCTGAATATTATTAATAGCAATCTGTTCATGCATTGTAATTTGTCTAGGCACCTTGGGTCTACCAATACTGCTTTGCTTGTTGTACCTAAAATTAACCAATCATGAGGAGACTGTTTGTTTATACATAATGTGTCTGTTCTTTGGAATCAACCTCCTCAAAATATTCTTAATATTTTTCACTGTTACTAGTTTCAAAGTTGCTCGCAAGACATTAAAATAGCATTCGTGAAGGCCCTAAACTGTTATGTTTGTTGTTTTGATCTTTTGTATTTCACATCTGCTGTCGTCAACATACATTTCTTTCTATATAGGCCTAGTTTTTCTATTTCTGTGTCTGTGCTACTTGAACATATTATGAAGGTGGATGTGGCTCTATAGAAATAATTTGTATTCTTCTTGCTTTTCTTCTTCTCCTTAGTGTGAGGTGGCGCTAACGAGCGCTGCTGTGGTCCTCACAAGAGTACGCCATCTGTTTCTGTCCCAAGCCAGACTTGTAGCATTATACAATCCTGTACTACAAACAGCTTCCACATTGTTTGTCCACGATGTAGCTAGACGTTCCCTTGCACGGCGGCCTTCCACTGACCCTTGGAGTATCTGTTTTCTATTCCGTTACTTTTCCCGACAGTATGACCAAAGTAGCACAACTTCCTTTCAAAAATGCTCTTTCTGATGGTATTTGAATTATTATTATTCATTTATGTGTCCAGAGAGACCTAGCAGCTTTAGAGGAACAGGTTGCATCTATCTCCTCAACAGCATCTCAGCTAGTAGAGCAATTCCCTCATGCATTTGATCATATCAGTGCTAAGAATGATGCAGTAGTGGAAGCTTGGAATTCACTTCTGGAAGAAGCAGCTACACGTAAAGATCGTCTTTCCCAAACAGAAAATTTGCAAACTTACCTGAAGGATTACAGAGAAATAAGGTAAGTCTTTAGTCTTTAGGTTCAGGGGTAGTACTTTATGTTTAGTATACAAGTATGAATATCTTCTAGATAGAGAAATAATAATTAAAAAAATATGCAGTTCTTATTATAGCGCTATATAGTATTTTTTCCTGCAAGGTATGTGGAGTTATGTTTTGAAGTATGAGACCTGTTCCTTTACATAGCACCATGTAACGTTTTACAAGGTGCTGTGGCGCAATCTGCAGCCGATCAAACCAGGAACACCGAGGTGAACCCCTTCTCTTCGTGATAAGTGTTCTCTGAGTTCTTTTACGTGCATTACACAACACACGGGACCAACGGCTTTACGTCCCATCCAAAGGACGCAGCAATAATGGTTAAGTGTCTTGCTAAAGGACACAGGTGTCACGACCATGACTCGAACCCACACTCTGCTGATCAAAAACACCACAGCTTGAGTCCGGTGTTCTTATCCGCTCTGCCACGACACGCCAGAAAGTATCATGGCTTGCTGTGTAGTGCACTGGCTCTGGTGTTTCTGATTAGCAGAGTGTGGGTTGGAGTCTTGATCTTGACACTTGTGTCCTCAAGCAAGGCACTGCGTCCTCTGGATTAGTGATGAAGCTGTTGGTTCAGTGTTTTATGTAATGCTTGTAAGAGAACCCAGTACACTGACAGTTAAGAGAAAGGATTAGTTGCATCACCTTATAAGGTGTTATACAAATGGGTCTTGTATTTCAAAACTTAGCCAACCTGTCTTAAACATTTCTGTGCCTCAGAATAATTAACTTGATCGACGGCACATTATAAAGGCTTTGTATTATTCTTAAAGTAGAAGTTCTGAAGAAAAAAAGAGAACCTGTGATGAGCATTGTATCACTGTTTCTAACAGTACTCTGTCTGTTTTGAAAACGTTGTTGAAATAATGCTTCCTTGTTCTTGTTCCATGTTCTTGATTCGTGTCACCTAATTTCTAAAATCATGAATTAAACTACAATAGTCTGTCTACAAAGAGTGTGACATCTTGAACTTGTTGTTACCTTACAGTGCTTGGATCAATGAGATGATAGCGTTAGTCTCTACCCACGAGATGCCTCATGATGTACACAGTGCTGAATCCTTATTGGCTAGACATGCTGAACATAAAGCAGAGATTGATGGTAGAATTGATGGTATTGTGCAGTTCACAAATACTGGCAAACAGCTCATTGATAATGGTCATTTCTTGTCGGATGAGGTAGGAGTCATTTTGGCATTACAAAATCAATATGTATATATTCATGTGTGTTTGTGGCATATTTTTGTTTTATTTTAAGTCATGAAATAACACTTACAGAATAATATGGTTGATGAACCACTTCCCCGCCCGTGTTCCCGAAGTTTTTCTGGGCCCACCCGCGGGATTAATTATCTGAATTTCAAGAACAATTTTTTTGAGGGGGAATATCGTTGTCATAATGAAACCATGACTTAACCAATTAAAGACAACAACTGTTCTCATAAATGCTCCAGGATTTTTTATTTTATTTTTTTCTCTTTTGAGAAAATGTGGTTTATACTCACCATGAATCGGCCAAACCCTTGGCTGTAAGCCAAGGCTGGTAATCGGCCACGGCATACTGGAATCTTGGACTTACCTACCTTGCCGAATGCAATGGTAAACAATCTTGGCAGCCTGTCGATCTCTGGTAATCTTTGTTTGTCCGACAAAAGGACAAAGGTCTCAATTTGGGGATTTGGAGATTCAACAATAATCCCTGGTAAAAGTGAGATTTTTAGCACGAATTCCAGTACCTTTTGTCCCTCTTTGTACGGTGCAAATGAAGTATAACACCATGAGTGCATGCTTGGTGCATGGTGCCTCGCACCACAAATACAGTTCTGGTGTGTTTACATGTCTGTCGATGGCATCCTTTCAATTTCTGTGTCGGAGAAAGTTTTGCATGTATACACGTCACCCGGCATCAAGTGGTTAAAAAACTCTTGTGGTGAAAATAGGTCAATATCCAAATTAGTGTATTCAAAGGTTTTGACTCAGTATACTTGAGTTCTTCGCATTGAAAATCCTACTTGTTTTGGTTGCTAGCATTTAAAAAAAAATTGAATCTTGTTTAATTTTTTTGTTATTCTTAGATCTTTGTATTGAAAATCCTACTTGTTTTGGTTACCTAGCATTAAATAAAAATTGAAAGTTTTTTGTTTTTTTTTGTTTTGTTATTCTCAGATTTCTGATAAGGTACAGCAGCTTCATACCTCATGGGACAGTCTTCAAAATGTGTGGCAAGATAAACAATCATTGTACGATACCTACTTAGATGCTCAGTTGTTCCAAAGAGATCTACAACAAGCTGAGACGTGGTTAAATGCTCGAGATCCTATACTCAAGGATCAATCATTCCTGGTTAGTTCATTTCACTCGTTACTTTTTTGCCCAATAATGGAACGGACTCCCAGATTTTTTTTCATTTATAAGAAGCTCAGAAAACCTTTCTTTATTTTGTCTTAGCATGCTCAATGTAAGCCATTCAACCTTTAAATCTCTTGTCTTTTTCTACGGTGGTATATATGTATAGTGGTAAAGACCTCATGTGACCATTTTCACAAAGTGACGAATATGTCAAATTTCACAAAATTTTGCAAATCTGTTGCTGTACAAATTGCTGTTTACATTTTCAGCAAGTTTTAGGACCTAAGGCGTAATAGATTCCGAATTACACTAATTAGCATGACTGAAAAATCACTAGATTTGCCATTTTGCATTTTCACAAAGTGAGAAATCAAATACATAGTGCTGGCACGGTGCCAAATATGCATGATCTGACTTTTGCATTTTCACAAAGTGACAGATCTGTTGACCTATTTAAGTTAAGCATTTTCACAAAATGACAAATCTCAATATGCATTGATTTGTACACAGCGCTCTGCGTGCAAGTCTGGTTTTTTCGTTTTCACAAAGTGACAAATATTTTAGGAACTAATAACTCGTCAAAACAGTTGCAAGATTGAAAACATATTGACACTTCTGTAAGAATGAAGAAGTCGTCTTTATTTTGGTAGGAACATTTTATTAGAAAAAACAGTAAGCAGTCTCCGAAACAGCGGTTTTAAAAATAGTTCAACTAAAAATGTGCTTTTTCTTTAAACAGGGAATTTTTGCTGTGTTGCAGATGCGTCACTTTATAAAGACGGTGACGATCTTTCTGCCCATGAATGGGCATGAATCATACTCGTTGATTTTTGTCTGCAAAAATATCAATGTTTACGTTACCAATGCAGTAATGAAATTTTTAATATGTTCATGTACACAGGAAGATACTTTAGACATTGAAGAAATGATCAAGAGACATGAAGATTTTGAAAAGACCATCGCTGCCCAAGAAGAGAAGTTTGCTGCCCTCAGGAGACAAACAAAGGTAATTCCATTTGCAAGGAAGGTATGCTTATATACTGTAAAAATGGTCAATTGTTTTATTTTATAGTTTGTGTGTGGATACATAAATCTTTCTCATAGTTGTGTAGCTTGGCAAGCAATCATTGATGTTTTCTAATATGTTCTGTCATGAGTAGTATGATCAATGAGAGTAACTCTTCTGAGTCTTTGAGTTTCTTATTAGATCTGACTCAGATGGTTCATAACTACTGTATCTGATTAATGAGTTGTAATTGTTTGCTAGCTTGGCAAGCAATCATTGGTGTTTTCTAATATATTCTGTCTTGAGTAATATGAGCAATTAGAGTAACTCTTCTGAGTCTTTGAGTATCTTATTAGATCTGGTTCAGATGGATCATAACTACTGTATCTGATTAATGAGTTGTAATTGTTTGCTATCTTGGCAAGCAATCATTGATGTTTTCTAATATATTCTGTCTTGAGTAATATGAGCAATGTGAGTAAATCTTCTGAGTCTAAGAGTATCTTATTAGATCTGGCTCAGATGGTTCATAACTACTGCATTTGATTAATGAGTTGTAATAGACCGATTGCGCGACCCGCATCATGTGACCACTTTTGGGTATAAAATGTAAACACAAAGGACATCCTCTATAGGAAAGGATGGTATGGTACATGATGATTAATGTGTTTAGTTTAATCGATTGAGGCTTTTCTTGCTCGAAATCCAGAGATATCTCGAAGATATTCCAGAGTTTGTACCAGATACCTTCAAGTGGCTGAATAAAGCCAGTAAGGACAGTTCCAGCAAGTCTTGAAAATTGTTAAAGTACCGTATAAATGTGCACGATGTGTACAGCGCACGACGGAGCGTTAGGCCAGACAACCGCGATCACCACACACTTTTCAACACAAAAATTTAAAAGTTTTGAAGCTGAAATCCTCCAAAGAAATTGCTTTCCAAAACTGTGATTCCTTTGCCTATTTGAAACTCTGCAAGGCTAGGTATTAATGCTCACTTTTCCAACATTGTTTATCCTTTTTTACTGTGATTTAGGCCTACATTACAAACAAAATAACAGACGGGTGGCTACATAATAGTCGTCCGACGCCGGTAGTGCATGGCTAAAAAAACCTCTTTTTAGTAGAATTCTGTTAAATTATGAAACAGAGATGTGATTTAAATTAATGCCACAACATACTACTTTAAATAAAGGGGCTGATTAACTAATTTATCACTTAACAAAAGTAAAATCGACTGTTTTCGAACTCACTCTGTGTCACGGCCTATCTCTTTACACGTATTTTGCCATCAGCTGTACGGCGTTATACCCAATAGGGGGTTACGTGACCTCATGTCAACATTGTCGCGCAATCGGTCTATTGTTTGCTAGATTGGCAAGCAATCATTGAAGTTTTCTGATATATAACAGTTCTGTCTTGAGTAGTTTGAGCATCGAGAGTAACTCTTCTGAGTCTTTGAGTATCTTATTGGATCTGGCTCAGATGGATCATAACTACTGTATCTGATTAATGAGTTGTAATTGTTTGCAACCTTGGCAAGCAATCATTGATGTTTTCTAATATATTCTGTCTTGAGTAATATGAGCAATTAGAGTAACTCTTCTGACTCTTTGAGTATCTTACTAGATCTGACTCAGATGGATCATAACTACTGCATTTGGTTAATGAGTTGTAATTGTTTGCAACCTTGGCAAGCAATCATTGACGTTTTCTAATATGTTCTGTCTTGAGTAATATGAGCAATGAGAGTAAGTCTTCTGACTCTTTGAGTTTCTTATTAGATCTGGCTCAGATGGATCATAACTACTGTATCTGATTAATGAGTTGTAATTGTTTGCTAGCTTGGCAAGCAATCATTGATGTTTTCTAATATATTCTGTCTTGAGTAATATGATCAATGAGAGTAAGTCTTCTGACTCTTTGAGTTTCTTATTAGATTTGGCTTAGTGAACTTTGATCAATAATAGTTATGAAACTAAATGGATTATATAAGAGGTTATATTCTTATAGGCCTAGTAAATTTAATATGAATCCAGATGTGATTATAAAACATTAGTTGAGAACATATAATGTATTTTATTACATATCTTTGTATGAAGTGTGAAGAGCAGTCTTTTGGACATCAGCAACGTCTTGATGACATCTTGAAGGAAGTCAAACACGATGGGATTGATCTGTCTTCTATCAGTCAAGAAGCTAAAGATGTTGTTCAAGAAAGAAACGATAGTATTTCACCGCAAGCACTGGGAGAAGAAGAAAGAGTAAGTTATTCAAATTTCATTCATTTAGTCAAAGTTATCGTCCCATTATGATGAATACACAAAGACTCTGTTGTATTATATATTTTGTATTTTTAATGCATATTGCTGTGTTATCATAAATTCAAGTATTATAAACAGCCGGGGTAGTCATTTTAACAGAATGTAGTCAAATTGTTGTAGGATAACCAGCCCATAGTATATAAATAGTACAGATTAAATTAAAGGTATTAAATTCAAAGAATTGTTAAGGTCATCTGCACAACAATAAAGGCACACGGAGTTTTCATAGAACATCAATTGAATTATAAAAACCAGGAAGGAAATGAAAGTAGGAATTACAGGTTGATGTCCTTTGCATTCATTGTGAGGAATATTTATTGTCTGACCAGAGACAGTGAGGCGGAATGAGACGAGAAAGAAAGTATTATCTGTCTATTTCTTGCCTGTGTTTTATCCTTGCTGCTATGATTGCATCAGTTTGGCACAGGTGCTACAAAAGATGCAGTGGATAAATAAACCGTTATATAAATTTATTGTAGTCTGTACAAAGTAGGGTAATCTCACTTGACTGTATCTTTCCCAGTGTAATTGTACCTTGGCAGATGGTCATTTTCAGGACATTCTGCGTGGACAATAAGTACATCCACATGTTTCCTCGGGTTATGTTTCCCCAACAATTATTTAACCAGAAGTCAGGGCCTTGTATTCACAGAAATTTGTGAGATTGTATTTTAAACATGTTTTTCTTGCAACTAATTAAAGTAAACATTGTGTTTGTTTCTACATATGTATGCTTAGTACATTTTGATTGCATTGTGACACTTTTACTGTTGATATTTATTCTGGAGCCCAATTTATGATGTCAAGATTTCTTTATACATTCTGTGTATTCACCCTCCTACTGTTGATGCCTTTTTAGAATAAGTTGATGCACCATTTGAAACCATTCACTATTGTGGTTTTCAATGGTGAATTAATGATGTAATGCCCAAAGGTTTTTTTATGGTAGGTATAAGCTGATACAAAAGCCTTGTGAGGATTGTTCCAAATAGTAGTACAGCTGTGGTGAATCAATGGACCCTCTATGCTATGAATAGTTTTGAATGGTAGTACAGCTTGATATCAACACTGTTCAACTGATAATACCATGTGTGTACAACAGCAACGGGGAAATGTGAAAATTAGAACTTTAAGTGGTTTTAAATGGTCAAGCAGTAGGAGGGTTAGTAAAAATTTATTGTGGAGGGTATTTATTCAGGTATCCATAATGAAGTTGTTCATTATTTTGTGTATTTCAGGCGGCTTTGGTTGCTCAGATAGAAGAAGAATTATTAGAAGGCGAGCTTCAAGAAGAAGTCAATGCTGCCTTGCCAAGTAAAGAAATCATTCCAGATGTGACTGAGAGTAGACTTCAAAAACCTTCATCGGTAAAGCCCAACTCTATTGAGTCATCTTCACCAGTAACTTGTATTGATGATTTGTTTTCTGTTGATGTGGACAACGAACGGTCTTTGGGTAAACCAAAGATGGTTAAAGAGGCTCCCAACAAGAAAGATTTTTCACCAACTGCAACTCAGAAATATGAATCAGTTTCACGTCCCTCACTGAAGACTAGTAAGCAGTCTAGGGATGTTGCTTCAGTTAGAGTCGGTCCTAAACAGACTTTGGATCCAGCTGTGAAATCCAATGTGAAAAATCGCAAGAATCAATCCATGAATCATGGGGAAAGCTTGAATCTGAACATCCAACTCCAGAAATCACCTGGTCCAGATCATCGTGTTTACAAACAAACCCAACAATCGGAATTTACACAGCCTGGCCTAACAACTCTGTCACATGGACAGAAGAAAAAGATGTCACCAAGATCCTTAAGTCCACGTTCTGGTGTAACTGACAACAATTGGCATCTCCAAGACACTGTGAATACACAAGGACTAAGAACAGCACAAAGTCCAGTCACAGAATCTTTGATTCTTAATAGTAACAACAATCATCAAACTGTGGAATCTTTTGGAGTTCCTCCTTCCTCACTGATAGACAGTGAATGGTCAGGCAGTAAACAAGAGGAGCTTAATCTAATCCATAAAGATGATCTTGAAGACGATGATGACGATGATGATATAAGTATTGGCTCGTTGCCATCACTTCCTGATGAATCAAATCCTTCCATTGTTAAACACAAAGGAAAAACTTCACAGAAAATCAATGGTAAGTCGTTTTTGTTTTATTGACTTTAGGTTGTTTTGGGAAACACTGATGTTGTCAGTTTGGGGGATGCCTTGATTGTTTGCTAAATATTTATTATGTGGCCTGACCAGAGAGGGAATTGAAGTCCCCCCCAGCTCCCTCTCCCTCCCCCCCCCACAAATGAATGGTTCGATACATTAAATAGCCCTCCCCCAGTGATGTCTTTGCCCCCAAATGCACCCCCAAATGAAAACGTCTGGTTGCACCACTGTTATGGTAGCATGTCATGTAGAATCCTTTGTCCATGTACACATTTCTGTTTGGTGCATAATGTTTGTCTTTTTGCATAATTTGTGTCGAGGCAAAGCGTCGCGCACACAAGACTCAAGTTTGTGTGTTGTAAGAGTGTGGGTTTAGTCTTTGAGTAAGACACTTGACCATAATCGATTTGTCCATTGGATGGGATATTACGCCATAGGTCCAGTGTGTTGTGTAATACAACCAGTGCCGTAACAACAAGACATTTTCAGTTGGGGGGGGGCAAAGACATTATTAATATTCTGTCGTTTTTGTTTTTGGTTTTTTTTTTTTTTTTTTTTTTTTTTTGGGGGGGAGGGGCTAACTTAATTTAACAAACCATTCATTTGTGCATTTTTTCGGTCTCATTTTGTGGAGCAGGATACCCCCCCCCCCCCCCCCCCCGGTTACGCCATAATGAACAACACATTGTGAAAGAGATCACTATGGTTCTTGTGACACAGTGCCTCTAGTGCTAAAAATAAATTAAGTGCCTCTAGTGCTTTATAAATTAAATTAGACTTGTTCATTATACCAACTCCACAAACACCTCTCACCTATGTTTCTGTAAAGCATTGTGATGCCATTGAGTTAGAATGCAACATAGCTGTCCAAATTATTATTATTATTATTATTATTATTTATCATTATTATTTATTATTATTATTATTATTGTATTATTAACAAAGAATAACAATAATATTCTTTATCTTCGATGCAAAAAAAACCCACAAAAAACAAAAAACAACATTCTTTATCATTGATGCAAAAATTAACATCTATTATTACTATTATTATCATTATTATTATTATTATTATTATTATTACTACTGCTACTACATGTATTTTATCTGGGAACAAAAATTAACGTTGGCCCCTTTTAAAATAGAATATATTTTAATGTAATAAAATCCAGGGTGTTTGAATAGGCTGATAGGTAATGCCATCAGTAACAGCAAGTGTATGCCGTGTTTAGAATTATGGCAATTGAACAATTCTAGAATATGTAATAATAAATAATAATACCGTCTTTTATAGCGTATGTATCTACCAACATTTAGGTGCCCAAGGCGCATATTATTGGGTTTTTTTAAAGACAGGTTTTTAAATATTTTGAATTATGAGACCCATTTATATAGCACCTTTTAACGGTTCACAAGGTGCTGCAGCGCATTCAGCAGCCACTGCCAAAAACACCAGGGCAAACCCCTTCTCTTGGTGATAAGATATGTAGAGCCTTAGTGATAACCGTTTTGTTTTTTTAGTGTATTACATAACACATGGGACCAATTGCTTTAAGTCCCATTCAAAGGACTGAGCAATAATGGTTAAGTGCCTCGCTTAAGGACATAAGTGTCAAGGCCAGGATTCGAACCCACACCCTGCTGATCAAAAACACCAGAGCTTGAGTCCGGTGACTGCTCGGACACAACACGCCACAGAGTAAACTTACTGTCTATGACGTGTTTGACACAAGATTAAGCTCTGAAAAATCAAATGCGCAATTATAATTTACCCAAAGTAAAGGCTACTGAATAATCTTCAAATAGAAAAGATATCATCAGCTAAGATGCATTTAAGGATGAATCCTGAGTTGGACGCCGTACAATTGATTCCTCCTGGTTCTCAAGATGTTGAAGCTGAACCTATCTGCATACTACATGATATGGCTGTCAAGGTCACACAGACTACAAGAATGCTTTGAAGAATATGCAGAGTGGCTATCACAATACATGGCAAGGATATTCTCTGCTAATAGTAATTACCATCTTGCATTGTCTCATATTTTCCTATATGCGCATGAAACATAACACCATAAAAACCATTCCATATTTAAGTAGTCAGAGATAAATGCAAAATAAATGAAAAGACGGTAATGTTAGTGTGCAGTGTAATGCATGTAAAACTACCCTGACACTTCCGAACAAGGCACTATATAAATGGGTCTCCTATTTCAGAAATGGCTCTACATATCTGTCGTAAAAATAATCAGTGTTTTGAGACGGCCATCCGTAGAGATTAAAAATGCTATAGACCTTGTAACCTTTGTTTACAACAAGAATGACCATATACATTCCAGGCCTTTCTGGCAGGCAAGATACTACACTGGTCGTATGGGCAATTTTTACATTTTGTGTCATAATTTCCACACAAATTCAAGAGTTATAAAAATAATAGCTGAACAGGTTTTGAGATGTGCCCCCCTTTCTTTACATCAAAAGTTGATGAAAATCGGGACAGTGCAGTCTCCACACCTATAAGATTTTATGTGTTCTTCCATTGGGCTGTGTAATAATCTTGCCTGTACCGGCTCGGTTGCTCTTTTAATGTAATGTCACAGGTTAGATTGCCTATAAAATAACTGTGTATGAATACTCTTAGTAGTAAAGATTTTAACTCAAGTGATCATCATCATTTGTGATGTCCCTCTTTTACTTAGAATCTAGTATTGCAAATGTGAGCCTGAAGAAAATGCACAAGTACATTTGATGCTACTAATAGACCGATTGTGCGACCCGCGTCACGTGACCTATTGTGGGTATTATATGTAAACAAACACAATGTCCGCCATAGGAAAGTATGGTACGGTATGTGATGATTGTTGCATTTATTTATTCGATCGAGGCTTTTCTTTCTCGAAATCTGTGAAAAATATTCCAGAGTTTGTACCAGAGACCTTCGAGTGGCAGAATGAAGCCAGTGGACAATTCCAGCAATACTTGGAAATTGTATAAATGTCACATATAAATGTGCATGATGTGTACTAGTGCAAGACGGAACGTTTAGGCCAGACGACCGCGATCACACACTTTTCAACAAAAGAATTTCAAAGTTTTAAAGCTGAATCATCCAAAGAAAATTGCTTTCCAAAACTGTTTGATTCCTTTGCCAATTTGAAATTTCGCAAGGCTAGGTAGAAATGTTCACTTTTCCAACATTCTTTACCCTTTTTTACAGTGATTTAGGCCTACATTTCAATCAAAATAACAGGTTTATGGCTACATAGTTGTCTGACGCCGGTAGTGCATAACTCAAAATAATCCCCTTTTTTAGTAGAATACTGGTAGTTTATGAACAGTAATGCGAATAATATCAATGTCCCAACATACAACAATAAAATGGCTTAGTAACTGTGTTATTATTACCAAAAGCGACTTTTGGTGTGTACTTGCCTGTAGTTTGCCATCAGCTCAGATGAGGTAGTACCCACAATAGATAACGTGATGACATGTAAACATTGGTCGCGCAATCGGTCTATCAGCAACATGTTATTTCGGCTCATTAGTTGAGTAAACAGTCATATTTACTGATGCACCTTGTGTTGTGACTGAATGCAAGATACAGGCTGTAGTGTATGCAATAATAGAACTATTAAAAGTGAAGGTCTTCATCCTCTAATCTATTAGCAAGGTAAATGTAGCTTGTATCGATTTATTAGTTTGTTTGGTTCTTGTTAGTTATATGAAGAAGTATTGATCGGTACTTCTTTGTCTGCAAGTGTAAATACCACACAACCTTGAGAGTGTAGATACCAACAGAGAAAGTTTGTCCACCCATCATCTTTCTGTGTTTACTACCTGGCAACAGTTGCCAAGTGATATCACAATTAAACCATCACCAGTCAGGTATAGCAAGGTTAATGAGTTTGTATTCCACAGTGTCCATCAATTATCATGGAAATTACCTGTTCAAGTTCAATAGGGATTTGCAAACCGTAGACTTGTGGGGTCTACACTTGACATTGGAAGTTTGGGTGTAAATGTTAGGCATTGGGAAAAGTCTTGAAGTAAATTTGCTAATATTTGGAGTTCATTGTTCTTGACAGATGACTGTGATGAAACACGGCCACCAGCATTGCCCAGCTGTGCTCCCCCTCCTTTGTACAGTCAAAGTGACGCTCCTAGCTCTGCAAGCTCTGATGAGCGCCAACACCACCATGGGAAAAATACAACAGAAAAGGTGCATAGTCCAAACTATTGATTATCTTATATTATTCACTTTACCACAGGACACTTAACTCAAGAATTGATTTTTGGAGGTATTCAAGAGGAACAATCTAAGTAATAATAAACAAGGAGATAAATATCTACGTGTGACGTCACACATGCACTTACGCATTGTTTGCTTCCATTTCTCATTTGCTTCATTGCACTCCTCAGGACTCATCACCACGGCAACCAAATTCATCTCCTCATCTTACCCCTCCTAAAAGGCGACGTTCCCGATCATCCTCCAACGATCGCAGTAAGGAGTCATCAACATCTTCTCATCCTCAACCAAGCATTGTACAATCTCATTCCACTTCGACATCTCATGATTTGCCAGTCATTCCGCCACACCCCATCAGACCAGCGCCTAGAAGTAAATACTCGGCCCCACCCCAACAACCAAGACGGCCAGCGCCACTATCACCCATCATACATGCTGAATCATCCCCCAGCCTATCTCGTAGACTTGCATCCCAGTATTCACCAAGAGCTCAAATAGATAAAGTAACAGCGACACCTCCTCCACCTATCCAGATACAAGATGTTAAAGGAAGCCCAAAAGGACCTGTCAAGTCAGTTCCAAATTCACCCAAAATCAAGAAAAATAAGATGTTTGGCGGTTTTTTCAAGAAAAAGTAAACCAAAGTAAACACTGGGTAGTAAAACTCACTACTACAATTTAGCCTACTATATCACAGAATGTTTTCTCCTGCTTGTCAGACAGTATGATATACGATATACATGACCGATTGAGAGTAAACATTTCACAGGTTTGTTATTTCATGTAAATAAGTGTGGATACTGGTCTTTGACAATAACCAATGTTGTTCAAGTGCTTTAATAGAGAATGCTGAAACATTTGTCTTTAGAATAAGAACCTAACATGTTCCTATGGTATTTGTTTAATTAAAAAGGAACGACTTAATACACAAAACTTAATATTAAACAACAAAACAGAATTAAAAGATTCGACTGGGATTGATAATGTCAGAATACAGCCTGGTTCATTCACTTCTCTGTTGAGAAATCAAACATCAAAACAAATTAAGAGGTGGTTTATGTTACAAGCAGTTGACATACAGTTTCAGAATTTAAAATATTGTTTTATTTTTTCAATTTGTTTGCCCAGTACTCTTCACCTATGTTTTTGAAATAAAAACGAGTAAGGTTTCAGGCCGCTGGATTCCTGCTCAGTCAGTCAGTCTCAGTAGGATGAACTGTAGAAATGTGAAAACATTTATGACTCGGCTCTTTGGACACATTGTTATGCCCCACAGAAACCATCTGTCAAACAAAGACATCAATTATTCAGGATTCTGTAGAATGTTGTACTATTTTTAAAACAATAATAATAATGACTGGCTTTGGATTTGAGTGGAGCAAGATAAGCTGATTACATTCCGCCGTTGATTAAAACTTTGCTTACATTTATAGAAGAAAGTGTTCATCATGGGTTTAGACAAACATGTAACCATTCCATAAGGCCATATTATAGTCTCGCTTTCAAGTCACAATTTAGAGAAGAAGGGAGGTATGATTATAATGATGGTATGGCATTATTGATTTGAGTTTTATTGTCATAACAGAGTGAGGGAGCCAATTTGTCCTTGTCGTCTATGTGTCCATTAGAGCCACAATGCAAATTACTCATCTTAATAATATGCAGTCTATGTCTTATCATGAGGCAGTAGAGCTATTAAGTCTGTGGTACACATTATGATGTATAATACAGACATGTTCACATTAAAGCTTTTAAGAGCCAAGTACGGAGCCCCTAAAGGGACATGATGAAAACAAATTCATGAACACAAGCATAATGACCTCTGCATTTCGTGCGCTGGAAAACATTTCGAGCTCGAAATTACTTTTGAGCGTTTGAAATCTTTTCGTGCACTCGAAATAAGTTATTTGGAGCGTACGGAATAGAGAACTCAAATTATTTCTTGGTACGTGAATTTTGTTTTCATCATTATGTCCCGTAAAGGGGCTCCGTAGCTAAGTGCATGCCTGTGCAATCTAAATAACTAGATTGTAGATAACTAATTAGCCTTTTTGTGACGCACTATTTGGATTGGGTAATTCAGCCTGTCTGTATACACCCAAACTGAACAGTGCACTCATAGTGTCCGCCATATCTCAAAAAGGCTAACAGCAATATCATTTGTATTTTACTGCAACTCTATTGGATTTTACAGCGCGTGCGTACACTGCAAAAACTGGGGTGTTAATTTGATTCTCTTGGTATCTATATATGACAACACCAACATGATGTTAATTTTAAAGCAATGGGGATCACTAACACCATGTCGGTGTTGTCACATATAGATACCGAGAGAATCAATTTAACACCCCAGTTTTTGCAGTGTAGTGTTTATTTTAGTGACGTGTGGTTTTAATTATTTGTATTTTTATATGGATATGCTGTTGTTTTAGGGGCCAAATACACCACCCTGTTGGGTAAGTGATGGCGTTTTTGTGCCGGAAGTGCAGTGAAACAAATGTTCATGTACTTGTATGTATACCATTCGTTTACATTGCACTTCCGGCTCCAAAACGTCACCACTGGGAAGATCACTAAACAAAAGTAGTATGAAGTATTTTTGCCTGAAATACTTTAGTTTTTTGAGATATGAGTCAAACAAATAGTTTTGATCTCGCGAGACCCAAACTCGGTGTTCTAAAACAGTAAAAACATCTAAGGGTATTTTTTCACTATTTTCTTGTGACTCCAATGACCAATTGAGCTTCAACTTTTACAGGTTCGTTATTTCATGTATATTAGGCCTATGTTGGTCACATATAGTGCGGATACTGGTCTTTGACAGTTACCAACGTATGGGCTTCAAAGAAATGTTTACATGTTTCCTTTGCAGAAAGATTCCATTACCTAGACAGGGTTTAACGCAAAAAATAACTATGCACAGAACAATGTTGCCTTGCAGAGACGAGTTACCTGCCCAAAATACCATGTCATATTATACTGATAGCTTTAGCAATGTTCCCAGTTTGTACTGATGTAATTATTTGCATCAGGGAAAGATCACTGATTTTGTTTTCAGTGGTAGTGCATGTTGTTCATTAGTCTTTACTTAAACAGCTATGGTGAAATTGGGCGCCAACAGACACTGATTCTTCATATCTGGCTGAAATACTAAAAATGTATCAATTTAACTGTGTATTATAGTCACTAATCTAATAAATTTTGATTATGTAGAAATACACCGTCTGTTGCCTTGTTACTAATGTAATGTTGCGCCATAACTTCAGTTATTCTTTTAAAAAAAAGCAATAATGTAATATCATGACTGAAAAATAATCGTGTTTATATAAGGTTTGTACTTTTTCTATATGTAAAAAAGACTAGTTTTAGGATACCAAGAAACAATCAACACGTAACGTTTGCGATGCTGGTTTCAACTGATGTACACTGTTTATATATATTGGTATTATCGAATACCAAAAGGCATGTATTTGTGACATTTATATATTTTATTTCATATCCCAGTGTGTAACACTCGACTTTGATACGGTTTGCTTTGCTGCTCATGAATGTGATGTGTAAATATATCATGGTTTCAGTGTTGAAACTCATGTGTAGTCTCTTCCAATCTCTTCCATACCAAGATATATATGCAATTCAACTTACTAAGTTGTAGCTTTTGGTGTACCGCGTCAGGAAGGAGTTTGATGTTGAAGTTATTGATTCAAATGGAAATACTTTAAGATACAAAACTGATGCCTTGTTTTATAAAAACAGAATGTACACTTGGAATGTTTTACAGTTAGTTTTTAAAATACGTTTAGTTGTAATGCAGTGACGTATCTTGAAAGGCATAATATGCCTAAATGTAACGTTTCCCAAAAGTTGTCTTCTTTTTTCTGTCTCCGCACGTTCCTTGAAAGTATTGCGACTTTTTATAACACCATTGAATATGTAAACTTATAACCTGGGGTATTGTTTTTTTTTTATAACATTTGATATTGTTGTTTCATTATTGACTTCAAATCCTTTAAATTCCAGTATAAATTTCCAAAATGAATATCTATATATACAGAGTGTATTTATTGAATCGAATCACCTTACTTGCAATTTGTAGTTGAAAAAATAATACAATGCCGCGTTTGTAAAGGATGTAAATGATGATAAGATATTTTAATGTACAGTTTAACTTGACCATCGACACATAACTGAACTGTGTTTAAAAAGGAACGTAGAGGTCCTAAATGCCTAAGAGGACCCAAAGGCCTCGTCACACAGGGCATATTTTTCAGGCAGTTTAGAGGCGATCAGCTGCTCTGCATGTAAAAGGAACACTTCGGTTGTATGGTTGTACAACATGCCTTTTTCTATTTCGTATCTTTCTGTCCCTAAGGCAATTATGGTGGAAATTGACATGTGGATGTTTTTTCTTCATGGAGATTGCATGGAAGTGGTAAATCTTCCTGTGTGACATAGCCCTTAGGCCATTCGTAAAGACTTACGCGCCAAAACTTCTTTTTTTTATATTATATATTTGTAAAATTATTGACTGACTTACATATTTATATATTTGTTCAAATGTCACTATTTCAGAGAGAGAAAGTACTGTTCATTGAGTATGATTTCTTTTGACGTATTTAACTGCATAATTAATCTGATGCGATATTTGAATTTGCCGAGAGTACAATAAGTCTGATCTTGTATATTGAATGAATTTAAGACTAGCTGACTGTAAGGTACATGTTGCACTCGCCTGCTTTATTCACGAGATATCCTTTTCTGTTCATATCAGTTTGAACCCGTTGCTGATGTGTGCGATAAACTAATTTTAACTTATCATAATTTATACTATATACTCCCTTGAGGTGGTTTAGACAAGTACTCTGTTATTTATAAATATCTCCTAAATGACTCTTTTTTATAACCGAAATGCCACAGAGGTTTTTTTTCTGAAGCAATGTCATTTGTAATTTTATCAATCTTCAACTTGTGTAATTTATTTTGTAATTAAAAATAGCAATCCGGACTCGTATAATTTTGCCTGTTTGTGAACGAAATCCTAAATTATAGAACAGGTTTGACATTAAAGAAGTTAGTCCTCTATCTGTAAAGGGATAGAATGGTTACAAACACGGGATAATGTTTTTTAGCTGGACTTAAACTTATTACGGTAAATACAATTTTAAAAAATAGTAATAATATATATACGGTCATAAATATAGCTTTTAAATCGCCTTACATCTAAAGCACAAACCACAAAGGGTTTAAAAAACAAAGAAGCAATGAGAACTAGGAAATACAGATAAAAAGATTTATTTCTGAATTGCTTTGATGGTTGTCATAATGATCAAGTTTTAAATTATCTGAATTATCCAATGTAAATGCAGCACTATCTTGTAACCCATCTATAACATGTTGAGGTTGTTCGGAGAGGAGAGACTAAGTGGTCTGCTGATGTGGGAAGAGACATGTCATCTCAACTATGAGATATGAATCAGCCAACTGTCAAATGAAGATGCTATTAGGCGGACGTGTAGCCCCAAACTGCATAAGGTGTCAATATCGAGTCAGAGCATCGTGTAATATCCTACGCTCGTGCATACATAAATCTTTACGAAAGATATATAACACCAACAACGCAAGTGTGACAATTGTTCAGTGTATCTTACTTGCCCCTGAAGCGAACCATTTATTATAATATACTGGGTGGGGTTTAGTAAAGCCGACTGAAAATGTGATTTTATTTTAAAACGTTGGGTCTTATAGGGAAATTACCGGGGCATGGTATCTCGGTGACTTCATTTCAATCAATGTATACCGGACCGAAATACTGGCTCGGAATGATCGTTTGTTTTTATGTTGAATGTGGCGCGGTGGAGGCAATGCATTGTTTGGGCGTTAATCGGGGAAAAGTTTCGGAAATAAATATATAATATAAAATACATTATTTCTGTTTAAAGAGATGTGATGTTCGAGAACATTGGTTAGGAAAATCTTTTGTACATTGTTGTGAAATAAGAAAGAATATGCTCATGAGGTGTCTATGATCATTGACCAGATCAGGGTTTCATGACTTGACCTATTTTATCCAAACATCCTATATAGATCATCTAAGAGTGATAACATATTTTCTGTTTTGAGAGCCGTATGTTTAGTGTACAGAGAAAGTTCATAACAGCGGCGTAGCTGAAAAGCAAAGCCCCTCCCCCCCCCCCCACCACAGCCTAGTGAAAAAATTCTGGCTGCGCCGCCGTTTAATTACGATGAGCAAAAATCAGGCCGACTAATCTAGAAAACAACGAGCTTTGTTGTTGAGACAGGTGTATCCTAGTTGGTGCGACGTGTCATAGAAGGTCAAAGACTGCTGATGTTTTTTGTTTTTGTTTTTTTTTTGGTTGTTTTTTTAAGAATGGGACTTCAAGAGCATGCTCTTGGATACAAGAGCATGCTCTTGGATAAGAGCATGAACCGGTGCTGACGATACAGTAGAGTAGCTAGGAAACAGAGATTACAGAAATATCCAAACTTGTCAGGAGTCTTGCAAGTGGAAGTGGATGGTGCTGTTGCGAAGGCGCTAGAGAAAGACATTTAGAAGATTGAAATATTGCAGAAAGCGGCGATCATGGGAGCACCTGTTTTGGGAGATTATACACGAAGTCAATACGAAACAAAATGCGTGTATAGGCCTAACTGAATCCAAATCATATGCCCATAATAGTAGCTAGCTGTGTTGTTTGACATTTAACAAAACAAATTAAGACAAGAATTTGTTAACTAAAGTTAATAAGAGACTATGTTCGATTCTCTCAAACAATCTTGTTATAGCTTGGACTAGTTGAAGATTGTGTTTAATGAGTTTACCCGACTGCTCTGCAAAATGGGGATGTCTTGCCCATTTCAAATAAATATAAATACCATCTCTAAGCCGAGAAAAAAAGATATTCTTTGTTGAAACATTCAACAATTAAAATATTATCAATGCGTTTGAGTAAATCTATCGTACTGAATATCACTTGTGATTTTACAGTACCCGTCTGGTGGCTAAGTCATCAGGTAGTGAATTCGAATCCAGGTCTTGACACTTGTGTCCTTGAGCAAGACACTTAACTATAATTGCTTCTCTTCACCCAGGGGTAAATGGGTAACTGTGAGGGCAGAGATGGTTCATGTGATTGAGTTAGCTTGATGCGCTACATACTTGGCAGCACAGGCTGTATACTCCCCAGGAGCTGAGACGGTCCAAGGAATGAAATAAATAGTCCAATGTCCAGGGGTAATAATGTTCGAAGCACAATGATCATACTTTGGAATTAGTGTTATATATAAAGAGCCGATTATTATTTATTCAACATCTGTAGGCCTAAACGTGGCAACACAACAGAGTCTTGATCAAATGGCTCAGTAGAAAATGCATTAACATTTAACAAGATTTAAGTGGTAGTGTGCCAAAATCCAAATAAGATGTTAGCATTTTCGTTTTATCATTTTAACAGGGAGAAGCTGAACGTGTATTTAAGACTTCGTGCTCGTGTTCCTTTGTTGACTTTGGGGTCATCAACATTATTTTTATCATCCAGGATGACAACCACAAGGTTACTTTAACATCACAGTCTGTCAATTATGGTCAATCTAAGCAGGATCAGCATGGGAAGAAACTATTACTAGTAAGCTTGCGGGTACAACCATGTAAAATAACTCTTTTGTGAGATGTGTTGGCTCTGAAAAGAGCCGGTGTGACCACACCGGCTCTTTTCAGAGCCAACACATCTCACAAAAGAGTTATTTTACATGGTTGTACCCGCAAGCTTACTAGTAATAGTTTCTTCCTATTTCCCACACCATGCAAAGCTTCAAACATCACTTAGGATCAGCATGGTTATTGAGATCGCTGTTGTTGTTATATAGGCCTACATAGACCAGTTAAGACATAATTGTTATGGTGGTTCTTGTGTGACTGTCGAGGATAAAAAAAATTGAAATTGCTTTATTTATAATTTATTTATTTATTTATTTATGTATGTATTTATTTATTTAGTTATTTATTTATTTAGTTATTTAGTTATTTATTTATTTATTTATTTATTTATTTATTTATTTATTTATTTATTTATTTATTTATTTATTTATTTATTTATTTATTTATTTATTTATTTATTTATTTATTTATTTATTTATTTATTTATTTATTTATTTATTTATTTTTAATTAATTTTAGTAAAAGCTATCTTGGTATAAATTTGATATAATAATAATGACTATTATTATAAAGTGCCGGTATCCAACACAGACGCTCATGGCGCTGTATTTTACATACGTTATTACCATTACCCGAAAAAATAGTGAAGTTGGAATTTGCTGTTACCTGTGAAAATATTTGAATCCACTCTTGTCCGTCTTGTTTTGCAGGCATTTGACGTGTTTAAAAAATGCAGCAACATAAGTCACCATAATAGATGGCGTGTTGTGTGTTTTTTGTCAATGCATTTCAGAAGTTTTTATTTTTTATTTAAGTAAATTAGGCGGTTTGAATACATTGTATCGCTCTTAACCATTCCCAATGATGGTGAAGGTTTAAACAAAATTGGACGAACAACAGCAATGAAATTCGCACTGGCCACAGATAAAGAAATAACTTACAGTAGCATATAGTATTACACAAAATTATGAAATATAGATATGCTGAATAGTTCACACACGGTAGCTGCATGGTCACACCCAACAATCAAATCTCCCATCTCCCTTATGGCTGATCAGGGACGTTATTTAAGCGCTATCAAGCTTTGTTCTAACTCGACCCCCTACAAGCTTCCATCAAGGTTTACGTATAGATTTGGTATTCCCCCTAAGAGCCAACCAGCTGCCGTCACAGCGGGGGGTCGAGCTGTCTTTCAACATCAAGCAATCTTACATTGTGATATTATTAACAACTCATCATGATAATCAATAATCAATCATTGTTATATTGTTTATATGGTTGACATATCTATTTACAGTTTCATTTATTGCTGATGTACATCATTAGCAGACAAGACACAAAAAAGATAATTTGAACCTCTCCGGGCCATTGTCAGTCAAACATCTTGATTAGAACCTTCTTCAAACACGGTACAAATCTCCTCACTTGTTATCCTTTTAAATACTCGATTATCCTGATCAAGCAGTACATACTCAGCACACACATGCATACACACACAAGTGTAAACAGCCGCAATCGGGGACCTCCTATTGCCCCTGTTTTGTTTGGACTTCTAACTCTAACTTTTGGCCGACAGCTCCCATTGGTTTTGTACATGACTTTCCAACTGAGGACCATCACCCAACCGGGTCCCCTTTTGTGAAAGGTCCCCGGTAAGAACGTGCATACCTCCCACACTCACACACCAGCCACAGACCTACATTTTACTATAGTCAATTTGATTGCCGCATACTCCTGATAGATATCACAGTTTAAAAATAATACTCCTTGTCTCTCCAGAATACAACTAAACGTAACTATTTTCTTAAAACAACTTGACATGAAAAAGTAAGCGTTGTTAAGACGAAGCTTTTTAAGGGTGCACTTATGCTAAGGGTGCACTTATGTTAATTCAAAAGTAACTTGAGATAATAGATTTACATCTACAGTTTGTTTAGTTCTATCTTCAGTATCTAACTTGTGGCCCTCTGGTGAAGTGGTATGTGTGAATGAGTTAAAGGTAAAATACAGGATTGGTAAAGCTGATACTAGTGCAGTGTTCTTATTTTATTTGGTAAATGTATATACATGAACAAAACAACTGGAAATTTGGCCTTAATCCGTCGTGTGACAATCGAACTTAAAAATCGGGCACATCAGATGATATTTTCTCGACTTTGGCAGTATTTCAGACATAAATATTTCTATGGATGATTGGTACTGATATGAACTTTATAATCAGTAAGCTTTCAGAATGATACTAACAAAAACATATTTTTTGGATAGACACCAATCCTGTATTTTAACTTTAAGAAAAGAATATTAGCAACCATAACTAATGGAATGGTATATTAACAAACAACCTAAGATGTCAGAAATGTCTTTCTTGAATCAAAATGTTTTGAATAAAGTTTTGAATCTCATAATTGAGCAAAAAGTCACACACGTCTTAGGTGCCTTCTACGGAGCTTTTAAATGGACATAGGTGAAAAAAACTACGTTCGAACGAAAAAAAATCTTTGTTCGAACAAAAAAAAATCTGCGTTCGAACGAAAATATTCTTCGTTTGAACGAAGATTAATCTTAATCTTAACCTGTGTGCTGCCCACATGATATGCGATAGACGCAGATTTTGATGTGGAGGTAGGGTAGCATTAGCAGTCACGTCTCCAGATCCCTTTACCTCCGCGTCAACATTGGCGTCTATGACGGCATATCAAGCGGGCCACGCGCGTGCGGGGGGGGGGGGTTATTAAGATAAATCTTCGTTTCGAACGAAAACAATTAATTGGAACGAAAACAAGTCTGCGTGCGAACGAAACATATCTGCGTTCGAACGAAAAATATCTGCATTCGAACAAAACAAAACCTGCGTTCGAACGAAGGTTTTTTCGTTCGAACGAAGATTTTGTTTTCAATATTTGTTCACCTTTGTCCCTTTAAAAGCTCCGTAGCCTTCTGTACATAATGTGAGAAAAGTCTTCGGGCGTGGTTCATTTTCGGAAGAGCTTCGCACAGCACCGAATGTAAATTCACTTTTCTGCAAACAATTATTATTCAAAACCTGGCCAGCTAAGCCCAATTTGATAGAGCCGATTTAAGTACAAAAGTATCTTTAGCTCGTGTTTCATATCACATGTACCATTTGTGACTACTTTCCTGCTCATTTTTGCTCAGCAGAAAATTATTAAGAAAAATTGTCTGCATAAGTAGTTCCATTAAATCGCTCCCTGTGGCAAGCGGGAACTCTTTTTTGCCTTTTAAGTAAGACTGTTTAGTTTCAACCTTACACCGATGTGTATATTCAAAATTTCGAACCAACGACCACTTTTTATAGAGCAGATAGCCCCATGAAGAGAGGCCAGTTTGAACCCTGTGATTAGCATTGAGTGTTGCAATTGATATAATAATTGCATTATTTAGGTTGTACCTCTACACCGATGTGTGACTATTACCGAGTCCTATAGCCTATTGGCATGGAAAACGCAGATTTGTTTTGTCCATTTTGGTTGCACGTTAGTGAGTGGTAACTCCAGCATGTCCAAGTTTATGGCTAAGCACTCTTGTTATACCAGTTTCCTCAGGTTCCCAAGCTACAAGACTAATGAAATTTGCTTTGGGTTTGCTTTAGGGAAACGTAATAAAAATCGATAAGTATTGTGTAGTAACACCGGTAGTGGGGCATAGCGTTAATTAGTCTCCACGCAGTTCATTTCAGTCGTGCCGAATATTGTATTCAGTAAACTGCGTCTTATGCTATAAAGAGAACCAGACTACAATTGAGATTGACATGGATTTAGATTCTGAACCCAATATCTCCCTAGAGACATTCACTCATGCCTATATAGAGACATTGGTTTCAAAATTGTCTCTTGACAAAAGTTGCTTCATATGCCATGAATGGGGGAAATGGAACTTTGATCCTGTTTTTGAGTTTGTGACAACGCAAAGATATGGTACACATGGATACCACTTGAAGCCATATTTATTAGTAAGTTTTGGGTAAAGAGTTCATGTCAAGTGATACAGTTCAAAGGCAAGTTAAAATAAATCTGATTTGAGTTGTAACTGTCAAGAAACACACCGTTATACATCCAACCTGTGGAAATTTCATCAAATAATTTGGTAATGTTTTAGTGGAAAAAAGGAAAGGCAAACAAAAACAGTTGATGTTTTGTCGTGGATTTTAGTCACGTTTAAATTTAGACTTATTTCGATTCCGAATGGCTTTGAAGGGTGTAAATAACGTTGGTTGAAATTGAGAGAAAACAGTTCACAGATTTACTCATAACTTACATGGTATAAAGATGGTTATGGTGGAAAACTTGCCTTGAAATATTTTTGCCTGAACTTACTTGTGAGAAGTGAGTGATACAATTGGATCTCACAAGACCGAAACTTCATGTTTGAAAACAGTGAAAATATGTATTTTTTTCATTCTTTTCTCGTAACTCCATTCACGGATTGAGCTAGAACTTCCGCAGGTTTGTTATTTCATATGTGGGGACACAAAAAGTGCGGAGACTGGTCTTTGACTATTACCAACGTTGTACATGTGCGTTTAAATGTTTTTTCTCTCGAGTTTCACAGTAATGTCAGACAAAAATATTTATCTTGAAGTGTGGTATTGTGAAACAAACACAATTGTCGGTAATTAAAATTGCCGTGATCTTGTATTCAGGAGAGATAAGAAGTGATCTACCATATCCTTACGTTGTCTGTAAACCAATCGATTAAACTACAATTCCAATGCACGATACTGTTTAATGTAATTAACAAATCAAACTCGTCTATATTATAAACAATACTTTAAAAAAAAAAGCTTTTTAAATTTGCATGCATCTCTGTTGTAAAAAATAAATGTTGAATGTTGAAAAGGAGTTCATCCTATGGACAGTTTCTCATCAACTGTGCAGAGCATGAGTTTACACACAATGTCAAAAATTACAACTAATGTGGCACTCATGGTGATTGAGGATTCTTTAAAATATATCTACTATACAATGATATAAGTCTAAACATTTTAATCAAAAAATCTGGTAAAACTTGTCCCTTTCTGCACATCCTTGTGTCAAGTAAGGAGCATTGTTAATGTGCAAGCTGTTCAATAAACAGTCGTTGGATCTTCACTACTGCGTTATGCCTGAACCCGTGCTCGTCGGAGCGATAGTTGAGTTAAGTACCTGCTTCCATTGCCTTTGTCATGTGCTCAAATACAAACTTTAACCACAATTTGTAGATTTCTTCTATCTTTTCACTGTATCTTGTATCCAAAAGTTCCTCAATTGCCTGAAGTAAAGGTTGCTGAAATTTCTGTAAAATTGCAAAACAAAACAGAGTAAACTGATCCGCCGTTTCCCCAGATTGTAATGTTTTATGTTCCATGTATTCGAATTTTAACCAGTCCGGTGATTCCGTATAAAATTACACGAAAACCATTTAAAGTCAATAATTGCAATTAAGAAAGAAAGGTATAGTTGGAAATTTAAGGCCCCCTTCAAAAAACTTAAGAGTTATTTTTATGCAACTTGTTAACTCGTGTACACGGTTGCATAAGTCATTTTTGTTTTCGCAACCTAACTTGACAACAAACAACTTCTGTGTAATATAGCATTATTACTCACCAATATTACGTCAGCTTCTATGCCTAGTTTTGCATGTCTTTTACCCGTTTTGGTCAGAAGTTTGATCGCTTCGTCTACATCTCCTAAATTCTCCACTGATTCATCGAACACAGACATCAACGCATTTGCATGGGATTGAAAAGTCTCATCTTCTCTGAGTTGCTCCTCAGTCTTTCCCTTAAACAAGGGAAACCAGTCTTGCGTGTCAGGGAATTTCTTGAATAATCTAGAAGAAGTAACGCAAAAGTCGTGTAAAAGCAAACTTCCACTGAATTAGAAATTTTGTTCCAGTTTAAACTATATGCCCACATTGACCTATAAGTGCAAATTTTGTTCAAAGTAAAAACTATAAGCAAGGGGAGAGACCTACTCCCGTGAAGGGGAACATTTGTGACATAGACAAAGGCAAATACTGTCGGTCGGTGCGCGGTGATCGATATGTAATTTAGTGCGCTTAGTTTCTTTGGACAAATCTCTTGATATTTGGCTGTTATGTTATATGGAAAATTCCGTTTATTCCACAGATGCCAAAATGCATTGAAACATACCTGAGCTAAAAGGTCAGGGATGTGCATTGCCACTGCGTTTGCATTGTCATTCGGTGCCTCGATATACGTCACGAAAGGGCGCCACCAGGCGATATCGAAACGGATAACACAAATTTTGAGGGATAATTAAAAAGGTAATAAAAAAAATCATAAAAATAGTAAGTACTAATTTGTAGTAATATCACAAAATGTAATATGAAAATATGCCACTTCATAGGACCTTTATAAGTACTTCACGAGCTTTAAAGTAAAGACGGAGAAATTCAGTCTTTCTCGATCGATGAAACTTGAGAGCCATTTCCCTCTTAGTCTTTTGTTACCAGTGAAGAAACTACACGATGTATGAATTGTTATGACAGTGCCTGAAGCAATAGGGTATACAATCATACAGAAAAACCGCATTTGTAGTGATAGTGATCTCTTGTTACGATTTCTGACTGATTTCCACGGAAATGCTTTAAGCATGCCGCTTTATTTATTTAAATATTTATCGTCATTTCACAGAAACTCTTGTGGCTTTAAAGCCCCAGCTCAACATTGGTAAGGGAAAAAAATATAAATGTTTACAGATTTACACATACCTTACATGGTATCAAGATAATGATGGTAGAAAACCTTTCTTGAAATATTTCTGCCTGAAGTGTTATCGTTTTTAAATAATAAATGAAATAAGATCCAAAAATAGTTTTCGTCTCAGTGAGACGAAAACTATGGGAATGCGGACACAAATGCTGAATGCCTTTTTACTCTTTTCTTGCAAATGGAACAACGAAATGAGCTGACATTTGCAAAGTTTGGTTTTATTACAAATATCTTGATTTGTGCAAGGAATGGAAGCATTTACACTCAGTTTGCCAATGTTGAGCTGGGGCTTTAAGAATCATAGTCGTAACTAAGACAGTATATCAGTATTGACTGCTTCGAGTGATATGGTTATAACTACGACACCCGAGGTGATCCCTGGAGCTTTCCATTATTTTCCCGAGGCGAGCCCGGGGGGAAACAGACCACTCCGGGGATCGCGAGGTAGTCGTAGTTTTGACAATAGCACGAGTAAAAGCAGGCAATATTTGTTTTGTAGAACCCCTACCACACACTAACATAAATTTCAATGTACCAAGAAGATGCCTTTGCAACGGATATACACTGGTTGTTATGGGTGTAGTACATTGGTTGCCATGGTCTTGTACATTGGTTGCTATATATATAGTACATTGGCTGCTATGGGTGTAGTACATTGGTTGCTATGGGTATAGTGCGTTGCGCTCGCGCGGCTTTTTTAGTAAAAATAAAACATATCTTGCGACACGCTCTAAACCAATTACAAGGCAGAATCTAAGCATGGGGTGATATGAAGAGTATTTTTTTAATCTTTTTATTTTTTATGGTATCCGACATAACCAGAAGCCCCTTACGAAGTTGAACTTGTCTATTGTTTTGTTTTTTGAGTGTTTTTTGTGTGTGTGTTTTGTTTGTTCGTTGTTGTTGTTGTTGTTGTTGGTTTTTTGCGGGGGTGGGTGGGATTGGAGGGGTTAGAGACAACGAGGGGGTGGTGTAATAATGCCTTATTTTTGACTGCAAGAGGGCGCCCTTTGGGGTAGATTGGGGTCAAACCATAGAAATAGAGTGGTAAACCAGATGCAATTAGAATTCTAACAAAGCAGTTATTATACAATTGTTGTGGTTTTTTTATTGACAGTTTTACAATGTAATCAGTGTAAGACATTTGCTTGGAAAATGATTTGAAATATTTGTGTACTTTCAAAATGGAATTTGTATTGCGCCCTCTTGCTGTCAAAAATATTGCTTATTTACAAGTATACACCACATTGTTTGAACAGTTTCGTTTCTGTTCGTTTGATATCTCTCGTCTCCACCACCGAATGAGTGAAGATGATGAAATGCAACCAAGATTTGATGTCAGTGTCACTCAGGTATAATTGTGTTCTCTTAAGTTCTAGTTTGAAAATGTGTTGACAATTTTTAAGTTTTAGCTCTTCAAAATAATATAGATATTGCCCTTTTAGTTGTTAAAAGCCAACGGCCTTGGGATTTGTCGGTAAATATAAATACTTCATTAATTCAGTCAATTATAAATCATTAATGATAAAAGCATTGAAAAATTAATATGAGATGTTTCTGCACAGACGTCATGGGTGGAAAGTGGATTTACTTTTCACAATTTAACAATGGACAAGGTTCCAAAATGCATTATTTTACACGGTTTAAATTCACCGAAATAGAAACATCCATTATGTTAAGTATTGTTTAAATATTTGATTCTAACTTGATAACGCTAGCTGATTAAGAAGGGTACTTAAGTGTGGAATGTTTTTTGTGTGTGTGTGGGTGTGTGTGTGTGTGTGTGTGTGTGTGTTTTAATCCGAGAGGGCAGAACAGTGGTAGTGAATATTGTGTTTCACACCAGACAACGTTTTGGGCAGCCAATTTGCTGGTAAGACCGTGAGTAAAAGACCAAAATAATAATATTGCCATTAATCAGGTCGAATGCATGCCTCTAAGCACATGGGACTAGAGTCTCTCTTACACGGTTGCTGTCTCCCGCTGTAGATAATGGGTATCGAGGCCGAGCAATACACGCCTCTCGGTAAAAACTGCTAGTGGCACAGCCTAGGCTTCCATTGTATACAATCTAAAGCCATCAAACACGAACTGTGAACAATGTGGCCATGGAGGGGAAAACTGCTACAGTCCTGCATATACTAACGTAGTTAGTATGATAATTCTAAATGTTTGTTTGCCTTCTGAATGGTTTGCAGTAATGAATACGATGATCACTAAGGTCATTTAGATCATTCATTGTATGTGAGTATAATGTTAATGAACACGCAACCTAAATGAATGGCGCGCATTTGGAAATCCCAAAATGATTATGCTGATGAAATAAAACATTTCGAATATGCAGATTGGAAATAAAAATAAAGGGGTTGCGAAGCAACAGAAACCGAGGACGGATTTCAGGAACCAGTCTATTTTACCCTCATACGGACATTATACAGATTCTGAAAAAGGCATACCATTCTGTGGTCTTGAAAGAGTATGAATTACATAATTTAAAAACTCAGATACTCTAATGAGACTCGCTTAAATTATGGACCTTACATTGAGGCAGCCAAATCCTAAGTTGACAATAGATTTGAAATGTCATTGTATCATTGTAATTGAAATGAATTGTATTTATCATAATGGGCTATGTAGGCCTACAGACCAACAGGCAACAGAGCTTGTATGTCTCTGCATCTCCAGTGAAGTCTCAAGGTAGCTATAGAAAGCTACGTTATTTATATGTTGATAAGACACGAGAGCATTCAATAATAATAATAATAATAATAATAATAAACGGGCAGTCATGGTTGATTAACAATCTGAATAAAGTTAACACACTATTGGAATTAAATTGACAAAACAGACGGATTCGGTTACAGTCTACAGGGAGTTTGCTTCTGAATAATAAATAAATAAATACAAATTAAATGTTCAAAGTGTTTTTTACAGCATGTAATGCCCTTTTGTATAACCTTCCTTTTGAATTATAAACTGTAGCCGTATAGCGGAGTCTTCACAACAAGCGTGGTTTTAAGCGGTACGTATAGTATAGATCAAAGTACATTTTGATATTATGGTTCTGGTACACGACTGCATCAGATGCTGGAATATTACATTGAGATAATGTTGAAGATGCTGCGGAAAACTGCCGTGGATACAACGTGTTACCTAGCACGCTATGGCAACATATTTATTAACCAACGCACTACTGACACGTTCGTTGAGTGTTCGTGAACTTTTAATTATATAGGACTCGATGGTGGATGAATAATAATTTCCTAACCACGATTGGATTCCTTCCACCATGCACAAATACAATTTAGAATATATAGACAGAAAAGCAAGAACGACTCTTAGTCAAATATGTGGAAGAGTGTGAGTGATTGCACTTGAATGAAACTGGTGAAATTATGGTTCAAATCTATTCAAACCATTGTACCAGCACTAACTCATAAACAATGTTCATAATAATTCATTTAATTAAATATTATCTACTTCACGCTCCTACTCCCGCACCATGTCACCAGAGAAAATATTTCCCACTCCTAAAATTGTAGAGATGTCTCGAATAATGAAAAAAAAATTAACACATTTTTTTCCAACATAAAATAAGGTTTCTGTAAAACCTTGACCTCATAGTTGGATTGTTGGAATGTTTTTTTTTATCACCAATTATTCTGTTGTAGGAAGGCAATGCTAGATGATTCTTAAGCTATACACTCCGTGTGTATGGGCGTATCGTAATGGTTAATGGGTAACTACATAATTATGTAAAACACACAGAATTTTAATGTTCAAACCCAAGTGAGCGTTTTATAAGATTTGGAACGTGCCCAGTCTACATGGCGTTTGGATCTCTGTGTGACATCAGATATAGGAAAAGATTGTCTTGTATGCATATAGCATGAAATCACGACAAGTCGTCGTCATAGTATCGATTTCTCCTTTGAAACCAGTTTTCCACTATTATTGATAAAACATTTAATTTTTCGGTAAACTGTTCACTAAACTCATGGGGCTTGGCTAAAGTATTTATGTATTTGAATAGTTTAATTTTCATAAACAATAGTCTAAGTTACTAAAAAAAAAAAAAAAATGATTTTATGCATTTCATGAGACCGTTCAATTATTTTTTTTTTGTCACGAATGTGTTTCTAAATTCAAACTATGCCTTTGTTATTTAACTTTATATTGAATTGTACAATTTGGCTCATCTGGAAACTTGTTACAAACAAACAATATCTTTAAATTTAACCGATTATGTCAAAATCCCATCATTTCCCAATATTTGCGTTATGTCCTACAGTACTTGGTGCAAGGGCATAGAGGTATATGCATGGACTTCAAAATAATATAATTATAATAATGTAAGGTGTTTGATGCGGTCAGACGATGTGACAGCCTTGCAGTAAGACTTAGTCACAGTGGGGTGATCTCAGAGTAAATGGCCTCAGAGCGAGCTAACCCCACAATGAGATGGACTGATATGTGTGAGATTAACTCAAACTGAGATCGCTTCAGATTGAGACGGTCTCATGTCATAGAGATTGTCTCAGAGTGAGACGGCCTCACGGTGAGATTGACTCAAAGAGAACTCGCTTCAGAGTGAAATGGTCTCACATATAGAGATTGAGAATAAGACGGCCTCACCGTGAGATGGACTGAAAGTGAGACTGAATCACAGTGAGATCGCTTCAGAGTGAGATGGTCTTAAGTATAGAGATTGTCTCAGGTGAGACGACCTCGGAGTGAGGTGGTCTAATGTAGAGATTGTCTCAGAGTGAGATGGCTGAGATTGACTCACCACAGTGATAAGATCTCTCAGTGAGACGGCCTCGGAGTGAGACTAGTATAGACTGAGATTGACCTATGGTGAAAATGAGAATGGTCTCAGCGTTGTTTGGCATTATACAGTGCGATGGTTTCAGTGTGAGATGGTCTCACGGAAAAATAGCCTCTAACCGATTCCGTCGGTGTCGAGGACACTGCTTACGTTTTATAATCCAAAAAAGACTTTCGCATTCAAACAATGCACGGTATTTATATACTTCCGTTTTGCTTTGTTTCTGATGGTGTATTCGGGATTTAATCCAAAAGAAGCGGAGACTAGTAAAGGCATTATTTCTGGATTCTACCATTTGTGTATGCTGTGGATGTTGTATGAAAACATAATACTGAGTGAACAATCGTGAATGTACCCACCTAATCAGAGCATTCATTCCAACTGCCTCTAGGCTTCTTTGCACCGCTTTCCATGATTTTTCCAGGCTGAATTTTTGTCGAGCTGTTAAGGGTAGTCTTGGGTCTGTCGGCGGTGGGGCGTCCGGTTCAGGGATGCCACCGGCTGTACCGTTTCTGGTCCTCTCCTCCGTAACGGATGAAGCACAACCCATTTAGTTTTTCTGTTTTTCCCGTGAAATATCTACCGAGCTTCAAGGAAAACAGTGTTTAAATTGCCACAGAAAACACGGGCGGCATATTAAACAGCCCGCCATATTTTGTTTTGCGGTCGCTGCAGCATCTCTTGATTTGTGCGGCCACATCTTCCGTCCCAATCTCCATTTATGGACAATAGACACATTATTTTATAAGGAACGAAGTGATATCCAGGTCCAATAACAAAATAAATTAAAAAACGTCTTCCAATTAACCGCAGCACGGCATACTTATGCCAGTAAGCAGAAATCAATTAAATTGTTTCTCCAACCATAATGTATTACTAAACGGGCAGTATTTTTTGTGCTGTGTGCTGTGCGGCAATCGGCTAACCGGCTGATGACCCGTGTGTGTAGGAGTATGACCAATGCTTAAATCCTGATATTCATCTGATCCTACCATTCACATACAGCGGTCGTCGTTATTCCTGATTCCACGAAGTACTTGATATACCACATTTTGGTTTGCAAAACAATGATGAAATTATAAATGCAGAGATATTAAACCGTGTATTGATGTATAGCCTTCCCCTGGTGTTAGCATCGGTCCATTGACATACGCTGAGTGTTGTTGTGGATAAAAACCTCAGAGACAACTGTGGTAAAGTCGGTACGACCATCACCGTTATACTCCATACATTATGATTGGTGCATCGTCCTCTACGGTACAAATGCAAGTCAAGCGTGATATCATCGCTTATTGTTGTTAGCTTGGTTGCTAGGTAGTTTATTAACATGCATTTACCCATTTCCTTTTAGTACGACGTCGCCATCATGAAATTCAGAGTTAGAGTCAGGCTTTCGGTGACACTAAAACAAACAATCAGTCCCAATCACATAAAAAAACCCTTTTTTTGAATGTGTTCAAACACATACAGGTTCTCTGCTAGAAGAATGTACAATGTATTGACATTAATTTTAATCTCAAGGATGTAGTTGGAAACAAATAAAAAAAAGAGGGAAAAAAATATGAATCAACAAATTTAAAAGTATAATTATTTGTAATTATTTAACGGACCTTGATAGAAATAAAAGTGTTATTTTGGTTCAACAAACATTTAAAAAACCAAAACAAAACAAAACAAACAAAAACAGGCTAGAAAATAACTGAGGGACTCGAGCGTGTAAGACCATGGAGGAAGAGACTAACATAATAATGTAGGTAAGGGGAAACAATGGTTGTCACTATTGTTAAAAAGGGCATGTCACTCTAAACGACTCAAACCGAACAGCGCCCTCACATTTCCCGACTACTTTGTAAATGTTGAACATTTCAGTTAATATCAGCCCCTCCGGCCCACAAAGTGGAATAAATAAAAAATAAATAAAAATAACACTTCAGCTTCCCCGGTTTAAAGGCGTTTCATTACGGTTTGAATTGTTTTAAAAAAAAATGATAGCCTAGCTTACGGTGAAGTAAAAACACATAATATTTGTCTTTTTTGTGCACGAGTGAGCAATCATTTAACACAAACACACGAAGTAAACAACGGTTTACTAAGACCGATGGGGACGTTGTGCGCCCTCTTGTGTGCCTTTTTGAAGCCATGGCTTCAGTTACGGCTTCAACTTTGGCTTAGGCTTTGGCAGCAGTGTGAACTTTGCTATATTCAACAAGGCTTCAAAAGAGCGTGAAGCCAAAGTCGAAGCCTAGTTGCGATTTCGAAAAGGCTTGACTTGTGTTATGTAAGTTCCAATCTACGGCATTCGGGCATCAGCAATCCGCCGATACAGCTGGAGGGATAGAGGTTATTCTGCTGCTGGGTCTGTTCTCGTAATCGTAGGTAACTGTAAGAAAAATTGACATAGTAGGGCTAATAACTGTTTTATCGACATTAGTTACTCTAGACCTACTTCATGTTATATTATTAGGGCCTTCTGTCGTAAACTTTCATGTGATTGTGAGGTGACGTGCTTACTCCGATCCATCCATGTGTATGGTTGGTAACTTGTCAAGTTGTGACTGTGGTGGTAGCTGTATCTGTTCCTTCCGCCATGATATAACATAGACAACTTACATTTACATTTTACGCGCAATACAGTTAAATGGGGACGCACACGCTAAGACGTGGAAAGAGGTGCATGCAAAAGTTGTCACTATCAAGACCAGCATGCACCTCGTTTCACGGCATAAGGCATGCGTTCATTACTGTGTTGAGCCTAAAACAAGTAAAATGTATTTGTGAAGTTGTCTTTGTAAATTGTAGTCCAAGTTACTGGACGCGTATAGACAGTACAACACTTTTTAACATTTTGACATTATCTGACATATGTGTCCCAATGTTTTGACCTCTAAACTGACGGCGCCATATGCATTAAGGTTTATTTGGGAGATTGCTGTAAAATGAGAATGAGTGTCTCAATAATTTATGGTCTTAACGTGCCTAGTCTTAAATAAACTTACCTCGTCTTTACAAAACCTAGTCTTAAACGTACAGATCTCTTGGCAGTCTCTCCATGTTGGGCTAATGCCATTTTTGGTCTCTGAAACTACACTCCCACATCCGCAGAACACTATCGCATTGTGCAAATTAATTTTAAAAATATTGTTATGAAGTTGAAAGGAGAGAAACAATGTTTTTTGATTTCACTTTAGGAAACTGAGGTGTGAGATGGAGAAAACATTTGTCATGTGCTTAAAATGCCAGAGATATCTTGGTCAACTCGTCACAAGGTCTTTTTCATCACAAAATCAAAGGTATGTGTACAGTCGTGCGTTGTTATTATTCCATCACTTGCCTGATGCTTTGCTCTTTTAAGGGCAAGGCAGTTTTTCCTTAATAATGGGCACCTCTGTTTTTGAATTTCTACAAGAACATTTCAAGGGCACCAAGGCAGTGCCTAGGGAGCATTGAGGCAATTGCCTCTGTGAAGTATCAGACCTGACAACGTTATTTATGTTTTGGATAATGAAACAAAAGGGCTCTTCAAATAGAAGACAGTAGTGCGCCTGGTAGAAGCTCAGCAAAAGGTTTCACAAGTGATTGAGCTCATCCAGATTAATAAGGCAGTTTTGCCTACAGGTGACCTCAATCCTCCTCTATCCTCCTCTCCTTTATCACTTCACACCAACATGCTTGGACGTAGATAAGATTGGAATGCCTGACCCAGTGATAGGCAATTGTTATTTGGGCCTGCAGCCCTCAGTCCTTCTTAGTCCTTCATTTTGGCAAAGAGGATCTAAGGCCTTGTTACAAGATGAAAAATCTCTGTGTTGGACACGGGTCCGACCCTTGTAAGTTTGACAGACTTTTCACACTACAACCTTTCAATCCGGCGTTGACCCATGTAGACTGCTCAAAACCAACCCTGCTCGAGAGGTGGGTTGACCCATGTAGAGATTTACACGTGCAGAAAAAAAAAGCTGATTTCACGTGGGGCAGTGTGAAAGCAGAGCAGATTTGAACCGTGTTGAAATTTTATGAAGTCAGTACAGATTGGAACCATGTAGCTTTCGGCATGGATCAGAGCTTGCTAGTGGGGCTATAGGAGTGTTAGGGTCTGACCCCTTGAAGCATCCTACAAGAAAACCAGAATATACTCGGAAATCTGGATTAAGCTGATCATGATTTACTTGCATCATTTTAGTTGCCAAAGTGAATGATTTTAACATGATTTGTTGGTTTATTTTCATTCACTAAGTTTACTACAGAAGAACTACTATGAGGTATTGGGTGTTAAGAGAAATGCTAGTCCAAGTGATGTTAAAGCAGCATACATCGATCTCTCAAAAACAGTAAGTCCACATTTTTAGGAAAAAGATGGTAAAACATTCTTGGGAAATATGTAATATTCCATTCTATACAACACACACACAGATCCTTGTCAATTGATTGGTGGAACACACGTCACGTGCCATCCTTTATTTGGCATACTGCTCCGACGTTGGACCGTCCAATTTGGATAATTATTGGGCGGTGAATATTATCACACCCTGCGTATTGTGTTCTAACTCCCTGTATCGTGCTACTTTAAGCTGTGCTTCAAATTTGCTTGGAGACAAAATTGTTATCAAGTGCAGGAGTGGAATATGGAAAATAGCTCGCCTGTGTCCCAAGGTTGGAGCCTACATGTAGTCGCCCACATTGTTTTGAAGGTTATTTTAGAATGTTCAGAGTGTGGGGTGTATGAGGAACTGAGTCTATCTTGTGTTCAAATGACAAGGATCTATGTGTGAGTTATATAAAACAAATACTGAATGCATTTCGTTCGTGCATTGTCGTAGAATATAATCACTTGCTGAAATCTGGCTTTCCCATTTCCAGATAGTCCAGATCTCACCTCTTGATTACATTCTGCGATAAAGCACTCACATGCATTCAATATTTGTGTATTAGCGTACACGGCTGCATAAGACAAAGTACATGTCCCTAATAGACTGTACAAGTCTAGAGAGTATTTGAATGTTTTGGGGAACCATGAATTTCCATCCTTGTACATTGCTTAGAAGGAAGCAAATCAACTGTTTTAACCTCAACAGTCCCTATTCCATCAAACTCCAGTTTGGGTGTTGAGTTACCCTATGGTGTTAGAATTTGTTAGAGTGGGGAAGGATCCAAGTAAATCACTCTGGGGAGTTAGGGTTGGGGCCCAATGTTCAAATACAGGCACTATAGATGTACACGCGGTATAGGTGGGCATAAAAATAGGTCATCATGCTTTTATGAGTTCATGAAAAGATGGGTTTGTATGTTTGACTGATGATTGTATTAATTTACCAACACTTTAGGAAACTATAACTAGTGAACTAGTAAAGTTTGCGGGTACAACCTTGTAAAAAGCTCTTTTGGGAGGAGTGGTGGCTCTGGAAAGAGCCGGTGTTGTATCGACGTCTCGAACAGTATACTCTGCTTGTCTGCAGGAGACGACGAACAGAGTTTCTCCTAAAGATGAGCACAAGATAGTTTTCTATCCTTCACACCATTCAAAGCTTCAAACATCACCTACCAACACTTTGATTACAACTATTGCATCCCAGCCCTGATATTACGGATTTGTAATTGTTCTATTCTATGTTTCAGTTACACCCTGATGTAAACCCCCAAAAGAGTGATCAACACCATTCATTTGTTGAACTCAACCAAGCCTATGCAGTATTAAGTAAATCTCTCTCAAGAAGGGAATACGATTTAAGCTTGAATAATCCTTCAGGCACACGACGGGTAAATCATCATGCCAGAGCAGCTACTCCAAGTGATCCTTATGGTACTCAACAGGAAGCCCATCATGATTGGTAAGAATTTTAATTCATCTGTAAAGTAATGACTCTGATAAAAGATTATTATCTTCCAGTACGCTCAAATCCTTCAATCAGATTGCTTAATGGGAGTGTGATAATAAACCATATCATACTCCCAAGTAGTCTATATTGCACTCTGCGTATTGTGAGTATCATTCATCGCAGACAGTATACAGACAGTGCAAAATAATGTTCTAAACTTTATAAGCTGTATTTTGTCCCGTAGACTGGAAGATAAATTAGTTATCACACGCGCTTCTGCTTCCCATATTGGGACGCAGAAGAGCTATATTTTCCCGTATTCCACTGGCGCGCGTGTAATAACTAATAATGTCTCAATTGTAACCCTACTCACTAACTTTGCTGCTAGCTATCTAAAAATTTTCTACTGTGGGAATGCAAAAGTTGGCTAACTTTGCAGTTAACTTTGCTGCCAAGTCCAAAAGTTAGCAGGGAAAACTTCCGTTGCTATTTCAACTTTTCAGGGAATTTTGATACTTTACCCGCAGTCAAAGTAATTTAGCAGTGTTTTTTGAGAATGTAAATGCCCTCAGCTGTAAACATGATTTCAGCTGGATGTTATGACACCATGTATTTTTACTCCTGGGCGAGTTCCAAGTAAACATTTTTCTCCTCCGTTGTCGCAAAAATTCTTTGAGTTTTACAACTAAATCATACTCGTAGCACAGAAAGAGTATAAAGATGAAAGAATTTGACATGTTAGGATCCATGGTTGTAAAATCTAAACGATCAGAAAACTTTTGTACAGCTTTTGTATACAAGGGTTGATTCATATTGTTTTCAAGAAAGCAGTAGTTACAAAATGAGCAAAATTCTGCATTCTCAAAAGGTGGAGTGGGTCTTTAAATTGAGCCAGCTATGACATAAACATTGATGCGTTGACTTTTTTCAATGTATGTAGGTATCATGAGATGGGTACATTCCACAGAGGTAGACCTTCAGGTGCATCAGATAACTATTATGGTATCAAAGGTATACACCGAGTAAGCAGCAAGTATATCTTATTTGGTTGCATAGTCTTCATATGTGCAGGAGCTCTTATGCATTACGTCATCTTCAAGTAAGTGTCTCAAACGCATCTCAATTTATTGCCAAGAAGGCATTTAATGTAATATGTCAGTCAGACTTGTCCTCATCTGCTTTCTGCTATGTTGCAGGCAATGTTGCAGGCATGCAACTTTTCATTGGATCCACGGATTTCTGCATTAAAAAAAAAAATGTTCCTCAAAAATATGCTCGAAAAAATATAAATTGTGAGTAATTATGCCTGTGGATTTTTTCCCCTCAGAACTTGTTTCCCCTCAAAAAGTACTGAGCATTCAGTGCTTAAACACATTACAGTATGGGTAAAAAATAATTAATATTGTTTACCAGATTACCAAGAGTTGAAAAAAAAGAACTTTCACTGTTGCGTGCTTACTTAATATAACACATGCATTAAAGGAAAGAAAAAAGTCTGGCTTGGGGGTTGTGTATGTGTATATAAAGCGTTTCAGTCTGGACACAGACTTTGTGCATTGTACAGCATTCATTCTATAATAACCAACCATCTCTATATCGCACACTCACAGGGGTTTTGTAGAGTCTGGCTCCACAGTCTTTCAAGTGTTTGACATGTGGGGATGTGACAGCATTGCAGATGCTATGAGAGTTTCATCTGCATGCGCACATGCTGTATGAAAACATCGCCATGAAACCATTATCAATCTTAAAATGACATTATCAATTTCACAAACACTGCTGTTAAAAGCACAACAAATTTGTGGAAATGGGATTGGATGGGAAAACAAATAGATGAGACTCAACTGTCATGTTTTAGAGATGAACATGGCAGCTGAGGAATATAGTTACACTATCACATACAAAATTGTATGCAAATTATTTTTTAAGAATCCCAGCATCAGCTTTATCCAAAAAGTTTTTAACAAAATAGTCATTAAATGCTGAGAATGTAATAAAATTCAAATTTGTTAGGGGCCCTAAAGTTGACTCCAGAACCAATGGACCAATGGGTACATTCAGACACAGTTACTAAAGTTAGACCAGAACCGGTCTAACTTTTACGAGCAGCAGGGAAGCTGTTGTTAAAAATAAAACCTTGCATTCGGACAACAGTCTAAAGTGGAACCAGATACAGTTTTAAGAGGTCAACACAGCATCATGACCCAATATACAACATCTGGTATATTTACAGGTGAACAGTCACCCGGGTTGACTTAAAACCGGATGTCATTCTGTCCACACGCCGTGTTAAAAGATAAACTCGATCAAAGTGGTTTAACTTCGGACCGTTCCTCTGGACGGTCTAAGTTTTGGGTTTAGACCTGTTCTGGTCTATCTTGTTTTTTCATTCAAACGCAAAAGAGTTAAACTAGAACCGGTCTAAGTTAAGTTGTATGAACGACCTCATAGTCATGTTTAGCAGTGCACGCGCAAAATTTGTTGAGCTTGTCAAATTTCCTTTGTTTTTTGGATTGATGAGTTGCACGGCTGTCTTACCCATCTACCTGTACATGTACTTTGAAGTCCTACTATATTTTACATTAACTTCCAAACATTAAGGAGCAGTAATTTTTGTTTAGTAATACATGTAGTTGGGACAAGATCAGAAAACGTAATTTACAGCTACAGGAGTTTTCGACTGAGGTGTTTTTCTTTTCAGCATTTTGAGTCTCTAGTTCTAAGCACTCTGAAAAGTTATCAGTTTGTTTAAATTTGTATGTTGTCATAGCCTAATTTATTCAACAAGAAAAAATAAAGTAAATCTTTGCTACTGGTTGAGGAAAAGCATTGATTTTTGTCAGGTACAGCTTTCATAAAAAAAACTAGGATGGCTGTTAATCTTTTGTGTTTGTTCTAGAAAATTTCCCGACTATTTCAGATTTCCATCAAGAACTTGTCTTGTATGGTTCCAGCGACTACAGATATTAATATGGCATTATTACTGTTAGTCAAAAGTTTTAAAATAATCATTTTTGGATTTGCAGACCTGATTTACCACCTTTTAGGCCTACTCTTAAGTAATAGGCCTAATACACTTGTTCAAACTAGGAATCCGTAAAAACAGTTGTTAGTTGACAAATTAGCTTCTAACTAGTACATCCCTGCCCCTCCCAACCTATTTGGGCCTTTTTTTTAAATTATTTTTATCTGTTTTGCAGGCAAAGTAGTTCTTATGCATTGAAGAGACAGGATGCAAAAGACAGAAGAATATCCATCATATACAATGAGGCTAAATCCAGAGCAATGTGAGTATTTGATTTCTTTCTGCGAGGGCTTTGAACTCGTATTTCACTTCACCTCTCATAAGTACCTCTCAACATCAGTTCAAAGAAAGTAAGAAAGATTTTTTTTTGCAGCATGTTCCTTTACATGTGAGCAATTAAAGCCTTGCCCAGAGCGGTTGCACTATTTCCTGGAAATTGTTTAGCGCTGCATTGCTTTAGTTTGCTGCCAGCGATAGTAGAGTATTGTCATGTCGGAGATCCCTGCCACTACCTGCATATTGCAACAGTATCATAGAGTACAGTGTACACTTGTGTATGCTGAGTCTGTACAGTCATCTTACACCTACTGAAAAACTCTCGGTTTCCAGGCGGAGTTTATTTATGCTAATTTAGCCTGAAGCGTACTCTCATTGGCTACCTTTGTTTGAAACACATACAGAGTCTGGTGGAGCACAATGGTGCAGTCTATTAAAAAACAGCTGATTTTCAAAATGTTTAGGGGAAGCGGACAAACCATTGTCAAAGAAAACACTGGAGTGCTTTCCGCTATTCTGGGCAAAGGTAGTCCAATCCCAGGTTGTAGATCGCCGTGTTTAATTAGTCTTGCGAATTATTTTTCTAGTCAAAACAAATTACAAGCGAGACAACCCGAACATACCATCATGAGCCGAACTGTCATTACATCATGATAGTCTATGATTGGACATGGTGCAAAAAAAAAAAGCCTCCCAGTAAATAGACATGAATCTTCAAATATCTGATTCCTGTAAAGAAAAGCATAAGCTGGTGTTTTAAGTGGGAACAAGGTTCTATGTGAGCTTCAATGTATGAGGTTGAACACAAAAAACATTTTGGCTCCAAGGTACTTTATATGCAGTTCGTGCATGTGTTAATATTTCTGCTGCAGTGTGTGATGTGAAGTTTGTGAATATTTTTATTTATATTTCATTAGGGTTAAACATCCAACAGCGCGATTAGCGCCAATAACAGGATGAATAGGACACGAGAAGAAATGTCCAGTTTTAGATGTGGGAGGAAAACACCAATGGGAAAAACCCACGCAATCAGGTATGGACTGAAAACCCAGTCCACATAATAGCTGGGGTCTGAGGTGGGATTCGAACCGGGGTTTACAGAGGTGAAAGAAACCACTGAGCTAACCTGATCCCTTATGTGATTCCCGTTGCTTGGTTAGCAGTGTGGTGAAGCAGACTGAAAACCCAGTCCACTTAATAGCTGGGGTCTACAGTGGGTTTACAGAGGTGAAAGAAACCACTGAGCCAACCTGATTCCCTATGTGATTCCTGCAGCTTGGATAGTTGTGTGGTGAAGCGGGCATACTCACCTTAAGAGCCTTGGACACTGGAGGTTTAACTGGGACCCAATTTTATAGAGCTGCTCAAGCAGAAAATGTTGTTTAAAAAATTGTCTGCTAGGCAGAAATGTACAGGATACCAGTCACAAATTGTACATGTGACATGGTAGTTTTGCTGGTGACCTAATGCTGGTAAGCATAATTAATTTTTGCTAAGCTATCTTTTGTGGTTCAGCAGCTCTATGAAATTGGGCCCAGGAATAAACTTGAGTTGTGACAGAAGTTTCTTTTTGAACGCAATATGTTTACATCCCAGCCATAGTACATAGGAATGAGGTGACTTCAATATGAACAATTAGACTCTTGGAAGTATGACTTCACTTCTTTTTGAAGATGCTAATTTTCTTTGAGGTGGTCCTTTATTTTGTTTCCAAATTAATTGCCATGTGGTGAAAAACTACACTTTACTTTGAATAAACAACCTGTTAATTTGGTTCAGGTGAAAATACAAACATTGAATATACCGCAGTATGCTAAATGGACTAATAGATGTCGTGTTGACTAAATAATGCAAGTTTCAGTACCTTTTGCTGGTTTATTTTGTATATTCGTGTACATTCTGAAGTGACAGACTTTTTGATCTGTTGTCTCATTTTGATATCAGTCGTCAGGATTTATTTGAAAAGAGATGGTCTATCTTATGGGAGTGCATTTTTACTCTTTTTGCAAAAAAAAAACATCAGCATATGTTAACTCGACTAAACACTTCCTCAGAAGATTCATACATTGTGGAGAAAACTGATATAAAAATGAGTTGATGCAGGGTAATCTATCAATGAATTTACTACATTTTAGAAAACGTGTTTAATTTATTTTTTAGGCAAAACGGTAACAAGAAACAAATGGAGCTACTAAGAGCAAGACAAGAAGAATTCGGCCTGCAGAAGGACAGCGTCAGTGGAAAAACCTAAAAACAGCCCTAAAAGAGGTACCATTTTCATTCACACAAGTTCAATTTTTCTGCACAAATGAATGAATAGAAATCCTCCAACATGTGTTCAGTGTTGTGGCTGGTTAGGGACAGGGTTGCCTTAGTATGATTAGGATAAATTGTCTCCACTCTTGGTTATACCAACTGCCTACCAAGAAGGCCGTTGTGGACTGAGATATATACCCGACCACCCTAGAGATCCTGTCCCACCAGACAGAATTGCTTTAGTATATATAGGATAAATTGTCTCTTTTCTTGGTTATTCCATCTGCCTCCCAAGACAGCCAGTGTGGACTGAGATTCAATCCCCACCATCCTAGAGATCCTGTATCGCCAGTCAGGGTTGCCTTGGTATGATCAGGATAAATTGTCTCATCTCTTGGTTATCTGCCTCACAAGACAAAGACTCTGTTCTCCCACACCACCCTAGAGATCCTGTCCCACCAGACAGGATTGCCTGGGTATATTTAGGATAAACTGTCTCCTCTCTTGGTTATCCCATCTGCTTCCAAGACAGAGATTATGTCCCATCACACCACACTGGAGATCTCGTAATTTAGTCTCTAGCGAAAGCATCTAGGATCCTGTATTCCCAGTCTGATAAAAAGACCAATGGGAAAGGATAAAAGAACAACATTACGTTGGTCCTAACATTTCGTTCCAGAATTGGCAACAGTAAATATTAGGCGTAAATCATTAATCTTCATCTGATGTAGCTGATCAATTGGAAAGTACTTGTAGAATTACTTGTAAGTTTGTATGTAAAGAGATGCTAAACATACATGAATGAGCAAAAGAAGATACTGACGTCATTTGATCATATTGACGAAGGTACTGTGAAGTTTGAGTAAATGTATGCATTCAGAAATATCTTTTGATGTGCTGATATATTAGTGAACATGCCAACCACATAGGAAAAGATCGTCGTTTTCTGTGATGTTCCATACTGCAACAATGAAACTACAAGGGAATGCAATCACTTCCTTGGAAAATTTGTGTTTAGAACGAGATTGATTAGGGGAGGCTAAATCAACCATAGGGGGATGGGGGGGGGGGGGGGGGGGAGGCGAGGTCGGCAAAAGAAAACACTATCTTTAGGAATATTTTCTTCATATGTCTAGAAGTATCCACTGCAATGAAAAAACTAGTGGGTTCAATTGGTTTGGAAGACATATTTTACACAATGCTTGAATGGGAAAATTAAAGTGTGTTTATGCTGGTTCCATTATTTGCAATAAGGAGATTTAACTAAATGCTCTCAGTAAGTAAGAAGGCCTAATTTTTACGGAGTGTTTTATGGATTGTTTTTATTCTTTAATCAAGGTTTATTAATGTATTATTAATATTTTGTTAATTGCGTTACCATAAACCGTATGTACACACTAGGCTTTGTACCTACTGGTAGAACACGGTGATATTCTCTCAGTATGAGTGACACTTAATGATAGAATGGGGTGGGTAAGTCTTGAATCACACTTAGTTACCACTTAAAGAGTTATACAATATTTTTGAGTGCAATTTTTTTTCTTTTTTTTTCGTTGGTGTGTTCAATTGAATTTTTATCGCTGTTTGTATTAATTTAAACAAATTACAGCAGGGTTCCTCTCATGGGAAATGATGAGTAGGATTCATATCAGGATAAGTCCTAATGTTAAACCATTTTGTTAGTAGGAATGTTTTAATCTTACCAGAAATGGCTGTTGGTGCTACCACGTTAAGGTATTTATCATTCTGAGAGTCAGTCAGGAACATTTACAATATAAGTGGAAAATAATTCTGAAAGTATGTTTTTTTATTTACGGAATATTTATTTATATACATTTTGGTTTTTAATAGATTCTTTCTAATGCTAAATCCTCATGAAAGCATACCGTGCGTACTTTGTGACGCTTTTGAAATGTTTTCATTTTTATTAAGTAATATTGCTGACTGACAAATGTAAAGAAATGTGTAGATAAAAACAAATTAACTGAGTAAAATCTGATTCTATTTCTTGTTGACAAAGCAGGGGCAAACACACACACACACATACACACCCTTACATATGGCAGTTATGGGGTCCTCCTATTGTTGTTCTATTTTTCCCTTTTTCTGAAGAATTCCTCTGTGGGGTAGCACTAGAACAAAGAAAACCTTATTGGGGGCGCATTGTTCCATTGTGTAAAGTGCCCCGTAAGTTGGTGAGTGTAAAGGCACGTGCACACACCACAGAGAAAGTACCACAAATGGCACTTGATAATTACATTCAATTTCAAAATAAACACTGCATGATATAAAATGACCATAGTAAGTAACAACAGCTTGACAAAACTTATGATGCCCAGTTGTAAAAGTTACTCATGTAATTCTGATATTTTCAGTTTAGGTGGCATAATAATAATACCCAATCTGTGATGAGAAACGGCAATAAAAGTAAATATTTTCTTAATTTTAAAAATTGTGAATGAAAAATAGATCTTATTCCAAAAACTATAGTTTCTTCTTACAACCATATATTTAAAAAAAAATTCTATAAACAGGTAGCAATCTAAGAAAACTTTGCTAATTCTGGACTCAAACCCTGACCTCTGAATACTGTATGAGTGCTCTACCATCTGAGCTAACCAGCCCTATGTTGATGGGCTGTTCATTTATGCCAATTTTCTATTTGTCTGTGGGGCCAGGTCAGAGCCTATGAATCATATTTACTGATTGGCTAGGGTTCATGCCCCAGCTATGATACAACTTTGGTAACAGCAGTAGTTGGGATCAAACAAGGGGATACACACTTTTTATGTGGTCGTAAGTAAATAAATGAGGGAATATCTCACATGATATTTTTTTTTTTTTAAGATAAGCTGAGCGGGACTCGAACCCACAACCTTTCAATTGCCATACAATTGCCCAACCAATTGAGGTGACCAGCCTTAGGGCCATGTCACACAGGGCAAGTTACCGGCAACCACTTCCAGGCTGTCTCCAAGAAGAAGAAACATCCACATGTCAATTTCCACACAATTAATTGTCTTGGGGACAGAAAGACACTGTTAATAAAATGTATCTTGTACTACCAAAGTGCTCCTTTTGCTTGCAGCGCAGCTGGTTGCCTCCAAGTTGCCTGTAAAAGTTGCCCTGTGCGACAAGGTCCTTATGCTAGTGGGTGGTCCACAACGGGTCATACGCTTTTTTTATGTGGTTGTACTCAGAAGAGTATATTTACATTTTGCGCAGTATAAATTACCTTTATCATTACATTAGTTGGGGGGAGGAGGGGGAACGCTTGAAATAATTATTAAAGATGCATTGCCCGTGTTTGAATGAAAGGACTGAAAGATTTATTTTCACATGTGAACGAATTTAGGATGGTTATGTGTTTGTCTGACCAACCATAGATCACTGATGTTTGAAACTATAGATAAAATCATGTTTTGGGGGTTTTTTTATTGGGAGGGGGACATTCTGTTTGGCTGAAGACCTGATTGCTTCGTTCTTGAAAGGGCAAGGGCACTCAGGCATTTTCTTCTTGATAAATGCCACCTCTATGAGGAAAGTGTAAATTTCTATTGGAACATTTGAAGGACGCCAAGACCATGACCAGGGGCAAGAGAGACAAATGCCTCTGTTGCCTCTATAAAATATCAGGCCTGCCAATCATGCAGTATAAATGAAATGAATAATATGAATATTTCATGAGACAAGTGCTTTGTAGGTTTTGTTTTTGACGATGACATGATTTGCTGTCTGTTACATTCCAAGGTAAGTTGCCTCAAAGGTAGCTTCAAATATAGCCTGATCAATCTTAAAAGTTTCTCACAATAGTTGAAGCTCTTAGTTACATAAATGATGAGCTGAACACATCACCAAGGTTTCAATTGAAGTTGGGGTTTCATGGCCGAGTGGTCTAGCACTTCAAACTCTAATTCTGATGGCCTAGTCAATGGAGTGTAGGTTCAATTCCTTGTCATGATGCTTCTTGTGTCCTTGAGCAAGACACTTGACCATGAATTGCTTAACCCAGGTGTGTAAATGAAACTTATGAGGGTTGAGACAGTATTGTATTGGATTACCCCTTTAGCATTAATATAAGCAGCTTGAGTTTGATTGCTACCCAGGGAGTTGAGAAAATTTGAGGAATGGTCCTATTGTTAAAAGTAAAAAGTTCTACCCTCTCATATTATTTACTCCAGCAAATGAGATTTCATAAAAGGAGCTCCCCCCCCCTCAAAAACAAGAACAAAAATAACAACCAAAACATACAAAGACAAACCCCCTCCCCAAAATAAGACAAAGAAAGCAAACAGGATGTGGGTCCTAGTCCGGGTCATAACACTTGTGTCATGAAGCAAGACACTTAACTATAATTACTTCAAATAGGGGAGAGGCAGTTGTGTTTGTTTCGCAACAGATTCGTTTACCCCTTCTTGTTCTTAGCTGTGCTGTGAAGAGACTTGCATTTGTATCTCATGTCATGTTTCTGCACATTGGGGCAGGCTTCTTTCTCTTCTGTAGCCCACACCTTGGGTGGCCTTTGGGCCTTCTGATGGGCAACTTGCATTCCGAAAATATAATAATAATAATTTAAAAGTGAATTTAAAGTGTTTAAAATAAAATGACTTTTATTACTAGAGCTTGAACCTGCGACCTCCGGATTTAGTATGTGCCCATGCACCAGTTATAAATCCGGGGGTTGCAGGTTCAAATCTCGCTCTTGTCAGTTTTTCTTTTTTTGTATTTATTTATATGTACCCGGTCATTTTCCCTTCTGGTTTATTACTTGATAAAATTAAATTAAAAAGTAAGCAAATAAATAACTACAAAAATCACAAGACAGACACACACATCTTGTTCTCTGAAAGTGAAAAACCCTTGATCATTTCACCGCACAGGTTCACTGTAATCTGGGGGTGAAGTTTGAGGAATTTCCGGAAGGATATTCCAGCAAGTTATTAGTCAGACATCTATCATTGCAAATTTGTAGGGGTTAATTTGCAGTGGTGTTGAATGAGCCATTAGCTTATTAATGTCCCCTTGGAGTTGGCGGATTGAAGTCTGGTCTAATATCCTATGGGGAAGACTATTGGCATACTTCAGTGTCACCCTACCAGATAGACTTTGTGACCTTGCTATGCAGTATGTACTCCAGTGCATGTACTGCCTGCATACCGATCTTAAAGATTTACTGGTGGTATTTCTTAAATTATTTCCACATCTGATGGTGTTCATGTGTACTTCAGCAAGTCAGAGTAAATGTACATCACTTCAGTTTGAGCTGTGAAATTAAAGTTGTTTCAAAACTTCACTTCATGAAAATAAAAGTATGAAACAAATGCATAGAGATTTGAATTGGAATCAATATATACTTAAGAAAGTAACATTCTTAGAGATCAGATGGTACTTTTGGAAGTATGGGAGTCTAAAATGCAAAGTGATTTTCTTGAATTGTTCACCTTGTTAACAGCTGTGTTTGACTGTAGGAGTCAGCCAACGACAAATCACTTGGGCTTTAGTGGCATAATGGAAAATATCCTACAAACTTGAATAATAAACATATAATAAATGAAATCTGTAGAGTTGAGTGATAGATAGGGTATATGTGGTGATGTTTGACAGCCTTGGCTGGAACGAGGTATTATCTATGACTCCAGTGGCATAACCTGGGTGAACTAGTGTTTTCTACTAAGTGTAGATTTTCTGTCTTATGGGATTGGTATTTCTCTGGAGATTGTGTACAGTTGTGGTTATAAACGAGTTACTGGCACGCAACATAACATGGTCTCATGCTATGTGAATTTACTGAAGATTCAGTCCAAATGTTGGAACTCAATAATATCACCTTGGATATTGTTGGTTGGGGAACATTTTAATAACAGATATATGTTGCTCAATGTATAACTTTAGATTTGGGATGATGCAAAAATCATTCGCTTCTATCTGCAAAGATAACTGTTGCTAATACTAAACATATATATCAAACATTTTTTTTTTTTAATATTTCATTTTTTATGAAGATTAAAAAAAAAAAAAAAAGAGCATTTTACATGCATTTTAGACCGTTTTCCTTGTAAACAATAAAATATGTCCACATGGAATTAAAGTTCCTTTTTGAGGTACCAGCCATTGCTGTACCATAAAACAAAATTATTTTCTTAGTGAAGAATAAGTTATGCAGCATCACCATCATCAATCCACTACAACTTCACTTGTGATTCAGTCAGACTTTTGAAACATATAAAGTCAAGTGTGAAATGACATGAAACAATCTGGTCCAATACACACATTGTTTTGTAACGTTAACATTGTGTTGGTTTTTTTTTTTTTTTGGGGGGGGGGTTAATAAGTAATTTTGTTCAGTCTTTTGAAATTTGTTAAAGTTTGAGTTAAGCACTCAAAGTAGAACATTTGAATAGTTCAACCCAAGGTCGGATGTTTATAACTTGTATCTTTCAAAGCCATTGTATTTTTTTTCTTCTCATGACTAATGAAGTTTGTCAAACTGATTGTTGTAAAAGTTATGAACATGTTAAAAAAAAGGAGTAAAGTTCAATGGACACATGTCACTGTCTCTCACTGTGACTAAGATCAGAAGCGTTGCTCATTTTTAGAGAATTAATTCATTTGACTGACGTCCATCATCATAACTCAGTGAATCATACCACTGAAAAACAAACATAAAGTTATATCCTCAAGTTTTCAAAGCATTGTGACTAGTTTATAGAATTCTCTACTTCACCTTGACTTTTCCCACTTTCTGCATGATTTCCACTTAACAACGGAAGTGATGTGGATTCAACGCCAATGGCAAAATCTTTCAAGCCTGCCAAGTGTTGCAGCAACAGTTCTGCAGTGCAGCTGCGCACTGTGGACTAGTAATTAATAAAGGTTAGACAGGATTTGCACAAATGCAGCAGGGAAATAGTACACAGTTATAAGTCATCTTATGTTTATCATTGTACACTTTATACAGGTCGACAGTAGAAACAAAGTAAACCAAGTATCACGTATTCTGACTGTTTGAGCAGTATCTGTTATACTTTAAGGTGTTTGTTCCGATTCCCTTGGCAGTGTGTCCATTTATCATTCAGTAGCTAATAGACCTTATGCACATGACGTCATTTGAGTAGGGCGCCCTCGTCTAGAGGTAAAAATGAGGTTGTTCATTGGCCAATCCTGTGCGCCGCGCGTACAAATCTCTGAGTTTCCATTGTTACATCATCGATTTACGTCTAAGATGGCGGCGTGATGACGTCAATGCATAAGGTCTATTTTGATAGTATCGTGGTGTGAGGAGTTACACAAATCATCTTACCAAACAATATTGTGACCTGTTCAGTTTAGGTCTTATTTCTTAATTTTAACAAATGGAGATCCTAAAAATGCATATACATGTTCATCAAAACTATTTACACAGCTTAAAAGTGGTTTTAAAAATTTGTCGCTTAAAGCCCCAGCTCAACATTGGTAAGAAGACAAATATAAAAGTTCATGGATTTACATATACCTTACACGGTATAAAGATAATGATGGTAGAAAACTTTCCTTGGAGTATTTCTGCCTGAACTGTTATCGTTTATAAATAATAAATGAAATAAGATCCAAAATTAGTTTTCGTCTCAGTGAGACGAAAACTCTGCCTACAGGAATGTATACCAAATGCTGAATGTGTTTTGACCGTTTTCTCCCAAATGAAACAAAACAAAATGAGCTGAAATTTTCACAGGTTGGTTTTATTACATATATCTTGATTTGTGCAGTCAGTTTACCAATGTTGAGCTGGGGCTTTAAAGTACACAAAAAAAGGGCAGTGTGGTAAAAAAAAAAAAAAAAATGCCAGTCCATTCTGATGCTTTGACCATGTGTTCCAATATGTTACTGCTTAAAATCAGTAATGTTCTGTGGCAAATTGCATTTTTTACTATGCTTGGTCTAATTTGGTCGTCTCCACTATACACCTGCTATCAATCCATAAATTCCTAGAAGTGTTGGCTTTCTTCCTGTTGACACATTTTGCATTCCATAATCATAGATGATTGATGAGAAGCTACTGAATAAGATGTTAAAAATATAGCGTCTTAATGTAACATCAATCTTGTGATAAGTACTTATCAATTCCCTATGGAGTAGTGGGCAGCGGAGATGTTTACTAATGGGTACATTTTCTTGATATTTAACTCTGAATAAGAATCTAAAGATAAACTGAAGACAGAAAAGACTGAAGTTGTATTATGAGACAAATCCACACTTTTATTTATCAAAATAATCATAACGGAACACAATGTGCATTTGCATGGTCCGATGTTTTCAGAGCCACAGTATGCCATCGCTCAGTGCATTTTCTAAAATTGAACTATAAATAAGAATCTAAAGATAAACTGAAAGCAGAAAAGACTGAAGTTCTATTATGAGACAAACCAATTGTTCAGGAGCAAAGACAAATTGGTATCATAGACCTCCAGAAATCCACACTTTTATTTTCTTGATATTTAACTCTGAATAAGAATCTAAAGATAAACTGAAGACAGAAAAGACTGAAGTTGTATTATGAGACAAATCCACACTTTTATTTATCAAAATAATCATAACGGAACACAATGTGCATTTGCATGGTCCGATGTTTTCAGAGCCACAGTATGCCATCGCTCAGTGCATTTTCTAAAATTGAACTATAAATAAGAATCTAAAGATAAACTGAATGCAGAAAAGACTGAAGTTCTACTATGAGACAAACCAATTGTACAGGAGCAAAATACAAATTGGTATCATAGACCTCCAGGAATCCGTACTTTTATTTTTCAAAATAATCATAACGGAACATAGCGTGCATTTGCATGGTCCGATGTTTTCAGAGCCACAGTATGCGCCATTTAATTTTACATGCAAAGTTTCCTATAAAATTAGAAGTACTGTATCTTGAGTTCACTCTAAGCAAATTCTATGGATCATGCACTTTGACAGAGAAAATGCAATCTCTTTTAATTCATGACTGTTATAAGTTATTTGTTGGTGGGGAACAGGTTGCCTTCTCAATCCTGTGAATAAGTATCTTATAAAAACTTAATTTTAACTTCGACCCATTTGGCAAAGCAACACTTAATTGATTCTCAGCTGCAATAAGGACTGGGATCAGTCATACCACAGAGTTCATCTGTTTTTAATAGTGCCATGGTTAGAGTGAGGAAAGATCCTAATAACTCAAGAGATTTAAGATTTTAATCTTAAAGGTAATATTCATTGCCTAAAAGATGTATAATGTTGTGAAAAATGTGTGTAGGATAATCATTGTGTGAAGTCATCAGACCAAATGATTTGTATTATAATACAGAATGAAATAGCACTGTAGAAAGTGTTTTTGTGTGTGTGTGAGGCAGTCTGTCATTATGTCAGTTTTGCTTCTGCGGTCTCGACGATCTCCCTAGTCAGAAGCCATGTAGCTGCTCCAAGTTAGCTGTGTTGTGTAGAAGCTTGCCTGTAGAAAGTGGGTGGGAATTTTTTTTCTTTATTTTTTTTCTTTTGGTCAAGAAAAGCTAGAAGATGAGGCATTATGTGAATGTGATTGATAATGTAGCAACCAAGCATTATTGTGGCTGGAAGTTCTTACTAAGTATAAATGCTGTAAGGATAAGCCAGCTTTTTGATGGTATTTCAAAAAAGAGAACAAGTAACTTTCTAACTCTATTTCATTCCAGGTGAAAGTTTTTTTTCTTACAAATGTTTGGTGTTGACTAAACAAGACACACATGTAAACAAGAAAACAAAACAGGAACTATGACAGACTGATTGGTATTTGAACCAACTTCATCTTTTAATTGAACTTTCAGATACCAATTGGGTTATTGTAAAATCAATGTGCTACCTTCCATCAAAAGGCAATTTTTCGCACACTTATAATTGTTTCTATAATTAATAAGAATTAATAATTACATGTATTTACAGGTGGGTTACATGCATACACATAAACCAGGAGAGCGTGAATAGCTTATGTCACACAAACAACCCCTTCACTGAATATGGGATAGGGGTCCAGACTTCATCATACAAATGTCGAAATGAAGTGGGACTGTATCTGCTTGGACATGATTCGGAAGGATCAGCATGACTTCAGGTTATGACTTCAGTTTGATTATTAGCGGTGGCATAACCACAAGGGGCATGGGGGAAAGAGCCCCCCCCAAAAAAAATAAATAAATAAATAAACAAATAAACAAATAAACAAATAAAAAAAATATATATATAAAAAATAAAAAAAATAAAAATAAATAAATAAATAAAACATCTGGCAACGTTACTGGTTATTAGCTGTAGTTGCATTTATGTAAAATAAAATCAAAAAAATCATCAATAAAACACATTAACAATCCAGATTTCCAGATTTTACTTTTCCAATCAGAGCATCCAAACAGGAAAGTGTGTATGGTAAAGACTCCTGCCACCAAGAACTATTGGATGTATTTCAGTTCATCCCTTAAGGTCCCTGATTAATGCTTTAGACCAAGATGTTACCCTCATTTAGGATATGTGCCTTCCTGTGTTACTTAAATCAAGCTTAAGGGATTTCCTTCAACAAATCCCTCGCCTTTTTTATGTCTCCTCTATACAGCAAGCACAAGACTTACAATTCAGATTAGTCTGTACATTACATACTTAGTATTCTTAAATACCTTTATTGGGGTTGGCTGAAATGCATTTTCTTATGAATACTTACAGAAAAATACACTTTTTACAAGCTAGGCAAATTGCGTTCTCTTAAAGAATCATTAACTTACATATACTACAGATAAAAACTTAAGCAATAATAACAAATGGGCTTGAAGAACAAAGCCATTCACTTTTTAAGCATGAATAATTAACATTTTAATTGTAATTGGTTAAAAGGAAATATGACAGTGTTCATATTGGAACCCTGTCTTTTAATCACAATCAGTTTATTCAAATAGTTCATTACTTTGTTAATTTAAACACTTGATCACTGTTTTTGTGCCACTAAATTCCCTCTGTTTTCCATGGTAATTTCATGTAAATATTACTCCAACCGAGTAGCAGCTATTCTAAAAGCTCCACTACTTAATAATTTTTGTCCTGCCTTGTTGTTGGTCATGTACTTGACAGCCAAACATCTACCCAACAATAATGCAACTTTACAAAACAGAAGATGAGTTGCATTTTGGATTAAGTATTACATCAGTTGCCACACTATTAGGATATTAATATTTACATGTGTTTAGTGTGAAAACAACAGAACAATCAAGGATTACTTACAATGTTTTACTTCAAACGATTGCAAAATGCTCTTTGGTGGGTGTTCATCCCCTAGTGTTTTGTACGTAATCCATGTTACTTTTCTTTTAGTTTTGATATCATTGTTTAAGGGCAGCAGATAGTCCTCTGGTTCACATTGTTACTACATGGCGCTTTAACAAACAATTTAGTGACAGTTTACCCCCCCCCCCCCGCCCCCCGCAAGATAAAGGGAAAAAATGATGAGAGAAAAAGAGCTAATGTATAGAAGGGGTTCATACCCCCATGGATCTCCCCTCGACTTTCTTATGTGGTGTAGAAGGGGAAAAACCACAATTTGATGCATACATGTATGTCTGTCACCTACTGGGTTAACAGCTGCAGTTAACATGATTAAGTCATTCACCCAGTGAACAAACATTTTTGCACTTCTATTTTTAAATGTGAATATTTTACTTCAAGGAGAGGTGTTTCAGTAGAGAAACCTTGTTTTATTCTATTCCATGTGACACGTCTCTTTCATTGGTTGAAAAGGACAGCGACAAACCAGGGTCCAACTTCACAGGGCTGCTTTAGCAGAAACTATTTGCTAAGCAAATGAGCAGGATACCAGCCACAGATGGTACATCTGAAATGGTATTTTGGCTGGTAAGCATAATTTTGTACTTCGCTACTTTTTATGCTTAAGCAGTGCTGTGAAATAAGTGTGAAGGCAACTGACCCAATGGTCAATTCATTTTGTCCAAAGTTAATGCACATAGAAATAAAAAGTTTAGCTACCCCGATAATGCCACTGACTAGGGTTGTTTTTGTTTTTAATTTTATTTTTTTATTAATTTTTTTTTATTTTACTCAACAGGTTTTTTCAAATCTATTTTTTTGTTTTATACACTTCATCAATATAGATAGCTATCATTTAAGGTACTTTGACATTATCACTACTTTTATTTTATCAAACTTTTTTGTTGACAGATCACCCTGAAGATTTTCTTGTTGAAATGTAAAAAAAATAGGTCATTGTATTTGTCGTTTCCATCGCAATGAGAACCAATGGGAGACTTTGGGACGATAGGTGGCAGCAGACTTACCAGGTAAATTGTCATTATTTACATAGTTATGACCATGTGCACATTTCCTGGAACAATAGAAATACCTGGTAAGTCTGCTGCCACCTAGTGCCCCCAAAAGTCTCCCATTGTAGTGTATTTTCTAGACTGGTTCCCGGTCCCTACATCATTCTCTTCTGACTGTATATAGAGACCGGTAGCTACTAGCGATATAGCGATGACCCTCGATTGCGCAGGCGCAGTAATAATTTTCTAGTTTTAGAGATGACGGTTTGTGACGTGTGCATGTTGTTGTTTGACACTGGCTCACGTGTGTATCGTAACCCTTCACCTGGACATATAGTGAACCAACCTTCAACATCAAAATTCAATAACTTTAGACAACATCTTAACGATGTTAGTCTGCACGATGGGAGATTCTGAGACTCTGTGCCCATCATGTTTTGTGTAAAGGCCGCATTGCATTATGGGATTACATAGACCTATATGCTAATTATAATTAGCATATATATATGCTAATTATAATTAGCATATACCTGGCAGAAATCTGGCAGGTGTATGCTAATTTTCATTACCCGCTACCGGTCCCTATATTCAGTCAGAACGTAAACGATGTAGGGACCAGGAACCAGTCTATGTATTTTCTAGGTTTAATGATATGACCCACACTTAATATCAAGATGGTAGCAGTGAACGCAAAGAATTTTCTCACACAAACAAATCGTAAAAACTTTTTACATTCTTGCATGGCAGTTACTCTATTCTCTTAGGTGAGTTGGTTTCTTAAATACTTATTGGTTATCTAAAAGATACTAGTGTATCAAAAGTCTGTTTGATCACGGGGTTATAAATAGGCCTACCTCAGGACCCATGACCATTGATGGATCAAGGGGGTGTTTAGGGGGCTTTAGCCCCGCCCCCTTAAAATCGTACATAAAATCAGATTTAAAAAATATATATAAAACAAAAACTTTAAACAAAAACTTTTACAAATGAAAGGGGAGAGAGCCCCCAGTTCCCCCTCACTGTGCTTTGTTTTTCTCTCTATTGGTTCTTTTATTGTAATTTTGAAGATTTTTCATCGTTGCCCCCCTTCAGAAATACTCTGGATCCGCCCATGATGACTGTGGTTCAAAGCTTTCCAGCACAGATACACAGATACACAGATATCAAGAGCACCTTGCAGGTGGTTTCCCCAACCCATAATGAAAGTATCTGTTTAATTTATGTACAGGTACATGTAGGTACAGCGGTGGTAGGATCTCTATGTTTTGGGGCACCCAATCTGTGAGGTTATTGTACTTGCCTTCATACTTAGTATAAAACCAACTTCATGCTTGTTAACCCTATAGAACATCATAATACTAATTTTAGCATGTTTATATGACAATAGTATTCCATCATGTTTTTTTCATATGGTTGTAACTTTGCAACTTTCCTGATTTCAAAGTCGACAATTATCTTCACGTGATCTATCTTTTCTTTTTGGATACTTTTAAATTAGACATAGGGACACGCTCTTGTATAGTATTTCCAAAAAGAACATCAATCAACTTTGGTGTATCATAGCATATATATGTAGATGTGTTGACCGTTATTGCCTTGTTCCAGGATGGGGCGTGAATATCTCCCAGTACTATTTGAATGAGCTCGTAGGTACAGAGAGAAATATACAACCTGTGTGTTCTTGCCTCACGTCAATCTGTCAACTGAAAAACAAATGTTTATCATACATACGTGTGAATTTAAAAGCAAAAATAACTTTGCTAAGGTTTGAGGGTTAGCTAGTGGGAACGTCTATTATCTTGTGGAAATAAACCGTGAGGGTAAAGCGTCTTAAGAATGGTTGAGGTACAAGCATAGAGGACTCAATAATAATACTAATTAGGGAGGGCTAATCATCCTTACTGGCAGCTGAGAAGCTGAAATGCGAAAGGACACGGCTACGTGTTCGAGCTGCAGGCATGTAAGGATGCCTTTGGCAGCCAGGCCACATCAACCCATTGTGACCACGGAGCACAGCCAGAGATTTAAAGTGTTTGATTTTTTCAGGAGGGAGGAAAACCGGGGGGGGGGGGGGGGGGGGGGACTGGTGAAAAACCCTTGTGGCACAGGAGAAAACCAATTAACTTAAAACCAATGCACAACTTTACTCACATATGGCCCTAGCCGGGAATTGAACCAGCGCCACATTGGTGAGGGACGAGCGCTTTACGCTCATGCCACCCATGCCACCCTTAAAACCCTTTCATTCAATCTTTTCCCCTGAGATATGAATGAATGGATCCCTGTATAAGACGAAGGCTTGTGTGTCAATTTACCAATACCAATACGTAGATCAATGAATGATTAACTACAAACTAAATTTACTGAACAGACAAAATCGTTTATTCCTCCATGGTTCTATCAACCTATTGAATGTTGGAATGACATACGGACAGTGCTTTATGCGTTAACGTAGCTCATGTGTATACTTACTGAATGGGTTTGAGCCGGAGGGTAGTGGTGAAGGGTTGCCTGTAAATAAAGCAAAGTTAAATGCAACATGCAGCCTGGTCAGAATAAGTCAGCAAGCAAGTCAGTAAATTAACATGACAGACAGACAAATGCAAAACACGGTGTGGATTTCACAAAGCGCTAGGACTAGTCTTATTTTGAGTTAGGGCGAATAACTAATCAAATAAATTATAGGACTAGTCATAACGTAGGACTAGTTTTGCGAAATCCGCCCCATCATTTTATTCCCTTAGAAAAATCATTCTTGTCTTGTCTGAATTTGCTCAACTTATTATTTTGTTGAGATTAAAAAAGTGGTGCATAATTTAAAGCAATCATTTGTATCATACTTCCCTCTCTTCTTAGATTTGAAGCATGTTATGTAATGATAGATTACTGAAAATATTGTACGTCATGTTTAGCCTGTAGTACCATTTGAAGTAGTGTACACTGCCTTCTTGGGTTTGCTTCAGATCACTATATCCTTTGGGATCTATAAATTCAGTCCCCTTAAGAGTAAACCTTGTTAATGTGTTAGTTTTCATGAATGAGTTGGGTTACTTGATGTTCATGTTGCACATTGATGGTTGGTTGTAAAATTTGAAGTGCACCCTCATAAACCTATCAACCTACACGGTTTATGAAAGTATGGGCAATGTACACAAAGATGGAAACTAAAGGGAGCACTTGCTATGTCATGCACCAGACTCTGCTGACCCACCATGGGCGAAAATCCTAAGAATCAACTGCATACGATTGCCCACTTAAAAATTGTTTGCTGTGTAAACTGATGAGTGACCAGCGTGATATGATCGGTCAGCGCCATTTTCTCAATGGTAAAAAATGCGTCTTGTCGGGCCGTGGCGCAAGGTTTTGTACACCTTCTAGTTCTTTTTATGTAACTCTGTGATTGTACATGATGAACTTACCATTTCTGACCTCAAGACAGGTGAGCCATTCCCCCATTGAGATATCAAGGTCGTCATCCTCGTCACAATACTTCAAAAAGTTGCGTTTACACTTTTTAGCAGCGCTGTTGATTTTTTGGATTTCAGTTTTAAAATCGATGTATTCTCTCCTCTCCAGTAGATTATTTCCACTTACATCTAGTTGCTGGAACTTCCAGCGGGCAAGTCGCTCTGCTGAAGTCCTAAAGACAAAATGTTTTTGAACAAATAGTTTACATGTATATCTACATTTGAGTTTTGAAAACTACCATTCTGGTGTTCACATTTATTTTCTAAAAACACAGCCAATAACTCATGTAAGTTTCTGTTATTGTTTCGACTAGTTTGTGGCGTGGCATGGCCGAGCAGATAAGAACACTGGACTCAAGCTCTGGTGTTTCTGATCAGCAGAGTGTGGGTTTGAGTCCCGGTCATGACACTTGTGTCCTTAAGCAAGACACTTAACCGTTGTGTAATGCACGTAAAAGAACCCAGTGCACTTATCGCAAAGAGAAGGGGTTCCTGGTTCCTGGTTTGCTTGTGCAATACGGAAAAATACAATGCATCTGCATCCCATATCCAACTCAGCCTTTGGCCTTGTTGGATATGGGATGGAGAAGCGCTATATTTTCCGTATTCCACTCTCGCTAGTGAGATAACTAATATTATCCATGACGCAATTATTACAGAAGTTAAATTGTTTGCGGTGCCCGCTGCTAATGACAGGATTTGAACTGGCCACCGGTCACTGGACAAGCTCGGTGTTCTAGTGGTAAGACATCTGCTCTAGAATGGCAAAGGTCATAGGTTTGAATCCCACTCAAGTACTGTGCCTGGGAACTTTTGTTCACAGTGCTCAGGAAGAAAGCTCTTAAAATATGTTTTAGAAAAAAAAATCAGAGTTTGTATTGCACAAAATGAACTTTTACCCTAATTTACGAAATATGTAGGCCTACATGTACATGTATGCACTTTTCAAAATTGTCGAAGGCCATCAAATTCATTGTACCAATATCATTTAACAGGTGAGGGTAAGGTGAAAATCTTGTTAGTTGATACTGCATGACCTAGAATCTGTCAGTATCAATATCTAAACCTTTAGACTCTGATAATTTTAATATATAGGATCCATGCAAGGCTAGCTAGTTGATCTGTGCTGAATTTATCAGACTTGAAAAAAATCAGGGAAACCATTTTTAAGGAGTGAAGTTCGTTAAGATTACCAATTAAGGTTGATTCTACGTGTGTAAAGATAAATAACAAGGCCCTAATATTGTGTTTTCCAGAACCAATTTAAAAGTACCAGTCTTGAGCGTGTCAAAACAATAAGGGTCAAAGGTCAAAGGAGTCTGGTATGGATTGTAATTTGTAATTCTGAAAGGAGCCCTCGGTGTCACAACACAACATTTAGATCAGGGTGATTGTCTTCAGAAATAAAACTGGACTTTGCTGGTGCTATGTAGAATTGCAAACTTCAACCCAGTAGCAGGCATTAGCAGCCTGACTTACTCACCAAGACAATCAGAGCATACCGATCAAAACATCCAGTTACCCAACCACCTCATGTCTGAGCCTAATACACATCTCTGTAGAGACTCTCTACTATAGTTGCTTCCAATAGACCTTTTGTCCATATTAATTTAAGGTTACACAAGTTCAAATTTACAAATAACTGCACTTAAAATGAGTCACCGTGGAGCAGTTTCGACATATATTTGGCCATATACATATCATGCCTAGACTTCTAAGCTCCCTTGTGGTCTGTTGTGTATGAAGAAAAAAAAAACATCCCATGAGAGGTGTACATGTATGTCATACTTAAAATCCTATGTAGAATAAATTAATTGTTACCGTAGACCATGAGACTAGTTGTCCATTTGTATAGTCAGTCGAATGACTCACGATACTGCTTGATTCACAGAGCTTTCCACTTCATGACTTGTGTAAACTCTATACCTTGATATGAGATCACTGGAATCAGTTGAAAACAAATCATCACCGTTTTCACAAAGGGACGGGCATGTCAAAATGCAATAAAAGAACGTTTAGAGATATTTGCATTTTAAAAGGTGCTAAATTTGAAACTGAAAACTCTGCAGTATTAAAACTTGTGCGGGTTAAGTACCCTAATGTGTTTTGTTAAGAGTTAGTTCTTATCAATAATAAAATAAAACTCACCAAAACGTTGAATAATTTATACACAATTTTAGTCAAACATGCCTGTCTCTTCGTGACATTTACTTTTGTGCACATCTTGTGGTGGATGTTTTTACATAGTGAAGGGCGGGCGTGTCAGGTGATCACGCACAGGCTGACAAGCCCGTCTCTTCATGAAAACGCAAATATGACTTGACTTACATGCCCGTTTATTTTTATACAAAGTATTTTGCTGAGTTTAGGGATGCCCGTTTCTTTGTGAAAAAATGCGAAATGCAATTTACTTAGATGGATACTCACTTACCAATTAATGTAATTAAGAAATTAAGCATAATTTTGATTAAGCAGCGATTTGTTATGGCTTACAATCACAATTAAAGGCAAGAAGTGAACAAATCTCAAAAATGTAGAAAGCGTAATTTTTGACATGCCTGTACCCTCGTGAAAACGATAACGAAATGAGAAATCAAAATCTGGCCAACTTACCGGTCAGCAACTGAGTCCTCAAGTGACATCTCTGCAGCAAATCTGTCCAATAATATCTCAAAAAATTCCTCCTTCTTTCTCCCCTCACATTCTATAAAGCAAAAATAAGAATAAACATCAATAACATGTCTTGGAAATCATGTAGCAATCCATCTTGGTTGTTGTACCCACTCACATCACTAATGTGCCAACTCTTGTTTAAACATCCGTCTTTTCATGTCTTATTGCACTCTTCTCAATGAGACAAAGAATTTCCAGGAACCCCCCCCCCCCCCCCCCCGTTACTCCATTGATGAAGCTATAACAAAGATGTTTTTCTTGATTAGATTCTGGGTTAGAGCCTGTCACATGATGGGCCTCTATCTTTTGTTTACTAGAAAGCTGCGCAAGGAGGGACGAACTATATACCCATAGCAACCAATGTACTATGCCCCTAGCAAGCAGTATACTATACCTAAAACAACCACTGCTCTGTTTTCTCCAGGCGGCTCGGGTCACCTTGGGATTCTCAGTTTTAACCATAGTACTCAAAGCAGTCAATATTTATATACTGGACAACATGACTATTCCTTGCTGAAATTGCTGTCGACAAATCATTTAATTTTGTACCAAAAATCACAGTTGCCAATGGGTGTTTCACCATGTTGAAATGGGGGTGGGGGAGGCTGTTCCCAATGGGTGTGGGCCAATTATTAGTATTTATTAGGGGTAACTTTTCATTAGTTAGTCAATTCGTCACCGACACCACGAAGTAGCACGCACGTACATACCAGTAAAAAGTAGCAATCGGAGAAAACGGCGTCTAAAGCTGAACGCTTTTTAAAACGCCACTATCCTTTAGAATTTCAGAGTGTTTTCAACTGGTTTTCTCATTGTGGACTCTGGATGCTTTGAACTTGATAAATATACTGCTTTTGTCCACTTTGCATTCTAAATTAACAAGCAATAAAGTAAAAAAGGTGCGTGCTACTTCGTGAAACCGGAAAAGAAGCAAAATAGACTATTTCCGATTTCACGAAGTAGCACTCTCCAATGTATTAGTAATGCAAACTTGTGCGCGCGCACACACGTGGGGCGCGCACAAGGACAGTGCTACTTCGTGAAATCGTTTTGTTCCCATTTTGAGTAAGGTGCGCGCCGTGCATTTCAATGGTAAATGTTACTTGCGTGCTACTTCGTGAAAACAAAGATTGTCAATTTCGGGCAAATTTTGCCATACATAATTATTATTAAAAAAGTAAAGCAAGTGAAGTTTTGAAACTTCATGAAATTGTAGGGCATGACGAATGTTGTATAAAAACGTACAAAACTGAAAACTGAAAAAAATATGGTTTTGTACACACGGTGCTACTTCGTGGTGTCGGTGACGAATTGTTACCCCCATTCAGTTACATTTATCTTGTAAACTAACCCTGTGTAATGGAATTTGCTGAAAAAGTTGTTTGATCATTTATGCATGCCTTGTATAAAACACGCCGGATGCTTCGGTTTTCCATTGAAATTCAAGCTGTGCGAATGTGAACTACAAATAAGGTTTGTGGGACATTGACAAGGTTGCACTCAACTTAATTTAGCAGCAGACTTATAGCCACTTAACCTTGGACTTATATAAGAACAGAAAATGTGCACTGGAGGAAGTAACTGTGGAATTCTTCCATTCTTGACCCGTCAACCTGAATTAAGGATTATTACATTTGACATTCAAACCTTTTATATGTTGAGTACATGTACTGGATTTCACCAAAGGAAAGTCCTTCATACATTCCAGATGATGTCGCTGTGTATAGCAACATAAACTTGGCATGTATCATGATAGTGAAGCTAAGGAAATACGGATTGTCCCTTTTACACATAGGCAAGTTTGATGACTAAACTTGCAAACTGATAACCAACCAGGATTGTTGAATATAATTTGTTTATTTCAATCCAGAGCAACACATTTTCATTTAAATTGTCTAGAATCATATTTTTAAATCTATTTTCCCTAAATAGTATGATTTGTTAACCCAAAATCCAGTCATTGATCTATCGAAATACACAACTATGATGAGAAGCTAACACACAGGTTAAAAATGACCTCCCTCCTGTGTAATTTTCCTGAAGGAATTATGTAAAGGTCAATAGACATTTGACAGCCAGTCGCTCCTGGGTGTCCTCTTGCAATTTCTAAATCCCTGAGGCTTTGATTCCTTCAGTCAGGAAATATGTTGTTTCCGTGTCAATTGACCACACATTTTTTCCATAAAGTTCCAAATGCTGGCCAGGTCATTTGACAATCTTGAAATCTGACCAGCTAGTTAATACTTAAACAAGCAGGTTATTATTATTATTTTTTTAACTTTAAAAATAGTACCATTATATTAAGTTACTTTATCAGAGTCTCTTTTACAAATACCCTTTTAAAAATTGGGTTCAATCTTGGCTTGATTTTATTTGCTTGTCTTGTCTTGTTAGTTAGCCTTATTTGAAAATATAATGCATTTTAAGAATTGTGTATAAATACATCTATAAAAACAGAAGACATTCTAAATCGGCTGCACCATGACAAACTCTGAATGACATTTGCACATAACTGTAGGTGTCTGGTTAGAACCACATTTAATCAATTAAATTATCTCGCCAACTACGTGGCGTAGCTGGGATTTTCCAGAAGGTAAAGCTGCTTTATTACATCTCAAAGCTTTCTTAAATGTTAAATCTCTTACACCTGCTCCAGTTTATTTTGATATCTTTTTAAATGGTTTAGAAAGTAAACCCTAAAACCAAAGTGATTGTTTTACTGTGTGTCATGTAGGCAGGTAAATATATAAAAAAAAATAAAAAAATAAAAAAATTGAAAAACAAACTCTCAAAGTTATAGAGTGCCACATGAATCCTGTTATGTGACAGTGTGTATCACCATTTAGCAAATGGACTGGCCTGAATACTTTAAATTCCATGTGGATAATCTACCTCAAGGTCTTTAAAAATACATTCGTAATGTGCACTGCAAGCATATTGTATGAATGTTACATGTTTCTTTCATTGTGTTTGTAAGCCGGCTATATAGGTTATCTTCAGCTTAGCGTAGATAACTTATCACCAAATAAGGTGCAAAAGTACACATTAAATCAGTTATCTTGTCCTTGTTTTTGTTCAAGGTGCTAAAGTGAGCACTGAGCAAACAAAACATTTTTTCATGCTATGATGACTTAGTGCATCCCAGACGATTTGATATCAAACTACTCATTCCAAAAAAAAATAAAAAAAAAAAAATAAGAAACTTAAGATAAAACTACCCTGGTCGGCAGGGTTATTGGTGTTGTTTTGGCAATTAAAAAATTTGTCCACTGAAGTACAATATAGAGAAAGGCCCTCCCCTCTATGTGTAGGCCTAGGCCTTTGCTGGCAGAAGTTAATCATTTTAAAGAGCACATTAAATGGAGAACCCGGCAGATCATGTTTACAAAACAATTTATGTACAAGTAGATTTTGTAATTTAGTAAGTTATTTCATTTTGTAGGTTTAAAAAATATGAAGGACCATAGGCTTATTTAAGATGTCTTTGTTACGACCACAGCATCGTGGTAGGACATGGACAATGATAACAACAAAAAGTGTTTTTGCACATAATTACTTTTTGGGATGAAAGTATCCCGAATATACCATGACAACATACCATGCTGGTTGATAAATCAAACCTTTTTATGCTCTGTCGTTAAAGACCCTCTTAAGAATCCCACGGCAGTAAATAAATCAATACCAGAAATGTCGCAGTAATTAAATAAGTTTATATGTCACATATCGAGTGGCAGGTGAGGTGATTTGGTGAGTGGATGAAGTGTGAATGTATTTGTAAAACATTGCTGAATATTATGTGGTGAACTTTAGATTTCTTTCCTTACCAAACTACCATTAACAAGCTTATTTATTCAGAGAGATTATGAGCTCATTCAATCAAGCAATTTGTCAATATCTTAGTCACACATAAGTCAATTACTTTACTGTGTAAACAGGTTCCTCTCCTGGTAACAGTGCAAATGAGAAGGTGATAAAATCTTCATGCCACACAGTGTTTAACTTTATAATACATGTACCTATCACAAAACATAAATTACAACAAGCCCTAGATTTTAATCTTTAATAATTGCTTAAAACACTTGAACAAATACAAATGACAAACACAGGTGGCCCGGAGGTGTTACCTTCATGCTAGAATAACAAAAATAACGCTATTTGTCATATGCCAAATATTTTTACAGATTATAAAGTTCACTTGTTCAAACACAATTAGGGTGTACAGCCTAGAAGCCAGTGCTACTCAGAAGGGGGGCATAGCCCGATCACACCTGTATGGCATTGACTTAGTTCCCTGTCCACTTAACAAGAGAGTAATTTAATTAGTAGTGAGCTAGAAGTACTGAATGTTTGTTAAGCAACACTAGTTATGATGTTTTGATTCTGGTATAGTGAAGCATGCCAGGTGATACATTAGTGAACACCTGTTCTCAATTGGAATAGAGTGCAGTCTCCGAATACCACAAGTCACTAGTAAAAATAACCATCAAGTTGATTAATTTGGGTAAGTTTCCGGGGCAGATGAACATAGGTATTTGAACTACTGAGATGTTGTTGAAGTTGCTGTATTAGCTAGAGAGATAGCAAGGTGTTAGGATATTTTATTGATGGAGTTTCTTACTTTAAAGGGTTAAATTGCCTGAAAAAATCTCTTTAAAATGTTGCCATTTGGAAATGCTCCTTGATCCTTTTTAATAGTTTTTTTCATGCAATAAAACACCTACAGTGTGTTGTAATTAGTGAGTAGTGATTCAAAATGCAAACATTTGCTTCTGGAAATGCAATCAGCAGAACCACACTCTACATAGGAACATTCGGTCCGCCATTTTATGAAGTCAAAATTTGATTTACAAAATGACGGACCGTGTTCTGCCACGAAATTAAGCACAAGCCACACACTTTCAAGGGATAATTATGTGAATTATTTTATTCTACTTTAAAATTATCTATCCGACCATATTCATTTCTTCACAAACACTTTTTATAGCCGCAAAAGCGCCCAATCTGAAGGCAATGTGTCCCTTTAAGGATTTCATGTTCAGGTGAAGCATAGAGCAAGGTCCAGTGATGCATGAGCTAATTATTGTGTCTGTTGTTATGGGACACTCGTAATGTTAGAGTGACATACAGCTCAACCACAAAAAAGGCATTTTGTGGGTCCATTCAGGGACCATTCTTCAAACATGTTCTTTCTGTGGAGTATAGGCCCTACAATACTACACTTGTTTTTATCAGCGATAATATTTAACTGGAATGTTTATAACAGAATCCCATATTTCTAGATAACATTTTGGTGGGGACTAGGGGAAAGCAAGTAGTTTGTTTTTGCCTTACTTCTAAACCTAAACCCAGGAATGAATTGATTAATATGAAGCAAATTTTGAGGCAAACAATTTAACACAGGAAAGTTTTGAAACAAAACTTGACTGACCTTTAAAGACCCTGCCTCCAGTAGAACCCTTGGACATAGCGTTTTCATTGCAATGAAATTGCTGTGTGGAAGCTGGTGTCGATGTCCCTGGTATTGGTCTTCCACTATCCACATAGACACACCAGCAATATTGGGCTTCATCGTGACACTGAACTGCTTTGTACGAGCCGTCAGCATTGCATTGTGGAATAAACACACCACTGTCTGGAAACATCTCTGCTTTTAGTGAAGCACGTTGTCTCTCCGCTTGGCATGATACTACGGTCACCACTGTTGTGAGATAGGGAAAAACAGCAGGACTTAATGCTTACAAAGTGTTCGGACACAAATCAAATCCTGCAGAATACAGTTGTTTTCAATTTGTCCTGTGCCTGGAAGAAGGTCGTAACAAAAGTGTAACCGACAAAGGTCGTGAGCAATTGCAGTCCAAAACTGTGTGACAAGAAGACTGAGTGTGGTTTGTTCCTGTCATTTATAAGTCATTGCAGGAAAGTTTTGCTCTGGAATGGAAAAACATGTCTTGGGAGTAATTCCAGCAACAAATGTACAACTTCTTCAAAATAAGCCACTTCGTTGCTTGTGACCTTCTGCTGGGGCAAAAAGTTGTACTTTGTGTGCACGGGAAAAAGGTCGCACAGCCTGCCGACCTTCTTCTGGGCACTTGAGGAATTATGATGGTCAGACCCACCTTTGCCAGTGTTTGCTGTTGCTCCCGGAGGTTGTGGTGTAGCTGGGTTGCTTCCAATGGGTAGATTGGTTTCTGATGAATAATAACGGAACGATGTAAGACACCATGTAAAACTGATATTAATTTGAGTCTACAACCTAAAGATGGTTGAGTCAACAATAACGACAATGTTCAATGATAATTATTCAAAGATCAATGAATTTTTCAATGTTAAAATAATTATTTCACTCTCAAATTCTGTAATGTTCTAGAACGGTCGTTTAGTATCCTATTCAATTTATCAAAGAAAGCTCTGAACATCAAAACAAAGTTATTCTATGTTTTCTTTAAAGTATAGCCTTTAATTGATGAAGTTTTCACAGGTGCCTTAATGGAATTAAACAGAGGCATGACCAGACATTTTAATTGGGGGGGGGGGGGCAAATCGGGAGAGAGAGTCCCAGATACATAATTTCAAAAGCTTTTCATGGATTATCTCCTGACTATATACCAGAACTTCTGCATAACTACATTCCTGTTCGTCAGTCCTTACCAATCCTTACTGACGCAATCCTGGCCAATCCTTACTGTTTCTTGGAAAGTGACCTACCACTTCATATTCAACAAGCCGACTCTGTTCTAATTTTTAAAGAACTTTTAAAGACTCACTACATTTTCGTAACTTTATTTATTTTTGTTTTACTTTTATTGTGCTTAGAGGCTCCTGCAGTATGTGCTATTTAACTGTCTCGTATTGTTATTTTTATTTATTTATTATTTTCTATTATTATTATTATTTTTTTTTTTTTTTAATTTATTATTATTATTTTTTTATTATTATTTGTGCATTAATTTAATCTCATTGGGGGGGGGGCAAGAGGGGGACAAGGGTTCTGAGCATCCATCCCCTCCCCTCTTCCCCTCTGGTTATGCCTCTGGAGTTCAAGAATTTGAAGTTAGAATGCTGTGAAGTTAGAATGCTGAAGGGAGATTTTTAGGGGGAAAGCCTTAGAAATACAGACTTGTGGTACTCAGGTGTAGAATTGCAGGTTGTGCTTCCCGGCTGCACAGTAACAGACAGCAGCCCCACCCCCTCCCATGAAAAGGGATCATTGTTGAAAATGTACGCTAAATCCTTTTTTCAAGAAAACTAGATCATCTAGAAGTAATGATTGATAAAAAGAAGAATATTATAATAAGTTGTGACATTTGGAACATACCCTCCTGTGAATTACCATCGGCTGTAGGATCCTCTGGCTGCTCGTCTGAGTTGAGGGATAAAAACAGATGGAACGAAACTACAAATTACAGGAGTACTAAAGTCGAGGGTTGGAACCTAAGAAAAAAAAAGAATCTTGCACTTGCCCGGCAAATCATGGCTGTCTACACGGAAATACCAAAGATAGAAGGAAATAATCTAAAAAAAACAAACTACATAGCCTGCATGCTCATGCAGAAAAAAAAAGGTGTTGAAGTAAGACCAGAGATAGCTGGGGAAAATGATCCTGTGGGCTGGAAGTATTACTTAACAAATTAACTTAAACTAGCGGACAAATGAACACATTTTGAGGTATGGAGGGTATTGAGTGTTCACTTACATGTAGGAGGGGAGGATCACAGAAGATGTTTTAGGGATAGGGAGCAGGGTAAGACTCAAGGAAAAGCAGTAAGATATTATACTGAAACATTACTAGACGCAATAAGAAAGTAGAAAGATAAGATAGAGATTGAAGAAGAGGTATTTATCAGCTAGATGCAAAGCAATTTCATGTAGACAGGCACACCAAAGGCACATTCATATTACAGGCAAGATGCATAACAAATTTTCTCACAGAAAGTCTACACACATACATTTTATACTTATAATTTTGCTTTGACTGAAATGTACATTTTGTATGAGGGTAACATGTTATTCACAAAACAAGCAATAAGTGGTAGCTCGTGTAAGGTGAAATATTGTAAGAACAGATAGATCAACATAGTAAAAAGTTTCAATCGAAGATTAATTGGGACAAAATTGAATGTCTCAAAGTATATCTCAAGGATGTGTTTTTAAATGACAGAGTGGGGGTCAGGTGCGCAGACATCGGGTGTCGTTTAAAAATAGGTTTTGTAATTCTTATTCGAAGGTCTTTTTTTTTAAGTCTGGCCTACCATTGAAGTAAAGAGATTACTTATTGCGGTCAGATATGCCTCGATTTTAAAAGCTCAACATTGGAAGGCGTGTACTTTTTTCTTTAAAAATTACTTTATAATTAGAATTGTACAAATCTAATTCACTTTTTTTGTCAATGTTTAGCGATGAAGCGTTTTTACATCTTGACTGCCAGTAGCCACTGAACTTTTGCCAGTGACGCTTTTCTCTTTGAGTCTGAACAGCAGAGTAGTCACATGTAAATAATGGGTAAACATTTGACAAGATTTCTTTTAACTTTGTATTTGATAGTCATCTTGAAAGTTGTAGGCTACATTCAAGTAGTTTCAAAAGTGAAGTTATGGGCTCTCTGGAGGATTGTCATGACAGTATTGAAAAGATGTGGTTAAATCAACATGGTTAGGATGACATTAATCATAAAAACAGCTCAGGGACAATAATGAGACAATGAGTACAGCACAGTCACTACAAAAACATGGTTTTATATGGATGATATTAATGAGATTATGAAAACAGTATATCAGTGACCATACAAAGGCAGCACACTAAAATGGTGTTAGTCTTGTTAGCGGAATTGGGCCAAGTGCATTCAGGGACTGGTTTGTAACAGAAAGAAAAGTGTGGTTATTAATACAATCCGACAAAGCAGCATTCCCACAAGAAGCATTATGCAAACATTGCTCAGTCAACATGGACGGATTTCAATAGAGCAATTATAAGACTTAATCACGCTGTTAGTAAACTCAAAGTGAAAGATCAACAGGAGGTGTGTCAAAGCATGTAAGGTGATTCCATCCAATAAACACTACTATTGTTAAAGGTTTTTACATTCAGTCAGTTATGTTGAAATGCCTGATAGATGATATGGGTGCTCAGAAGCTTCAGCAGAAAGGGGGAAAAAGGGCTTAAATCGCCGCCATTACTTTTGGTTGGATGAAAAGCGTGACAATCTACTCTATGCAGAGGTAGTAGGAAAATGAAAGTAAGTTGGAAGTGTGTAGATTTGACTTTCACCTTCCCACATTCTCTCTTTATAGTTTGTATATTTGAGTATTCACCAACAACCATGAAAGTGAGACACTGGTGTAAATGTCTCAAAGAAGATCATTTCTGCTAGCAACTTCTGTGGAAGGTGAAATGTCCTCATGATGTGACGGTCAAGTACAAGAACCATTCGTATAACGTGTACTCACTATTATCCACCAGACAAAAAGACCACTCAGTCTTGGCAATTCGACCATCTTTATCGAGGTCACAGTGCTCCACAAATGTCTTGGCACATTTCTTTGGTTTCACAATCTTCTTCATCATTCTCCCGAGTGAGTTCAACTCTTTTCTGTCCAACTCCATATCTACGTTGCTATCTAATTCGGTAAATTTCCATTCGATAACTTGTTTCTGTGCATCTTCAAGTCTTTGCACTTCACCTGTTGTCTCGGAAGATGGCTGGGTCGTTGGTAAACGATGGAACTCCTCCCTGAAAATGTCTTTCAGATTGGAGTTGAACTCTATTCTTGCATCTTGGTTACATCCTATGAGAAAATCATTCATTGCAAGTACTATCTGGCCATGTATAAAATGTTGGCAAAGTTGTAATAAGATTGGCACATGAGTAGCTCTAGATAGTCACAAATCTATAAAAATTAAATAGCAGTTACTGTCTTTAAAACTTTTCTGCATGCATTTTTTTTTTATGGTAATCAAATTATAATTTTAGTTTTTACGATACAATGATGTATTACATATAAAGCACTGTATACTCAGTACATTCAGAATCATGTCGACAAGAAATCTATAAACTCCTTGAAGTAAAATTGAACCAAGACCACCCGGCGTCTTAAGCAGGTGTCTCAACCACTCTAAAAACTTCCGGGTCAGAATTGACCGGGATTCCAGGTCCCATGGGGTCTGACCCATCTCTGGGTCAGTATGACCCGGAATCTGCGCAAAACGACCCAGAAATTGGTCAAACTGGAGCATAATCCAAGTTGAAATTGCATTTTTTTTTACCTTTTCTGGGTCAGCCTGACCCACAAATGGGTCAATTCTGACCCCAGGAGTTTTTCTAGTGAACCAATTGATTCGGAAAGCAATGAGTATAAGGGTAAACAAAAAAACATAATTACGATTGTTGTTGTAACCTTTTTATAGGCTGTGGAACCACTGCTAATCACTTTGTAATCAAGTGTATTAAAAAAATTCTCTCATCACCAGGCGAGTTTGGTGGTCTTGAGGGGTCAAAACATGTGCTCTAGAATTGTCCAATGAGTTCCTGCAATATAGAGTAAATGACTGTGACTTTCACTGAGGTTTGTTTAGTATACAGTGCTTTACATACAATACATTATTTCACAATACGCAATACACAATACATTCACATTTTCTTTCACAATACAATACATTCTTAAAGGGTAAAACTTAGGAATAAATCGCCTTTCATCTATGATGATTCAGGTATGATAATATGTCTTGGATTGAACTGAAAGTTGATGACAGTTACATACCTTTGGTTTCCGTTGGTAGCTCTGTATTTGGGAGAAAAGTAGCTGCAGTATGAAGTGGGAATAAAGCATGTCAGGTTTAAAAATGTCACTTGTTAAAAACAGAAAAGGCTAAAAGCTATAGAGTGTCTTTATTTTGTAAAAAGAGGCAATTTGTGTTCTACATGTGTAACAAGAGATTTCTAATCCTTGTGGACAGTTACAAATTTGGAAAGAAATTGTTTGCCAAAAACTGCAGGAAAACCTGTGCGGAAACAGTACAGCATTTTCTTTGAATTGTAAGCAAGCTGTAAACAGACATTTTTTGGACTGAGCCAAGTGATAACATTAGTATAATGACATTATCGGTTTTTGGAAGAGGAACTTCATTCCTGTCCCATTTTGCAACAAACATACCTGCAATCAACCTGTGAAACTGTCATTAATCAGGTGTTCTGTGTGGGTTTTTTGTTCATGTTCATTGGAAAAAAAGAGAATAGAGAGTTTTTTGTTTTTTAGGGGGGTATCCAAATGCCATTCATTTCAGGTGAAAATAACTAGCAATGATGTACTTTGTCTTTTATACTCTATTGATTATAAAATGACAATTATGGAATGGACAATACACAGGTTGCCGCTGAATTCTTCTGAAGTATTGTGTGACATCAATTACCTAAGTTCGGCTGAGGAACAAATTCACCATCGCAGGAGGGTAGAGGAGAATTGGATTTTGATCCCTGCTTGACCGAAGATCCAGGAATAGGCTTGCCATCCTCAGCTACACACCAGCAATACCCGAACGATTGATGGCATTGGATCTTGGAGAAACTTCCGTCTGCTTCACATTGCGGTACGAACACGCCTTCTGTTGACGTTTGAGCTTGTATTCGACTTGCAGCCTGTTCAGCTTGGCATTTTGATAGCTCTTCCAAAACGAAAAGAAACAATTTTCCGGGGATTGAGTATGTACCACTATGAAATGAAGCCGATCAAATGAGTATTGCTAACAGTACCACGTTTAGAACCAAGACAATTTCGGAATCAAAATAGACAATTATATTTTCTTGATAAGTTTGTTAAACAATCCCTTATGTCTAATTTTCATTAAAAAAAACCCATTGATGAAACCAATGAAAACCTTCAATAAAATTAATAATTCCTTGTCCATGTACAGAATAGTTTTAGATGCATGAGAGTTGAATACGGTATATCTTTTGAATGATCTTTTCAGGCCTAACTTGATAGTATTTGTATGTAGTATTATTTTAGTGTTAATCCATCTAGTGATGGTCAACAATGAGTTAATGTTTCGAAAACAGTTTGATTAATAATTGCACATACCTTCACATTCGCCTTTATGTTTAATTTGGACTGAATTGCCGAGACACCTTGCCCTCCTGATTTCACAACGTGAATTATAAGTTTGTCCGTCATTACCACATACTGGTCTTGTTTTCTCCCGGGAACAATCAGTGTTGCAGTTTCGTTCCCGACTTGTCAACTCGTATGTCAGTGGAAACTGAGTAGATTTAAAGACGTTAACAAAATGAGTTAAAAATCTAGGAAATCAATGGTTTGCAAATAACATGTCAACTCCTGTGTCCAATGGAAACTGATCAGATTCACTGATATAACCATAATCTGTCAGCAAATAGTCAAAGTTGTTTTGTTGTTGATGAAATAAACCGCATTTGAACGAAGGGCCGCCCGGGGACATGTGAGAAAGGAAATAGCAAATACTAGCACACCAACTCTCGTCAGGGGTGTACTAATATCCAAGGTTAAACAATGATTGAGTTACTTAACAACACAGCAGTGTATAGAGCCAACTTTAAATCATACGATTTGTATTCATAAAAAATACTAATTTGTGAGACTGTGTAGTATGACAGACTACTGGAATTAAACGAAGGTTACGCCAAAGTCCATCGGGAAGAAACAGTTCAGATAAGAGAATTGAGTTGACTGGATAAGTAAGTGGTGACTCCCCTAGTCACTACCGGTACAGTCTGTGGAAATTTTTCTTCAAAAGAGATTCAAACTCCCCCGCACTAAAAAAAAAAAAAAAAAAAAAAAAGGAAAGCACAAAACCACTAACAACAACAAAAGCTTTCTTGCTTCATGAAAATAAATACAATTTTGGTGATGAAACAGTTCGGAGGAAATGGCTAAATTAATGGGAAAGGAACTGGAATAAAAAGTTGATAGCCCCATCATGTGGAATTAAATACTTTCCGAACATCAAATCAACATAAAGATGGATTACATCGTTGGTTTTTGCAAGACTATAAAAATACATCACCCAACAAACCTGTCGGATTTCATCCAACTATTCCAACTAGAAGTGGTGCTGTTTTAGTGAAATCCTGTTGTATATTTTGGGGCGATTTTGTGCAAGTTCTAGGCATGACTTTAGTCCTACTTTCGATTGTTATCCCCTTGGAAATCAGAAAGTTTATTAGGTGATGTTTAAAGCTTTGCATGGTGTGAAGGACAGGAAACTATCTAGTAAACTAGTAAAAATTTGCGGGTACAACCACATAAAAATTGTCGTGACCACAATGGGTCTCCACTCCTCCCAAGAGAGATTTTTACATGGTTGTACCCGCAAATTTTACCAGTTTACTAGTTATAATTTCAAAGAAAATTTATTAGTAAATAGCTTGTAAAGGCCTATCTTGTACTTAATTCAATAAAGAGCTTCCTGTCAAATATCATACCCGAAGTTTATGTGCAATTTGCATGCTTATTTTGATTGTGGCAATCGAAATAAGCAATTGTAATTTCGGGCTGCGACAAGGCCATTTTCGCGACATTGACAGTTAAAATCAGTCAGCTTTCAGATTAAAACTCAAATAAATTTGATAATTGCAAAAGACTTGTACTCTGTATTTCGATCATGGACGGTCTCGTCCTTACCACCCTGAATGTTTTACCTCCATGGTTTTAATAATACAGGATGAATTAAATACCACATTACAGTTTTATATTTAAATCATCGTTGGAATGAATCAATGACAACTGCCCCCCCCCCCCCCCAATCAGAGTGATACGTCAATAATTTCCCAAATGAAGCAATGACTTTTATTGATTGTATATTTGTCAATACCACCGGTACTTTTTTTTCTTTCGTTGAGAAATGCATATAATGGAACAGGGGCCCTAATGGAACAGCAGGCCTACAAATTACAAGGTTGGGGTAAGAGAGAAACTCGATGCTGGAACAAGATAGCCGGCTGGATGTTTTCATTTCAGATTAAAGTAGGTCACCGGCCAGACAGACAAAGATATTACAATATACTCCAGAGTACGGTGATAATTTTCATTTAGGTTTAGGGACCTATTATATCGTTCTCCTTAGCCTGGGGTTGTTCTCTGGGTCATTTCTCATTTTGTTGATTCACCCGTATTGTTTCCAGCACTCTTTATACCCCGAGGATACAATACTGCGTCTAAAGGCACAACCAGTCTCACAACTTTGAAATTGAACTCACTTCAAGTTTATTTTAAAGATTACAATTTACAAAGGTATTTAATCTTGAAACTTCTAAATGTGTGATAAGTGCGACCTAATCGGCGTTATTAAATTACTTGGATCTTAACAGGCTGGTGAACTGTTTGAATAAGATTTACATTTCTTTACCAAAGCAAACAAGTAGCCGTGTTGAATATGCCCTTATCACGCAGGGGCACAAGGTCTGATTTCATATAATATATGAAGGGTGGTCTGTAGATACTTTTAAAATATAAGATGTGTTTGTAACTTGGTTGGTTACGCAATGGCAATGAACTTCAAGAAGTGTTGTTTAGCATTATCACTTTAATAACTGAAAGTGGATATCATATATAAATAATATATAATAATGGTCGAAGTACTGCCATGAGATGCCTTTATATACTAAACTTTAATGGTTGTAATGTTTTTAATGATTGTAAATTATGTCACAATTCAGCTGTATGCTGCAATGTCATTTTAAATAAATATACCATGTACCACTCTGATGAAGGACCTTTTTAATATTGCAAGTTCCTATAAAGCGTTAGCATCTGAAACACACTGGTGATAAAGAGTTCGAGCAGGGACAACACTTTGAAAGGTTAAATGGTAACTCAAAGTGTTGAATTAAACACTATTTTGACACTGTGTCGAACTAATGCTTAATTTAACGCTTTAATTGAGCTATACATTTAACCTTTCAAAGTGTTTTCCCTGCTCGAACTCTTAGAAGTGTTGGTGTAACACTTCGGTTTTTAGAGTGTATATTATGAACTTGTTGCCGTGACTGTATACCTCGAGACATGTTCAACCATTAATGTAGAATACATAAACCACGGAGTTTAGGAATGTTTCACTGATCTCAATAAAAAAGACTTAGGGTGATTGATGGCACTCCAAAGAGCTTGATTAAAATCATATGAATGTCGAGAGAGTTGAATTAAAATGACCTTGGATTGGAAATATATAGGGCCTAAAAAAAAAGCAGCTTACATGAGGCTAAAATGTGAATATGTGCGCTTTCCCGTCCAGTTTTCTTTGGATTGACTGATCGGGCTTTTCTATTTAATAAAGGTCTATAGCAATACCGTAGACCTAAGTGGATTTTATTTGAGATAGAGAGACCGTGTAATTTTGTGAAAACCACAATCGATTGTGGTAACCATAATGGTAAATGAAGAGAATAATACAAATGGACGTGAAAGTTCATCCTTTTTTTACCATACATTGTACGAATTTTTGGACATGTTCTCTGGACCTTCAAGTGAATCTTATTATTTACCAACTCCCCTGAAGTGAAATGAGAAAAAAAGAAAGTTGTGACTAACTAAAGCAACACTTCCGTTAACCGTCAACTTATATTAGAATTAACAAGGTCTTAAAGTTTGCATATACCCTTATGTCTACCAGAAAGAAGTCCAGAAGGACATTATGATGGAAATAACCATCTTCATGTGAAGCTTACTGTGTGCTCTTGCCAGCCCTACGGGCGCATACCCCCAAGGGCGCATGCCTTACAAAAATATTTCACCGTTTCTAATTAGGTTATTTTATTACGATTTTACTTGTTGGCAATTGAATGTCACGTGAAACTCATCTCAGCGACGAACTAGTGGGCGAACTCGCTCTTCTATATTTTCCTTTTCCTGTTTTATCCTCGATTATTTCAGTACACCAATTTTTTTTTTTTTTTTTTTTTTTTTGCTGTACTTGTGTGTGCTAGTTTCAAAACCAAGCCTTGATATATTTATTTGGTGATTCTTGATATAGCCTGTACGACCATGAGTCGACGAGATGATCAATCGGTGTCGTACCCAAGATGTGTTTTATTTTTGATTTGTTTTAACAGGGGTATAGGGAGAGAAAAAAAAAACATTGTTATCAAAAGGAGAGATTGAAGGATTATTTGGAACACCGAGAAAATCTGCTCCTCTGAGTGTTTCGTTTTGCATTTAACTTTTGCAATCCCACCCGGTGGTTGGCCACTATGGTTCGACACTGTTCTGTAATACTCGAAGTGGGCAAAATATTTCATGTACAGTACACCAAATCTGTTTTATTTTAGTTGTAACCGTTTGTTGGTGAGGGTAGTTAAACGAAAACTGTATTACAACATGTATCCCAGCAGTGTAAGTCCGCGGCAATTACTTTTCAATTACTTTTCAACTGTTCACTCGCATCATCATCCTCAAGCACTCGAGTTTTGAATAGTTAAATATCTTCAATATATCAAGTCAAAGCTCGTGGTCTGACGGTCGTCTTGCACACGGTGTGCAGCTGCAGGAGACGATTAGCCATATAAATGTTGTAGATCATTATGAATTCTTGTGAGACATGCTGGGCTAGTCTAGGTACACACAATAGTAGCTACCTCCAGGCTAGGCGGGCTCGCTGGCGATGAGCCATTGCCCAGCTATGTCAGAAGTAAACTATAAAGACGTCTTGCTGAAGGGAAAGCTACTTGTTTGGCTTCTACAATGAAACCAAGGATTATAAATGATGTATCCAAAAGAGTAAAGCCGGTAAAAAATGGCATGGCTTTAGTCTTTTTTTTTAATTCAGCTGTTTATGATTTGTTTCCAAAGTATATTCATCGGTGACACAGTCTATACCTTATCCAAGGCCCAGTGCATAGACCTCCACATCCAAACAGGACCCTCGTCACTGTGCCTAGTGTACCGATGCAAGAGGTAGTTGTGTGGACAGGTTGGTTGCCGGTTAGGTGACGCCAGCACCCTAAGTGAGAAAGTTCCACTGGAATGTAGAGAACTAATCTCCAAGTGCTGTATATGACGCATCATTGTACTTTATTCAGTGACCTGCGTAATCTTGTTGTGACTTCTTTTTATTAAAGTCAGAAGGCTTACGTATTATTGCAGCCACTTTGGCAAGCACAAAACAATCAGGGTTTATAGCGAAACGAGCGACATGCATAAACAGTGTAGAATTCCATTCGGTATTTCCTAAAAACCGGGATCACCTGCTCACAGATTAAGTAATTCACACTCGTACTTTGTACTGCGAGGCACTGTACATTGTACACAATTGAAGAGTAGACTGCCTCTTAATAGTTATTTAATTAGTCCCTTCCTAGTCCTGCCAGCATTTTTTTTAGTTGGACAGCTTAGTACCCCTACCACTATCTGCTCAGAATCGAAAAACTTTTTAATCAGAGGTTGACGTTTCTCTAAATTAAACAGAAAGTAAAGCGGGGGTTGGTGGTGACTTTTACACCCATCATTAGAAATTATGTAATTAGTTCAGCAAATAAAATGATCATACCATCGTCGTAAAAGCTGATCGAAAAGTTTCACAACGAATGCATGGGAACCCTTTACCTGATTTTTGCTTCCATTTGATCGTGAAGCAAACACCATTTGTATAGATACCAGTAATAAAGTGAACGACAAAATATCATTTGTGATAATTGACCGTGTTGAAACTCACCCTTGTCGCCAACGATTGCTGGAAATGAGCCACAAACAATACCAAAGCAAAGCGACTGATAATCAGTCTTGCAGCGGCCATGCTGTTCAGTCTCGCACCGTCTGGAGGTATTATCCTTATGGGAAGGTTATGCAGCAGGGTTTACGGTGATGTATCGTCTAGTGTAATTGAGATGACAAGATCTTTTGCTTCTAGGGTTGTTAAAGTCCAGTCGGTTTGGTTCAGATTGAGATTGATGAAGGGGTACAAACGCATTGGTATCCAACGATCAATGTCCAGTCATTGCTTACGTTACTGTGCCGGTGGAACAGGCCAATTCCTTCCCCTCGACGCTGTTAACTCTGTGGTGGAATGAATCACTTAATACCAGTGTAAAGGTGGAATCTTTAAAAAAAGAAGGCGGCTATGTTAATTCACGGATGTCTGCCATAAGGTATTGATGGTGGAGAGTGGCTCGTTTTGCGTTTTGTGGCTTCAGTATGTACAGACTAAACTGGTGTGTGTCCGTCAAATCGTGCGGTTATTTCATGCCAAGCAAAATAAGTAGTCCGTCAGTGGGATGTGATTGGTGGATTTGCTCGCAATGCACTTTGAAGTAAATAGTTGCGGCGGCGGTAGCCGTGTGTGGGTCTGATACGTGGCCTCGACTTGAATACCACCGGTACATGAATGATCACTCTCGAGGAGGTGTCTCACTCTCCTGTTGACAAAGTATGCGTACAGCCAGCAAGCAATCCTTTAACACGTGTGTATTATCATGGTAATTTTTCGCAGTCATTTACGATAACATAGAGAAAATCTGCACCCGTACTGCCAATTTACTGTGTTTGAAGCGTTGTCAGCCCGGATAAGTGTTTGTTTAATGCCTATTATAGTTGGACTCTTGGCCTGACGAGTGTATTGTTCGGTCTGACTGACTGCTTCGCCCATCAGGACCCCAGCCTTTTGCATGGGCATTCCGTCAAAGTGATGATCCGATTGGGCTACTGATGAATTCGATCATTACAGTGTATAGACAACACTTGAAAACTTGCTCCAACTGCTTTTAGAAACACCCAATTGGATCCCATCAGACAAAGTACTTGCATCCTGTCAAGGAATCTCTTGCCATTCACAACCCATTACCTCTAGAGTGAAGACTCACCAGCGTCTTTTGTTCAGTAACAAATACTGGAAAACTATGGGTATTACTCCCATTAAAAGCGCACGACCCATTCATGGATTAATTGTTATTAAGGCACTCATTATAACCACGACTTAACAGTGAAACATGCCTATCGATTTCCAACCATCGCCGTTCGCAGTTCGGTAGAACTTTCCGGTATGGAACGCAAAGGGAAAAAAAAGAAAAAATATTTTCAGTTAGCTTTACGGGACTTGAACTCACACTAAGGATGGTTTCATGCACGATAACGGACAACAGTTTGCCGTTACTATGTCAGTTTACCTGAGCATAAACACTAAAGCTTGTTCAGGATACATTTTCTATTTTTATTTTCAGGATAATTGTAGCTTGAAAGGATAAACTTTGTAGACAATAAAGTTCGCTGGCATTACAAACCTTGTGTCAAGGCATAGGCCTATTTGTGTGTGCAAAATCAACGATGAAGTGTGATAACCTTTTGCCATCTGCCTAAACGACGCCCCCATACAAACGATGATCTGAACAACGATGGATCTCAAAAAATAAGGGGTATGAGTAATATTAGAGGGTGGATATGCAAATCTTTACAGCGTCGAAGGGTCACGGGGCCAATTAGTGTTCCCGATAAACTTTTAGCTTCTTGGTGATCTCTCGTGCAATTTGAGCTTTCTCAGGACAATAAGCTAACAATTTCAGCTCTAGATAAAAGGTCTCCTTTGAAACGTTTACAAACTGTATGTTTAATTTTTACGACAGGCGAAACTATCTCAGAAAAACCGAAACGCCTATTTTTGTTGTCAATTTACGAACAGCACTGTGTAGCCGTAGCGGAACCTGTTTTCCCCCGTGTGCGACCCCATCTTCATTTGCACAAAGTTTAATTGAGCGTATTCAGGCTCCAACCATCTGGTCGGAGGAACTTACGGACTGTTTAAAAAAAACAGTCAGAAATGTCTCTTTTAAATTAGTGTCGAATTATGTGCCGTCGGATATTCTTCATCCATCAAGTAACATAGCCTTGCATTTTTTCCCTTTCAAAAAAGCTCCAATTTCGGCGAAATCGTCAAAAATCCGGTCGCCCCCAAAAAACTACGACACTGATTATTACTATCATATTATCATTGCTGTTGCTATAGTTATGGTCATCAAGAACCCGTCACATACATTTTGAATTACGATAAAAAAGAAAATAATAACAATTTATGCACTAATCCAAATCACCGCCTTAATCCCATAAATAGTGTGTTATATACGGTGTTTGTTGTTGTTGTTTTATATTGTTTTAGTGAGGGACTCGTATTTACAACAGTTTTGGGAAATACTGTTTATTTTAGGAAAAGCATAAACGAACAATACGAAACTCAGTTATGTATCCTAAATCTGACGTCATCACACAGCGCCAAGAGCCGTTGTCTGGCCCGTGTAGGCACCCACTTCCACGAATTGGCTCAATGTCCCCAGCGTCCCTTTTCAATGAAGCAAAAAAAAGTTTCACTAAAGGGCCTGCCCTTGAAATTATGGTCCGTAAGGGAGGAGACATGGAGATAATACCGTTTCCTTGATGGTTTAAGTTACTCATTTCTTTAATTAAACACTTGTAACGTCGTATAAGCAACCTATAACTTTGGTTTCTTGTGATCCAAACACCGTTAAAACTGCGGGTTGGGGTTTGGTTTTTGCACAAGTCTACGGAGAAATCTGTTGAAACTACAATTTGCCGGAGCACGTCCTATATACAAATACATTGTCTCCATCAAGTTTGATTTATTATTGATTTGTTGTTATCATTAAACCGGTAACTATGTTTGTCAAATGCATATCAGCGGTGGTTTACGAGGCATTCGTCATTGCCTTCCTTCGGATGCCGAACCTTCGAAACCGATCGACATTGTGAAACATATTGAAATATACGTATACTGTCATTACTAATAAGGCCAAGAAACTAACATCAATTAACGATCCGGGGCACATAGTCCACCTCTCTTTTTTCCACAGATCGAGGCCGATTTTCTTCAAGATTTCCACAAATGTTCCTTGAAGCAGATTCTTTCAAAACTGCCAGTAGAGGGCGTTTAAGGGCAATTATTGCATAATTATATTGATTGATTTAGTTATTTTTCTTGTTAAATAGGGGCCTAAATACTGTAATTTCCCATTTTATTTTTGGGCCGAATGTTTGTCAAATTAGCAGACATGTTTGTTATGACATATACAATCAATTTTATTTGGAGGTTATCGTTGATGACGCTATTATTGTCATCCAATTTTTCACGGACAAAACAAAAGACCATTTTATGGCCGCAGGTTTTGGCGGCCATTATTGAATCCCCAACAGACACTGCGATGATCACATGACACTTTTGCCCATTCTGGACCTGAAGAGTAAGAAAGTAACATGTTCAAATGATGGTCTCGCTAGAAATGTCAGTAATATACTTATGACCCAATTTAAAAAACAAAAATCCAACATGACCGTCAGTTTGGCGGCCATTTTGAAATATCACAGGCCTAGGCCTAATGTAGTTTACGTTTTCATGCCAAGACTCACTCAGAAAAAAATACGTCTGATAATTTAAGGTCACTCTTTGTGAAAACATGGATACCAAGGTAAATACAAACGGTTGCCATGGTAACAGTAGGGCTCCTTTCGCTATTTGTTGTGGATGATTATTACCCAAAGATGAATTTGGTAGTGATTGGCTTCTCCGTTATAAAGTTATGAGCACCCCCCCCCCCGTGCTGATAAGGTTAAGAATCAACCAGGGGGGCCTTGAAATGATAGTTTACTCGAAATTATAGCTACTTGAAATTAAAGTTAGTATTAATCAAACGAGTATTATCAAGGCAACAACTGTATTTCTGTGCCTTAGTCCTAAAAAAAGAGCTTAAATGGCGAAACCGTGCATGTTCCTGCCGTACGTGCTTCACCTTTCAACCATCACACCTGACGGTAGGTTGCTCAATTCACGCTGATTGTTTACGCTCAACGTGTTAGCACCGACACCTTCATAACAACCCCGTAATTGACGCAAACCTAAGATAAACATAGTGGCACATTAACCCACATTAGTTTGCAAGAATATACGTGACAGGTGGCTGTGTGTGTGGACAAAAGAGGTTGAATATCCTTACTAAAAAAAAAAATTATAATACAATAGCAAAAGAGGGCGCTGTTCATTACGTCTCTACTTTACGGGTGCGCCTCACTTCGTTGAGCGCAATTGGTGCGCCAGGCTGTTTACCATAACAAAGTTGCAAATCCTCATTTATTTTTTTAAAATAATATTTGTTGATTATACAAATTGAGGGGTTGTGTAATTTATGAGCTGTTTTCATCACACCTTAAATTCTGTGATTCCACTCAAAGGCAAGTTTTCTACCATTATTAACTTTATACCAGGTAAGGTATAGGCTATGTAAATCTGTGATTATGTCTTACCAATGTTGAGCTGGGGCTTAGAGAATGAGGGTTTATACTTGCTTTGCAACTATATTTGCAGCACTCGCAGAGGGCGCTGTTAGTTTTGTGAATGGGCCATTTGATACAACACTTCCCGATTGTGTTGTTTAGGAATAATAATCAACACACCATCATGCAAATTATAAACAATGTTATCATTTTCGCGATTCTTTAACATACATAGCGACATCTATTGTAAGATTGCAGCACTTCGTTTTCGCAACTGTGGAAACCGTTGCTGTTTTGCAGTATGGATTCGAGATAAAATATGCAAAGTCATCAGGTCGACGTTATTTAGTAGGCCCTATATCCTATAAATATCAGTGATGGAAACATCGCCCTCAAGGTGCCCTGAAAAACCTTTGCACCTTTCGACCTTAATCTTCATCATTCAACAAACTGAAGTTAGACCTGTGGTAGGACACAAATTTCTCCTTTAAGCTGTGAGAGAGCTTTGATGTAAAATGATGGCGAACGTACTTGAAATCTTGACGGCTGTAACTGTCGGGAGTTTGGCGATCACAATGTGTGTGGTCATTGGATTTGTGTTATACATTCTCTACGAGCATCGTAGATATGCTCACATCCCAGGTCCTCCGAGAGTCGAGTAAGTGTGTTTTATTTTATTTTTTATCTTAACATGAAATAATGGATATTGCTGTATTCCTCTTCGTAGATGTAGATGTGCCATTGATGTGTCTAATTATACATGTATCACGTTATGGGACAAATGTTTTGATATCTATGATTAGCTTATAATTTGTCGTGATCCACCTCACATTATCCTCGTATGCACTTATTTTTCTTTTTGCATTCTATGGGGGTCTAGCTATTTTTGTTTTATTATTTAAAAATTTTAGATAACACTAATTTTAGTCAGTTCTGTGTTGTGTATTCTCATGTACATACACCTCTTTTGGACCTGAGCGATAGCCTAAAAGTAAACATTAACACAACCAAATTTGTTTAGTTCTATTTAACATTAAATAAAAGCAAAAGCCTTTTTCTTTTTGCTTCAGTAATACCGGATACGTCTACATTGTCTGACTGAGACATGGAGGAATAGACCTTTATCATGCTGCCACCATCTTGGTCATGTTCTCTGTATCCAATAACAGTAATAGATGCTCATATTCATTGTACTAAAAGGAACCAGACTATTTGCCCTTCCAGCCTTGGTTTGGTTACATTGGTTTGAATGGGAGAAAATCAAGATGGCCGCACCATGATAAAGGTCTATTGCCAAGTCACGTCACGTAGGCCTATCCCATTGAAGAGTCAAGATATTTTGCACCAGCTTGCATACATACGAAAAACCGTGAATTTTTTTTTTCGGGGGGGGGGACACTTAACCAAAACAAAGAATAACCAAGATAATCAGTGGCCAAATTTAGAAGTTCAATTTAATGACCTTTGCCATGATTGACAAATTGGACTCACATAAGCCTATATAAAAAAAACCTCAATAGCTTCTCGTTTTCAGAACATTTTACTTACGTTATCATGCAAGCTCAAAGGTTTCTGCATTTTTGTGAACCTAATTACCGCGTTATCGTATCGAGCTCAAAGTTTGTCCACTTTTGGGATTGACCTAATGTATATATAAATATATAATTTATTTATTTATATTAGGCCCCTATATCTCTTTTTGTTCTCTTCCCCTATTAAAGCAAAACAGAACATTAATGTGCCATCTTTTTTCTTGAACTAACAAATGCGAAATTGTATTCTTTAAAACAAACACGACATAACGAGTTAAATTGAAAAGTTCTCATTCTTGTCATAGTTTTAGTTTAAACCGAGCACCATTAAAAGTCATGCATACTTACAAATTAACCATTTTCATTGAACTATAACGTAAACTACCTTGTTTAAAGGGACAAAATGCCTTCAAAGCTCTTACAATTTTGCTGTTTGGCATTGGCTTCTTATCCTTCTTAAAAGTTGTTCATGCAATAAAACACATACAGTGTGTTGTAATGGTGCATCGTTGTAATTAGTGAGTAGTGGTTCACAAAACATAAATTTGCCTCTCGGAAACACAACATTTTTTGTTGAAAACAACACTAAATCTGTCAATATTTTTTAACACTGTCTGATACTCATCTATAATTAAATGTCAGTTTTTTTACAGGCAATCTACGTCAAGTCACCGCAAGTGTATCACTCCCTGAGTTTCTCGCCGAACAGTAAGTTTTTGATAAATATTTCTTTCTTCTCATGAAAGAAACGAAGTATAGCCGTTGGGGTCCCATCACGCGAGGCTATTTAAAGATAACCTGGGGGTCGATTTCACAATAAAAGCACTAAGATTCATCTTAACTGAGTTGTTTAGTGTTACCATGGTGATTTATTTTGAGATTGATTTGCACTGAAGATCAATCTTAACTCTTTGTGAAATCGAGTGTCAGTTCTTGGTTTCCTTTTGCATGCACTGAAGTTGGTTGCCGTGTGAAAATTGCCTGATGTGAACGCCCTGTTGTCTCAACCCCAAAAATTAAGATGATTGTAATTTCATCATGGCTAACATTCCCTTCTTGTTATACTTATTCCACGGTCAGAATGAGAGCCTATGGTCCCGTGTTTGTCATGTTCATGCTTCAGAAACCAGTCGTCGTTGTTCTGGAACCGAACTTTTTAAAGGTTGGTATCGCTCTTTCTTTGTCATTATGTTAAAATTTATCGCAAAGGTAGTGACACAAAAGTGGGTCGCGAAAGACTTCAAGTGGCTCACCAAACTTTGTCAGAATCGCTTCAATAAATAATTTACTCCTGTTTAGACTAGCCTGGTTTTATAACTTTACCTATGTAGCGATCAATTTGGCCGGCGATCGGAGGATGGTTCGCGGGCGAGTGCATACAATTTTCATTGGGGTTTTTTACCTGCCTAAAAATTATACATATTTGCGGACTGAACGATCTAAAATCCGTTTTGTTAAAAAAAGTTTTTTAAATTCCTTATTATCAAGCTCATTGATGAATCACTGTTTATTTATTTCTATGAACTTTGACCATTCTATCAGGAAGTACTGCACTCAACGACTCATTCTAAACCACCCGTGGAGCATGCAAACTTCTGGCACGTGTTTGGGGAGCGATGCTTTTATCATGGTTTGCTTACAGAAACAAATGTGCCAAAATACCTGAAGAGAAGAGCTTTGTTTAACCCAGCCTTCCACAGAAAGTAAGACTTAGTGTAATCTTAAATGACCTGGCTGTTTTCTCACTCATTGCAAGCACCCTTTAATACAGAGGTTTCCTCAGGCAAATTCCGAGTTAAAGTGATCAAGTTCACTTTTGAGGCATTTTTAGTTTAATTATTAGAACTTAATAATAACAATACCTAATTATAGCAAATTCAAGATAGATAATGCTTTGTCTGTACGATATTGATTACTAACTTATAATGATACAAAAATATTTATATTGACCTAATCATACTTGCTATATTTCAATTTTTTTTAAAGGTATTTGATGCAATCTATGGATGTCTTCAACGACAGTGTGGATTTGCTGATAAATAAACTCTCCGATGTAGCGGACGGCAAGACAGAGGTGAAAATGTTGGATCTGTTTAACCGAATCACTCTTGATGCCGTTGCCAAGGTAAAAGCAAACTATCTGACGTCCAAAATGGGCAAATAATGACGACATCAGATGGATGCAATGTATATTATTTGTTTTCTTCTTCAAATTCAACCCTCACAAAACAAAGCTCATAATAATCTCCCCTAAACCCTTCCCCTAAAACACTCATAATGTCGACGCCCAGGTTATATTTACCCAGCACAGATTTGTGTAATCTTGACATTGCATAAACCAAGAAACGTCTCTCACGTCTTCCAGACATCCTTTACAAGCTATGGCGGCATTTAAGGGACATCGCACATGTATATTGACACCAATATTCACGTGATACCCCAAGTCGCATGCACCTTTTGTTCGCTGGAATCAATATTCATTTCCGTGCACAAATCACAGGAGCACGTGTCATACATCTTTAAGATAATCATTACACATGATGACCTGCAATCTGTATCTCATTACATTCACCATTAGAATGATTTCTTCGATTAACTTTTGTACATGCGTATATATATATCTTTCTCAACTTACTCCAAGGTTGCTTTTGGACTTGAACTTGGAGATGTTATGGAAAGTGATTCTCCTTTCACCAAAGCGATCGTCAAGACCTTGATGGGTGTTCAAGCTCAGTTTTACACACCTTGGAAAAAGGTACTTCGTCAAAATCTTGCCATGATTGTTGATACCGGTACCGTAACATTTTTGTATATCCTTGCATGTCATTTGATACCTAAATGAATTGTGCCTGTTATTTGAGATGAGTTATTTTACCTTGTAGTTCAGCCCATTGCCCTCGGATCGCAAATTTCGAAAGGAGGTCCGGGAAGCGATCAGATTCGTCCGGGCAAAAGGCCGTAGATGTATCGAGGATAGAATCGCTGCCAAAAGAAGAGGGGACCAGATTCCCAAAGACCTGTTGACTTATATTCTAGACGTCTCTGGGGATTTCCAGGCAGAGGAAGATTTTCAAATGGACGAAATGCTTGATGAGTTCTACACTTTTTTCTTCGCAGGTAGACAAACGTAGTTCAATAGAGTTTACCCTGTTGTAAACAACGAGACGGTGAATAGCACCGACAAAAACGAATAATGTCAAGCAAAAAAGAGAGAACGTTTATACCAAAGTTCAGAAACAATTTATTTTACTATTTAAATTTTGAGATCTCTTCTAACAATGTAATATCTAAAACAGTTTTGACAATTTTCTCTACCGGATGTGCATCGTTATTTTAATAACTAAAATTTAGAATTTGTTTGCAAAAATGTGTTCACTATTTGAAAAACAATTTTTTTTTCTTCATCAGGTCAGGAAACTTCGGCTAATTTAATGGCATTCATATTGGTCGAGTTAGGTCATAATCCTGAGATATATCAAAGGTAATGGCTGTGGGGTATTGAAGAATCAAAAGATGATTTGCAGTTAACACTTAATGTTAAATAATGTTACTTAAAAGGGCAAATGAAATGTAACTTTTCTAATGCAATCTTTGGAAATGCACCTTCGTGTCCCATTTAACCCTTTTTCAATTTTCATTTTGCCATTTACAGGGTTATGACAGAAGTAAACGCCGTGTTTGGGAACAATGACAGAATTGAATATAAAGACCTGGCAAAGTTGGAGTACTTGACTATGGTAACTTATTCTGTTCCATCTATAACCGATTATATTTTCATCCAGTAATTTTCTTTTCAACTTTATCTGCTTGTGAATATAGATAAGACCCGATCATTATTATGTGATAAAATACCAAAGAAATTTTATATTGAAATGTCATAGGTTATCAAAGAGACTCTGCGTCTATGGCCTCCTGCCTTTGGAACAAACCGTGAGCTAGCTACCGACATGTCAGTCTTGGGAATGAAAATACCGGCTGGGACAGTTGTGTGGGTAAGCTGACGGTTTTCCTTTTCTATATCCTTTATTCCAAAATGTGTGTCCTTTTTCATCGACAAGTTTTTTTTTTTTTTTTTTTTTTTTGGGGGGGGGGTATATGTTTGTTTTTGTTTGCTTTTTGTTTTTTTAATTATTTTTTGATAATGCTGTTTTGATAATCCTCAACTCGAGGGCTGTTTATTTTAATATGATGTGAACGTCACGACATCGATCATCGTTATTTGCACCCTTTGATACAAAAATGGGCTTGTTGTGACTGAAGTTGAGTATAATCAACAGAGGGCCCACTCAACTTATTTGTCGAGTATTTTATACATTTTCAAATTTTGAGACTAACTTGAAAGTAGTTCTTTGGCAATATTTCTCTAAAGAGACATGAACATTGTGTTCAATCAGTAGTATTTGCCAATTATTTCAATCAAAGTTTATGTTTTGTTAGTTCATACAGGAATAAAACTCTACAATTATAGATAACAATAAATGATATTATAAACTTAATTTTTCATATAATGAGGTTTGTTACTTGAATTTAACACTTAGTATTAGTTTACACATTATATGTCTTATTTCTTCCAGTTTAACTCTTATGTTATGGGAAGAATGGAGAAATACTACAAAGACCCACTGGTTTTTGATCCCGAAAGATTTAATAAAGTCGAAAACGAAAGGTAACTATTTATAATAATAGGTTTGTATGTATTTTTATACATGTTTTTTTCTATCTGTGTTTTTTTTCAGTAGTCATTACCACAGTTAAGTTTATGATTAATGCCGCAACTAACCTACTTTGGGGTAGTGTAATTTGTGCCACCGAGAGTCTAGTTCCAAAGTATTGAACGGTTTCTTTACAACTTGTTTGGTTGGGTTCTTTTGCGGTTCCTGCATGCGTACTTGAGCCACTGTACTACGGGCCATAATTTCATAAAATTCTGCTTAGCGGAAAATAGTTTCTGCTTAGAAAATATTAGCAGGGAACCAATAACATGGTATTTTGGCTGGAACCCACTTCTACTTTAATGCTTTTAAATGCTTTATGGAATTGGTCCCTGCGATCGTAGAACTTGTGCCTGGGTAGAGTAGGGCCTACATGGACCATTGAACTGTAGGCCTATTGATTATTAATTGAGACATTTAAAGGTGACAAGAAATAAAAGAAATTAAACTTTAAATAATAACATGACCTGTAGAACAAAACGCCAAATTTATCATTTTATGTTTCAGGGATAGAAATCTGTATACGTACTTTCCATTTTCAATGGGGACCCGAGCTTGCATTGGACAGTCATTTGCAATGGTAAGATGCAAACATAATTTAACTAATTGTTGATCGTTTACGAAAATAAAGCACGTAGTAGTCAGAGAAGTTTGTTTTACAGATGGGACGAACATACAAGTAACATCCGCGCCTCTCGGCAAATAATGTACAGGGTAACTTTCTGCAAAAAGTTCCGGACTTGCATATTCGTACTTTACTATAGGACTCAGTTGACATTTCATTTTAGAACATGTCATCTTTATCGAAATAATCACAATGGAATTTGGGTTACACACCGGGAGTAGTACGTTTCGGAACTTGAACGCATGCCAGTTTTTGGAGATGCAGAAAACCGTTTCGTGTGACCCGTTAGGACTAATTTTGTGAAATCCCCCAGGGGTGAATTTTACAAAACTTATGATTAGTCCTATAAATTTAGGACTGGTTACTCGTCCTAATTCTAGATAAGACTAGTCCAGGCGCGTTATGAAATCCACAACAGCTCCCAATTTCATAAAGCTGTTCAGCAGAAAATACTGCTCATTAGCAAATTTCTTTGCTAAGCAAAATATGAGTGGGGCATCGGTTGCAACGATGTAAACTTTATAGAATGTCGGTTGGGAACCTATTTCTGCTAAGCAAGATTCGTCTGTGCTTAGCAAGTTTTTGTGCTTATGAAATTGGGCCCAGTGGCCGCGTATGACGTGTTGAATTGTCTTTAGGATTCCTAACAAAATCTGACCAAACCACAGCGCTATTTATATTGACCAAACCAATGTCAAGAAATTCGTCTGTATTTTTCGGTTGAAATAATGCGGTATCATATCTTCATTTTTATAAAGAGCCTTGGAGCATTTCAAAACTGGACTTTGCGCCATACAAAAGTACTCTATTGTTTATTGTATTGTTATTGTTAATTGACCATGATTTTTGTTGTCTGTCATTGTATTCGAGTATAGATAGAAGTTCGTCTCATCATGGGCCGTCTTCTCCACAATTTCAACTTTACGCTTGTGCCAGGTCAGTCGCGGGATGATATATTGCAGGAGATTACGATTAAGCCTCGTGGAAGATGTAGAAATTATCTGACAAAAATTCGCTAGAACTGTGTGTGACGTCAGTCATGTTTGTCAAACTAACATTAATTTAATAATCACCGCGAAAAGAACAGCTTTGCTAAATTTGTAGCAAGTTCATGTATCCAGATTTGAGTTTGCCTCCTCTACTTTAATCGAGTGTACAGTGACCGAAAACTACTTCCCTTCACCCTACCCCTCCATCACTGCCTCCCCCATATCAAACATGTACACACAAATAGTTTATAGTAATCTGTAAATCATCAGTTGTACTTATTTCAAGGGCTATCGTGAACTTTCGCTAAACAATAATGGTAATATTCGTGCTGTAATGGCTTGGTTATAATACGAATAACTATGGTGGCTTTAAAGGGACATAACACGTAAATATTGCCAATGTTGTCATTGGCATTTACTCCCTTGAAAATGGCGGACCTCTTGTGCCCCACCAAGTTTCGTCGCTGGCGCGCAGGAATGGCCCCAAAGCAGCTCCACAGATAGCTTTACACTTAGGTCTCAAAAACATCGAAACTGGTGGGGACAAAGAATTTCCTGAGGGAGACACCGCTTAATAACTCTACGGTCCGCCGTGCCAGAAGAAGTAGAAACTGACACCGGTGGCAAAGCAGCCCATAAAAACTTTAGCAAGCGATAAGAGTAGTTAGAGCGCCACCACGAGGCAGCAGTGAGCTCACTTTGAGCTGATCCGTGTGTGTGTGTTTACGTCTGTTCAGGCTGTCTGCTGCGGGTGTTCACAAAAACAGGTGAAATTCCTTTGTTTTTAATTTATCAAGTGATTCCCATAATTTGCAACATACACAAACAGGTCTACTGTTATTGTTTTGTATATGTTTTCTATTTTGAATGGAGGAAAATGCAATGGCCTCCGACGACACCTTGCTTGGATTGCACTGCATCTATTTCGGGATAATCGGTGGTAACCTTAGTTTTAATATCCTACACATTCCCTGTCAGTATTAATAATTAAGGTTAAGGTTTTGGAGTGATAAAGTTGTTCTGTTAAAACAGTACATGTGCAGAGACGGCCTGAGTTTTTTTGTCAAGCGCAAATTTGAGTGACACCTTCCTAGGCGTGGACATACATCTTTCAAATAGATGTTTCACATCAATTTTTTGTGGCATTTTGAAGAATAGTTCTTAATTTAAGCTACATTTTAAGCCAGAAATTAGCTGTGTCGGATTCTGCAGTGCGGATAGACTATTTTGTAATGTAAAGTTTAAAAGGAAAATCATTAAAATAAGACATTTTACACGCATATGTATTATCATTGGACACAATTATGATCATAATGCACTATAGACTATAGTTTCGCTTTGTGGTTTATGACTAAAAATGCTTAAAACTCTAGTTGAGTGTTATGTGTAAAAAAAAAAGTAACATTTTTAATAGCATCCGATTCGGGAATGAGGCATTATGTTTGATTACACGACGCACAATATATTATGTCAACAAAACACCCTAGTGAAGTAGGGTAAATACAGTGCTTAGAACGCTGGTATGTTAAACCAGGGGTTGATGGTTCACATCCCACTCTAGTAGGCCTAAATTTTCTTTGTTCACCCTAAAATTGAGATCCAACTTTACTGTGACTTTCAGCTTTAAGTTCAGTAATGTGAAAAATAGGAAAAAGATCCGCTCATATCTGTAACAAAAATACCTGACTTAGCATTCTGAGTATTTGCATTCATGAAAATGTTGTCGGTAAGAGAAGCTGTGAGTTTTGAGAGACCCCTGTAGGTTTGTCGATGAAAGGAACAAAAGAATGGGCTAAAAGAGTAGTAATGAAATTATTTGTACGGGAATGATTGTGATTATGATTTGTATTAAAGTCAACAGTAAGATAACAAGATATATTAAATGATTTAAGATAGTATCGGGCAGCCTGTAAAGAACTCTGATAATGACATTTTTATGAACAGAATTATTAATTTCAATAAAGAACCACTCTGATGTACATAATGAACTTTATAAGACTGCAAGAGTAAACCAATAAAATGGAATCATCTTTGTGCTCAAAATTGAGGGGAAATTAGGACAGGGATCACCTCAGTTTGTACTACAGAGCATCTAGAAGCCAAATTTTGTCCTGGGCCTTAGGGGGGCCCGCCTCAGACCCCACACCGTAAGGGCTTCTTGCTTCATGGTCACACTACGGTCACATTATAATACAACCTTTTGTTATTCTAAAACTTCGTGTAAACACTATTTTTTGAGATCTGACCTTGTTGCACCCACTACGATGTAGTATAAAAAGCATAATACAAATCTTGTCCTGAAAACACTTAAATCGCACCAGAAATCACATAGAGACTTATAAAATTCCACAACCCACTGCGAGAAAGGCTGTGCACTAACATATCTGCTCGTTCACCTTTGTCCCCTAACCTAAATGATCAGCCTTTCTTTAGTACCAGAGTAGCTCTGTCATCATTCTGAATGGAGAAAGTCATCTCAGCTGCAGTATGGAACCTTTAGAATAAATCGGCTTCTGTTCATAAACAATGTTGTTACTTTACTAATTTGCACCTCAGGTAACTTTGTGATCGCTTGTGTATGGTTTTATTTATGTCAATCACGGAATGAAAATTATGGAAAGAAAATCTGTTTTTGCAATAAGCACATTAATTAAATAAAGTTACAATGTACACTGTAGGTACTTCCTCTTTGCTTTTAATTCTTTTCTTACCCTATGGGTGGTAGAGTGGTAGAGGGGCCTTGTATGGCAGGACCCCACTGAATACATGTAGGCATGCATCCTAATCAGGCCCACCCCAACAGAAGGTGCTGTGGTGCTGCACCACCCCAACTTTTTGGATGGGGGTGCAGGAGTTTATACTACAGCACACCCCACCTCCCCACTTTGCAAATATTTTATTCACATTCTATTATTAAAATTACTTGTTCCTTCTTCGAGAAGAAATTGTAACACATAAAAAAAGATATGTATTTAGAATTCCCACCAATTCATGTTGAACTGTTGTGACATTTGCACAAGCTGCCGTACATGCAACCCAGCACCCTCTGCCAAAAATGTGTTCTTGCTGCCTGATCCCAGTCTGCAATTTTAGAATCATTTTTTTTATAAGAAATACATTAATTATAGCAAAAGTGTTATTAATAGGGGAAGATTATCAAGTGTGATTACTGTGATGTTTGCATATAAAGTCAGATTAAGATCCACAGAATATAATGATCTGGTGCTGTTTTATTCCATACTTTATTGAGAGTGCCTTAGATTGACCTCATTAACATGCAGGTCACATACAGAAAGTAAGGTGCTCTAAAGGAGCCATTTATAAAACACAATGAGGATATTACAATTACTTTGTTCTAACATGGGATAAACTGAAAATACAGAAACAAAATGATAACACTATACAAAACAAAAACTACTAGTTAGAAAAGAAATTTAAAGAAGTATTGAAATCCTAAAAATTCAGGTTTGCAAAAGCCAAATTTAACCCTTACTCTCTGGGCCTTTTTGCCTGCAGGTGACCTCAATACTCCTATCCTCCTCTTCTATGTCACTTCACACCAAATTATTTGGATTTTGGAAGGTTTGACCAAGTGATAAGCAATTCTTATTTGGGCCTTCAGCCCTCAGTCCTTCTGAATCCTTCATTTTAGCAAAGAGGATATGGAAAGATTTGGAAAGGTATAGGGTTTTAAGGGTCATTGTCCTTTGTTACTCTTCAAATGCATAGATAGCTCAAATGCTATACAGTGCATTTACCATTATTATGAACAAAATATATTTAAACATAAAAATGATCTGTGCTCAAGCCGATTTTACCTTGAAAATGAATTGATCCCAGCAAACGAAATGCAAAAGCGCATGTGATTTTATAACAAATAAAATTTAACAAACGCATTTTGACCCTGTACAGGGCAAAAAAATGTTGTTTTTGAAACAGCTCAATTTTGCATGTTTGTAACTTTTCCATGAAGCGCAGATAGCTTGTTATGTACTGAGTCCCATCGTGGCCCATGATTGACACATCCAGCTGTTGATCATGTGCAAACATACTGTACCCTACATTGGCCAATGTGAGACTGTCTGGACGATTCCTTTTTATGGTGGAATTATTTCAAATACTGTAATAAACATTGAGTGTTTACACTACAGAGCATTCAGAATGATTTTAATTTGTTTAAATTTTTTTAATAAATTAATAAAGAATTTTACTTAGCTAAAACAAAATTTATTATCTGTCTGTTTAACGTTGCGTGATAAACATATTACCTATGGTGAATGCTCCGGTCTGTCATCCGATGAAGTGTTGTTGTTCATAATCGGTTTGTGCAATTAAAGGGCATGCGCTGAAATTGAACGTCCGCCCAAAAGTGCCCAGATGTAATTATTGTGCTCCCCACATTAATTCCTCTTTTTCAATTAATTACTCTGTCATTATTCGTAGATGGAATTTTTCGTTCAATATCTCATTTGAAATTTAACAACTTTGGTCATCACTTTAGCAATTCAACATTTGGAATTATTAATTATTTTTTATTAAGGTAAGATTGGCTTGAGCCAGATTCTAGTTGCAAAAAATTGTTAATGGCCTCATGTTTTGACCCTAGCAGAGTCTTTCTCAAAGGCTAAACAAAAAACTAGTAATCTAATGATCTACAATACATACAATATTACATAACATTTAATTTCAAAGAACACTATTTAATTGCAACTGTTTATGTATATTGATCTGGTGTGTGTTAGTGTGGTTGAGGGTAAACCAATCAAAAGGGTTCTGGGTAGATTGTATAGTGTGTTTATAAAAACCAAAAGCAGGCCTAAAAATTCCTCTTCCACAGGAAAATGGTATTTCAAACCTTAAACTTGCTGGAAGTAGTTGATTGACACCTACCTTGCTTCAAAGAGAAAACCAAAACCGAACCCAAAATCCATCAGAATATTGATTGATTGATTGTTGACAATCATGTAAAACATTATTACAGCTTTGAATTACTAAGGTGTCTAATTTGTGTACACTGTAACAGGCCTGATACTTCACGCAGGCAATGGAGGCAATTGCCTCCGTTGCCCCTGGTCATTGCCTTGGTGCCCTTGAAATGTTTCAGTAGAAATTTACAATTTCCTCAAAGAGTTGCCCTTTTTCAAGAAGAAAATGCCTTGGTGCCCTTGAAATGTTCCAGTACAAATTTACAGTTTCCTCAAAGAGTTGCCCTTGTTCAAGAGAAAATGCCTTGGTACCCCTTGCCCTTTCAAGGACGAAGCACTCCGGCCTGGTGTAAGTTAACTAACTATGCTTGAGGAATCGCGTGACATGGCGACCGTGGCGCTTACATCTGATGGCTGAGCGTGATGTACTGTCTGCAACGTCCTTTAGGCTTGATGATAATCTCCTGTATTACATCATCACGCTCTTGTCCTGGCACCAGTTTAAAATCAAATGTCTGTAAGAGTCGGCTCATTACGAGTCTGGACTCAAGCTGCACCCATGAAATGGATAAAGAATCAGAAAAAGACAGTCGATTAAAGACAGGAAAGACACTAAAGGGGGCCACTTTTAAGTACCATCAAGTTTGCATTTTTTCCAATGGTTGTAACTTTTTTTAAGTACCTGAAACCTGCCAAAAGTGTTTCAACATGTGAATGGACATGCAGACATGCAGGCTTAAACTGAAAGTTATTTGAGTTGAATAGGATTATTAGTTTTTTAATTACTCTCAAATTTCATTTAAAAAAATGGAAGGAAAATGCAGGTAGATTTTTCTGTCCAATTTTGATGAAATTTTGAGGGTGATTTTAAAATATAAACTAAAAACATCAAATGAATCAACACAAGTAAGTTATTTTTCAGTTAAGCCTTCATGTCCATTACTATGTTGAAACACTTTGGGCTGGTTTCAGGTACTTCAAATAAGTTACAACCACTGGAAAAACTTCTCGTGTGCCAAATATAAATGGCCCCCATTACTGTGTTTCCTGTCAAAAGCTAAAATTATTCCACGCCCTATGCTCAGTTGTGAAATAGTTCTTGAACATAATTTTATGTAAGTATCCATCCTTGATGCTTTGTTTGAGTGTGTATTATAAAACAGTATAGTTTCTACTGTCCCAGTTTACACACTAAATGCCGGCTTAAAAAGTGAATAAACATTTACGAAATCTGACTTTTTAATGTTATTCACAACTCACCAATGCAAATTGTTGACCGATGCAAGATCTGGTACCCATCGAGAATGGAAAGTGAGTAAAATATTGCCTGGAATTAATGAAACAAAATCAACGTCATCGTATAATTTTGAATGTAATAGTCACCTGTTTACAGGTTTAGAGTGCAAAATTGCACGAGTCAGTTGCTGTTTTTGTCTTAGACAACTGACACTGACACTGACACTTTTTAAGACCCCTATATACTGTCATATACTGCCAATAAGATTGCAAGTAATAGCGTGTATTTAATAGTGAGTGCATTTTCATGTAAAAAGATCTGCTTTAGAAATGGAAACGGTGGTTTTCATTCCCATGTGAAATGCCTGAGGGTTCCCCCCCCCCACAACCCCAACCCACCCACAAGACACAACAGTGCATGCATGTAAGTGAAACTATTTACCCAAGCTCAGTTCTTCAAACCCTTACAGACTGGGCATTTTTGCTAGCGTGTGACCTCATGCCTCAGTCCTCCCATATCTTTTTCTCCTATTTCACTCCACACCAAAATGTTTGGACTTAGATAAGATTGGAATGCCTGACCCAGTGATAAGCATCCTTCTGAATCCTTTAATTTGGCAATTGAACATAGAAGGATTTGTAATTTTAAGGGTTGTAAGTATCATAATTCTCATATACTTGTATTCATCGTTACAAAGTTATGTAAAGAGATAGCAGCAAGTCCAAGTCAAGTTACAATTCACTTTTTTGCAAGTCGAAGTCAAGGCACAAGTCATTTGGTCCAGTCACAAGTCAATGTCATTTGGTCCAGTCACGAGTCAATGTCATTTGGTCCAGTCACAAGGTAAGTCAAGTCACAAGTTGGTCCAAACACAAGGTAAGTCAAAATTCACCACTGGTGGAATGATACCCCTATCAAAGGCTGCCATGTTTGCTCTATCAATGATGACATTCGAGGGCGCTATTTATCCCAGTCAGGGGCAGCAGACTCGAAGTCAGAAGTTGAAAACCACGAGCCAAACCAAGTCTGATGATTTTCTTAAAAAGTTTATGGGGTCGCTCGAGTAGCTTCTGACTTGCGCTGGTAACAAGTCATTTTTTGCAAGTCCAAGTCAAGTCAAAAGTCAATGCTGGACTGCTGGTGGTTACAAGTCAAGTCACAAGTCACAAAAACAGTAACTTGAGTCCAGCTGGAGTCCAAGTCGCATGACTAAAGTCAGCAACTCTGGTTATGAAAGTAACTTAATTTACCTGTCATGTTGAGAATTGACCAATCGATCTGGATCAAACACATGGGGGTCCTTGAAGTACTTCTGGTTTCTTCCCATAACGTACGTATTCAGCTGTGAATAGACAACAATTCAAAGTTGAGAATCCATGAATATCAGTGGGTGCATGTGAAAGGTTGGAGGTTGGAGCTAGCTGGAGGTAGCATTTGTTGATTGAAATGAAAACTCATTTAATGAGCTCACTGAATTGGTATGATGTACAGATGCAGTTTCAGGGCTTGAAATTTACACTGGACCACAGGCCCGAGTCTTGTGGATTTTTCCCCTAAATTGGAGCCCTGAGTTTGTTGTATCTTGTGCAATAAATCTGTGATGTGTAAACACAAGTGGACCCCACTCCTCCAAAAGTTTTGTCTGCACATCATACTGAGTATTGGTCCCACCAGGACAAATTGAGTATGTGTGTGAGTTGTCATTTCAACTGAAATAAACTCTGACTAGCACCAGCCGCTGACTTTTAACAATTTCCAGTATCTGTTAAGCTCTTAAATGCGCATTTATGATGTCTCAAAGTAAAGTTATCACAATCTGTCACCACTGTACACCATTTTTGTCAATGTATGTGAGAATAGATTTCAGCTGATGCCTTTACGGTTGAAATTAGGGTTTTTTTCTTAGAAACTGGATGTAGATAGATACATATTTTGGGAAATGGTAGGTGCCTACACATACTTCACCTTATGAAAAAATCATAATAATTAATTTCTTTTGAAGGTTAATTGAGACAACCTGGCAACTAAAGCACCCATATTAGTTTGAATTTACCTAATTTGAGCACAAAGCAGAGTGAAATAAAAGTAAATTTGCTGAAATGATGAAATGTCATCCTGCCATTTTTTTGAGTGGATATAATTGAAAGTCATGAAATATTACCCATAAAGCAGTCCCAGCAGGTATTTTAAAATCAAGTACTGTCTCATCTGATGCTAGCTGGCGTGGTGTCCCTATGACAGGTGGCCAAATCCGTAAAGTCTCCTTAATAACCTACAAACAAAATTGGTAAATATAGAGTAGAAATATTACACAAAGCCCCCCATACCCTCTCTTTGGATCTTGTAAAATCCACTCACTCCAATCGTTTCATGCAGACATTTGGGGGGGGGGGGGGCGAAATGAGATTGTTTTTCATCAAAATAGGTAGATGAGATGTATATTTCGTACCTCCAACATCTAAGGGAAAAATTGATCAACAAGTGCCTCTTTTGAGGTGGAGTGGGTGTCGGTTTAACCAAAATATGTAGCATTGTTAATTGTTTACTTTGTACATGCTCGTTGATGGTGCCAATGACATTTGTGACTGTATTTAGTATGAAAGATAGCTATTAACCATTATACAGACCAGATATTGGTCATTTTTGTCAGACTTACCAGCATCATGTATTCAAGTTTGCCCAAGTCCTCATAGTCAACATACTCTTTCTCTCCCAGTACCGCATTTGCTTCCGTTTTAAGTCTAGGTAATGAACATTTGGTAAGATTATGAAATTGGCTTCACTGTGATTATGAACCTCAAAACTAGTATAAAGAGAGACCATTTGCTACATGTACATGTACATTGTATGTCAGGGACTAACATAATGTGCGTTATTGTAAGCATATTTGGGGGTGGGGTAGGGGGCCCGGGGGGGGGGGGGGGGGGGGGGCCAGGGGGTAGTTTGAAAAAAAAATTACCAAAAAGACCTTGTGATTTAACAACATGGTTTCTTTGAGCGGTGGCATCTCAAAATATCTATCCTTACAAAATCATCAGAAAAAGTTTGACTTTGAGTTAACATCAAGGGTGAAAAAAGATAAGTTCTAAATGAAGAACCAAAATAGACTATGTAAATATATTTAGTGATAGGTCAAAGATACTAGACCTATTGATAGATGTAAAGTCAACAGAAAACAAGTTATCTTGAGTTAACGGTCAGACCCCTATTTGCTTTAGTGAGTCATTACCTGTGCATAGCTTCTGGATGATGCCCAAGTTCAACTAGCATAAACGCCATTAGGGTAGCAGTTGTTTCTTGACCTAAGATAACAACCAAATCTCATTGGCATACTATTTTTGTGGTTAAAAGTTTAAAAGCGCAATCTAAGAAATAGTAAAGCTTCATAACACAGATGTTCTTTTGACATTGTTTGATTTTAAATCCAGACAGGCAGCTGATCTACTGACTTTTTTCTTGATTGTTTGTGCCATTGAAAACTAAAAAACACTGAACAAAGTTTAGTATTCTTGACCATTCCCTCTGTTTTTGCAATCACAAAGTTGCATATCTGCAATTTACTTCCCTGTGTTAAAAAAAAAAATCATTGGTTTATTTTACATTATGTCTATTTCAGATTATATTTCAAAATTGGACACGTCATACTTATCCACCATGTAAAGTTAATAATTTTTTTGTATGCATTTCACCCATCACAAGGCCCAAAGGCCACTCAAGGTGTGGGCTACTTTTTGAAGGGATAGAAACCTGCCCCAATTCGCAGAAACGACACTTGGTGAGATATAAACGCAAGTCTCTTCACAGCACAGCTAAGATCAGGAAGGGGTAAATGAATCCGTTGCGAGACAAACATAACTGCCTCTTCTCCTATTTGAAGTAATTATAGTTAAGTGTCTTGCTCGAGGACACAAGTGTCATGACTGGGATTCAAACCCACATCCTGATGACTTAGCCACCAGAACTTGAGCAGGATCCACTAACCGCTCGGCCAAGACACGTTACATGTGATTGTAATTCAAACTGAAAGTTTACATTGCTTAGTTAAAGCATTAACGAACCTGCTATAAAGAATGTGCAAAATTCATCCAGCATATTCTCCATGTTAAAATCAGCATCTCCTTGAAGATCGTCAGATTGATGCAAGATGTATGTCAGAATATCTTCTGGTATCTTTTCACCTCTCCTCTTGGCATTAATTCTATTCTGAACACACTTGCGTCCAGTTTCACGTATCAGCTGGATGCATTCACGCACCTCTTGTCGAAATCTTCGATGGGCAGGTAACGGACTCCACTATGAAACAATTCAATTGGTTCATAAGTTGGATGGTGTAACGGTATTGGAGTACAAAATGTAATCTTTGTACGGGAAAAAGCAAAACATTGGCGCGATCTTATCTGTAATCAGTCATGCACAAATAATTAAGGACACTATTATCAGCAATACAAAATCCAAAACAAAATCCCGACCACTAGTAATTCGTCAAGTCAAATAACAAAGATGATTGAACTTGTTCAATTATCAATTGTCTTCTATGCCAGGCAAAGAGTTTATTATTTTTATCTTTATTTTTTTTAGTGTCTTGCTTAAGGACACAACTAGGACTTGAACCCACACTCTGCTCATCAGAAACACCAGAGCTTGAGCCCGATGTTCTTATCCGCTCTGCCATGACACGCCACAAGGTACGTCAGTATTAGGGGGGGGGGGGAATCAGATAACTTCATTACAGGCATCAGGTATAATTATGATAATTAATAATGACCTGAATCCACGGTTTGTAGAAACAAATCTCTACTCCAACTAAAGACTTGCTGATTGCCCTGCTGAATCCCCTGTCTCTCAAAAGGTCCAAGCCGAAAGCAGTCTGTAGTGGAGTGGAGAGAATGGATTTTGTTTAGTTTGTGAACTTAAAGTTCTTACTACATGTATGATAAGTCAATTACAGCAAACCTGAGAACATGTGACATTCCTCACAAGAAAAATGTTGGAAAGCAATGTCACTGCAATTCTAAATGTATTTATTTATTAAATTGATTCATTCTTTTGTTTATTTATTTATTTGTTTGTTTATACTTATGACACTCATGTTAGACAATACAAAGAACAAGAAAAACTAAAACTATTTTAAATCCATTTTTTAAATCTCATGTACAGTAGGTAACATGACAAACATTTGTAAATAAGGGCTTTATCATCATTACTACAATAGTCATATTTTTAAATCCATTTGATTAAATCTCAAATGGTTTTTTTTGCAATCAAGAGTCCAGTAAATTTTCATTACTGTCCCAAATTTGTGACATTTAACTTCAAATTAGTTCTTTTAAATAATATGATTGGACTCTTGATTGTAAAAAAAAAAGAAGCCATTTGAGATTTAATCAAATGGATTTAAAAATATGACTATTGTAGTAATGATGATAAAAGCCTTATTTACAAATGATCGTCATATTACCTACTGTACAGGTATTTGTAGAGAGGATTTTTAAAGAGCTGTCATTAAAAAGAAGAATCAAACACCAAGTAACTGGCAAGGATGCATGAAAAAAAGATAAACGTAAAAATAGAGAGACCACAATGCTTCACACATCCAACCATAATTAAAGGACCCCCATACTACCACCCCCACTACCTAGATCCTAGAACTAACCCTCCCCCTCCACCACCACCACCCTAGACCCTAGACCTCCCACCACCACCACTCCAACTCCCCAGACCCTAGAACCACCTCCCCACCACCACCACCACTACCACCACTCCCACTACACAGACCTGAGAACCACCACCACCAGAAGCCCCTCCACCACCCCACTTCCCCGGACCCTAGACCCACCACCACCACTCCCACTACACAGACCCTACAACCCCCTCCACCACCCCCTCTTTCCAGACCCTAGACCTCCCACCACCACCACTCCCAACGCCCCAGACCCTAGAACCCTCTCCCCACCACCACCACCACTACCACCACTCCCACTACTCAGACCCTAGGACCCCCACCACCCCCAATCCCTGGACCCTAGACCTCCCACCACCTCCCACTACTCAGACCCTAGAACCCCCACCATCCCCACTAGACCCAGACCCTAGACCTCCCACCACCACCACACTCCAACTCCCCAGACCCTAGAACCCCCTCCCCACCACCACCACCACTACCACCACTCCCAATACTCAGACCCTAGAACCATCATCACCAGAAGCCCCTCTACCACCCCCACTTCCCTGGACCCTAGACCCCCCACCACCTCCCACTACTCACACCCTAGGACCCCCACAATCCCCATTAGACCCAGACCCTAGACCTACCACCACTCCAACTCCCCGGACCCTAGAACCCCCTCCCCACCACCACCACCACCACTACCACCACTCCCAATACTCAGACCCTAGAACCATCATCACCAGAAGCCCCTCTACCACCCCCCACTTCCCTGGACCCTAGACCCCCCACCACCTCCCACTACTCAGACCCTAGGACCCCCACCATCCCCACTAGACCCAGACCCTAGACCTCCCACCACCACAACTCCAACTCCCCAGACCCTAGAACCCCCTCCCCACCACCACCACCACTACCACCACTCCCACTACTCAGACCCTAGAACCACCACCACTCCCTGAATTCTAGAACCCCCCCCCCCACCACCACCACCACTTCCACTACCCAGACCCAAGACACCCCCTCCCCGAAGCTTTGATAAAGCAAGATTTGACAGACTAGATTTGACAGACAGAACAATGTGCTGTGTACTGCCAGTGCCATGCTTAAATTAACATAGGTTGAAGATGGTTGAAGATGGAAGTAACTGTTGATGAATATCAGAGTTCCACATGGGCAATTATGTAAAAGAATTGGATTGAAATTTTTGTTGACTTTAGAAATCAAAAGTCGCTTTGCAGCCTTGGTCTGAACACATGGACCATGTCTAGCATTTGCATTTAGGGCTCACCACAGGGGGTCCACAGCCCTATAAACATTTGTGTATATTCTTCAGTTTGATAAGAGTTACCTTGGCAATGACATCTAGAGTCAGTGTATTCAGCTCATCAAGCATAAACACTTCTGTCTTCCCATCAGCCTTAAGAGTTAACCTCTCAATCATTTTAGAGACGCTCTCATTGAAAGTAGACATCAATGTCTTCAGGTACCTGCATTCAGGTCAAACTTGTAACTTATCCTGTTGGTAAGTGATGACGTTTTGGAGCCGGAAGTGCAATGTAAACGAATGGTATAGACTAATCCGAGCAGCTCGTTCATGGGCGTTTACATCACAGCAGTTATGGCCGCCGGCACGCGCGCATCGACGCACATACACTGTGAATCGTCCATGCTGATTGGTACATATACGCGCGACGAGCCACTGTCATGTCGCGTGCGTGCAGCGGACATAGCTGTGGTGGTGTAAAACACCATAAACGAGCGCTGCTCGGATTGGTGTATACATACATGTACATGAACATTCGTTTCACTGCACTTCTGGCTCCAAAACGTCATCACTTACCAACAGGATAGACCATGTTAGCTATGACATCACATGTTTACAAAAGAGTTTACGCCAACAGGGGGCTCTGTGGGTGCTGAAGCACCCCATCTTTTTTTAATGGGGGTGTTGGAATTGTACTACAGCAGCCCTGCCCCCATCTTATATAATATATGCAATCTTACTTCATTTACTTCATTAAGAAGAAATTATAGCAAATTCAAAATACAGTGTATAAAATTTCGACTATTTTGGCACTGGGCTAACGTTTGTGACACAAGCCGCCGTGCATGCAACCCAGCACCCAGCACCCAGCACCCAGCACCCATGATATAAATGTGTTCTCGCTGGCCTGGCGCTGTCAAACTTAAGCCCCCAAAAGCTGAGTACAATTACAAGTCGGCCATTTTTTTTTCAGGTGCAAAGTGTATTTTTGTAAGTCAAGAAAAAATATTCAATTGTACACGCTTTTATTATATTACGGACAAATATGTTTGTTTACTACAAGATGAACAATAATCACAAACACTACAATAAACTATCTCACTTTCTATGAAAGGCTGGTTCAAAGAGTGCTCTTCGTTTCAAGTTTTGAGGCACATCGCATTCTGTCAGGAGACCATGATGCAAATAACGCTGTCCAAAAACATTCCAAAAGTACTTGACCTCTGTTGGTGTCTTAATGTGTGTTGTTGAATACAGAAGTTTCTGTAATATTAACAAAAATAAAAACAGCATTGAGTACAGCGCCTTTTCCAGCGGTTACAAAGCATATATAAGAAAAACAAATAAAAAACCATGAAAAAAAACCTAATTAAACGAAAAAGTGCATTTTAAGATGTTCTTTGAACTGGGAAGTACAAGTCACATTGGCCAATGCACGAAGTCATGAAATCCAGACTTTATGAGCAGTATGTGAGAATGAACAATCTCCGGCCTTCTTAATTGTCTTTGGAAAATCAAGGGTATAACTATGTAATCATAGGTAGTGCAAGACTTCAGTCAAGTGAGATTAAAATATTTTGTAAGAACCATGTGATTTTCTTATGTAGACTCACTTTACCCAAGGACCCTCAAACTGCATAAAAAGGCTTCAAAAACTGAATGTAAAATAAATTATCTGCACTTTTTCTGACAGGAATTCAGTCATGTTGAATGACTACAATTAAGTAGAAAAAAACAGCAACACATTACTGAAAAAGGGTTATGATTTTTTTTATGAAACTAAGGGAAAACACATTTGTTTATGTAGGAGTAAATCAATTCCCACCATTTAGTTTTCTGTGAAATTTTCATTGAACTCAGCAATCACTTTAAAGTGAAAATAACGAGAGAAAAAAATTCATATCTTTTCAATTACTATTATGCAAGTTCACTCGGATGCTATACTTAATAATATAGGTGTTCAAAAGGCAAATTTCTTTAATGGATTGGGACTGGTATGACTTTGATAATTAGTGAGCTTTCAGACTGTACTGTATTTCCTGATTAAAGTCCTGTAGTGTGTCTTTAAACTTACCTTTACGAAGCTTGGTTCAAGGCAAACCACCACAGGTTTTTGAAACATGAACAGTGAAAACACTGTCCCGTAGATTTCCATCCTATAAAAATAGTGATGGAGGAAAAACCAAAAAGTCAGTTACTTTACGAACACATAATCAACATGTAGGTTACTGTAAAAAAAAAAAAAAAAAAAAATTGCAATGAATACATCACATAAATCAATCATTAGAAATTAGAAAGTGTTAGTAATAAAATTTAAAAAAAATGAAACAAATAGCACAGTTTTGATTAATGTAATGTCCTGAAAATAAAAAACACAACTTTTTTGCTGACATAATATTTGATCCTGTTTTTATGGGTCCAAGAGTGTGGGTCTTATGCTGTGAGTAAATGAGTTGTCACATACTTTTTTTTACACAAAAATTTAGTGATAGATGTTGTTGTTTAAACAGTATCCTTATTATTGTACACTTACTGGTCAACCAAATAATTCGAGAGTGTTGAGCCACTGTTGATTGCTGCCATAATAAGTCTGACATGCCCAGTAAAGAAGCTGAAATGAAAAATTAGGAAGTTAATTAACCAGTTCCCGCCGGGAATCTTCCATTTTTTCCCGTCAAGCTTGATGAGTTTATATATTTTTTCAGAATTGCGGGAATCATTTTCAATTGAGAGTAATGCTGGCACAAAACATTTGTGATTTCTCTATTGAGAAAATGTCAAATTTACGTACCTTGAATTGCAAAACCTCGGCCATGATCTCCAGCCAAGGATTGTTCCTCAATCTGGAACCAAGACTGAAAACTCAGTTCACTCTGACCATGTCAGCCTACCTCCATTGAGCCGAAATACAGTGGATAAACAATGGTGGAAGTATCTTGATGTCTCGTATTCCTCTTCTTGGAACAAAAGGACTATGGTCTTGAATTGGGGCTTACATAAACCCCTGCTTAATAGGCAAAAATCAGCAAAATATTCAGCACCATCTGTCAGCTTTGTGTGGGTGAAACAAAGCATTGCATGGTGAGTGCATACCCTGTGCGCGCTTCGAAACAAAATGTGCGGATGACTTTTGTACCGCGCTTGGAATTTTACACAAAAATACTAAACTCACGGCACCCATTTGCTGGCTCAGAAAATATTTTCATGGGAACATGACATCCGGCGCCAACTGGTTAAAGGCATTACAGTTTCTGAATTAAAAAAACTGGGTCAAGTGGTTGTTGGAAGTTCTTCAGTGCTTTTTAAAACAATATGATAACATAACCTCCTCGAAGAGAAAGACAAGTGACTTCTCCATCTGTGACAGAGCAATTTAAACAAGCAAAGGATATCACCACCCTAGGCAATTTACTGGCAACTACTGGTTCCAGGCAATCTCCAATAACATGAAGAAGGAAAGCATTCACATTTATTTTTTACATTTTTTCTTAGGATTATGAGCCACTCATCCTTTTGTTGGACAAACGAAGATTACAAGAGAATGTTAGGCTGCCACCATTGTATTCGGCATGGGGAGGTAAGTCAGAGATTCCAGCATGCCATGGCCGATTATCGGCCGTGGCTTATGGCCAAGGTTTGGCCGAATCAGGGTTAACAAAAGCTACATTTTCTCGAAAGAGAAAAAGAAATCCCGTAACATTTTATGAGAATGTGTCTTATCTTCACTTGGTTTAAAGTCATGGTTTCATTGTGACCATGATATTCTCAACAACAAAATGTTCAAGAAATTCCCCAAATTAATCCCATGGGTGAGCACGGAAACATTTCGGAATTCCCAGCGGGGGCTGTGATTTTTAAGATACTGTTAAAAATGTTTCTTTTGCTAGTGCAGTGCAGTCTGACTTGTCTGATGCAATAACCAACAAATGCAATTGTTATCCCTGTTGAAAAGTTTATTTCTAAAGTTACAACTATGTTTTTTTTCTTTAGTATAAGTTCATCTAATCTCTCCCGGCCTACCCTCTCTATCAAAAAGGAAAAAAATAACTTATGGAGTGTTGTATGTGTTTGTTACCCATACATCGATGTGTGTTAAGCACTGTATACTCAGTACTTTCCTGAGTCTAGTGAAAAACAATTCACAGGCATATTCCTCGAGTGGGTTTTGAACCCACGACCCCGCCATTCTAGAGCAGATGTCTTACCACCTAGACTACTGAGATTGCCTGGCAACCAGAGGCAGTTCAAATCCTTTTAGCAGCGGGTACTGCAACCATTATACATCTATTACAACTTGTAGATTATTCACCCTCCCCCCAAAAAAAAAACCAAACAAACAAAGAAACAAAAACAGAAACTTACTCTTTTCTTGGTGGTCCTGGAATATGAGAAAATCTTCTGTGCTGATAGGCAATGTACAGAACTAGAATCACAAAAGTACAAAGAGAAAACACTGACAAAGTCAATGCCACTGTCATGAGGCTGTCCCACAATAGTTTCCAGGACATTGTGACTTCTTAGTGGGGATTCTTAGAATAGGTACGTACTGGTCAAAAACCTGTTTGGTTTTATTCAAAAAGTAACTAAATTAGTTTGTGGTTTAATATCTACATTTGTAGACCCACAGTAATAATGGTGTGTTCCAAAGTACAACTATTTCAGACAAGAAGTGGTTGCTTTAACTCCCTTGGTAAATTGACTTGATATTGATATTTTAGAAGAGAATGCTAAGGTCAGGGTAAAGGTCGGCATCAAATGGAATTTGAATCGATTATATATCATTAGATTTTGTTTACAGTTATTTTTAAATCAATGATGTGCATGTAAGCCTGTTCAGAAAAGTAGGATACATTAGAGAACAGTTATAAACTACAATATATGTGGTTGCCATGGACTGTTTCAAAATGCTCAAGATTCTAATTAAGTAGAAATACGGCTCTGTCTGTAGTCTTTACCGAACATCATAAATATTGTAGCGTGCCGTTGTTACGGTCTGAGGACTTTATTCTGGGGAACTTTACAGAAAAACCTGAGCGGGAAGCTAGCAAAGTTCTAGTCTATAATTCAGTCAGTAACATTATAAGACAGACGAAGAACTCGGCTACAAACAAGGAAATGGACTCGGAGAACAGGGATTAAGATTAACTGGGTTAGATTTTGTTTTATTCTCAACACGCAATCACTTACATTAGATAATTACGTGGGTTGGAGTGACTTTGTTTGTTGATGCCTAAATAAAATCTGACTTGCTTTCGGCAGGAGCCACAGTTTCAGTAGATTCGATGAACAGTATGTGCGTGTGGTCCATGCGGATCTGGGGGCACACTGTGCATGAGGGATCCACTGTACACACCGACTTAAAACTGTCGTTGAACTAGTTAAATTTGCCAGACGACGCTCTCATGTGAGTTATCATTTTGTCACAATGTTCATGCCATACAAAAAATCTCCTCCAAGAAGCATGTAGACATTAAAGTCTGTACATGTACAAAGAAAAATTACGTGAAAAAATAATTGTGACATCAACAACAAAAATATAAATTGGAAACTGTTGCTGTAATTCTAGCGTGTGATAAGAAGTGTGGTGCATTTACAGTAGGAACAAGGAATTGTAAATTTGGCAAAACTATATTGTTTCCACAGTCACTGAAAGTTATTTATACATAACACGAACATGTACATTTGTGTAAAAACGATAATAAGAACAGTTGTAAGGCACCAGTATCCATCATAAGTGATGTTCAAGGTGCAAAGAAAGACACAGACATGTCAAATAGAAAAAGATGTTAACACTGTGTGACCTACTTCAAGTTGTAATTTGACAGGTTTTCTTTTATTTTAATTTGTACTTTTTGCAGTTTGTGGACATTGTGCTGGCAGATTTTGGAAGAACTCTGACAGAATTACTCATGTATTCAATCATGGTAAGTGCAATGTACACTGTACATGTATCATACATGTAGCAGAATTTCTCCATTGTTTCTGATCGTCCAATAGTCTGGACCTAGAGGGCGCCCCAATGAGCATCCTTCCACTTATGGTCACCATTTGCATAAATTTATTACTTATGACTGAAAAAGAACCCCAAAAAGCCATAATATTTGGAAATTTGCACGGTGTGGTCCCCCATATACTTGTCCTACAGTGTAGGCTCTCTTAGCAAGCTCATCTGCTGTATCAAACTAGCCATGGATCAGAACTTACACATGCACAAAATGCTTATAAATGGGGGGGTCGATGTGGCCTTCCAACCTGATACAAGGAGAACAGACTCCTTGTACACATGTGTACATGCTGCAGTGGTAGACAACTGGAGACTGGTCTTGAGTCTTGATTTTTTTGTGGACTGAGACTCGGATTCAGACAAAAGGGCACTCGGACTCGGTCGGTCGGACTTGGACTCAGACATCAGGGACTCGGACTCGGACCCTGACAATGGGAACTCCACTGCAGCACTGACATACTGTCACAGTACACTGGGACCAGCAGGGATCTTTAGCTTGACGTGGCTCTACTATCGCGTGCATCCAACAGCCCTGCATTGCTAAACCTTCTCACTGGAAATTTGCATGGCTCGGCCCTCTAACCCCAAAAGTAGTAACCTCTACAGGCGTTTTATAGGGATTATGTTGAATGTTTAACAGAAAAATGAACAATCTATACAAAATTACATTATCCAGACGGTAATACAAAGGTTGTTGGTCAGTCACTATTGAAATTGACAATCTACTGTCAAGTGTGATAAACTTCCAGGAAAAACAAACCATGCCTATATTTTACATAACCTGGATGAAATGATGTCTTGCTTCGGCTAACTGGGGCAGGCTTCTATCCCTTCAAAAAGTAGCCCACACCTTGAGTCACCTTTGGGCCTTTTGAATGGCGAATTACATTAAAAAAAACAATTTAAAAAACAAACAAACAGACAGACAAGCAGAGTACACTGTTTAAAAGGTCAACACCCAACATTATCTCAACATCAGTTCTTCTCAGTACCTACACAGACAGCTCCTGTTGTCTTCTGCGTTAACCCAGTCCTCACAATTTGGACGTCTTGGACCAAACCCTTGACGTCATCGATCTAGAAACCATCCTTGAAATAAAATAAAGTGAGCCTTGAAATACAGTGAGTGATTTTTTCCTCTCTTAAGAGGCAGCCCTTGAAAAAAAATGTTGTGTGGCGTCATTCGATTTAGAAATCAGCCTTGAAATACAGTAAAGAGAGCCTTCAAATACAATGAATTTTCAGTCGGCAAATCAAAGGTCCAGATTTGCCAAGTTACTTTTTCCTCTCTTAAGAGGCTGCTCTTCTCTTGAAGGACTGGATCTTCTTGTTCATATTTTCATATGATGTTTCATTTACTGACTGAGGATTCAAATTCCGACTGAAGCAAAATATTGCCTGGTTGGGGGGTGTCACACTCCACACAACCAAGGTTACTACAGCGCTGAGCAGCCTCTTATGGCATTTATTATATAACACCCAAGCAGATCCTTGTCATTTGATTGGAGGATGGTCGGTCACGTGATACCAAATAAACGTACCATTACACGCTACGTCATTCACCGTGCATTTTTCGTTCCATTCACTGTGCAATTTTCGTTCCATCCGATTTGTTCCATTGCACGCTCGTCCGCCCTCCATTGACTATTCGATTACAAATGGCTGAAGCTTATTATACTTTATAGTGTTATCCTCCAATCAAATGACAAAGATCTACTTCGATGTTATATAAAACAAATAATGAATGTTTTTCATTCGTGCAATAGTAAGAATATTTTCATTCATTGAAAGATGGAATGTTACATTCAACTCGGCTTCGCCTCGTTGAATGGAACATTCCATCTTTCAACTCATGAAAATATTCTTACCATTGCATTCAGAAACATTCATTATTTGTATATTGTCACATGAGTATTTCTTTGAGATGCAAATTGTCACATAGCAGAGACATTTGTGATAATTAAGTTCATCATCAACTCTGTATGGAACTTAAGAGGCTGCTCTTCTCTTGAAGGGTCTGATCTTCTTGTTCATGTTTTCATGTGATGTTTCATTTACTGACTGAGGATTCAAATTCCGACTGAAGCAAAATATTGCCTGGTTGGGGGGTGTCACCCTCCACACACCCCAGGACACTACAACGCTTAGCAGCCTCTTATGACATTCTTTATCACATGAGTATTACTTTAAGATGCAAATTATTACATAGCAGAGACATTTGTGATGATTAAGTTCACCATCAACTCTGTATGGAACTTGAACCAAATATCAACAGCACTTTATGTGAGGGTAAGGCTTAGGATTGTAATATGAAAAACGTTTGCGAACACTTCATTTTATCACATTTGGATGAAACGCATTATTCACCACAAACGCAAATCACAGGGCGCCACCCATCCAGCCAGTAGTAACCGTGTGTGCAGATATGTGAACAGAGTTGTTTTCTTGAGTTTGGGCCAAAAAACGTCTTAGGCTTTATGAATAATGTTGATCTTCATATTGAAGTATAAACAATTAGGCTAGGTCATCTTTAAATTAGTTAAATACAATTTGTTATAAAAAGTCTGGATTGAAAGATTTGATTCAATTTGTCTTTCAGATGTTGCAGTCAATATGGAGGATGCTACTTGCCCAAAACTCTTCCCTTCAAATCATCATAGCTGATCTCTACAACCATGTGATGTCATCTGTTGCTGTTCTGTCTGCTGGATAAAAATAGTAAGTTTATTGGTGTGTCATGACTAAGTGGTCAAGCGCATTTCCCTCAAGCTCTGGTGTTTCTGATCAGCAGAGTGTGGGTTCGAGTCCGGGTCTGGACACTTGTGTCCTTAAGCAGTTGCCGCCAGGATTCTTTCATTTTTCCTGTCCCGCTGGCGGGTTTATGTTGTCGTAATTGCCGGAATCATTTTCCTTTGAGAGTACCGCTGGCACAAAGAAACCTTGACTTGACAAAGCCAGAGAACAAAGATTCTCTTTATTGCATCATGAGTTTTCTCTACTGAGAAAATGTCAAATTCATGCAGCGTGAATTACAAAACAATGCCCGTGAGCTACCGCATAGGATTGGTAATTATCACGAAACCATGGCTGGTTCTTTGGTTTTCTGTGACTTACCTCCGTTGAGCCAAAATACAGTGAATAAACAATGGTGGAAGCTTATCTGATGTCGAGTAATCCTCTTCTTGGAACAAAAGAACAACGATCTGGATTTGGGGATTACACAAAAACCCTGCATGATGGCAGAAATTCAGCAAAATGTTCAAGCACAATCTGGCGCATTATGTGAGTTACATGGCTTATGCAGGCTCTGTGCATGCTCTGTAGTGGAATGTGTGAGCGCGGGCTTGGAATTTCACACAAAAATACAAAATTGACATCATCCATTTGCTGGCTCAGAAAATATTTGCATTGATACACAGCATCCGGAGCCTTCTGGTTAAGCAAGACTCAGAATCGTTATTACTTTGTTCTTCGGATAAAGCTGAAGGTCCTTTGTGTTGTGTAATGCACGTAAAAGACCCAGTTATTCTTTTTGCTAAGAGAAGGAGTTTACATTTAGATCATCTTTAATTATTTAATTAAAGTTTTTTTTTAATATTTGGATTGAAAGATTTGACTCAATTTGTCTTTTAGATGTTGCAGTCATTATGGAGGATGCTACTTGCCCCAAAACTTTTCCCTTCCAATCATCAGAGCTGATCTCTACAACCATGTGATGTCATCTGTTGCTGTTCTGTCTGCTGGGTAGAAATAGTAAGTTTATTGCTATGACCGAGTGGTCAGGCGCACTGGCCTCAAGCTCTGTCATTTCTAATCAGCAGAGTTTGGGTTTGAATCCCGGTCTGAACACTTGTGTCCTTAACCAGTTGCCGTCAGCATTCTTCATTTTTTCCCCGTCTTGCTGGCGGGGGTTATTTTGTCAGAATCGCTGGAATCATTTTTCTTTGAGAGTACCGCTGGCAAAAAGAAACCTTGACTTGACAAATCCATGAGAACAAAGATTCTCTTTATTGCACCGTGAGTTCCGTTTTTTCTACCGAGAAAATGTCAAATTTGGAAAATATCAAATGATAAGTCATTGCGTCACATGTGTGCACAGCTGCTTCACACCCTAAGTTTTTGTTATTTCCGGCTCCAAAGCTGACACGTACATTGTATTGTATGTAATTGTTACAAAATATCATACATTTCATCGTTCAAAAGCATTTCTTATGAAAGAAACTTTCATTTCTGAGAAGACCTTAGTCTTTGAAAATTGTACCATATGTAAAAGCCAAGTCCAATTTGTAAAATGTTCTTTGCCTAAATCATCAAAGGAAAACTAGCTCAATGCAACTCCTATGGGTTTCTGGTAATCAGTGGAGCCAATTTGTGTAAAGTGGGCATAGTGCAGAGTGGAATACTTCACACCTAGGACAGGGTTGCAATAATCGTAACTGTCGAACTTCCTGACAGTCATATAGAACTTTTATGCAGTTTTGGCATAGTTCCAGCCATTTCTGTAAAAGTAGTGACCAGATTTGCCTGATTTTTACCATTTTAGAAAGTCAAAACATATAAAAGACACGGGATTGATTTCCATTGTGTAAGAAATTAGTTTAGAACACGTAAAACAACTTGATTGACTTGTTTGACATCCGAATGCGTCAAAATGTCACAAGGACTAGACTATACTATCAAACACGAAAGTAGAAAATCAATGTAAACAAAAAAATGACACAACGAGCCAGCTATACCGAGCCTGCCTTTCAAGTCTGAGTTTGTGCTTTAGTTTAGTGTCTGCATCCTCGGTCGCACAAAACGCTACTTGGAAGGTTAATCCAGAAGATGGTGCTATATCATGCAGACAAAAATCACCATCACAGACTTGAACAAGACTATAACCCTGACATGCGTGGTTAAAACAAACAGAGTGCCCGGTTGATGTGTAAATAGCATCTTCAACGCATCAACAGAAAACTTTTTTGTTTCTATTATTGACCACAAGTTGCCTGTTTTCCCTGTTTTTGCCCGGTCTCGAGTCGAGTCACGGCAAATCCCAGGGTTGAGTCCGAGTCCGAGTCACGGCAAATCCCAGGGTTGAGTCCGAGTCCGAGTCACGGCAAATCCCAGGGTTGAGTCCGAGTCCGAGTCACGGCAAATCCCAGGGTTGAGTCCGAGTCCGAGTCACGGCAAATCCCAGGGTTGAGTCCGAGTCCGAGTCACGGCAAATCATGGACAAAAAATGGACTAGAGACTGGTCACGAGTCCTAGAGCACTGACATCCACGCTCTGTCAAAACACCCAGATCTCTTTTATTAAAGTCCTTGGTTTCAACGGATAGACAACCCCCTTTCCCCCTCCCCCCAACATACACGTACAATAATACACTGCAGACAGCAACGGAGCAACGTGTGGCCCATAGCAACAGTGAAAAGGCCTGTAAAAAGCCTCCTCTCTGCAATGGCTTTTGTTTACACTGCACGCAGCAACGCGCGGCCCATAAGAACAGAGAAAAGGGCCTGTGGGTTTTCAGGTTTTTTGCTCACATCTTGGTCAATTCTGAACGGACTGTCTTTTGTTCAGAACGGTACGTTAGCACACTGGAATGTGAGGCAAAATCGCACCCCTGGGTATACAATCTTTACATCGAGATAAGATACCACTTGAATTCCAGCTTAAGAGCTGGCTGGACACAGTGAAAATTGTTTAGATCTCATTACACATGTCCACTTGTATCATAAAAGTCACTCAAAACATGTCAGCTTTAGCGTTAGAGCTGGAGTTAGCGGGGAAAAAACTAAGCGTACAAAAAATGTGTGGACGTATGACTGTTGACTTACTAACAGGATACGTTACCAATTAAGACTAGAGATGATGTAATAGATCGATAAAGAAAAAGTAATCAAATCGTTTTGCAGTTGTTAACCAATGGACGCCGGACGTTGACAATCGAGGCATGGTTCCGTGTTTAGTTCCACTCCTATGCTGTAGGTAACGGCCGATGTTTTGTGATTCACGCTGTGGTCCAGAAACAAAATGGACGATAATGAGGACCTTTGTTCTCTTAGCATTGTCAAGTCAAGGTTTCTTTGTGCCAGCGGTACCCTCAAAGAAAAAAAGATTCCAGCAATTCCGCCAAAACAATCCTGCCAGGGGGACAGGACAACAAAAAAAAGAATCCCGGCGGCAACTGGTTAAGAGTCACTCCAACTGAAGACTATTTGGTTGAACTGATTTTGCCCATGTTAAGAGAATACAACATGCAACTGTTACTCACTTGTGTTGTTTTAGCATTCTCCATGCCTCCCAAGGGAAGACATGAACCGTAGATTCAAACAATTATTGTCTGGAAGCTTCACTGCATTTCAAACAGATTTTAGTTTTGAAACTCTACATTGTATTGCTTTAGAAATTCTTAAGTTTTTAAGGTTTTTATTTACAGGAAATTACATCTTTGCTAAAACAAAAAAAGAGTACAAAACTGATACTACATTTTACTGTTATGATTCAGCAGAAAATTGCAACTGAGATTTAAGTATGTCAAGTAAGAAAAAACTTATCAAACAAATTGTGATATATTTTACAGGATTACACCTTGAAGCAAGTGTCAGCCTCTAATACACTGTACGACCAAAGGATGACTTAGGCAACCATTATAGCCTAGTTGGTGATGTCAGTCATCTCTGCAACTAGAGCAACAAAACTAGACTGTTATGAAGGCACAGTAAGTCTCTATAAGAAGGTTTCTGTAGAATGTAACAAAAAGTTCTTGAAAAATTCTCCAAACTGTTCACAAATGCAAAGTGACTTAAATTGATCATAAATGTAGAAACTGAAACCAAAGGATTTAAACAGCTTTTATTTTCATTTAGTTGACCCACCAGTTAAAGACCCCCACACTGGCACTGGAATTATCTCTTGTTGATTTCAGTTTTGGCTGTTGGACTAAAACATTAGTTTTAAAATAAGCAAGAGCTAAAGCAAAACAAAAAAAAACCAATACATTTGTTTACATTAACATTAAGACTATAGTCATTCACAAAGCCTGTTGATGGAAGGCAAAATTTGCACAATGCTTTGCACAATTGTTGTGAAACACCAAGTGTACAAGTGACTTTTGTACATCAAAGTAACTTTGTATATCGAGTATTTTTTGTAACGAAGTACTGCTCAGAGCTGTATAACCACAAAGCCACAGGATACCCAGCAGTACTGAGTTGCCCTCATACCACCAGAGAGGACATTCTTCCATGAGGAGATTGAAGCAGCAGTGAGATCATTGAAGAAAGGAAAAGCCACTGGAGTGGGCAACATCTTAATAGAACTTATACAGGCAGGGGGAGAAGACATGGTCAACATCCTCACCATCATCTGCAATAAGATCTGGCAGAAAGGAGAATGGCCTACCCCCTGGACCCAGTCCCTAGTAATCACGCTTCCCAAGTAAGGAAATTTGCAATTTCAAAACTACCGCACAGTAAACCTTATAAGCCACCCACGCAAGGTCCTACTGAAAGTCATCCTGAACAGGCTGAAACCTGAAGCAGAAAAAATCATCGCTGGAGAACAGGCAGGGGTTAGGACTGGACAGAGCACCACGGAACAGATTTTAACTACCTGCAGCATCAGCAACACCTGTATCATGTATTTGTTGACTTTAAGAAAGCCTTTGACAGGGTATGGCAGGCAGCCCTTATGGGCAACCATGAGGAAATACAACATCAGCCCCAACCCTGTACGAATCATTGAACAAAAACTGTATGACAAGGCATCCAGTGCAGTCCTCCACAACGGCTCCATTAGGTTCAGGACGACAGTCAGAGTCAGGCAGGGATGTCTTCTCTCACCAACTCTCTTCAACAACTTTCTGGAACGAATCATGACAGATGTATTGGAAGATCATGTGGGCACTGTCAGTATAGAGGGCGGAACAATTACCAACCTTCATTTTACCGGCGACATTGATGGCTTGGCGAGTGAGGAAGAAGAACTTTCCAGTTTGGTTAATCGACTGGACACCACCTCCAGGGCATACGGAATTTAGATAAATGCAGAAAAGACCAAAGTGATGACCAACAACACCCATTGCATTAGCAATGACATACTGTATGCAGGTTCAAGTACTTGGGTTCCATCGTCCAAGATGAAGGCCCCAAACCAGAAACCCTGTCCAGAATAGCACAGACAGCAGCAGCACTCACTCGACTGAAGCCAATTTAGAGTGACGGAAGCATTGCTCCAGGATCCAAAGTGAGACTTATGCGCTCACTTGTTATGTCAGTATTTCTATAATACATGTGAAACATGGACTCTCACAGCTGAGCTTCAGTAAAGAATCCAAGCCATGGAAAAGAGATGCTATCGGAAGATCCAGGGCATCTCCTACATTGAACATGTCACTAACGTTGAAGTCCGCCAGAAGATCAACCAAGCCATCAGGCCCCATGATGTCCTCCTCACCATCGTCAAAAAGCGAAAGTGGGACGGGTATGTCATTAGATCAGACGGACTTGTAAAGACCATCCTACAGGGCACCGTACCAGGGGGCAGGAAACGAGGCGGACAAAAGAAGAGGTGGGAGGACAACATCAGAGAATGGACAGATCTGAGTATCAGGGACTCCCAGAGAGCTGCAAGGGACAGGGACGATTGGAGAGAACTGGTTCATCAGAAGTCATCTGTGGTGCCCCAACGACGCTTAATGTGTTATGGGATATATATATATAGAGAGAGAGAGAGAGAATGAAGTAACAAAGAAACTTTATATATCAAGTAACTTTTGTATATCTTTTGTACAAGATTAATTTGCATATCGTATTTTTAATTCTGCTTCTGCAAATAGTATGATTTTTACAATAACCATTTAGTATAGCATCTTACTGCATCTTATACCCCATGTCTTTCAGACCATGTGGTTCAGACATAACGTTTCACTGTGAACCTTGCAGGTCTCAGTTCCAATATATTTCTAACCCTTGTCTAGATATGTCATTCTCAGTGTCAATCTCAGAATGCTTGATTTTGATGTTTGACGTCAACAGCAACATCTTAACTATAAAAACGCTCAAGAAAGTTTACTATTAAATTATGTCGTTGGATTCCAAATTGATTCTTTGTAACCATTCATGTATCTTTATCCCTTGTCTTCACAGAACCTTTTTAAGCCATCCTGGACGGAATCTTATTGAGCCATCATAGAACCTAAATCTGGTTGATGAAGATACTAAGCATCAATGGAGTTATCTTGGAAAGAAACTACATCCATGGTCCAATTTCATAGAATGCATAGAATAGCTTAGCTCAAAACAATTTTGCTTTACCAGTAAAAGGTAAAAAAACAAAACATGTTATGTCAGTATAGGGCCTTATCTTCAAGTACGCGGTATTCCTCCAATCAGGTTTGTAGAATAGGAGTGTGATATCAACCTATATTGCACAGCCATATCAAACCCTCAAACCCTGTCCTATTGCGCAGTTAAAACTCCGCATTTTGCGCGGTTTAAGCTGTTGCTTGAAGATAAATTCGTCATCACACAAGTGCTCATGGAATACAGAAAAATATAGTGCGTCTGCATCCCTTATCCAACTCGGCTGATATGGGATGCAGAAGCGCTATATTTTTCCGTATTCCAATCGCGCTTGTGTGATAAGTTATATAAGCTTCATAAGCACAAATTTCTGCTGTAGCAGTGCTATGAAATTGGGCTCAGATCGTAAAATTTGTCTGTTGTCTTTACTGTAGTTAACTTTCACAGGAATTTTGTGATGAATAAGTCAAATTGCTGTTAATTGTTTGAAAGCTATCAATCAATGTATCTGAGCCGATTTTGCTTTCACTGAAATGCACTAGCTACTGATGCTGATATTGTAGGTGCGATTGAACAATTGAGAAAATTCAAGCTCCTGCATCAAAATTTTCCCCAAAAGATGCTGAAAACCATTTTAAAAATACAATTTTGTTAAGGTGATAATTGTTTGTTTTACTTTAGTACATTTAAGTACAACACTGGTTGAGCAACAATCAACTCTTCCCAAGGTTTGACATCAAAATAAAGTAATGCCAAATATGGATAACTTAAAATTAGGTACAAAATGTTGGGAAAACTAAAGTCAAAATAAGGTAAAGCTTTGACAATGTTTGCAAAAGTACTGCTATGTTTACTCTCTTTTAATCACAACCAGGTTTAATTGTGATGTTGGCCTTAACAACAAAATGGCTGCCGTTTTTACTTCTTTAACTCTTTCACTACGGAATATAATATACAGCCAAGATGTAATTGTTTAATGTTTTTCTTTTTTTGAGCCGCTCATAGCGGCTCACCGGCATGAAGTAATTCACCAAGCCGCTGTGAGTGGCGCGCTGTAGTGAAAGAGTTAAATCAAGATCAGGGGCCAATTTCAAAAAGCGTGTAAGCAGATGTTTTATGCTTACGGAGCGACCCTTGGTACTGTTTTTATTTGATAAACACTGCTACGCCTAAGTAAAGCAGAAGGCTGGCTACCTTGCCAGCAGTTCTAGTCAGCTGATGAGTGACACAACAATTGCGAACATACACACATGTTGTCAAATCTTCTTGATACTCTTTTGCTTACGAATGTTTTTCTGCTATAGTAGGCACACAAATTTGCTTTATGAAATTGAGCCTAGTTGAAACATTTGAAATAATTGTGTGTAAATCATCAGTCATGTTTATAAAACTTAGTCTTTCTGTATTAAGATAAGGCCTAATATTCAGGTTAATCATGGCATTTGTCATGCTGATTCTGTGAATCAAGAAAAATTGGTAGTGTTGGCAAAACTACTGCTATGCTCGTTTCCTTTGACTAAAGATAAAGCATAACATTGGTAATATTGGCAAAAAAAAATTTGCTTTATGAAATTGTCAACAAAAATTACTGCAAAACTTGGTCTTAACTGAAGTAAGAAAAGGCACAAATTTGTGGAGTTTGCCAAAAACTCTGGGCACTGCTACAAGTATGTTTTCTCTCTTTGACTCAAGAAAAGGTACTAATTTGGTAACGCTGGTAAAACTACTGCTACGCTTTCTCTCTTTCACTCAAGAACAGGTACAAAGTTGGTAATAAATGGCACATTAGTGGTGTTGATGAATAATTTTGTCATTGGAGGAATGGCAAAACTGCTAAGCTTACTCTGTAAATCAAGATAAGTAACAACATTGGCGAAATTACTGCTGTGGGTTAGTTCTTGTGAATCAAACAAAATACAACAATTATGTCATTAAGTCAAAGCTACTTTCTTGTTTATTCATATGAAGGTTATATAAGATTGAAACTTGCTTATTTTTCTACAAAATTACTGCCAAGTTATTTACAAATAGTTATTGCCTGTAAATGAAATTTTCAGTATTTTTTCGATAAGCAGAGTGACCTACTTTGATGATCTTTCGTGATTCTTTGTATAAAAGCATTTCTTTTTTATCTTCATTGTATTTCCATGGTGGGACTCTGTATTGTACATTTATCCACAGGTTCGTTTAAAGGGGCTGTGTCATCATGATTATAGCAGGCCTGTGGCTGTGCACGGAAAGATGGACTCTCACCCAGATACTGCGTGCGCTTCCAGTCAAATCACGTCTTTGCCAAACTGTGATGTGACAGCCGGCGCGCGTAATAACCGGGCCATTCCATTTACTGCTATAATCATGATGACACAGCCCCTTTAACTTGCTCATTGCTTTTCAAAACAGCTAGGTACCTACATGTAATAAATCCATTACTGGTCCATCTTTCTATTTCAGCCGACCTTGCTGCTGGTGTTGTCCAGTTTTGCCCCAGGCTGGATGGGGTAGGTTTCTATATTATCTGTAGTCTCTCAGTCACTTAACTTTATGTTTAAGATATGTGTGTGTCCTAAACTAGTCCTAACTTGTGATTAGTCCTATAAGTTAGGACTAGTTACTCGTCCTAACTCGAGATAAGACTAGTCCTAGCACTTTGTGAAATCCACCCTCATTTCCAGTAGACTCAATAGCTAATTAAGGTTTAAGGGGAATCATTTGGGTGCGTATTGGTACACCCAGTACAGACCATTACTTTCAACTCCTTCAAGTTTTGGTTTTAATTCTGTTGACCCTTTTATAGACATGTGTAGTCTCTCTGTATTTTGGAAGTTGTTTATTTTTAGGAAAAGACAAGTCAAAGTAGGGCTTGGTGTGATTATTAAAGGTACCCTGACAATGGGTATATTCTGAGTGTTCATTGAAGTTGGAAATGCACTGCAAAGGCATTTAGTACAAACTTTGTATCGATCGAAATTGTTTGTTTGATTAGTGTTTATTTTACAATTATTTGACAATGTGTTGTTTGTTATTTTGTATTACAGGTTTTTTCATTAGTACTCTGCGTTTCATTAAAGTTTATAGCCACTACATCCTGGTGTCCTTGCATCAGTTTTTGTCATGTCGAAATGTCGCTTACGTTAACTTATGGATTACATTTTTTTAAATTAAATTCAAATATCCAAATTCCTTTTTTGAATAATTTTACATCAAAAAATCAATATTAGTCATTTCTGGTCATCTGCCCAGATGCTGATTATACTGAAATTAATAATCTCTAAACAAGAACAATTCCACACATTTCACGTATAGTATTCATTTAAAAGAATTTATTATACAAAAAGTAGTTCAAGATACTTTAAGAGGTTACTATATCTTAAAGATTCTACTTGACATTTGTTTGATTTATTCATAACGCTTTTATGTTATTTGTGTAATAGATGTTTGCAAGAATTGACCACAAAATACATGTTTGAAGGGTACTTTAAAAGTATGTTATATAAGTTCATAAAAACCAGTCCACAAAAACAAAATTAACTCCTGGATTTTATAATTATATGTTGTTTTGCCATTCCAAATAACATAAACTTTATGTTGAATGATATTGACTGGTTTACCAGACAAGCCAACATATGATCTGCTCTGGCTAAACTCGAGACTTGTTGGTATATATCATAATGCGTAACAGCCACGAAAAGGCCAAAAATTGATCCCAGGAACCAATATTTTGGTTATTTTGTGTTTGAAAGAAGAAACTAAAAAGAAGAAGCAAAAAAAGCGGCAGCTCTGAAATATCAACTGAGGCATTCGTGCCATTACGTTTTAATGTTGGGTTATGTTCTAGCTGGCACATATTAAACAATAAAACCTGTTCAGAAATCTGAACATGTGGAAAGTATGACTTGTGGAAATAGTAACTTTTGTCACTATTGGCTTTCCCTGCTAGGGTTCTTGGTTTGTTTTTGTTTATTGTTTTGCAGCAACCCGCCCCTCCCGAGGCTGTTCCAATCTGCCCGGCCGGCCGGGATGCTCTGTACTTTCTTTAGATATTGTTTCTAATTTTAATTTGAATGTTTATTTGAAATCAGTATATTGCATAAGCAATTTTTTTATGTTTCATGTTGCTGGCAAATAAAACGAAGTGAAACAAAACTATATGAAGTTTGAACCATACAGCCTAGTGTCTTCAAATCTGGCCAACTTTCTTATAATATAGGAAGGTAAAAACAAGTATTGTTAAAAAATTCAAAAGAGTTGAACAAATTTTAAACTTTTCTTCGGGATATTGAAAGAAAATGTGGTTTGTGTTGGTTAATAATAAATTACAATTCATTGTTTTTTCCCTATATCCTAGACGTTATTAGGCCTATCTCGAATGACCAATTTTTATCATGGTGGCGCTATACTTTCAAGTGCTTAAGTCGACAGCGCTGGCTAATCCACAGTGACATGCATGTGCTACAAAAAGTGTAAATATTTATAACGCTTATTCAAACTCTTGTCAAATTCAAGTGTTTTTACATTTATTTATTTATTTATTTATTTATTTATTTATTTATTTATTTATTTATTTATTTATTTATTTATTTATTTATTTATTTATTTATTTATTTATTTATTTAGATACGTAGTATTTCATTTTTTCACTCACAGAGTCATGAATCTATAGGCCTAATTTTCCGTTTTGAAATAAGGTTATAATTTTATAGGCCTACTTGAAAGGGCGTGCGTAGAAACTTGTTTATTCTCTGGAAACAAACATCATACATAATCAAGAATGTATCATCATGGAAATCTGAGTTAGACTTTCTTAAAAAGAGGGACATTAAGTGCATTTATTTTGTTCTATGACAAGACCGTTTTAGTATTTAAGAGTGGCTACCTCCAAGAGCGAAGCGCACCCGCAATTGTTTTTGCAGGCAGTGTGTTTGGCGCCTGCGCACACAGCACGCGCGCTTTATTCAAAAACATGGCGGACACCGAATTGGACATCAAGCTCCACTACCACACAATTTGTGTCGAGAAAATAACGGTTTTGAAGCATGTTGTATCCGTTTGCTATCGTCAGAGGGTAAGTTAATAACTTATAGCAGCTGTTTGGCTGGTTTTGTTGTGGCATATTTACTGTATTATGTTAAAATTTGCTCTGCTGTTTTGGGTTTGGGGAAAATTCTCTTTCTCTTCCTCACGTTGTCAATTGTGCGCCGAGTGCAACCTGCGAGCTAAGACCAAGACGACCGCTCTTTTGGTATTTGCAAACGTCTTTTATAATGTTGATTTGTGATGATTTTTTGTTGAATGTTTAAACATTAATATTCTGGTTTGTTGAATAAAACACAGTTATGGAATAGCTGTAGTATAAGGGTAAACAAATCAAAAGTTGTCAAAAAGCATTTAAAAATGATTCTTAATTATACACTGACTGAGTAAGCATTTACAATACACATTTACACAAAATAATATATTTAAAAAATACATTTCAGTTGAAAAAAAATATTAAAAATGTTGTATCCAGCCTACACTTTTTAAGGCACTTTTAATTCATCTTTTTATGGATGTTGGACTTTATTATATATTCCTTTTAAAAAATCCTCTCAAGCATCTGGTATTAAATAAATATATTAGTTATTTACCTTTGTTACAACTGATAATGTAGTAACCAACCGATAATGTATCACAAATTGACCAATAGTGAAGTAAACTTTCTAACCGACGGATAATGTAGTAGCAAAAATACTCTAACCGATAATGTATCACCACAGAACGGATAGTGTATCAACCGACAATGTATCAACAAATCAACCAATAATGTATCAGTGCCCATATGTTCTCTGTAAAACCGTGAATGATTTGGCAAGGTTTCATAATCATGATGTCATTAGACTGGAAGTTACTGTGGGGCCAATTGAAAAATACTCGTTTCGATCGAGTTGTTCGATCATCTGTTTTATGGAAATCTATTATTTCTTCCTCCATGTTTGAACCTTGTTCCATTACTATGTTCGTAGCCCAAAAAGTGATAGCCGGTACAATGTTCAGCTTTTTCTTCTCAGTGCTGTGACATCATCAAACCAAAAGTTTGGCACACCCAAGATTCTGTCTTGCGGTGGTGGGGGGGGGGGTGGATGCTCAAAGAAAATTTTACTCAATGGGCGGCAAATTAGATGGCAAACCCGGGTCGGTGAACCTTTTGTGTGTGTGTTTGTTCTAAATACGGTGTTATATAATAATTTTTTACACCAGATTACTGTAATGATTTAATTCAGGCCTTTTAAATTCCCTGCACACAGCCAAGTTAAGGAAAAATTGGTTGCTGGATTTGGTCGTTGTCAGGGGCGGATCAAGACCCCCCTGGCACTTTGGGTGGGGGTGGGGGAGTGGCAAAGTTTTATTTCTCTTCAAAAGTGGGTCCAGAATTTACAGCGTCGGGTTTCGGGCCCCGAAAAAAAAAAGAAAAGATTTTTGAAGCTCTTCGATCTGAGGCGATTTCTGACCATTTTTTTTTTGGCGACGTCGTTGGTCGTTGCACCAGTTACATGTTCATTTATATTCATTAAACAACATCTAAAAATAAATCTCTGTGGGTAACCTAAAACATTCCTTTTCTTACACTTGTCCAAAATGGGAAAACACTTAAAATTTGAAAAACTTAAAATATATTCTAGCCCGAGACAAATTGGCAAGTAGGGTTTATGCTAATGTTGCAAATTTAAACGATTATAGTGAGATTAAATGACACATCATAATAGCATAATTTTGGCAGAACCAAAAAAAAAAAAAAAAGCAAGCGTCAAAAGATAAAAAGAACTCCACCCTGCAAAATTGGGTTCTTCCCAGCTCGGTAACTTTCAGTGCCATTTCATTCCGGTGGATCCCGGTCCAATTTGACCACCTCCACAATTATCAGTTGATACATTATCTGTTCTGTGGTGATACATTTTCGGTTAGAGTATTTTTGCTACTACATTATCCGTTCCGTGGTGATACATTATCGGTTAGAAAGTTTACTTCACTATCGGTCAATTTGTGATACATTATCGGTTGGTTACTACATTAGCAGTTGTAACAACCTTTCTAATGAACAAATGAGGTAAGAATATTCATGTAGATATTGTGGATAAAGCATTTTGCCAACAAAAATGGTTAGGCCTAAACCTTCTAGATTACCATCAAACTTTTACTCACGAAACTTGCTAAAAAGTAAAAGACAGACAAAACAGTAAACCCAAAAGTGAGTAACTAAATTCCAAAATTAAAAAGACTAACTTTTCAAACAGGAAAAAAGAAAATAAAAAAAAATTGGGCACTTGGATAGCTACGATATGAAAGAAGCAGAGTAGGTCAAAAATAAGACGAAAGTAAATAAATAGAATAAAATGAGGGTAAATTTTTGTTCTCAATAGTGTGTTTCTCATTTAAAAAGAAATAAAATATATCTTGAGATTGTTTGCACTATTGAAATATTGAAGTCTTTTTGGAAAAACTAGAGATGTGTTAAATGCTGCATTTCTTTCTGTATGCAGCAACATACAGTACACATGTTATTTTTGGTTTTAAATAGGCCTACATGTACGCCTATTTACAAATGAGTTTTTGAGATGTTGAAAATAAATGGGAAAAAAGGAAACAGGTTAAATCAAAAAATCAAAATAAAATTGGGAAAATTGATGCCATACTCATCAAGTTTTGACCTTTCTACAAAGTATTGATACCTATTTCAGGCAAACACCATGTCTTGAAATGCCTCACCCTAGTTTCTTATTTAAAGTGATTAAGTTTGGCTAAAATGGATTGAAACTGTTTTCCCCCTTTGTTTGTCAGTGACTGATTAAAACCTTGTGTGGTTGCATTCATTTTTTAGTTGAATGTTTCATTAAAAATTATGAAACAAAACAAAGAAGCTGAACAGATCACACCAAACAGACAATTTGTAGGCCTATGTGGTTTGCACCAAGTGACACATTTCTATGCACAAATTCCCCAGGTAACGTTGTGTATTGATTTTATCAAAAGGGTTCCCCTGTCTTGGAAAATCCTGAAATTTGATTTATCTAAATATATTCCAACTATGATGCCTGCTGTATACACTATACTTGCATGTTCTTTGCAACATTTTGATGCTCTGGTGCTCACCAGAGCTCTAACAAACTGGAAGGATGAAAGGGTGTGGTGCCCCCATGCCTCCAACATTTTTAATTTGAAGAGAACATTTGAAAGCAAAATACTTTGCATTAGGCGTGTGTGCCAAATACGTGACTGCTAATCCGCGTCATCACCCAGGATAAATCTTATTTGCAACGTTTTATTTAGGATTCAGATTCCTTGTGTGTTACTATAAAAAGTCATTAAAAACAGTTCAGTCGCATCTTCCGTAGACCGCACAGTATGACAATGCGCACACACACACAGAAAGCACTCATTAACTTACCATAGTGATAACACTGACCCCCACATTACTATCATGGCTTTGTGGATGTTCAGGGAAGTTTTTACCATAATGCACACCAACTTTTTACTTGAAGATAATACATAATATAAGCAACTAATACCCCGTACCTCATACACTTAATCTATTTTGTTGGCCATGCATTGACTATAATAGCCCTTTTTGTCTCATGGGAATTTACATGTGAATTTCTTGTGTGTGGACAACGCGTTTCTCACTACACATAGTTCATAAAACCCATCTACATATACAGGATGCCCTGTCACCGCAGTAAAAAATGCTCACCTACCACGATATATAAAATTTTATAAGCTTCATTTTGATGATTCAATCAAAAATATTCATAAAACTAAACCCCTGGACCATCTACCAAACAAAATCTTCAGCAGAGGCCATGCCAAGTGCTTGTATATACTGCTCTGTGGTGGATATGTGATGCCTGTTGTGGACTGAGAACATTGTGGAAATCAGGTCAGCATGCGCACGCGCGTGCGCTCTTCATGATGTCGCTGATTGGTTGACTTCGCTAAAACTTTTATTGTGACGTTTATGAAAGGAACAGTTTGTTATATCCAACTGTGCAATGCAGATCTATTCTAGCCATACAAATTATAATGAAAATAGCACTTTTTACCAGACAGGTTTTTGTGAATTAGGGTAAATTGAAAGCTTTTCAAAAAATAGTTGAAGTTAAGTTAGTAATATAGATTATATCTGCAACTTGAAGTAGTAAGTACATCTTAGCTTCATATAGTGTGTTGCAGTGGCGTAACTAGACATTTTCATTTGGGGGGGGGGGGGCAGGGGGGGGGCAAACAGTTTATTTGGGGGGGGGCAAAGAAGTACAAATTACTTTATGCTTACCATTCACTATATGTTGATAGTCGATACCAAACCAAAACGTAGTTTCAAAACAGTAATCAGTACATAGTTTCCAGGTTAGGCACGAAATATTGCGAAACCAAACAAATCTTAGAACACTTGTCATTTTTATTAGATAATTTTGTATAAAATTTAGGAGTTATTGTACACAACATTTTCAAATTAGACTCAATGAGCAATCACTAATTAGAATTGTTATTTCAGTGTAAATACCCAAAACACAACAATGTTGGGATAATTGTATGCCATTAAAAAAGAATATTTCCAAATACAGAATTGGGTTTATTTTGAATCATTAGTCATAAAAGGGATATTTAAAATAGGCCTACCGCTCAGTTCCACAGCTTGCTTCAAAAGAAGACTTATGCGGAGGTTCTCATGGTGATCTGCAAATTCCTCTATGAATTCATCAAGGTCTATGGCCTCTGTGCATTCTCGTTCAATGTGAAGAACACCAAGATCACTCAAGAGCTTATCCGACATTGTGTTTCGAAGATAAGTTTTGATGAGTTTCAAACTGGAAAAGCTGCGCTCGCAAGCTAAAGGTAAAGGGATGAAATGTAGAAAATCTATTATCCATCTCTGATATGATGACATCAAGAACAGAGTTGAAGACATGAACCCGAATGTTGTCTTTTGTTGTGGATCGTTGGTGTTCTACAGGTACCCGTTCTGTTATAACAGAATCTTGAAGTCTATTTGGTAAACGCCTTTGACGATGAAGACGGACTTTGGTGATCGGTATTTTGCAGGCAGATGATAGCTTTGTAGCTGAACTCCATATTTCGTCAAAACAATCCACCTCAGATCGTAGGTTCTGCAATTTGCTCTTGAAAGTGTCCACGATGTCAGTTGCCTTTGCTAAGTCCACTTTAGTATTTTGCAGCATATCAGAGAGGCCTTTGGATTCTTGTAGGATATTGCAGAATACCGTTAGCATTACAACAAATGTAAAGTTCAACTGAGAAGCCAAACCTTGTGCATCAATAGCCCTGTCTGCATTGTCTTCATCAGAAATATCCTGAAGGGTTTTGAGAATAGCTGGTAGCGTTTCTCTGGTATTGCGGCAGGAGAAGTACCGACAATCTTGTATCGCTTAGTCTTTGCAATTCACGCTGTTGTTTCCCTGGGTACATTTCTTTCTGGACTTCTACATATTTTACATGGACATAAGACTGTGAGAGGAAGTCGTACAGTCTTTCCAGAAGTGCAAAGAAATCTGCTGTACCTACTGTACACTTTTGACCGTGTCGACTTACACCAAGTTAAGGTGGTGTGCGTGGCAATGTACGCCTCCTCTTTTACTCTAGTAGCTACTCCTTTATGCTGACTGTTCATGACAGCAGCCCCATCATAACCTTGCCCAACAAGTTCTTCCTTGTAGTCGAGTCTGTAGGCACTTTATTACTGTTGTGGCAAGACTTTTTGCATCTAGTTTATCAGCCGCTTTAAACATAACGAAGCTTTCTTTCATGCTCCTACAGTAATAATAGCATTGAACAAGAGATAGCTGCTCCATTTTCGATACATCCTTGGTTCTAATCAACAATGATTGCAAACTCACCAGCTTCTTTAACCTACTCGATAATGTCTTTTCTTATCATTTGGGCCAACATTTCAATAATTTCATTTCGTAACTTGGGAGATGTGTATTTGGCATTTTGCGGAATCCAGCGCTGTAACTAGGGTAAAATTTTAGGGGGGCACATGGGGGTGCACCACTTTTCCTAGGGGGGCACTTTTGGCCAATTAAAACTGTAGTTTCCGTTTGTCTTTTTTTCAGCCAGCCCCTTTTAATAACAGTAATAATAATAACAGAGAATTTGTAAGGCGCACAGTATCTGGAGACCCATTCAAAGGTGCCGGTCAAAGGAAACACTAAACCGTAGTACTGACAGCGAGATTGAACAAATATGTCTTGAGAGAGCGCTTGAATGAGGAAAGGTTCTTTGAGTTCCTCAACTCGTCTGGCAAGGAATTCCAGAGACGTGGTGCACAGCTGGAAAAGGCCCGGTCTCCGTACGATGCCAGACGAGTGTGTGGAACAGAAAGTACCAGTGATGAGGATGATCTGAGGCCAGGTCACAGGGTCCGGATTTGCAAGAGGTCCTGTATGTATGATGGAGCTAGACCATGAATGGCTTTGTAAGATAGGAGTAGGATTTTGAATTGTATTCGATATTCAACAGGAAGCCAGTGGAGAGTGTGTAGTATAGGTGTTATGTGGTCAGAAGATCTTGTTTTAGTCAGTAAGCGAGCAGAAGCATTTTGTACTGATTGAAGTCGTTTTAGTGTGTGTTTTGGTAATCCAAATAGTAAGCTATTGCAGAAATCTAATCTAGATGAAATGAAAGCATGGATGAGTTGTTCAGCGGTTGATTGTGAAAGTGATGCTCTGACTCCAGCTAAGCGACGAAGATGATAATAAGCAGACTGACACACAGATGTAACATGTCGGTCAAGATTCATTGACTGGTCAAAGATGACGCCAAGATTACGTGCCTCGGAGCAGGAGGCAACTTGTGTATCAGCTATGTGTATGTTTAATATAGAAATTCTTTTTCTGAGATGCGGTGAACAGATGACAAGAAATTGAGTTTTGCTAGCGTTGAATTTGAGTAGGTTGGCAGTCATTTTCAGTGTTTTCTGATGTGTTAACGTAAAACAAAAAACATTATGTGTGTAAATAATCAAAAACATTGAAATTACTACGTAAATGCTTATACAATGTAAAAATTTTATTCTGGTAATTCTTAATCTCAAAAGTCCAGATTTCTTAGTTATGCCACTGGCGGGATCTCCACAAGTTTTTTGATACAAGAGTCAGGATTTCCAAGAAGTTCCCTCTTTTTATTGGGACATCTTTGTCATCATCTTTGCAACATTCTTGCTTGTCTGTGGAGCCTTCTCTCTGTGCCCTCTTTGAGCTATGTTTTGTTTGGCTGTTAGGAGAAGTATGTCAGCTATCATTTTGATGTATTCCCGGTTAGTTCTCTTTTCTGTAACTTTCACTGACCATCTGCATCACTGAAGTATCCTTCTCCTTCATTGCCTTATAATCTATCCATGTGAGCATTGCCACTTTGTGACAAGGGGAATTTGAATGGGCAGCAAAACCCTTCTTCTCCTTTGCTTTCTTCCATGTCTTAAATCCAGCTGATGTATAAGCAATATCAGGAGATGAGGAAAGAGGAGCAAAATAAAGACAGGCAAAACAGAATGCACTGTCCGTTGATATGGAATACTCCAACCACTGGTACTCATTATACCATACTGATAGGAAGGATCTCTTCTTGTTGTCTTTAGGATAAGCAACAAGGTGTGGCTGTGAAAGTTGATCTCTGGGATAGCAAGATATGTCTGTGAGGATAAAAATAGTTAAAAGCCAACTGGGTTCACATAAATTTATTTTGGCAAAACAAAAGAAATAAGTGCACATTAATGCATGTATTGGAAGCTTTGGAAGTTGAGAACAAATCCAAAAGGTTTGCAATTTGATAAGTCTGAATTACAAAAGTGAATATAATGAATAGGCTTAAAAGGTCTTCCAGGAATGGAGAAGAATGGTTCTAAAAGAAACCATCAAATTTTGCCGTTTTCGAGCACTTTTCAAAAAACGATTTATCCGAACCAAAAAAGTGGTTCGGATAAATCACGTGATCTTCGGAGTTAGTTTTACTTCCAGCCGTATAAAAATAAATTACTGAACCCAATTTAAATCTTTATTTTTACAATTATTTATGAGTATTTGACAAAAAAGACTGTGTATTCAGATTATTGATACAATTTGTAAATAATGATGAAAAATCGAACGTAATATTCGCATTCAGAGAGTCCGTGCAACCGAAGCGTGTTTTACGGCGCACCAGCGTGGGAGCTACCGGAACGTAAACCTTGGGGCATATCCCGTACAGCCGGTGCCGTGTCTCGTGGGGCCAGAGAGACAAACCCCGGGGCATGAACTCCCCAGCTTGCCGGTCTAGCCGTAAGCTTAGTAGCTTGTCGGAGGGGTAGGGTGCCAGACTAACAATTACGTTTTTTTACGACTGTTTTAGTCTGTACCCCTAGATATTATCCCCCAACTATTGTAACGTGTTGCCTGCGTTACACACACGCGGGACGACGACGGGGAATGTTTATCCATGGAGGTAGAAATTAGACTAATTTCTACCTCCATGGTTTATCCAATACAGCTGATCTATCTACTTCTATGATAACTGCATAATGTCCACACCCCCCCCCCCCAATCGCCGCAACAACAAAAAACCGGTGGCGGTGGCTGCGGCCGGCCAGTGAAGTCATCGCCCGAAAAACGGGAGAATGTCATCGCTAAAGCTGCCAGGAGAAAGGCAATCGGTTTGCAGTGAAGGCGGGAGGCTCGCTTGGCACATGCTGGCTTTCCCTTTGGATTTATCGTGTTTTTTTTTTACTTTTTACTTTTCGTTGGACCGCCCTCTGGTTTTTCCTTGCGATGTTTTTTTGTACCGATCCTTGGATGTCGAAGAAACGTTCTCCATTTCAAGTAAGTTCGTCCAGTTCGTCGTACACAGAATACAAACTGTCCGTTTATGTCTGTTTTTTATTTACACGTTAATTTGAAAATTGTACAAGAGGCAGAATCACTGACATTTGAGGGGGGGGGGGCTGGAAGAGCATAATAGGGCGTGCTATGTCTGAATAATCAGATGTATACAGCACCACGACGACGATTATGTATTTTTTATTTACACGTGAATTTGTGCTGGATGGATATGAAGTCTGGATCCCCATGCCTCGCTATTGTAATAATTCATACTAAAACAGAGCACCAGTCTACTTACAACATTGCGCAACATTGTCACGTAAACTTGACAGTTGCAACGGCTGGAAAAGCGTATAAGCTGTCCTTTGACCGTGTTTTTTTTTTTTTTACACATTTTTTGTTAATTACGTGATATTTTGATGATTTTTTTTTACAACAACCATTTAAATATTATGGTCTGTTATTCCACACCACTAAATTAGGTAAACAGTAAGCCGGTGTGTCCCTTTAACAGAGCTAATGTTCCGTGCTGAGACCATGTAATATAAGCTTTGTGACTTCCAGTGACCCTGTTACTGCAAAACCGCGACCTGGAAATACCGGCAATTACGATCGTGCGCACGTTTCCGTCCATTTGTTATGACTGGGCTATAAACAAAATGATAATGACAGTTTTACTTTTTACAGCAGGATTTTATGCATGACAAATTCAACAATTGATATATATATATAAAAAAAACATTTCTGTGATTGCATATGGGGGGGGCAAGAGTTCTGGGTGGGAGGGGGGGGGCACAGGCCCTCCCTGCCCCCCCCCCCCCCCCCCCCCCCGTTACGCCACTGGTGTGTTGAAATTTGTCACCATTTTCACAAAGTGACAGGCATGTCAAAATGCATTAAAAGAAGACTTTGATATATTCGAAACTGAAAACCCTGCAATATCGAAAAAACATTGTGTAATTTAAGTGCCTTTTTTTAAGAGTTAAACTTTATAAAAAATGCAAAAAACATTAAAAAAAACTTTGGTAATTAATGCAATTATTACTCAAACATGCCTGTTTCTTTGTGAAAATGCAAAAGCATGATGACCTACATTTGCGCACATCTATATTGTATGTTTTTTACATAGCATAGTGAAGGACGAGCATGTCACATGATCATACCCACACATTGACAAGCCAGTCCCTTCAAGAAAACGCATATATACGACTTGACCTACATGCCCATCCATTGTTATACATGTACATGTATTTTGTTTAGGGATGCGTCTCTTCGTGAAAAGGCAAAATACAATTACTTTAGATGAATGCCCACTTACCAACAAATGCAATTAAGAAATTAAGCATACTTTTGATTAAGCAGCAATTTGAGATGACTTGCATTCACATTTTAAGACAAGAAGTGAAAAAGAAACTCAAAAATGTTGAAATAATGATTTTTGACATGCCCTTCCATTCATGAAAACGGTGATTAACTGTATGTATCTTTCACAGTTCAAACTGTCCTTGTGACCCAATTCTTATATGGATTAAGAAATTAGTTTATCTAGATAAATTACTTCTAATGAAATTGAATCAAATACAGCCTCATATTTGATATCATGCTCTCTTAAATAGTTAGATTAAAAATCACTCTAATTAGATCGAAAATCACTCTTTTCGATTGAGGCCAGGGCCATATCTTTTGCAGTTTGTCCCTAGTTTCAATCGAATAGAGTAAATTTCAGTCGAACATTTTAAGAGAGTGGAGAACCACAACTCTGATGAATGTTGCATCTCTGGATACATATCATGCTTATTCCGCTAACCTTGGTTGGCAAGACAAATGAGGCTTTATTTATTTGATGTCGAGGTCTTTTACTGAGAAAACTTTCAGATTCAGGCATACAACTTTTCAGCTGTACAAACTGTACACAAATTTCTTTGAATTTCACATATTTTACCTGAAGATTGTCAAATAATATAAGGAAACAAATGAATCTCAAATGCAACTAGCATTGTAACCCATGGGCATGACGATACCTGTGTAGTGTATGTTTAGTTTTATAGTAAAGTCCTTTTAAGTTTTAACATTTGCAGAACGATATTCTTAAGAAAATAATAAATAAATTGATGAATAACTAAGATGATAAACCGTTGTAATTTTTTACAGGCAACACAACTTGACCTACTGTTCCAACGCCAGTAACCTACTTGCTAACATCACAGCCACAATCACTTATGTCAGCCACTTGCCAAACAGTTCCCAAGTCATCAGTGCCATCTCCACATCGAGAGCCTCATGAGTATATCTTGGAGGAGTGAAGCTGCTGCTGATATGTAATGGCTGGAAAAAAAGGTACCTAACTAATTTTTTTACATTCATTTAGGCAACTATAAGAAATGTCATTATCTTGACAACATGGATTTACCAGACAAAAAATGTCTCAGATCTGGATAGTTTCATCATCATCTTCAAAGATAAAATACAGCAGATTCTGTCTTTATGAGTTGAGTACATGTTAGTTATTTGTTGGAATTGACGTATTATTCCACAAGTGTTTCACTCAATTGGTTGGCATTGTCTTTTCCCACTGTTATAAAACACACTCACAGGCCTATGTTTTATTGAAACATATTTTCCAAATTCAATGACGTGCTCATAGAGCTGCTGGAAACGCGCTGAGTTCAAGGTCAAGTTTATGCAGGCCTTTCAATCCATTTGTGCAAGGTGCTCTGAACATATGTTGTGCAAGTAAAAAAGCTGGTAACTTAAAGCACTGATGGCTCCCTTAAAACTGCTTCACTGTGGCCAGTTCCATGATGATTTGGGGGAGCGCATCCCAGTCATGTAGAGTTCTTGGGAAGCAGCTTTGTTTGTAGCTGTCAGATCTGGAGCCAAGTTGCATGAATTTGTGTTGTTGCATGCTTCATGGCGGGTTTTGCGTTGTCTTGGCTGAATGTAGTCTTGGATTGGTATGACAGTTTGCCTGTTGATGGCTTTGTATTGTTAAGCGAGAAGTAGTAAACATTCTCAAACACTAAATTTGAAATTATTGTCAACATCGTTATTGTAGTACCGATACCACGGAGGCACATGCATTGGATACCAGTACATAATGTGAAAATGACACGTAAGGGGACCAGTGCAAACATGGTGTTTTTAAGATGGCTTCCAAATCATTGACTTTTTTATCACGAATGTGCGAATTTTCTTGCAACTTTTGCAGTGATTACATGTACATCAAGCATTGTGAGGCCCAAAATGAAATAGGAAGGACTCTTATACTATTGTAAATGAAGTGAGAATGTTTAAATTGTCCATTACAAATAGTTTGTACACGCGGAGTCTCAACTTGGTTGTCTGTACTCAACTTTACTAAGTCGCTTCTCAATTATGTGCAGCGCGCGTGTCATGTAACTTTTTTGCAATAACGCACGATCGATTTAGCACGTGAGGGCAGATACCCAGTGTGTGTCAGTGCAAGTTTACGAGTGCCATCCATTCAATGCATACACAATCCGCGTATAATACCTGTACTTATACTTCGGGTAGGGGTTGTATTAGTTTAATAGAAATCATAAAAAAAGCTTCCACCATCTTCCACAGGACCTGAAGTACCAGGTACTCATGTGGCAAAGGTGGGCTGGTGCCCGTGAAGAAAGTGAAGTAAGTGACAGCCGTATATACTCAACGCATCGGCAGCAGTGCTTGCACTGCACTGGCATACATGTTTTTAACACGCCGGGGTCACAAACTAACTTTTTGTTTTATTACAGAGGGTAGATTCGTTTAAAATATGACCATCAAACTCCCATGGAATATATGATTAATAATGCCTTGAACAGAATCTGAAGTGGCCGTTGTTTGAAAATGTCCAATAACTTCACCAACCATGGTGGAAAGTTTGATCCCCAAACGGTTGTGTGCAACAGTTGCGTGCAACAGTTGCGTGTGTGGGTGTGATCGAGGTGCAACGCGCTTACGTGGAATGAGGCTCCATTATTTGTAATGCGCAAGCTCCTGAAACCTAACCAGTGTGTATTTTACAAAGTGTGTAGTCCAATGAGGCAAATGGTACAGGGTGGTTTGCACAGCCACAGTTGTAATTCAGTGTAATAATTTGTTCACTAAAATTATATCACTGAAGAAACACTAGTGTCAGTAGAAACATTGAGCAATGAGAAAAATCTTCACTGATTTACATGTAGATGTCTCCGATCAGCCGATGAGGTGATTTTTTTTTTTAATTCAAATGCAAAGACCCCCCCCCCCCGAAAAAAAAAAATGTAAATTGGAGCCACACTTTAGAATAACTTTGAAGTTTCATACAACTTGCATACCTGTCAAAGGCCCCGACATGTCACACTAGTTTATTACTAATTTGAATTTTGGAATGTTAGCAGCTATGCTACTGTGATCTTAGTCTTAGTCGAGTCAGTCTCATTGTATTTGTTAAGGTCTCTGAAATTATCCATGCCTCAGATCATGACTTGATAGTTTCTTCTTTTTCTTTTAGGCCACTACATTTGATTTTTTATATTAGTTTCCATCTTCTACTTTTCAACCAACACACCATACAACACAATTGCGAAAACTTCCTCAAATTATGTGGTCTTGGTCTATGTTTTTGTTAGAGAATTTGTGATTGTTCATTAAAGGTCTTTTTCAATTGCAGCTAATTCAAAAATCTCTAAACTATTTGTGACTGCAAATTACAAAGAACCTAAATCCACTCAGATGTAACAATGAAAATAAACATTCTGATTACACAGATAATAAACTTAGCGAAATGAAAAAAAATTTGTTCATTTTGTTTAGTTCATAATAAATTTTTAAATATTCAACACCATGAAATGAATAATGCTTTAATTTCACAGTGTAAAGTGTTAAACAATTATACAACTATTAAATATGTCAAGAGGTCTAATGAGCAGGGATTTGAAGCAGGTGCTGCTGGCGCTGCATCTGATACTTGAATAAGATTCATCAGGATTGTTCATAAAAGTCAATATGAAAGTAGATTCTGGTATACAAATCCAGGAAAAACTTCACTCAATTATATTTCAATCTAGTGAAGTTTGCAGAGACACCATGTTGTGGTGGTTCTACTCATAGAGAGAGTTTTTATGTACATGGTGTCTCCGCAAACCTCACTAGATTGTATTCTCAAATCGCAAAGTTTCAAATAATATCAATATATTTCGGTTCCTATCAGGAACCTTACCTCGTTCACTTGGTTGTGATTGTGTGGAGTTAGAATCTTGCAACCTGTGGTGGCTGAGATGACGTCACCACTTTTGAACGTTGCCAATTTGAAATGATTTGGTCATAAATTCTATCTAGCTTACCCCCTCGTCCTTGGTCTATAAATTGTCTTTTTCTTACCTATCAATGATATGATTGGGAGCACGGTGACATGCTCAGTTTACCGTTTTATGTGTTTCTGACACTGATGTTTTTCTATGTGATCTGGTAAAAGTTTTGACAATTAATTTTTCTGCTTCTAGTGTTTTGAGTTTTTGAGGTTGTAGGGCAGCTTTTACACAGATCTTTGTACATAGCATGCATTCAACTGTTTGGAGGGAGTCCTGCTTGTCTTTAGGTAGACTTGGCATTTTTTGAAGGGTGCAATGTGGTTTCATGGCAGTTGAAAAGCCATGTTTCATGCTCCTTCGCTACGTTCATACAGTTTCGATTTCTATGGACAACAAGAAACAACAACACATTTCATAACACAAGAGTTTGTTTCAGATAATTTATTATAGCATGGGAATAGGCCGTTGCACAACGTGAAGTGTTAACTGATTGTTTATAAGAACAGTATTTTTGTTATTATTTTTATTATTTTTATTTGAAAGGTTTTATTGATAGTTAATCGTTAGTAAAAATGTCATTATAACTCATTCCAGACTCATTGAGTCTCGGCCCTTTAGGCCCTTCGGGCAGCGCCCGGTATCCTCCCATAACTTCTTAATACACAATAATTACATAACTGTCAATCGAATATTGACTGTGTAATTGAGATAATTAATTACAACATGATTTATCGTCATTCTCAATAACAAGACTCATTGAACATCGTCCGGTATCCTTGCATATCTTCTAATTACAATATTGCATTACATTCAACTATATACAATATATATTTCACCATTCATCATGAATAATGATAAATCACTGTCTGGAATCATCGAACCTTGGCTCAAGCTTTATATGTAAAAACGTTAGCTTCAATCAAATTTATTATTCGGAAGTTCTTCTATATGAGAGGCTATTATCTGAACCATTTCATCATGCCTGAAAAGTGAGTCAAATTTTAAGGAAACATAGCACGCTGTTCTCAGTTCCATTAATGTGTTATCGGCTCCTCCTAATTGGTCAACTATGCGTTTAACTTGATCTAATGTCAGTGGTTCTTTTTGAATAGGTGGTTTGTGAAGTAGCACTAAGTAAAATCTTTGGTTTGGTTTTACATTAACTAAAGTATGTAACTATGTAACCATTTGATAGCTGCTGAAGCTGATGTGAGAGCGCTATCTGATTTTATTGTATTTTTCAATTGAACTAAATATGCGGCTATTATTTCCTCTTGCAGTGGAAGTTTTATGTTGGTATACAACTCCTTAATCCAAACAAAAAATTGCCTGCATTTGTATAAATATGCAATAGTAACGTCTGCCTTAGATAAGACATCATTGAAGATTTTCCATATTCTGTAGTGTAACCACAAAATTGGCCAAAAAACTGAAGAAGGCCACCATGGGAAACTAAAGTACCTTTCACTTTACAGTTGAGGAGTTTCTGTAAAACACTTGGTATCAAAACAACAGGTGGTACTAACAGACAATTTTCTCTTGACCAATCTTGGGTAAAGGTATCTACTCCAGAAGTGCCAGGGTTCCAAAATCTCGAGAAGAAGCGTGTAAGTTTGGCATTTTAATGGCAGGCAAAACAGTCTAAGGAAAATGGACCCCACATTTTTGTTAAAATATGGAAAAATTCTGTTGAAACCATCCAATCATCAGTGTCAACCAATCTACTTACAAAATCTGCTTGTTTGTTTTTGTTCCTAGGGATCCAATCAACTTCCAATGTAATGTAATGATACATGCAGTTTTGAAATAAGTCAATTGCAATTCTTTGTAATTCTGTGTTCATGCTGCCCACTTCGACAATCCTTGCTGCAGGTTGACTATCTATATATATCTTTAATTGAGAACTAGAGATTATAGGTAAGAAAGAAGTGATAGCGAACAAAATGGTATTTAGTTCTCTCCATGTTGAACTACATCATTACAAATAATTGCGCCTGAACCTGTTGCACTTGCATCACAACATAGAATCTTATTGACTTTCTTACGCGCAAATATATTCCGCACATTTAATATAGACACATTTCGGGACCAGAACTGAACTTCAGCATTTGTTTGATGGGTTAAAGTTATAGCATCATCTTCATCGTTGGCTTGAGCAATCTGAACTTGGCAATGCCTATTCATAAGCCTGGAAATAATGCCACATACTGGACCAAGTGAAATGATTTGTCCAACAAAGGAATGTAATTTTTGAAAAGTTAAGTTAGATGTTTCTCGAATTTTACAAATGTTTTTTTTTATTTTTTATTTTGTCTATGCACCTATCAAGTACTTTAAGTGTTCCTTCTCCAGTGTCCCAACGCATTCTTAACCATTCAATCGATTCTGTTGGCTCCCATGCGCTCTTGGCAATATTATAGATGAATCCAGCTCTTATCAAATCAACGCTCACATGTTTAGATATTTTCTTAGCTTCAAATTTGTATAAATCATTATTCTTCATTGAATTTGGAATTACAATAAAACCATCATGTTGTATAATGCTATAAGAATACCGGAAGCTCTCCAGTGTGTCTAATGGTTTCAGAACTTTTGTGAAAATTAGTGGAGCAGAAGATAGGCCAAAGGGAAGGACAGTGAACTTGAAATATCTTTGAATTCCATCAATTGGCCTCGAAAACCTGAGATACTTCTGGTAATATCTGTAGCTATGTCTATGTGATGAAAACCTGACTTGATATCAAATGTTATAAGCTGTGCACTTTCGGATAAAAATTGCAAGACGATCTTCCAATCATCGATTTTGAAATGATTCTTTTGTACGAATTTAATTATTTTCCTCAAGTCAAGTATAAACTGTTTCTTCCCTGAAGCCTGGTAAACCACAGATAACGTACTAACTGTGTAAGAAGGGATGGGTTTCTTTGATATTCTGTTTGAAGTTAACAACAGACCGATTGCGTGACCCGCGTCACGTGACCTGTATGGGGTATAGAATGTAAACACACACGACATCCTCCATAGGAAAGTGTGGTACGGTACACGATGATTGTTGCATTTAGTTTATTCAATCAAAGCTTTTCTTGCTTGAAATCTGTGAAAAATATTCCAAAGTTTGTACCAGAGACCTTTAAATGGCTGAATAAAGCCAGATCACCACACACTTTTCAACACAAAAAAGTTTTGAAGCTGAAATCATCCAAAGAAATTGCTTTCCAAAACTGTGTGATTCCTTTGCCTATTTGATATTTTGCAAGGCTAGGTATAATTGCTCACTTTTCTAACATTCATTATCCTTTTTTTTACAGTGATTTAGGCCTACATTACAAACAAAATAACAGACGGGTGGCTACATATAGTCGTCCGACGCCGGTAGTGCACGGCTAAAAAACCTCTTTTTAGTAGAACTCTGTTAAGTTATGAAACAGAGATGTGATTTAAATTAATGCCACAACATACTACTTTAAATAAAGATTTACTAGTTTATCACTGAACAAAAGTAAAATCGACTGTTTTTGTACTCACTCCGAGTCACGGCATGTCTCTTTACACGTATTTTGCCATCAGCTGTATGGCGTTATACCCATAAGAGGTCACGTGACCGCATGTCAACATTGGTCGCGCAATTGGTCTATTCAAGAATGGAATCAGTGACAAAGGAAAACTCATTTAAGGCTGAATTGTTATTCCGATAAAACATAGATGGTGGAAATTTTAGAAATGGTATTTTGTATCCTTCTGTATAATTACCGACATGATCATTTTGGATGTTCCTATACTTTGCCAAAATTGGGCGCACTGTTTTAATCTTCCTTTTACATTTGTTTATCGGTCTTTTTATCACAGTCACATCGTACCTCTAATATGTCCCCAAATTTTTGCGCAAGATGAGTGACTTTAAGCTGTACCACTTGATCCTGTGCTACTGGCTCCATTAGAGATGGCTGCCGAATAGGGAGCTGGGATTTGCGAAGGTGCTGGCAGTGAGGGCTGGGCTTGGTCGCTGACAAACTGGAACTTGCCAGGGTGAGGCTCTTCTGAACTGGTTGTACCCGGCCATCGAAATTGGCCTATCTCTTGGTTTGGCTTTGGAAGTGAAAGAGATTGGGTAGAATGGGCACTCAGCTTCTTGAATCCGTTCGATGGCTTCTTGGATGTTTCCATTCTTCAGTAGAGATATTTTGATCTTGTCTAGGGTGATCTCTAGCTGGCCGCAAAATTCATATTGTGCTGCATTGCCAGGTTTCAATTCTTTTGCCTCTAGCTTGTTCCTAAGCTCCTTTAAACTACTTTCATCTCTGTTTTGGTTACCGTTAGTGTGATTCAAAGACTCAAATTTATGATTGAAGTAATCCTTGAACTTATCAAAAAGTGCCTGTGGGTTAAAACCTGTCAGTTGATTAGTATCAGTGGAAGTCATGTCGAAGATAACCAGTAACATCAGAATTGTGCTAAACACTAAAGATAACACTTAACGTGCGCGGCGTTTCGGCCTGAACTGACTAATCCAATCTATTGTCCACTTATATACGCAAACACTTCACTGATTCCAAATTTTCCCGCACGCAGAAACACGTAACCATACCAAAAGGATTAAATGCGCTTTCGGGTCGTCCCATTCAGACAAAACTATATTCTGTACATGCTTTCAGATAAGCCTTCAATATCCTATTAGTAAGTCAGTACATCACACATGCATGCATCTACTGTTCGCACAAGGTTTGGGCTACTTCTGCCTCAAAAGTGAGCATACGTCTGTGTGTAATTTTACAAAAAATCACTCATTACATTGCTCGAAGGCATTTCTTATGACAGAAACTTATAATTCTGACAAGTTCCTATGACCTACAGTGGTCATGGCTCCAGTGAAACTGCGTTACACTTATAACAAACAGAATGGGGATGACAACTAGGTCTTTGCTTTTGTTTTTATTGGCCTGAGTAGTCTGTCTTGACCTGGTTTAGGTTGTGTTGTAAAATTACAGATAGACTAACAGTGATTGATCATCAGAAATTTGTACTTAACTTATTGCAGCGATCTGCTTGCTCTTGCAATGCTCCACAACTGCAATGCGATAATTAATCTGTTGTGTGCAATGTAAGAACATTGTGTATTTACATTGTGCACTTAAAGTTCCCATGATAGCGCTGTCTGTTGGCAAATAGTGTGCCATAATATTGTTACTAGCCTTATAGAGTGAATGTAATATCGCTCGGCATCGTCTAAGACAGACATATCTTGTACAAAGTAATAAAGTGATTGTTCATCATTCATATTTGGTTGAAATGTCTCATTAGAGTGCCACCTGTTGGGAGGATTAGAAGAGGCATGCACAGTTGAATGGGCACAATCATTGTGACCTTGTCAGTTAAAATGTGAAGAGCGGGAATAGTCTGCACAATTTCTTCACTTAGTATATGATTCTGTATCTATTTAAATTGATCTCTTCCAAAAATCACATAATTTCACGACAAATCTATGAAGGTACTTACATCAATTTAGTAAGTGATTTGCGTTTTTCACGATGCACACACTTTACCAATGGTCTTGAAAGAGCCCATTCAAACAACTTGTTTTTTTAATCGCCCTCTGTGGTCAAAATATAGTGTTTGCGGGCAACTTGTTCACTTGGTTTATGAATATTTATGTCTTACTTTATGTAGGTACTTAAATGCCTCTAAAGTTTGTCATGCACATGCCTTCTTTCCGGTTTTATCTGCGGCGTGCAGTCACTTCCGCTTGATCTGATTGGCTATTGCGCAAAATACTGGCACCCTCTGTTGCCCTGTTGTGCTTAGGATTTGAGACTTTCAACTCCAAATGCGTACAACTGACTCTTTGTGGTAGTTATTAATAAGTGACACCCACAACACTTTGTTCAGCCCATTCTGGGTAACCGCATTGAGAGAGAGCTTCATGGATTGTATTTTCTTCCTTCTTTATATTTGCCTCAGTGGTGTCTTTTCTATCAGGGAGAGTCCAAACCACCCCAAGCTTTTGGCGTAGTGGGTGATGGGATTGGAAATGTAAATATTGATTTATGTGCATGGCTTTTTTGTAGATTGCAACTTCGTGGAGTCATCAGGTTTCCTTGTAATTTGGGTGTCCAAGAAAGGGATACTGCCATCTTTGTCCTCTTCATAACTTGAGGATCCCGTTGGGAGGGATCTGTTTGGTTAAGGTATTAAGTCAAGTTCTCAGACTCTCTCTCCTTTTTATTTCAAGGACATCATCCACATGCTTCCAAAGTTTTCCACAATTTGGTGGTGCTGTGGCTATGGCCTGGTCTTCTTTAACCATGCCATGAAGAGGTCGACTGCTAATTGGCTAAGTGGGATACCTGTCGCTGCGCCCATCATTTATTTGCTAGTAGATTATGCCTTTAGACAAGCTTCACTTGGTTAGACAGGAAACTTGTTGTCCCTGACAGTGTATCTCAAATCTGGGAGGAAGTGCTGAAATATGGATCTGTAGAAATGGTGAATGCACCATAAACAAAGTTTGGATTACGAGAGAAGAATCAAGGGTTTAAGTAAACCCCTAAACACCAAACTAGAGTTAGCTAAAAAAGTATCTTGTCTCGCGCTTTAAACACAGCTTACAAGTCACTCCGTCACTGATGAATTCCTGCACAAAATACAGCAGCCAAATTCTGTAACTTCAGTCCTTTGGACACTTCAATCCATCAGAACCTTTAAGCTCGTCAAAACTTTGAGTATCCAAAAGTCCTGCAAAACTCTGGTTTCAGGCTTGATTCCTCTGTTTAGATAATTTTTATAGATTTAAGTTTAGTAGAATCATCTCCTTAACTATGTAATCTTCATTCTAAAATAATCTAGAAGATCCTTCCTTACATGCGTAACAATCTAAAAACTCCTTTACAAACTTTTTAAAAAACTTGACTTAGAAAGATCCATTCATAGAAATGTATGTACGCTCACACACAAGTCAAACATTAAATACCATTTATAATAGGGGATGAAGAATATTAGTTGTAATTTGTACCCGTACACTGATGTGTGTTAAGCACTGTATACTCAGTACTTTCCTCGAGTCCTGTGAAAAAATATTCACAGGCATTTTCCTCTGGTGGAATCGAATGTACGACCCCCGCCATTCTAGAGCAGATGTCTTACCAACTAGACTACCGAGACTGCCCGGTAGCTGGTGTCAGTTCGAATTCCATTAGCAGCGGGTACCACAACCATTATAATAGATGTTAAATTTTGAATCGGGGATAAAGAATATTAGTTGTAATTTTTACCCATACATCGATGTGTGTTAAGCACTGTATACTCAGTACAATATTTATTCATAACCAATGCTGTTTTCTTTGCTTACTGTTTGTAACGTAAGAATATTTCTCTGAGTATTGGTACTTATATCAACTTATTAATCAGTGAGCTTTCAGATGAAACTAATAATTTTCCCCCCGATATTTACAAATCTTATACTTTGTCTTTAGAGCTACAGTAATTTACTGAACGGGTGCATGTGCTTTCGAGAAAACTATGATTTCTTTTCATAGTTGTGATATGTTTGATGCTTACAAGACAAAACAAATAAGATATTTATAACAGGTTAATTAAACTCCTTTATTAAGACATTTGTTGGATGAAGAATGGGATGTTCTCATTTCATGAGGAGGTGTACATGTAGATTAAACAAAGCAACAAAAATCCAAAAGATACTCATGAGTGGAGTAGAAGAATGCAGAATATTGAAAGTAGATAGTTTCACCTCCACTTCTTTGAGTTGGTTGAAGTGGTCCTTGTTGTCAATTTCAAACATCAAAGGCAATCATGTTTACAATACAGTTTTTGCCCTAAAGAAGGAAAGACAAAGAAGCTGAACAATCTTGAGATAGGCAAACTTGTTTCTCTCTGTTATCGCGGCGTATCACGATAGGTCACTTCGTGGGACCAGAAGTTCCATTTCTGAGCTCTTTGCCGGGCGACGTATCTGTTGTGTTCATGCGCAATACACTCTTCCTATGGCACTCAATGCGTTTGTAATACACATACAGGCATACAGGGAGTCTGGTGTCGATTTTAAAAATACTATCGGGGTAAGTTGGGGGGGGGGGCAATGTGTGTAATAGTCGGAAACGGGCCTTTAAAATCAGATTACGTTGTTACACGGAAGGTTATTTTTCGTCTGTTTATATTTCATCATGGGGAATGTCGGGTGGAAACTTCCTCTTTAAAAAATGTCATAATAGGAACTTTCACAGGGGTAATTTAGTATTTTACTGTGATTTAGTCCTTCATTACTGTCAGTTCGTTATGTAATCACGTGACAAGTCAATTCTGTCTGTTTTAACCAATGATTTATTAATAAACGAATGTCATTTCAAAACCTTTAACAGGTACATATACACAGGATTGCCAGACTGGTCATTTAATGAAACCCAATGATGAACAATTGAAGCTATTAACAATGATCCAAAATTCCGAGTCCTTATTAATGTAAAGTCCAAATAATAATGAAATGGATTGGAAAGGGTTGGTCATGTTGATGAATAAAACCGAAATGTAGCAAAAGTAAAATTTTGTAAATAAAATAAGAATTGAAATTGATTTGCTTCGCATTTTGCACATACATTAGCTTCAATCTTTAAATTTTACTTTAACGGTATGATATAGCTGTGGTAATAAGCAGAAATGTTTTGCATAATTTCAATCTAAAAGCTTACTTTTTGTAAAGATGATGGTTGTAACGACCCTCTCCCCCCCCCCCCCCGATTATTTCCGTCTAAAATGATGTAAATGCAACAGCTGATTTTGATTGCAACAACAGAAATCAAACACAATAACGTACACAAAATAACTGATAAAATGCAAACCGTTGTTCACTGTTTTCTTGAAAACGTGAACAGCCATTTTGATGACATTTTCAGAGGTTTGTTTTATGATGTGCATTTTGAAAACTACCAGTAGATGATCAGAATGAATGCATTCTTCCAAAAACATGGTGTATCATATAGCCTACCTTTATTCAATCTATGTATTCAATGTACAAGTTAATTTAAAAATTATTTCGTTGGGATTCAGCAGTTGTGTCCAATGTTGTTTGGTATTCAATGTCTGGTGAGGTGTCTTGTGGTGTGGTGTCCAATGCAGTAACATCCAATGCTGCATTCTCATGGGGAATGCTGCTTATGCCCCCTGAGTCACACTCATAGACTGAAACGGAATAATGCAATAATGGTTTAAGGTGGAGAAAGAAAACAACTTAATGCTTACATTTTACATTACACCTGAAAATAAAGAACCATTGTTTGAATAAAAGACCCTTTCTATACACAATTTGAGGAGTAACATTAGACTTAGTGAGGAATCTGGATATGATGAACGCTCAGCTGCAATATCAATACCTGATGATATATAGAACAACAAAACATAACAGGATACTGTAATACAGACCACATAGTATTTATTATTCAGTATAACAGTAAAACTCACTCTCTGCTGCATGGCTTAGTAATGAGCTAAGAGGCATGTCGTCTTCACCACTATCACTGTCCTCAGTTCCTGTAGAATGAAACAAAAATTAACCGACTGATTAATGAAACAGTTATTATTTCATGTTGTGCTTTCAAACATAACGTAATTCTGAAAGTATGCAAAATGTGTACAGACACTGATAAGAGTCAATGGCTAATGTTTCATTATTTACACATCTTAAGCTTACCTCCAATGTCATCCATGTCTATCACTGTTCCCTTCCAGTCCACCATGCTTTCCCCCACCTCATCCTAACTGTCTGGTAAAGTCTCAATAGTGTTCGGATAGCACAATATTTTGACTACCATCAGACCCCCTGACTAAAACATCCATGGTGTAGCTCACCAGGGTTGAGTCCAAGGCTGTGGTAGAAATGTTTTATAAGTTAACATTTCAGGAGGACTGCTAGACTAATGTGTATGCTGCAGTAATTCAATAGAAAATTGTTTCCACTTCCCAGCTAAATAATCTCATGAAAATAAACCAGTAAATAAGCCTTAAAAATCATAGAGTATTTAAATTGTTGTTTCAACAACATGTGACGTTCCAAAGTCTTTTGTAGTGGTTTTTGAATATTTATTATTCAGCTGCATTATCCGCTGTCTTGACAAATTCTCCCCAAAACGCCCTCCTTTCAGAAATTCATGACAGATGCTACATTATAGTGGCTATTCCTTAATTTACAAAATATAACCAAGGTAGGGAATGGATTATTTATTTCAATACCATTTATGAACAGCATTCAAAGTGTGTTTTCACTCTGCTCTGCTTAATATTGTTAGGCTTTTGTCACACGATAGAGTGAATCGAATTACAGTACACTAAACAACAAGCCAAGCCAAGGACAAAATAAACTCTTTCAATATCCACTACCCCTCTGCCATCCCATCAACATGGCCCGACCGAGACAACACTTTAATCAGGCTTCCACCCAGCCAGCCTATCGTTACACTTAGATTTAGATTATGCCTAACGTTTTTTTAGTTTAACATAATTATTAGAGTAGAGATTAGAGAGTTGGGCCTGTCCTTGCTGTGGGCATAGGCATGGGTTAGGCCACAAAAAAGCGGAGAGGTCCACGCCAGGCCTAGGCTGAATTGAGACTAAACCTGTGCATTGATTTGTCAACTAAGCCATCAGATATTATAGTATTAGTGAGAAATAAGTTCAAGAACGAAACGTTAAGACAATTTAAGCTATATTTTGATCAAAAATATACTCACATGATAACACGCCACGTCGTTGTTTTTAACTTGAACTGCTCCCATTCCACACATACACAATGTTAGTGTGCATTACGTTCAATTACCAGACGCGCGTCCTCCATAGAAATAACATTTTATATGATTTTGTTTGATTCATTCATAAATATTACAGGATATGAGGTTTTAGTTGCAGAAGCTATACTCATATTATGTATTTTTAGCAATTTATTTATGAAAAATGATCTTTAGAAAGATAAAAGATTTGGCTCTTGAAAAAGAATATCATTTAAAATATTCATATAGGTCACTTCGTGAAATGCGCGGTACAAGGAAGTCTTGTCCCATGAAGTGACCTATTGCGATACAACACTTCGTGAGCCCCGAATTATCATTTATTGAAGATGTGTCGCTTTTGTTTACTACTGTAAACAACAATTGAGATGAGGTTTCATCCCAAAATTTTGAGAAAATGAAGATTTCACTGTATGTAATCCAAATATATAAAAAACTCATTTTCGCCAAAACCTGAGATAGGTCAGTTCGTGGTACGAGTGACGATGTATATAAGATACAACAGCCAGAACTCACTTGTGTTATTTTGGATTTGGATTAGAGGCATACAGATTGTTGTTTCTTTTACCTTGAAAGGCAAGATGATAAGAATGGATGCAAACATAAATGTCTTGAAGCATCGCTACACTTCAAACATTTAAAAAGTCTTAGATTTAAAAAGTCACCAGTGTATATCAATCATAATTGTACATTGTGTTTAAGGATTGAAAGTATTTATGTACAATCAATCACATCTTTGCTATAGAAACAACTGATGTAAGAATTGTTTTATGCTACAGACAATTACAGCTGATACTTTCAACCTGCAGCGGAATTGTCATCTCTACAGCAAGAGAGACTGAAACACTCGTCTCAAGAGAGTGAAACGACTGGATGCAGACAAGGTAACTATAGTTCTTTTATAAAAGACCTTTGTAGGATGTAGTTATGATCAGTTCTAATGTATTTCTTTATCTAAAATGCTCGCTGTGTACATTGTTATTTGTTTAATGTGATTTGAATACCTTGAAGACTTGAGTAGATTATAGGTGGAAGTTGAGTCAAGTTTTTACCTTTCGCTTTTAGTTTATGCGTTTAGTCTTTTTCCTACTTTTATGAATTTAAAACACCATCATTTTGACAAACACCAGAAATAAATGAATAGCCTGTGTGAGGTCTTACATGTATAGACCATGTTACCTCTGACATCACATGTTTACAAAAGAGCCACAGAACCTGGACTTCCTGCAGGCAGGATTTGTACACGGCTCAATGGGAAAATACTTTAAATCTTTCATTTTATGGAGATTGCACTGTCCGATTGTCATCAACTTTGGATATGAAGGAAAGGGGCACATCTCACAACTAGTTCAGCTCTCATTTTAATAGCCATTGAATTTATGTGGAAATTATGATACAAAATGTAAAATTTCTCATATGTCCCATGCAGTATCTTGCCTGCCAGTAATTGCCCTGGAATGTACAAGGTCACTCTTTTGTAAACAAGGGTCACATGGTCTATAGTTTTTATTGAAATCAATGACTGCTTATAGAGCTGAAACATCCTTGAATGCATAGTTTATCTCTTCATCATGCGATGAAGTATAGGACATCCTAAGCAACCTGTAATAATAATAATAATAATGTTAAAATTTATATAGCGCCCATCTGTAACAAAAATCATGCTCCTAAGGCGCTTCCCATAAAGACTTAACACCAGAAAATAGATTTAGATTAAGGCTTTAAAAATACAGTAAAGTTTTGAAAAGATACAAGAATAAACATTTTAAAATACATAAAAGTTTTAAAATACTTGAGACCAAAAAACAAATTGAAATTAAAAGATGTAAAGCCCAAGCTAAAATTCTATAAGCAAGCAAGTGTGAAGGCATAAAGCTTGAAACAGGCATTTGGCGTATGGGACAAGATAAAAAAAAAACATTCCACGCAAACAGCATATCTATGAAACATACAAGTAACTAAAAAACAAATGCACACACATAGACCCTGAATCACGGTGTGCCATCTTGATCTTCTCTCATACAAAACAGTGTAACCGAAACCGAGGCTGGAAGAAAACAAAACAGCCCGGTTCCACCACGTGCAAAGAAATACTTTCATACACGTTCACGTTACAGGATACGAAGGAAATGACCAAGACGGTGGCATCATGAAGGTCTATAAGTCTAAAAATCGGTAAATATACACCCGAATGCAAGACAAAAAGATGCTTGTTTAAAAAAAAAGATGAGTTTTAAGTGCTGAATTAAATTTACCAACAGACTCGGCTTCTCTAATAGTCCTGTTTAGCTTATTCCACTCCCAAGGGGTAACCGATGAAAATGCTCTGTCACCGTACATGGATAACTTTGTGATAGGACAGTGCAACCTCGTTGTATCTTGCGACTTGCGAGTGGTCCTATGAGAAACGGATCTGGTACTGGAAATCAATTATTTAAATACTGGGGACACTGATCATGAAAACATTTATAAACAAGCAAACACAATTTGTACATTGTTCGACACTTGACTGGAAGCCAGTGAAGTTCCATCAAAACTGGAGTTATATGGTCAAACTTTCTAGTACCTGTGAGGATCCTGGCCGCACAGTTTTGGACTCTCTGTAAGGGGGAAAGGCTAGATTGGGGAAGACCAGCAAACAGTGCATTGCAATAAAGAATTCTTGACATGATAAGCAAAGTAATAATCTGCTGAATTACAGGAAAACTGAAATACCTGTAGCATCAACCGTAGCCATAGACGCTAATTTGGATACGGCTTAGTTTAAGAACTCTACATCTTAGATAGGACAAAAAAGGAAACAAACGATCCCTTTATGTGTCTAGAGTCAATTTAATTCTCTGTTAATATGCCTATATCTTTATCCTTTGTCTTTTCAGCTGCTGCCTCTGGACAGAATTGTTAGACATGAGACCTTGATCTAGCTGGGAAAGATACCAAGCATTAATAGAGTCCATATACAGGTAACTTAACAGAGTTTATTACAGACTTTTTAGGATGAAGTTATGATCAGTTCTTATGTGTTTTATAAATTTCAATTTGCCTTTCACCGATGTATGATAAGCACTGTATACTCAGTGCTTTCGAGTCCTGTGGAAAAAAACCCACAGGCAACTTGGGTGGGATTCGAACCCACGACTCCCGCATGATTAGAGCAGATGTCTTAACCACTAGACCACCGAGCACGCCCGGTGACGAGGGGCCAGTTCAAATCCAGTATTATTAGCGGCAGGTACCGCGGTACCTGCCGCTAATAATACTGGATTCGAACATCTATCTACTTATGTGTTTTAGTTTTAACAAGATTCTCTGTAGACATTGAATATGACTTTTACTGTTTCAAACAAAAATCCCACACCGGAAGCTTTTTTTTTTTTAAATACCCAGTCAAAGTACAACAGTTTTGTGTCCTGCAAACTTTCATCAATAGAGTATACAGACATTGGGACAAAATTTAGATAAATGTCTTAAATTAGATGTCTTACACATACAGACTTTTTTTTTTTAAATAACTGTTTACAATGCTAATTAAGTCTCATATTTGATATCATAGAAACCTACAACACTCATAATTGTTACATGTGTTGTAATTTTTTAGATACAAATGCTTAGTTCTCTTGCAATAGAAGTTTCAGATGTGAAAGATTTGTATGGGTGTAAAAAACTTGAAGCAATATGTTGTACTCTAAGGAAGAAGGAATAATTTTCTTCAGTTTGTTCAATCAAAACCATTTGCAAACATTGCTGTTTATTAAAACAAAATACTTATTCAAGAATCGATTGCTTTACTTTACAGACAATGCAACTGCAAGATGACATTACACCTACATCTCTTAAGGATCCATGTCATTCACTTTGTCTGATGAGTGTTTTTTAGTGAGGCAGCGCTTCATTTACCAGTGTCAATTCGTCAGAAAGACCTGAATGAACATAGAGGAGTATAACTAGACTGGATGGAGGGCTAAAGTGTATTGACTGAAAACAAGGTAGGTTCAACTTTTAATTCAAAAATAAAAAGAAACGTATCTACTGTACGATTTCATCTAATCCTTGAAATTAAAAGTCCTGACAGATCATTTTTTTTTTATTTTTTAAATAATAGGTTTCACTCCATTGGCTTAAATGTTTACTAGCTATAATTTTGAACAAACACCAGTACTATGAGTTTTGAATGTGGAGGACTTGTTAGGCAAAAACTTTATAAAAACGAGTTTAATTTTTGGGGGTGAAAATAAAGGATACTGAAAGAAATTGGTTAAAGATATTAAGGAACAAAACAATGATGTCTTAAAACCATCCATCCATAGAGACTGTTAAGAAACAATGATACCATCCAGCATTTGGGGAGGGGGTCTTCCCCGTTTTTAATAACCCATGCAAGAGAGTTCTCTTGCTTTGGAAGTTTCAGGTGTGAAAGATTTGTATGGGTGTAAAAAACTTGAAGCAACACGTTGTACTCTGTTAGTTTGTGTTAAAAAGCATGTATGCCAGTGCAGTGCAAGCACTGCTGTCAATGCGTTGTGTATATACGGCCGTTTCTTTCTTCACGGGCACCAGTCCACCTTTGATACATGAGTACCTGGTACTTCAGGTCCTATGGAAGATGGTGGAAGCTTTTTTTATTGTTTTTATTAAACTAATACACTCGCTACCCGAAGAATAAGTACAGGTACTATCCGCGGATTGTGCATGCACTGTGTGGATGGCACTCGTAAACTTGCACTGACACACACTGGGTATCTGCCCCCGCGTGCTAAATCGGTCGTGCGTTATTGCAAAAAAGTTACATGACACGCACGTTGCACATAATTGAGAAGCGACTTAGTAAAGTTGAGTACAGATGACCAAGTTGAGACTCCGCGCATATACAAACTATTTGTAATGCAAAGTCTTTGACAAAAGTCTGGTACACTATAGCTCCAACTATAGCTGAAACTGAAATTGTAAAGGGTTTTTACCAATGTCTTTGACAAAACTGTGATACTTGTTAGCTGGCAAGAAGATAAATTGCATCATTGCAGAAAATTGAAGCATACAGGGTTTAATTAGAAAAGTACTGAAATTATATTTCACCCCCCTCCCAATAAAATTTATTAAATGTTGGCACCTGTTGAAAGTGACCAAGGCGATCTGTGCGCAGAGTGATGTACAAAACAATCCACACAGGGATTTATCACTTCATGAGTGTGCTTATCCTTACAGTCAAATCCCATGTATCAGCCACCACACCATTGCCTTGTGTTTCTATGTATGAAACTCAAAACCAGGATTTGTCAAAATGGATTTGTGACGTTGTGAAATGATGGTCTTTCATCGAAAACTCATGCAACCAATTGAGGGACTATTGATGGAGACGCAACGCTCATCAGAGAAAACATTTTATATTTGGTTGTGGCTTCATGATGCACTCCAACTGCGAACTGTACTTTAATTGGCTATTTCTGATGTTTTAATCTTTCAGTAATTTGCTAGCTGACAGTCTGATCCAACCGTCATCACCACTTGTAGTCAGTAGCCAGTGAGAGACACATGAAGTAAAATGATGCAAGGCAGATGTGGAAATGGCTCAAAAAGGTGAATACACTTTCTTTTCAAAGAGATGCAGGTTTTCGCAATTATTCTGATGAAAAAACTGCAAGATCTGGATAGCTTACATGAATGCTTTGTAGGCAAAAATGCCACAAATTGTGTATTGAAGACTTGAGTTGGTAAGGAAATTACAACAAAAAAGATTCAACTTTGGTTTCAATTAATTGAACTGGTCTTTGGCCCACTTTGAAACACCACAAAATGCAATTGCACATAATAATTAGGCATAAATCTACTCAAAACTGTTTGTCCAAGTCTAGACTGTCTTCACATCCAAAAGTCAACTTTATAATATATTCCCCTTCCGAATGTTTGTGAGCACAAAACAAAAATTCCCCAAAGTTGTCTGGATGTTGACCAGTGAGATAAGAAGAGCCCTAACCTTAACAATTGAGGGTCTGGTGTTTCATTAACTGGACTTAGATTCAACCCTAGTGACCCAAGACTTAGATTCAACCCTAGTGACTCCAGACTCTTCAAATTAGGTCAACCCTTTTTTGAGTGAAAAGAAATACAAATAGTGAATTCAATGTAAAATCTGCAAGATCTGGATACTTTTCATGCATGCCTTGAAAACAAAAAATGTTGTGGTGAAAACCTTCCACAATCAGATATTTGCACCGATGTCTTTGAGAAAAATATGATACAGATTGTCACCCAAGAATTAAGTTCACCATAGCTCAAACTGGAAGTGTAAAGGGTTTTTTTTTAAAAGGTTTAAGAAAAATACTGTCATTATTTTACGACCCAAATAATCAAATAATCATCTTGAATATGCTGATTTTTTTTCACCAGTTTTATTAATGATTAAATTAAGTTCTCACTTTAAAAAACAAATGCTCTGTGTTCAGAGCAACAAAACAATGCACACAGGGATTTATCACTTCATGAATGGGCTAAGCTTTATAGTCAGATCACTTGTATTTAGCACATGTATTTCAATGTATAAAATGGCATACCTGGATTTTTCAACCCAAAACTGAAGGATGTGTCACTTAATGAAATGATAATTCTTGAAAATGTATGCACCAATCAAGGAATATTGATGGAAATGCATCATCCACAGATAAAATGTAATGCTTTTTTTCGGCTTCATGATAAACTCTAACTGTAAAATGTAGTTTTTGGTTTAATTTGCTATTTTAATGTTATAATCTTCTAGTAATCTTCCAGCTGACAGTCCGACCATCATCACCTGATGACTCTTACCACCCTGACCACTTTCCATCAGTACCCAGTCAGACAGACATGATGTTTCTTTGGAGAGTGAAAGGATGCAAGACTGATGTGTAAATGGCTCAATAAAGGTGAATATGCTCTCGTTGCAAAGTTGTAAGATGCAGCTTTTAGCGATTATTTCTCTGGATAATCTGCAAGTTCTGGATGGTTTTCATGAATGCTTGGAAGGCAAAATGCAACAGATTGTCTATTGAAGACTTGAGTTGATAAGTAAATTACAACAGAAAGGTAATTTTAGTTTAGTTTCAGGCTTTGACCCACCTTTTTCATCAGTACCAAAATGCAAATGCACATCATGATAAGGCATACATCTATTAAGGCTGCTTGTACAACCAGAAGTTCAGTTATAAGATTCACTTGTTGAAAATGTTTACCAGCACAAAACATGTGTTAAAAATTATTCAAGCTGTCTGGATGTTGAGCAGTAAGATAAGAATATCCTTCACCTTAATAGTTGAGGGTCTGGTGTCTCTCTACCTGTCTCAGATTCAACCCTAGTGACTCAAGACTCAGATCCAGACTCGACTCCAGTGACTTAAGACTAAAACGCAACTTTGCCAGAACAAAACATGTAATACCAATCTTGTCATGAATAGCTCAAACTGATATCAATCTCATCCTCCAGTTTTCAATAAACACACACCATTCAAGACAAAATGTTTATAATGGTGAATTTCAGCAATGCTCAAAAGCGTACAGCCAAGAACATGGAGTAAATTGCCTTCACTTTTGCACTTCTTGTCAAGTATAAACCGTACCATGGATTTCATATCCAAAAATGCAACTATCTGCACAACATTCTTGCTGTAAAAACTACTCTCCCAGATAGTGAAGTTTTCACAAAAGGAAAAGCATCGAAAAGAATTGAATAGACTGCACATGCTGAAACCTAAGGTTTAAACAGCATATTTAAGTTGGCTGAAATGGTCTTTAACACACAAATTAACAACCAAACAATGCCACTTGAATCAAGCAAAAGCTTCAGCAAAATGATTTTTTTAGTTAACTGTTAGTCCACAGTCATTCAGAAAGCTTGTAGATGGAAGGCAAATTTACCGCAAAGCTGAGAGTTGGTTTTGATACATCAAGGGTACAGGAAACACTTAACCTTACCTTACACAAGTTGAGACCATGTGAATAAAATATGATGCCTTTTTAATAGCCTTGTGTCACACCTTGAGTCATTCCCCAACCTCAACGGACAAAACCTTTGGTAGTTGTTCACATACAGAACAAGATGGCAAAGAAGAATTAGGTATTGCTTTGTGTTTCTGACGTATTTAAATCTTTCATTGGGTATGCTTGTCTTAGTGTGAAGCTCAAAACGCTAGATCTTGATGTTAGGCCGTGTATGATTGGCAGGTACAGCTATGGCTATGGCTGGATTGCCGCATCATCATGCCTGGAAGTAAAGGACATCCTAAGCAACCCATAGCAATAGCAGCAGCCATAGCCAAAGCCGCTAATTTGGAATCGGCTTAGTTTAAGAACTCTACATCTTAAATAGGACAGATAAGAAAACCAACTATCCCATTATGTGTCTGGAGTCAATTTAATTCTCTGTTAACATGCCTATATCTTTATCCTTTGTCTTTTCAGCAGCTGCTCCTGGACAGAATTGTTAGACATGAAACCTTGATCAAGTAGCTGGGAAAGATACCAAGCATTAATGGAGTCCATATACAGGTAACTTTACTACAGAGTTTATTACAGACTTTTGTAAGATGAAGTTATGATCAGTTCTTATGTGTTTTAGTGTTAACAAGATTCTCTGTAAACATTGAATATTATGACTTTGACTGTTTCCAACAAAAAATCCCAAACTGGAAGCTTTTTTAAAAATGTCCAGTCAAAGTACAACAGTTTTGTAGCCTGCAAACCGTCACTGACACCACGAAGTAGCACACGCGTACATACTAGTAAAAAGTAGCAATCGGAGAAAACGGTGTCTAATATAAAGGTGAACGCTTTTTAAAACGCCACTATCCTTTAGAATTTCAGAGTGTTTTCAACTGGTTTTCTCATTGTGAATTCTGGATGCTTTGAACTTGATAAATATACTGCTTTTGTCCACTTTGCATTCTAAATTAACAAGCAATAAAGGAAAAAAGGTGCGTGCTACTTCGTGAAACCGAAAAAGAAGCAAAGTAGACTATTTCCTATTTCACGAAGTAGCACTCTCCAGTGTATTAGTAATGCAAACTTGTGCGCGCGCGCACACACACGTGGGGCACGCACAAGGACAGTGCTACTTCGTGAAATCGTTTTGTTCACATTTTGAGTATGGTGCGCGCCGTGCATTTCAATGGTAAATGTTACTTGTGTGCTAGTTCGTGAAAACAAAGATTGTCAATTCCGGGCAAATGTTGCCATACATAATTATATAATTAAAAAAGTAAAGCAAGTGAAGTTTTGAAACTTCATGAAATTGTAGGGCATGAGGAATGTTGTATGAAAACGTAAAAAAAAAACTGAAAACTGAAAAAAATATGGTTTGTACACACGGTGTCACTTTGTGGTGTCGTTGATGAAACTTTCATCCATAGAGCAAACAGAAATCGGGACAAAATTTAGATAAATGTCATTAATTAGATGTCTTACACTTTCAGATTTTCTTTTCAAAATCAATGACTGTTTACAGAGCTGATTAAGCCTCCTATTTTATATCATAGTAACCTACAACTCCGATAATGCTACATGGGTTGTAATATTTTAGATACAAATGCTCAGTACTCTTGCTTTGGAAGTTTCAGATGTGAAAGATTTGTATGGGTGTAAAAAACTTGAAGCAATATGTTGTACTCTTAAGGAAGAAGGAATAATTTTCTTTAGTTTGTTCAATCAGAACCATTTACAGACATAACTTATTCAAGAATCGATTGCTTTACAATACAGACAATGCAACTGCAAGATGACACTGCACCTACATTTCCTAAGCACTAATTGAGTTTGAATGTCAAGGACTTGTTAGGCAAAAACTTTATTAAAATGAGTTGAATTTATTTTATGAAACTAAAGGATATTGAAAACAATTTCTAAAAACCAAGAAACAAAACAATGATGTCTGAAAACATTCCATCCATAGACACTGTTACGAAACAATGATACCATCCATCCCAGCACTTTGGGAGGGGGTCCTCCCCAGTTTTTAATAACCTAATGCAAGAGATTTTGCACATTGAAATTGTTGGCTTTCTTACAATTTGTAAACTTCAACCTTTTTCACATCCAGAGATGGAGCCAGAGATGTAGATGTTTCCTGAAATCAAGTGCAGGAGAGGGAATCACCTCTAGTGACATCTTGAAGGCTACAGGGTATAAAGGATAGCACTGCACTGACATCTCAAAGGAACAACTGCAATTTGTTATCTTTAATTCTGTAAGATAATGTAGATGTGTTAGTTTGATGTTTTCTGTTATTGTAGTAGCCTATATCTAGATGTATTAGTTTGATGTTTTCTGTAATCGTCGTATAGTGGGCTGTTTTTGCAGCACTATACAGTTAATATCTTGTAAATAAGAACACCATTGCAAGCAAGCACATACGCGTTTTTTGAACAATGAAATTGGAGATCTTATTAGAGCTGCGGTAGTGCGGAGACTCGATTGGTTGTGCGGAGATTCGATTGGTTGTGCGGAGACTCGATTGGTTGTGCGGAGATTCGATTGGTTGTGCGGAGATTCGATTGGAAGGGCGGAGATTCGATTAGTTCGGAATGATGGGCGGCGAAACACGGAAATTCCGACTTGCCAAAGGGACCTGGACACTTGCACGTGGCAAGTGGGGTTCCACTTCCGGCCAGGGTAACAGCTGGTGGTTGATCTTAAAGGTGCGTCATGCTTCCTCTTACCCCATGAGATGGTATTGGGGTTACCACAATCATGGTTGACCAAACGGGAGTAGTTCCTGGTCTAGGCCGTGGGGCCAGGGACCGCGTTAGTACGTTGAGGGGACTGCCCTGGTTCTCGGGGTGGCGGACCGGACGCTTCGAAAGGAGTATGATGGCCCCAAAGATACGGAAAGCGTCGTGGGGCTGGTATCCTGGGACCTGCACGTGGTGGCCCTGCTTTAGACTAACCTAACCAGGATAACATTGGCAAAATTTAAAACTGAAATTAAACTGCTTGCAATGGTGTACTTATACAGTATACAATATTTCACATTTTATTTAAGATGATGCTAATATTCTTTTCAGAACCCATTTGTAGGCCCACATAAACATTGCAGGAAACTTTTATAGTGTCTTTGTTAAGTTTCCCCAAAATGCCAGCAAGATAAGGTATTGACAAATTATAAAACTGTATTTCATTTTACATGTACTCCAAAAAGGAATTTAAAACAGTTATAAAACATTTCGGTGTACATACCTTTTTGGGTTTCTATGGTTAATTCAGCAAACCAGAAATACATTTAAAAATACTGGAAATGATGATAAGGTTTTTGCAGATAAACCTTATTTGCGAAACATCTATACAGCATTGTTGCAGAATATAATCAAGAGGTGTAATCTGGACTATTTGATTGCATGAACAAAATGCATTCATTGTTTTATAACAACTCACACATAGATCCTTGTCATTTGAAATTTTGTCACAATAAATACATAGTACACCTGGAAATCCGTCCACCTTACACAATGAAAATTCTCATTGCAGCAATTACGCTTCAAATAATGGATGAAACACAATGCATGTTCCATCAAGATTACAAGGATGTGTGTGTGGCATATAATATGTAACATTAACTGGTTTAACAAAATGGATTAAGCTTACCGGTAATGTATTTTGCCGTGTAAAAATCTTTGTGAATATAAAAAATGGTACACACTTTACTTTTGACATTTAAAAGGGAGCATCTCAATTCAAATATTAAAAAGAGAACATGTCCCTGGCCGTTGGGAATACCCCAAGTTCCCAGCGGATAGCAGATATATCCTGTTTGGATGTTCTGCTCTTCTGAGCCTTTACTACTTCCATCTTTGCACGTTCTAACCAACTTGACAGTTGTGATCATGTTTTGACTTTTTTTAATCTCAGTTGTGTTCGTTATCTCAGTTTTGTGCTAGCTATATCCACAAATCACTAAGTCACTATATTTTCTAGAACAAAACTAAAGCTAAAAACAAAATTTGAAGTTATCGTTGGTTTTTACACACTGATATGAGAAGCCTGGCCCCACTGCAAGCATGGATGCTCCCATTTAGATGTTTGTGAACATTCCCATAAGAATGGTTCTAAAGGAATGCGGGTGTGTTCCATGGCATGTGCTTTCTGTCGAGAATTGGAATGCTTCTGACATTTGAGACGCTCCCTTTAGATACATGTTAAGTACTACTACTGTTAGTTTCAGTGAATGAAATTTTCAAATGGTAGTGTTAGAAATACCTTAATTTATCTTTTCAAAAAGTGTTAAGCCTATGTGGTAAAATAGTGCTCTGTTTTTAAATGCTTCACAATTTCACACCCTCCTTTTTTCATTCATTCATCATTGAATATATCTCCCCACTCATTTATCATTCCCTCCTCCCAGACATTTATCACGACCCTCCTTGCAATTTTTTTTCCATTTCCCCCTTGCACAATTTTACCACTTCTATCTTTGTGTTTATTTTCCAGTTACCTCCTTGCACGTATGTACCACCTCCAACCTTGCACTAATTTGTCACTCGCATCCTTGCATAATTTGACCACTTCCATCTTTGCGTTTATTTTCCATTTCCCTCCTTGCACATGTGTAACACCTCCATCCTCGCATTTATGAAATTTATCACTTCCCTCATTACACAAATTGACCGCTTCCATCTTTGCGTCAATTTTCCATTTCCCTCCTTGCAAGTTTGCGCTACCTCCAGCCTTACACTTATTTATCAGTTCCCTCCTTGCACGAATTTACCACCTCCATCTTAGCGTTTATTCTCCATTTCCCTCCTTGCATGATGCACCACCACCTGCCTTGCATCTATTTATCAGTTCCCTCCTTGCACGAATTGACCACTTCCATCTTTACGTTTATTTTCCATTTACCTCTTTGCACGTTAGTAACACTTCCTGCCTTGCACTTATTTATCACGTCCCTCCTTGCACAAATTGACCACTTCCATCTTTGTGTCTGTTTTCCATTTTCCTCCTTGCACGCTTGCGCTACCTCCAGCCTTACACTTATTTATCAGTTCCCTCCTTGCAAGAATTTACCACCTCCATCTTAGTGTTTATTCTCCATTTCCCTCCTTGCATGATGCACCACCACCTGCCTTGCATCTATTTATTAGTTTCCTCCTTGCACGTTTGCACCACCACCAGCCTTGCACCTATTTATCACTTCCCTCCTTGCACGAATTGACCACTTCCATCTTTGCGTTTATTTTCCATTTCCCTCCTTGCACCTATTTCTGACTTCCTTCCTTGCACGTATGTACCACCTTGAGCCTTGCACCTATTTATGACTTCCCTCCTTGCACGTATGTGACTTATATGACTTCCACCTTTGCATATATCTGTAAATTTCCCTCCTTGCAATTTTTTAGCGTTTATTCTCCATTTCGCTCCTTGCATGATGCACCACCACCTGCCTTGTATCTATTTATCAGTTCCCTCCTTGCACGTTTGCACCACCACCAGCCTTGCACCTATCTATCTGTTCCCTCCTTGCACGTTTGCACCACCACCAGCCTTGCACCTATTTATCTGTTCCCTCCTTGCACGAATTGACCACTTCCATCTTTGCACCTATTTATGACTTTCCATGTTGCAGAAATTTACCACTTCCATCTTTGCATTTATTTTCTATTTCCCTCCTTGCTCGTATGTACCACCTTGAGCCTTGCACCTATTTCTGACTTCCCTCCTTGCACGAATCGACCACTCAATCTTTGGGTTTATTTTCCATTTCCCCCTTGCACGTATGTACCACCTCCAGCCTTGCACCTATTTATGACTTCCCTCCTTGCACGAATTGACCACTTCCATCTTTGCGTTTATTTTCCATTTCCCTCCTTGCACATATGTACCACCTTGAGCCTTGCACCTGTTTATGACTTCCCTCCTTGCACAATTGACCACTTCCATCTTTGCGTGTATTTTCCATTTCCCTCCTTGCACATATGTACCACCTCTAGCCTTGCACCTATTTCTGACTTCCCTCCTTGCACGTATGTACCACCTCCAGTCTTGCACCTATTTATGACTTCCCTCCTTGCACATATTGACCACTTCCATCTTTGCGTTTATTTTCCATTTCCCTCCGTGCATGTATGTACCACCTTTAGCCTTGCACCTATTTAAAACTTCCCTCCTTGCACAATTTACCACTTCCATCTTTGCGTTTATTTTCCCTTTCCCTCCTTGCACGTATGTACCACCTCCATCCTTGCACCTATTTCTGACTTCCCTCCTTGCACGAATTGACCACTTCCATCTTTGCGCTTATTTTCCATTTCCCTCCTTGCACATATGTACCACCTTGAGCCTTGCACCTGTTTATGACTTCCCTCCTTGCACAATTGACCACTTCCATCTTTGCGTGTATTTTCCATTTCCCTTCTTGCACGTATGTACCACCTTTATCTAGCCTTGCACCTATTTCTGACTTCCCTCCTTGCACAAATTGACAACTTCCATCTTTGCGTTTATTTTCCATTTACCTCTTTGCACATTAGTAACACTTCCAGCCTTGCACTTATTTATCACGTCCCTCCTTGCACAAATTGACCACTTCCATCTTTGTGTCTTTTTTCCATTTTCCTCCTTGCACGCTTGCACTACCTCCAGCCTTACACTTATTTATCAGTTCCCTCCTTGCACGAATTTACCACCTCCATCTTAGCGTTTATTCTCCATTTCCCTCCTTGCATGATGCACCACCACCTGCCTTGCACCTATTTATCAGTTCCTTCCTTGCCTGTATGTACCACCTCCACCCTTGCACCTATTTATGACTTTCCATGTTGCACAAATTGACCACTTCCATCTTTGCATTTATTTTCCATTTCCCTCCTTGCTGGTATTTACCACCTTGAGCCTTGCACCTGTTTATGACTTGCCTCCTTGCACAAACTTTTACACTTCCATCTTTGTTTTTTCTTCACTTCAATCCTTGCATTTATTTGTCAATTTCCCTCCCCGCAATCTTTTAGCCCCACCACCCTTGTTAATTTTGAGGTATTTTTGTACTTTTCCAAGAGTTTAATTCTTGTAGTAAAGCTTTGTTTGTTTAACAAGAATTTTTTATGTATAACATGATTTTAACAGTCTAAATAAAGTATGTTTTGTTGTGCTGTGTTTGAGAGTCGTTAAAATAAAGAAAAAGATAGAAATAAACCACTGGTGTTAGAGACTTATTTATTTGTGTCGATAATTTAAGAGAAACCCATACAAACTGTACAAAACGTGAGATAAACGTTTTTTGAGGGGTCAAAGGTCAAAGTTCAGGGGTGAGGTCAAAGGTCAGATCAGAGGTCAAAGGTCATACTTCGCAAAGATAAATTCTTGTCAAACAATCTTGTAATAGTAGTAGTAGCCCCTGAAAATCCCCTGAAAATCCCCTGAAAATCCCCTGAAAATCCCCTGAAAATCCCCTGAAAATCCCCTGAAAATCCCCTGAAAATCCCCTGAAAATCCCCTGAAAATCCCCTGAAAATCCCCTGAAAATCCCCTGAAAATCCCCTGAAAATCCCCTGAAAATCCCCTGAAAATCCCCTGAAAATCCCCTGAAAATCCCCTGAAAAATCCCCTGAAAATCCCCTGAAAATCCCCTGAAAATCCCCTGAAAATCCCCTGAAAATCCCCTGAAAATCCCCTGAAAATCCCCTGAAAATCCCCTGAAAATCCCCTGAAAATCCCCTGAAAATCCCCTGAAAATCCCCTGAAAATCCCCTGAAAATCCCCTGAAAATCCCCTGAAAATCCCCTGAAAATCCCCTGAAAATCCCCTGAAAATCCCCTGAAAATCCCCTGAAAATCCCCTGAAAATCCCCTGAAAATCCCCTGAAAATCCCCTGAAAAATCCCCTGAAAATCCCCTGAAAATCCCCTGAAAATCCCCTGAAAATCCCCTGAAAATCCCCTGAAAATCCCCTGAAAATCCCCTGAAAATCCCCTGAAAATCCCCTGAAAATCCCCTGAAAATCCCTGAAAATCCCCTGAAAATCCCCTGAAAATCCCTGAAAATCCCCTGAAAATCCCCTGAAAATCCCCTGAAAATCCCCTGAAAATCCCCTGAAAATCCCCTGAAAATCCCCTGAAAATCCCCTGAAAATCCCCTGAAAATCCCCTGAAAATCCCCTGAAAATCCCCTGAAAATCCCCTGAAAATCCCCTGAAAATCCCCTGAAAATCCCCTGAAAATCCCCTGAAAATCCCCTGAAAATCCCCTGAAAATCCCCTGAAAATCCCCTGAAAATCCCCTGAAAATCCCCTGAAAATCCCCTGAAAATCCCCTGAAAATCCCCTGAAAATCCCCTGAAAATCCCCTGAAAATCCCCTGAAAATCCCCTGAAAATCCCTGAAAATCCCCTGAAAATCCCCTGAAAATCCCCTGAAAATCCCTGAAAATCCCCTGAAAATCCCCTGAAAATCCCCTGAAAATCCCCTGAAAATCCCCTGAAAATCCCCTGAAAATCCCCTGAAAATCCCCTGAAAATCCCCTGAAAATCCCCTGAAAATCCCCTGAAAATCCCCTGAAAATCCCCTGAAAATCCCCTGAAAATCCCCTGAAAATCCCCTGAAAATCCCCTGAAAATCCCCTGAAAATCCCCTGAAAATCCCCTGAAAATCCCCTGAAAATCCCCTGAAAATCCCCTGAAAATCCCCTGAAAATCCCCTGAAAATCCCCTGAAAATCCCCTGAAAATCCCCTGAAAATCCCCTGAAAATCCCCTGAAAATCCCCTGAAAATCCCCTGAAAATCCCCTGAAAATCCCCTGAAAATCCCCTGAAAATCCCCTGAAAATCCCCTGAAAATCCCCTGAAAATCCCCTGAAAATCCCCTGAAAATCCCCTGAAAATCCCCTGAAAATCCCCTGAAAATCCCCTGAAAATCCCCTGAAAATCCCCTGAAAATCCCCTGAAAATCCCCTGAAAATCCCCTGAAAATCCCCTGAAAATCCCCTGAAAATCCCCTGAAAATCCCCTGAAAATCCCCTGAAAATCCCCTGAAAATCCCCTGAAAATCCCCTGAAAATCCCCTGAAAATCCCCTGAAAATCCCCTGAAAATCCCCTGAAAATCCCCTGAAAATCCCCTGAAAATCCCCTGAAAATCCCCTGAAAATCCCCTGAAAATCCCCTGAAAATCCCTGAAAATCCCCTGAAAATCCCCTGAAAATCCCCTGAAAATCCCTGAAAATCCCCTGAAAATCCCCTGAAAATCCCCTGAAAATCCCTGAAAATCCCCTGAAAATCCCCTGAAAATCCCCTGAAAATCCCCTGAAAATCCCCTGAAAATCCCCTGAAAATCCCCTGAAAATCCCCTGAAAATCCCCTGAAAATCCCCTGAAAATCCCCTGAAAATCCCCTGAAAATCCCCTGAAAATCCCCTGAAAATCCCTGAAAATCCCCTAAAAATCCCCTGAAAATCCCCTGAAAATCCCCTGAAAATCCCCTGAAAATCCCCTGAAAATCCCCTGAAAATCCCCTGAAAATCCCTGAAAATCCCCTGAAAATCCCCTGAAAATCCCCTGAAAATCCCCTGAAAATCCCCTGAAAATCCCCTGAAAATCCCCTGAAAATCCCCTGAAAATCCCCTGAAAATCCCCTGAAAATCCCCTGAAAATCCCCTGAAAATCCCCTGAAAATCCCCTGAAAATCCCCTGAAAATCCCCTGAAAATCCCCTGAAATCCCCTGAAAATCCCCTGAAAATCCCCTGAAAATCCCCTGAAAATCCCCTGAAAATCCCCTGAAAATCCCCTGAAAATCCCCTGAAAATCCCCTGAAAATCCCCTGAAAACCCCCGAAAATCCCCTGAAAATCCCCTGAAAATCCCCTGAAAATCCCCTGAAAATCCCCTGAAAATCCCCTGAAAATCCCCTGAAAATCCCCTGAAAATCCCTGAAAATCCCCTGAAAATCCCCTGAAAATCCCCTGAAAATCCCTGAAAATCCCCTGAAAATCCCCTGAAAATCCCCTGAAAATCCCCTGAAAATCCCCTGAAAATCCCCTGAAAATCCCCTGAAAATCCCCTGAAAATCCCCTGAAAAACCCCTGAAAATCCCCTGAAAATCCCCTGAAAATCCCCTGAAAATCCCCTGAAAATCCCCTGAAAATCCCCTGAAAATCCCCTGAAAATCCCCTGAAAATCCCCTGAAAATCCCCTGAAAATCCCCTGAAAATCCCCTGAAAATCCCCTGAAAATCCCCTGAAAATCCCTGAAAATCCCCTGAAAATCCCCTGAAAATCCCCTGAAAATCCCCTGAAAATCCCCTGAAAATCCCCTGAAAATCCCCTGAAAATCCCCTGAAAATCCCCTGAAAATCCCCTGAAAATCCCCTGAAAATCCCCTGAAAATCCCCTGAAAATCCCCTGAAAATCCCCCGAAAAACCCTGAAAATCCCCTGAAAATCCCCTGAAAATCCCCTGAAAATCCCCTGAAAATCCCCTGAAAATCCCCTGAAAATCCCCTGAAAATCCCCTGAAAATCCCCTGAAAATCCCCTGAAAATCCCCTGAAAATCCCCTGAAATCCCCTGAAAATCCCCTGAAAATCCCCTGAAAATCCCCTGAAAATCCCCTGAAAATCCCCTGAAAATCCCTGAAAATCCCCTGAAAATCCCCTGAAAATCCCCTGAAAATCCCCTGAAAATCCCCTGAAAATCCCCTGAAAATCCCTGAAAATCCCCTGAAAATCCCCTGAAAAATCCCCTGAAAATCCCCTGAAAATCCCCTGAAAATCCCCTGAAAATCCCCTGAAAATCCCCTGAAAATCCCCTGAAAATCCCCTGAAAATCCCCTGAAAATCCCCTGAAAATCCCCTGAAAATCCCCTGAAAATCCCCTGAAAATCCCCTGAAAATCCCCTGAAAATCCCCTGAAAATCCCCTGAACCCAAAGTGTCCTTTGTCCTTTGTCCTTTGTCCTTTGTCCTTTGTCCTTTGTCCTTTGTCCTTTGTCCTTTTGTCCTTTGTCCTTTGTCCTTTGTCCTTTGTCCTTTGTCCTTTGTCCTTTGTCCTTTGTCCTTTGTCCTTTGTCCTTTGTCCTTTGTCCTTTGTCCTTTGTCCTTTGTCCTTTGTCCTTTGTCCTTTGTCCTTTGTCCTTTGTCCTTTGTCCTTTGTCCTTTGTCCTTTGTCCTTTGTCCTTTGTCCTTTGTCCTTTGTCCTTTGTCCTTTGTCCTTTGTCCTTTGTCCTTTGTCCTTTGTCCTTTGTCCTTTGTCCTTTGTCCTTTGTCCTTTGTCCTTTGTCCTTTGTCCTTTGTCCTTTGTCCTTTGTCCTTTGTCCTTTGTCCTTTGTCCTTTGTCCTTTGTCCTTTGTCCTTTGTCCTTTGTCCTTTGTCCTTTGTCCTTTGTCCTTTGTCCTTTGTCCTTTGTCCTTTGTCCTTTGTCCTTTGTCCTTTGTCCTTTGTCCTTTGTCCTTTGTCCTTTGTCCTTTGTCCTTTGTCCTTTGTCCTTTGTCCTTTGTCCTTTGTCCTTTTTTCCTTTGTCCTTTGTCCTTTGTCCTTTGTCCTTTGTCCTTTGTCCTTTGTCCTTTGTCCTTTGTCCTTTGTCCTTTGTCCTTTGTCCTTTGTCCTTTGTCCTTTGTCCTTTGTCCTTTGTCCTTTGTCCTTTGTCCTTTGTCCTTTGTCCTTTGTCCTTTGTCCTTTGTCCTTTGTCCTTTGTCCTTTGTCCTTTGTCCTTTGTCCTTTGTCCTTTGTCCTTTGTCCTTTGTCCTTTGTCCTTTGTCCTTTGTCCTTTGTCCTTTGTCCTTTGTCCTTTGTCCTTTGTCCTTTGTCCTTTGTCCTTTGTCCTTTGTCCTTTGTCCTTTGTCCTTTGTCCTTTGTCCTTTGTCCTTTGTCCTTTGTCCTTTGTCCTTTGTCCTTTGTCCTTTGTCCTTTGTCCTTTGTCCTTTGTCCTTTGTCCTTTGTCCTTTGTCCTTTGTCCTTTGTCCTTTGTCCTTTGTCCTTTGTCCTTTGTCCTTTGTCCTTTTTCCTTTTTTCCTTTGTCCTTTGTCCTTTGTCCTTTGTCCTTTGTCCTTTGTCCTTTGTCCTTTGTCCTTTGTCCTTTGTCCTTTGTCCTTTGTCCTTTGTCCTTTGTCCTTTGTCCTTTGTCCTTTGTCCTTTGTCCTTTGTCCTTTGTCCTTTGTCCTTTGTCCTTTGTCCTTTGTCCTTTGTCCTTTGTCCTTTGTCCTTTGTCCTTTGTCCTTTGTCCTTTGTCCTTTGTCCTTTGTCCTTTGTCCTTTGTCCTTTGTCCTTTGTCCTTTGTCCTTTGTCCTTTGTCCTTTGTCCTTTGTCCTTTGTCCTTTGTCCTTTGTCCTTTGTCCTTTGTCCTTTGTCCTTTGTCCTTTGTCCTTTGTCCTTTGTCCTTTGTCCTTTGTCCTTTGTCCTTTGTCCTTTGTCCTTTGTCCTTTGTCCTTTGTCCTTTGTCCTTTGTCCTTTGTCCTTTGTCCTTTGTCCTTTGTCCTTTGTCCTTTGTCCTTTGTCCTTTGTCCTTTGTCCTTTGTCCTTTGTCCTTTGTCCTTTGTCCTTTGTCCTTTGTCCTTTGTCCTTTGTCCTTTGTCCTTTGTCCTTTGTCCTTTGTCCTTTGTCCTTTGTCCTTTGTCCTTTGTCCTTTGTCCTTTGTCCTTTGTCCTTTGTCCTTTGTCCTTTGTCCTTTGTCCTTTGTCCTTTGTCCTTTGTCCTTTGTCCTTTGTCCTTTGTCCTTTGTCCTTTGTCCTTTGTCCTTTGTCCTTTGTCCTTTGTCCTTTGTCCTTTGTCCTTTGTCCTTTGTCCTTTGTCCTTTGTCCTTTGTCCTTTGTCCTTTGTCCTTTGTCCTTTGTCCTTTGTCCTTTGTCCTTTGTCCTTTGTCCTTTGTCCTTTGTCCTTTGTCCTTTGTCCTTTGTCCTTTGTCCTTTGTCCTTTGTCCTTTGTCCTTTGTCCTTTGTCCTTTGTCCTTTGTCCTTTGTCCTTTGTCCTTTGTCCTTTGTCCTTTGTCCTTTGTCCTTTGTCCTTTGTCCTTTGTCCTTTGTCCTTTGTCCTTTGTCCTTTGTCCTTTGTCCTTTGTCCTTTGTCCTTTGTCCTTTGTCCTTTGTCCTTTGTCCTTTGTCCTTTGTCCTTTGTCCTTTGTCCTTTGTCCTTTGTCCTTTGTCCTTTGTCCTTTGTCCTTTGTCCTTTGTCCTTTGTCCTTTGTCCTTTGTCCTTTGTCCTTTGTCCTTTGTCCTTTGTCCTTTGTCCTTTGTCCTTTGTCCTTTGTCCTTTGTCCTTTGTCCTTTGTCCTTTGTCCTTTGTCCTTTGTCCTTTGTCCTTTGTCCTTTGTCCTTTGTCCTTTGTCCTTTGTCCTTTGTCCTTTGTCCTTTGTCCTTTGTCCTTTGTCCTTTGTCCTTTGTCCTTTGTCCTTTGTCCTTTGTCCTTTGTCCTTTGTCCTTTGTCCTTTGTCCTTTGTCCTTTGTCCTTTGTCCTTTGTCCTTTGTCCTTTGTCCTTTGTCCTTTGTCCTTTGTCCTTTGTCCTTTGTCCTTTGTCCTTTGTCCTTTGTCCTTTGTCCTTTGTCCTTTGTCCTTTGTCCTTTGTCCTTTGTCCTTTGTCCTTTGTCCTTTGTCCTTTGTCCTTTGTCCTTTGTCCTTTGTCCTTTGTCCTTTGTCCTTTGTCCTTTGTCCTTTGTCCTTTGTCCTTTGTCCTTTGTCCTTTGTCCTTTGTCCTTTGTCCTTTGTCCTTTGTCCTTTGTCCTTTGTCCTTTGTCCTTTGTCCTTTGTCCTTTGTCCTTTGTCCTTTGTCCTTTGTCCTTTGTCCTTTGTCCTTTGTCCTTTGTCCTTTGTCCTTTGTCCTTTGTCCTTTGTCCTTTGTCCTTTGTCCTTTGTCCTTTGTCCTTTGTCCTTTGTCCTTTGTCCTTTGTCCTTTGTCCTTTGTCCTTTGTCCTTTGTCCTTTGTCCTTTGTCCTTTGTCCTTTGTCCTTTGTCCTTTGTCCTTTGTCCTTTGTCCTTTGTCCTTTGTCCTTTGTCCTTTGTCCTTTGTCCTTTGTCCTTTGTCCTTTGTCCTTTGTCCTTTGTCCTTTGTCCTTTGTCCTTTGTCCTTTGTCCTTTGTCCTTTGTCCTTTGTCCTTTGTCCTTTGTCCTTTGTCCTTTGTCCTTTGTCCTTTGTCCTTTGTCCTTTGTCCTTTGTCCTTTGTCCTTTGTCCTTTGTCCTTTGTCCTTTGTCCTTTGTCCTTTGTCCTTTGTCCTTTGTCCTTTGTCCTTTGTCCTTTGTCCTTTGTCCTTTGTCCTTTGTCCTTTGTCCTTTGTCCTTTGTCCTTTGTCCTTTGTCCTTTGTCCTTTGTCCTTTGTCCTTTGTCCTTTGTCCTTTGTCCTTTGTCCTTTGTCCTTTGTCCTTTGTCCTTTGTCCTTTGTCCTTTGTCCTTTGTCCTTTGTCCTTTGTCCTTTGTCCTTTGTCCTTTGTCCTTTGTCCTTTGTCCTTTGTCCTTTGTCCTTTGTCCTTTGTCCTTTGTCCTTTGTCCTTTGTCCTTTGTCCTTTGTCCTTTGTCCTTTGTCCTTTGTCCTTTGTCCTTTGTCCTTTGTCCTTTGTCCTTTGTCCTTTGTCCTTTGTCCTTTGTCCTTTGTCCTTTGTCCTTTGTCCTTTGTCCTTTGTCCTTTGTCCTTTGTCCTTTGTCCTTTGTCCTTTGTCCTTTGTCCTTTGTCCTTTGTCCTTTGTCCTTTGTCCTTTGTCCTTTGTCCTTTGTCCTTTGTCCTTTGTCCTTTGTCCTTTGTCCTTTGTCCTTTGTCCTTTGTCCTTTGTCCTTTGTCCTTTGTCCTTTGTCCTTTGTCCTTTGTCCTTTGTCCTTTGTCCTTTGTCCTTTGTCCTTTGTCCTTTGTCCTTTGTCCTTTGTCCTTTGTCCTTTGTCCTTTGTCCTTTGTCCTTTGTCCTTTGTCCTTTGTCCTTTGTCCTTTGTCCTTTGTCCTTTGTCCTTTGTCCTTTGTCCTTTGTCCTTTGTCCTTTGTCCTTTGTCCTTTGTCCTTTGTCCTTTGTCCTTTGTCCTTTGTCCTTTGTCCTTTGTCCTTTGTCCTTTGTCCTTTGTCCTTTGTCCTTTGTCCTTTGTCCTTTGTCCTTTGTCCTTTGTCCTTTGTCCTTTGTCCTTTGTCCTTTGTCCTTTGTCCTTTGTCCTTTGTCCTTCGTCCTTCGTCCTTCGTCCTTCGTCCTTCGTCCTTCGTCCTTCGTCCTTCGTCCTTCGTCCTTCGTCCTTCGTCCTTCGTCCTTCGTCCTTCGTCCTTCGTCCTTCGTCCTTCGTCCTTCGTCCTTCGTCCTTCGTCCTTCGTCCTTCGTCCTTCGTCCTTCGTCCTTCGTCCTTCGTCCTTCGTCCTTCGTCCTTCGTCCTTCGTCCTTCGTCCTTCGTCCTTCGTCCTTCGTCCTTCGTCCTTCGTCCTTCGTCCTTCGTCCTTCGTCCTTCGTCCTTCGTCCTTCGTCCTTCGTCCTTCGTCCTTCGTCCTTCGTCCTTCGTCCTTCGTCCTTCGTCCTTCGTCCTTCGTCCTTCGTCCTTCGTCCTTCGTCCTTCGTCCTTCGTCCTTCGTCCTTCGTCCTTCGTCCTTCGTCCTTCGTCCTTCGTCCTTCGTCCTTCGTCCTTCGTCCTTCGTCCTTCGTCCTTCGTCCTTCGTCCTTCGTCCTTCGTCCTTCGTCCTTCGTCCTTCGTCCTTCGTCCTTCGTCCTTCGTCCTTCGTCCTTCGTCCTTCGTCCTTCGTCCTTCGTCCTTCGTCCTTCGTCCTTCGTCCTTCGTCCTTCGTCCTTCGTCCTTCGTCCTTCGTCCTTCGTCCTTCGTCCTTCGTCCTTCGTCCTTCGTCCTTCGTCCTTCGTCCTTCGTCCTTCGTCCTTCGTCCTTCGTCCTTCGTCCTTCGTCCTTCGTCCTTCGTCCTTCGTCCTTCGTCCTTCGTCCTTCGTCCTTCGTCCTTCGTCCTTCGTCCTTCGTCCTTCGTCCTTCGTCCTTCGTCCTTCGTCCTTCGTCCTTCGTCCTTCGTCCTTCGTCCTTCGTCCTTCGTCCTTCGTCCTTCGTCCTTCGTCCTTCGTCCTTCGTCCTTCGTCCTTCGTCCTTCGTCCTTCGTCCTTCGTCCTTCGTCCTTCGTCCTTCGTCCTTCGTCCTTCGTCCTTCGTCCTTCGTCCTTCGTCCTTCGTCCTTCGTCCTTCGTCCTTCGTCCTTCGTCCTTCGTCCTTCGTCCTTCGTCCTTCGTCCTTCGTCCTTCGTCCTTCGTCCTTCGTCCTTCGTCCTTCGTCCTTCGTCCTTCGTCCTTCGTCCTTCGATTGATAGAAATTAAAGAATGGACAGAATTAAAACAATGGACAGAAATAAAACAATGGACACCAAGGGGACAATGGACACAATGGGCACAATGGACACCATGGTAGATATCTTCGATTGATAGAAATAAAACAATGGATAAAATTAAAACAATGGATAGAATTAAAACAATGGACACCATGGGGAAATTAGACACAATGGAAACAATGACACAATAGACACCATGGGCACCATGAAGACAATGGACACAATGACACAATAGACTCCATGGGGACAATTGATAGAAATAAAACGATGGATAGAATTAAAGCAATAGACACCATGGGGACAATGGACATAATAGGGACATTGGACACAATGGACAAAATGGGCACCATGAAGACAATGGACACAATGACACAATAGACTCCATGGGGACAATTGATAGAAATAAAACGATGGATAGAATTAAAGCAATAGACACCATGGGGACAATGGACATAATGGGGACATTGGACACAATGGACACAATGGACAAAATGGGCACCATGAAGACAATGGACACAATGACACAATAGACTCCATGGGGACAATTGATAGAAATAAAACGATGGATAGAATTAAAACAATAGACACCATGGGGACAATGGACATATTGGGGACATTGGACACAATGGACAAAATGGGGACAAAGGACATGGACAATGGACAGTGAGGAATGGACCAAGGAGATTGAGGAATGCACAATTGGGGATTTGTACATTAGACAGGGGGAAACAATACAATGTTCTTTCTTCAGGACACAATTGTTTTTTGTTTCACATAATCAACACACTGTAGTATGCATTTATTTCACACTATAAGCCTTACATGAATATGTTCAACTACCAGGCAAGAGAACATTTAAACCAAAGGATAATTTGTAATCTATCTGCTGTACTTGCATTGTAATTCAAATACTTCAACTAAAAAAGTTATGGCATAAATACTTGGTAATGAGCGCTCAATATTAACTATAGGCCTACTTATGAATTACAGATACACGTAAACCATTTTACAACTGCATGCTTCATTTCACCTTACTAAAACAGTTACTGATAGTTATGAAACATTGTAACTTTATAATAACCAGCACCCAAACACACAAGCTTGTGGTCTTTATAATTGTAATGAGCCATTGCATTACAAATTAAGTGTTTCATGCCTGTAATGAGGTACTTCATTACATGCATGAAACTAATGCATACTTGCAATGAGGTACTTCATTGCAAGTATGGTATTATTGCATGCATGTAATGAAGTACCTCATTACAAACATGCAATCTTTCATGTGAATACATGTACATGTATTCGGTCCACTTACTTGTTTGCAAGTTGACAATTTCTGAACAATGGAGTAATCATTGTCCTCTGCTCTTCCAAAAACATCAAATGGGTTTTGTTTATTTTTATATAACATTTAATGCGTACCCAATAAGTACCCAACTTACAAATCCACTTCACTGTGAGAATCCATTCTTGCTGCAGACCAAGTTTGTAAGTTGTACAAGTGATGATCCCTGAGAAAATTTGTTCGAATTGACAACCTCAAAATAAATTGTTTAATGTTGGTCATATACTCTGGAAAGTCAAATAGTTTGTCTCACTAATGTCAATAACTACAAATTAAGTAGTTCAGCATGCAGTTTACATCCACGAAGTATCCAAGAGTTTGGGTGTCCAATCCAATAATTCATTTTGTCATGAAGAACTTCACTGATAAAATTGATGGAGGGTAATCATCGCGAAGGAACAGTCCTCCTTGAGAAATATGTTGGTGAGGCAATAGTTGCAGAACACAGATGACAGAACAGAACCTTGCCTTGACAAACCTCAAACTGTGATAAAAAAAGAAAAGAAAAAAAAGTATAATTTTATGTTACGATTCTTTACCAAGACTTCTAAATTGAATTTATAGACTTGGCGAATCCTGACAGGTAAAAATTAAACATAATTCAAGCAATAATCTGTTATCTCGAAACTTTAAGTACCAAATCATCAAAATCTATCCACCTAAATTACCCATAGGTTAACAGCTATTATTTTACAGACACACAATCATGTCTGTCTTCAAATTTAAGATAACTGTTTGCAAATATTGTTTAAATACCTTTGCATGAAAGAACACACTGCTTTCTCAATATAAGCCCTCCTCACCATTTCAAGCAGTAACACCATTTAGTTCATGAGGATGCTGAGCAGAGACACAAAAGTTATCTGTAAAAAACAATTGTTAAACATGCAGGTTTTATTGACAAATTAACAATCAATTGGTTGCATAAACCAACACCCTTTTCTTCTAAAATATTTTGCAACTGACACTTAATATTATTTTTAACACTACCATAATTTAATATAAATTATGAGGTAATTTAACAATGTGTAAAAACATTCACAATCAAATAAAACCTCTTTAAATTCTTCAACGCTGGAAGCAATCATACCTACAGCTTCCACTCTTCATCTTTGTGATGATTAGATGCAAGTACAAAGACGAAGTTCTCCTGACCCTCTGACAAGACTCCACCAACGTCTTCATGGTCCATGTTGACAGCGGAGATTCACATCATGGCATGTCACAGATGATAACCTTTTATATGACAAAAATGAATACACGTTGAAAAATTGCAGAATGCTCACTTAAAATCTCCCATAATATGCTTTGATAAACTTAACTGAAGTTTCTTGGATCATTAAAAATATGCTAAACATATCTATAAAAGTACAGCTGGCTGTTTCACAAGTTGCAAAACACTAACAACACACACAAAACTAGTAAGGATGATTATGTAAACTTATTATACCTGTAGCAGCAGACTGCAAAACATCCCCTTGATAAGCCATCCTGATCCTCGCTCACAGGCAGTTTGTTCAGCAATCATCATCATCGAATACCACAAGGAAACAAAAAAGAACTCACAATTCATAAAGATATACATGCACCATGATTTTCAAAGTTTTAAGTTGCACTTGAGACTAGAAAGATCAATTTAGTAATGTTATGTTCTTATTCATATCAACTTCATTTTATCCCTTTAATTCTGAGGGAAAACTTTTATACAAATTAATTGGCAAACGTAGAAGCACTTTTTGGCAAACAAGCTTTTAAAAAATATTTTGCAAACAAGAATCGTACGGGTAGGATTTCATACTTGGTGGAGATATAATCTAATAAGCTTACTTTGCAGTACGACTATGTACATCAAAAATCTTTCTGCGAGTTGTAGTGGTTCTGAAAAGAACCAGTGGTGTAGTATATTGTTTCAATCATTATGCTCTGATAGTCTTCAGGGGAAAGCTAGACTCTGATGCTGCAGTCTAAGCACTGCAGATGAGGATTGCTCTATGATGCACATCCGATATCTACATTTTTGCTTTCGTGTCCACATACTATGGTATTACGGTTTCCTCTCAAAATGAATACTTATATGCAAGAATTATTAAAGAGATGCAGAATTTTGCATCTTTGGGTTCTACACCTTAAGATATTTCTGAAGCTGCGTAAGCATTGAGTTAGGCCTAAGCTACAAAAGATCTTACCATAAAATTCCATATTTAGATGTCATTTCCTCTTTCCAAAGTCACACCTCCGTTGAAATCTTCTTGATCCGTGTTAATGGAGGAGTACTGCATCAGAGCAACTCATCTTGACAATCTGAATATAATCAAGGTATACATACAAGTCAACATTGGATGAAAATGAACAAGTCTCCAAAGTTTAAATTTAGTCAATGTGATCATTTCTTATTTTCAAGAAAAATGCCAACATCCAAGAATGATACCATCATCAGTCTTGAAGTAGGCAATGTATTGTAATTGTATTACTGTGAACCCAGTGCTCCATCATGATAATCTAGTCACAATAAAGCCATACATGAAATGATTAACAAGTTTGTCAACATACAAAACCTCTCTTAAAGAAATGATATTACAACCATTTAATTTCATTCACATGATAAATTTTGCAATGAGTAGATGCAAGAATAAAGAATTCACTCTACTTACCCTTGGCCATAAATTCTTCAGTATCGTCATGTTGACAGCAGACCTTCACAGCCATTCCTCATGACAACCTGTGCTATAACATTGAGATGTAAATATATTTCCAGTAATCGCCTTATTTCAAGGAATATTTCAGGACAGCTTTAAAGATTCATTCTAATAAGTAACACAATGCTTGAATAATTCAGTTTATGTAGTCGGCAAGTGGCACTGCAGATAATTTAAAGATATAAACTTCCTGACAAAACTAACATGAACTGATGTACCTTCATCATCTGATTTGAAAGCATTCTAGACTCTTCTGACATCTTGGCCCTTGCCGTACAGGTAGATGTCTCAGCAAATATCACTGTCGAAATAATCAAAAACAAACAAGCACAAAACACGTGCAAAACAACCAAGAATTGAAAATGAATGTAACGTTTGTGGTAGCACCTTGTCAATACCTCATGAACAGTTGTGAAGACTCTAAAAAGAGCCAATGGTGTATACAGTGTCTGCTTTGATACTTTCAAACTTGACAGAAAGGTTTTTGATTAAAATGTTACAACAGTAGGATTGTGATTGGTTTTACTTAATGAAGTTTAAACTTTTAGGAAAACTTGATAACATTCCTAACCAAGATGCAAACAAGAACCTATATTTAGGAATATTGACACGATGTATGCAAAAGCCCAACACCTTGTCCTAATTCTGAAACAGCACAAGTATTCAATTGACTTTTAAACTTGAATCTTTTCATGAGTGTTCAGTTTGTAATTTGGCAATGTATGGATATCAGCCTAAGTGCCTGAATGTCATACTGGAAATACATTACTACTTTTCCACCAATGTCTTCATGGTCCATGTCAACAGAGGAACACAGTACCAGAACATTTCACAACTGCCAGCAACCTAAACATAAAACAATCAAGAACTTTATTAACAATCTTCAAACATTAGATACAGATCTGTGATGTTGTATGTTTTATCAAGTGGGTCTTTTCTTATTCACTAAAATAATGGCACCTCACAACACAAGGAAGATCAAAACCTATCATCAGGAACTTTATCAACGATTGGAATGTCTGAAAATTTTATTTTATAACTCAGGAATTACCAACACGTGAACCTTTCAGTCTGGGTCTCCACAATGGATCTTACCTTTAAAGACAGTCTATAACTCGGCGATGAATGGATACAAGTGCATAAATGTCCCACTGCAAATAACTGGTCTTCATGGTCAATCCACAGAAAATCAAAGCAATTCATCACTGCAATACAATGTCATACATAAAAACAATCAACAACTATACAATTATTGAACAATGAGCAGATATTAGATATAGATGCATGACATAGTAAATTTGATTAAGTTGATCTTTTCTTATTCACATATTACCGTTTCAGGATCTTAAAAATATGATCACACAATACAACAGAAGACCATTTCATCACTAGGCCAGAAATGTGTTCTAAAATTTGAATATCAGAAATGTTTTAAAGAACGTTCAAGAATGAACACAACAACCCACATAATATATTACCTTCAAGTTGAGTCAATGCAAGAACTCAAATGTCATTATCCTTCTGTTGGATTACCCAAGTTTCCAAGGTCCATGGCAGAGTTCACCAGTAATTCCTCATGAAAAGCTGGAATATAAAAACAGCTTACTTTAATTTTGCTTAGTAGTATCTTTCAAATACTTCCAGAAACATCCCTCGCAAAAACTTTCTCATTCAGATCAGTTGCATCTCAATGACTTGCCCAAATTGATCTTATAAAATCATGACATATTTTTAAGCTAAAAAATGCTTGCATAAGTCTTTGAGGTGGAAATGTTGCGTTCATATAGGTAAAGACATTTCACAAAAATGTATTTACCTTCCAAGTACAAAGAATCTACCTGAAGCACCCAACTGCATAACATCCATGAATCTGATTTCATCGCAGCTCTCAATCAGAGTACTGCATCAGTGTGCATGTTAATTAATTGATGAACAACTTGACAGGACACAAAACGTTATACGGAATATGTTGTTTCTCTTGATTTTCACATTATCAGCTACACCAAATTCTTACAGGCTATTTTACCCAGCACTGGGCCAATATTGATGTCTAAAACAATTTGATGAAAAATTGTTTGGGTGTGACAGTTAATTCATAAAATTTTATTTGTAAATGAAGGATATGTTCAACTCCGAGAAGAAATCTTACCTTGATATTCCATAAGTGAACCTGGTGATATGTTGATGTACGTGTAAATACTTGAATGTCAGTCTGCTCATGCCATGGTGTCACTCCCGTCTTGAACAGCGGAATACAACATCCAAGCAATGACCTGAAAGACAGTTAAGTTGTTTTGGCATTAGTAAAAAATCTTAACAGCTATCAGAGAGTATAATATGAAAAAATAAAATTAACTGTTGCAAACAGCTTACCAAAGCAAAAAATTGTTAACAGCCTCACGTTTCGACCCTAACAGTCTTTCTCTTTAGCCTTAGAGAAAGACTGCTAGGGTCAAAACCTGAGGGCCATTAAAAAAAAATTCTGGGCCAGTGCCGACATATTTTAAAGATTTTATTTAAAATGGTTGATGTGAGACTGCTAAGGTAAACCCTGTTCCAAATTCATGTTCAACTTAAATTTACTACTAACTAGTCTAAATTTTACAATGTATAAATCTTTGAGAATCAAGACAAAACCTCTTGAAATTCTTTAACTTTGGAAGAGCTCTTACCAACAATTTTCACTCTACGTCTTAGTGATGAGTAGATGCAAGCACAAAGATGTCATTCTCCTGACCCTCCGACAAGAACTCCATCAGCATCTTTACATCACATCAGTTCTACAACATCAATGCAAATACATGATTGAAAACTGACATGCACTTAAAATCACTCCTCCAGTATAGCTTTTCACAGCTCACTACTTAAAATAATGCATTTGTTTTCCTTGGATCTTAAAAAAAACCACCAGGATTGAATGCTATCTGCAAAAGATTGGTCAGCTGTTTTTCAAGTTTAAAAGCACATATAAGATTTCAGAGATGATTAGGTGCTAACTTTCTTTTCCTGTCTACAAATAGTATCTTCAATATCCACTGGTGATAACACCATCGGTCTTGAGCCAGACAATGTATTCTAACATTGGAACATCAGCAATTTCTTCATTTGTTTTGGAATGAACTGAATTGTCAGACTTTAAAACTTTCATACAAACTTTCGTAAAAATGTTCTACAGCTTCAAAAAAGAAGTTACCTGTCAATTCCAGTATTTACACGGTGGATAATTAGATGGTCGTTCTCACTCCTTGACACACCTCCATAGAAGTCCTCATGGTCCATGTTGAAAGCAGCAAACTATGAACCCAGTGATCCATCATGATAATCTAGTCACAATAAAGCCATACATGAAATGATTAACAAGTTTGTCAACATACAAAACCTCTCTTAAAGAAGTGATATTACAACCATTTAATTCCATTCACATGATAAATTTTGCGATGAGTAGATGCACAAATAAAGAATTCACTCTACTTACCCTCGGCCATAATTCCCTAAGTATCGCCTTGCTGACAGCAGAGCTTCACAGCCATTCCTCATGACACTCTGTGCTATAACATTGAGATGTAAATACATTTTCAGTAATCGCCTTATGTTAAGAAATATCAGGAAAGCTTTAAACAATAAAAACACAATAGTTTAAAAACTCAGTCTAATAAGTAACACAATGCTTGAATAATTCAGTTGGTGTCGTTGGACAAGTGGCACTGAAGATAATTTAAAGATATAAACTTCCTGACAACTAATGTGAACTGATGTACCTTCATCATCTGATTTGAAAGCATTCTAGACTCTTCTGACATCTTGGCCCTTGCCGTACAGGTAGATGTCTCAGCAAACATCACTGTCGAAATAATCAAAAACAACCAAGCACAAAACACAGGCAAACCAACCAAGAGTTGAAAATGAAGGTAATGTTTGTGGTAGCACCTTGTCAATACCTCATGAAAAGTTGTGAAGACTCTAAAAAGAGCCGATGGTGTATAAAGTGTCTGCTTTGATATAAATACTTATATAAATGAAAATTTATACTTGACAGAAAGGTTTTTGATTGAAATGATACAACTGTAGAATTGTGATTGTTTCACTTATTGAAGTTTATACTTTCAGGAAAACTTGATAACATTCCTAACCGAGGTGCAAACAAGAACCTATATTTAGGAATATTGACACAATGTATGGAAAAGCCCAACACCTTGTCCTAATTCTGAAACTGCACAAGTATTCAATTGACTTTTAAACTAGAATCTTTTCATGAGTGTTCAGTTTGTAATTTGGCAATGAATGGATATTGGCCTAAGTGCCTGAATGTCATACTGGAAATACATTACTACTTTTCCACCAATGTCTTCATGGTCCATGTCAACAGAGGAACACAGCACCAGAACATTTCACAACTGCCAGCAACCTAAACATTAAATAATCAAGAACTCCATTAACAATCTTCAAACACTAGATATTATATAGATCTGTGATGTTGTAAGTTTTATAAAGTGAGAATTTCTTATTCACTCAAAAACAAACTTTAGTAAAAATGTGCTACAGTCATAGAAGAAGTTACCTTTCAATTCCATTCTGTTGATGAGCAGATGGTTGTTCTCACCCCTTGACACACCTCCATAGCAGGCCTCATGGTCCACGTTGAAAGCAGCAAACTGTTAACCCAGTGACTCATCATGAATATCTAGTCACAATAAAGCCCACATGAAATTATTAACAAGTAGATGGATAAGTTTGTCAACGTACAAAACCTCTCTTAAACAAGTGATTTAAAAAAAAAAAAAAAAAAAAATTATGCAATTCGCCCATCACATGGCCCAAAGGCCACTCGAGGTGTGGGCTACTTTTTCAAGGGATAGAAACCTATCCCAATGCACAGAAACAAGACATGTATAAGTGCAAGTCTCTTCACAGCACAGCTAAGAACAGGGAGGGGTAAATAAATCCGTTGCAAGACAAACATAACTGCCTCTTCCCCTATGACAACCATTTAATTCCATTAACATTAGATGTAGGTATAAAGAATTCACTCTAGGCCTACTTACCCTTGGCCATAACTCCCTCAGTATCGTCATGTTGACAGCAGAGCTTTAAAGCCATTTCTCATGACAACCTGTGCTATACAATTGAGATGTAAATATATTTCAGTAATCACCTTATTTCAAGAAATATCAGGACATCTTTAAACAATAGTTTAAAAAATGACATTACTCATTCTAATAAGTCACAAAATGCTTGAATAATTCAGTTTATGTAGCTGGACAAGTGGCACTAAAGATATTTTTAAAGATATAAACTTCCTGACAAAATTAACATGAACAAATGTACCTTCATCTTCTGATTTGAAAACATTCTAGAATCTTATGATGTCTTGGCCCTTGCAGCACAGGTAGATGTCTCCGCAAATATCACTGTCATAAAAATAACAAACAAAACAAGCACAAAACACATGCAAACCAAGAGTTGAAAATGAATGTAACGTTTGTGGTAGCACCTTGTCATTACCTCATAAAGAGTTGTGAAGACTCTAAAAAGAGCCGATTGTGCAACAAGTGCCTGCTTTGATATAAATACTCAAATAATCGAAGATTTATACTTCACAGAAAGGTTTCTAGTTGAAATGTTAAAGCTGAAGGATTGTGATTGGTTTCACTAATTGAAATTTATACTTTGAGGAAAACTTAGTAAACTTTATAACCGAGATGCAAACAAGAACCGATATTAGGGAATATTGACACGATGTATGGAATAGCATAACATCTTGTCCTAATTCTGAAACTGCAAAAGTATTCAATTGACTTTAAGACTTAAAAATCTTTTCATAAATGTCTAGTTTATAACTTAGTGATGAATTGATACAGACCTAAGTGCCTGAATGTCATACTGGAAATACATTACTACTTTTCCACCAATGTCTTCATGGTCCATGTCAACAAGAGGAACACAGCATCAGAACATTTCACAACCTGAACATAAACAATCAAGAACTTCATTAACAGTCTTCAAACATTAGATATTATACAGATCTGTGATGTTGTAAGTTTATCAAGTGGGTCTTCTCTTGTTCACAAAAAAAGTGTTTCGGGATCTTTAAATATGTCATCACACAACAAAAGGAAGATCAAACAAGTTCTTCAGGGTCTTTAACCAGTTGAAACCGGATGACATCAATACACGCAAATGTTTCCCTTGCCTTGAAATGGAAGTCATCTTACGATGCCATTTTTTTATTTCGGACCACCAGAGCAATAGTCGCCTGGTCATTCAACTTTAGAGTGGGCACAGACCACTCACACGCCATGTAATGCTATGATTCACCCACACAACAACAAAAAAGGTTGTGCGTTTACTCGCATTTTGTGGCCATATAGAGTTGTTTTTTGTGTAATCCCTGATTATCAACCTTTGTCCTTTTGTTCCAACAAAGGGAATTACAAGACATTGAGAGGCCTCCACCATTGTTCATTCATTGTGTTTCTGTTGAATGGAGGTAAGTCAGAGTGAGCCAGCAGTGGGCCATGCTTCCGTGTTTAGTGCCACTCCTATGCTGTAGGTAATGGCCAATGTTTCGCAGTTCATGCTGTGTGAATTTGACATTTTCTCGTTCAAGCAACAAAATGGACAATCCAACAAAGAGAAACTTACTTCTCTTGGCATTGTCAAGTCAGGTTTTCTTTGTGCCAGCGTTACCTTCAAAGAAAAATTTTTCTGGCAATTCCGCCAACAGAATCCCGCTGGGGGACTGGACAAAATAAGAATCCCAGTGGCAGCTGGTTAAGTAGGTACAGTATTTTGCATTCCTGTCTTTTGCTGTTAAGGGTTCTACACCAAAACAAAGTTCTGAAACTGTGTAAGCAATAACTTGAGCTCAGAAAATCTTACCTTGAAAATCCACACTTCAACTTGATATTGAACACTTAGATGTAACTTTCCCTTCACTATGCAACACCTCCAATGATGTCTTCATGGTGCATATTGATGGAGAAGCGATGGATCTGAGAAATCTGTATTGCCAATCTGGAAATGATCACATTCAGTCAATGGACAATCAATTTGGTGTAAATAACATATCTCTAAATTTCAAATTTAGTCAATGAAGTCTTGTTCTGTTTACAAATAATGTCTTCAAAATGCCAACATCAACTAAAACCATCAGTCTTGAGCTTGACAACGTATTATAACATTGGAACATCAGCAATTTCTTGATTTGTTTAGAGATGAACTGTTCTACAGTCATAAAAGACGTTACCTTTCAATTCCATTCTTTAAACTGTCGATGAGCAGATGGTTGTTCTCACTCCTTGACACACCTCCATAGCAGGCCTCATGGTCCACGTTGAAAGCAGCAAACTGTTAACCCAGTGACTCATCATGAATATCTAGTCACAATTCACAAGTAGATGGATAACTTTGTCAACATACAAAACCTCTCTTAAACAAGTGATTTGAAAAAAAATTATTATGCAATTCGCCCATCACAAGGCCCAAAGGCCACTCGAGGTGTGGGCTACTTTTTGAAGGGACAGAAACCTGTCCCGATGAGCAGAAATAAGACATGGCGAGATATAAGCGCAAGTCTCTTCACAGCACAGCTAAGAACAGGGAGGGGTAAATGAATCCGTTGCAAGACAAACATAACTGCCTCCTCCCCTATGACAACCATTTAAATCCATTAACATCAGACATTTTGCAATGATTAGATGTAGGTATAAACAATTCACTCTAGGCCTACTTACCCTTGGCCATAACTCCCTCAGTATCGTCATGTTGACAACAGAGCTTCAAAGCCATTCCTCATGACAACCTGTGCTATACAATTGAGATGTAAATATATTTCAGTAATCACCTTATTTCAAGAAATATCAGGACATCTTTAAACAATAGTTTGAAAAAGTGCCATAACTCATTCTAATAAGTAACAAAATGCTTGAATAATTCAGTTTATGTAGCTGGACAAGTGGCACTAAAGATATTTTTAAAGATATAAACTTCCTGACAAAATTAACATGAACAAATGTACCTTCATCTTCTGATTTGAAAACATTCTAGACTCTTATGATGTCTTGGCACTCTTCAAACATTAGATATTATACAGATCTGTGATGTTGTAAGTTTATCAAGTGGGTCTTCTTTTGTTCACAAAAAAAGTGTTTCGGGATCTTTAAAAATGTCATCACACAACAAAAGGAAGATCAAACAAGTTCTTCAGGGTCTTTAACCAGTTGAAACCGGATGACGTCTGCAAATGTTTCCCTTGCCTTGAAATGGAAGTCATCTTGCGATGCCATTTTTTAAATTTTGGACCGCCAGAGCAAAGGTCGCCTGGTCATTCAACTGCAGAGTGTGCACAGACCACGCACATGCCATGTAACGCTTCGATTCACCCACAAAAGAACAAAAAAGGTTGTGCGTTTACTTGTATTTTATGGCCATTGAGAGTCGTTTTTTGTGTAATCCCCGATTATTGACCTTTGTCCTTTTGCTCCAACAAGGGGATTACGAGGCATCGAGAGGCCTCCACCATTGTTTATTCATTATATTTTAGCTGAATTGAGGTAAGTCGAGCCATGGTTCTGTGTTTAGTGCCACTTCTATGCCATAGGTAATGGCCGATGTTTTGCAATTCACGCTGTGTGTATTTGACATTTTTTTCATTCAAGCAACAAAATGGACAATCCAACAAAGAAAATCTTACTTCTCTTGGCATTGTCAAGTCAGTTTTTTTTTTGTGCCAGCGGTACCTTTAAAGAAAAAATATTCTGGAAATTCCGCCAACAGAATCCCGCTAGGGGAACGGGACAACAACAAAAAAGAATCCCAGCGGCAGCTGGTTAAGTAGGTACAGTATTTTGCATTCCTGTCTTTTGCCGTTTAGGGTTCTACACCAAACTATACTTCTGAAACTGAAAGCAATAACTTGAGCTCAGAAAATCTTACCTTGAAAATCCACACTTCATGTCATCCACATGTCATTTTCCCTTCACTATGCAACACCTCCAATGATGTCTTCATGGTCCGTATTGATGGAGAAGCGATGGGTCAGAAAAATCTGTATTGACAATCTGGAAATAATCAAGTCAAGACAATGGACAATCAATTTGGTGTAAATAACAAATCTCCAAATTTACAAATTTAGTTCATGAAGTCTTTCTGTCCACAAATAGTATCTTTAAAATGCCAACATCAACTAAAACCATCAGTCTTGAGCTTGACAATGTATTATAACATTGGAACATCAGCAATTTCTTGATTTGTTTAGGGATGAACTGAATTGTCAGACAATAAAACTTTCATACAAACTTTCGTAAAAATGTTCTACAGTCATAAAAGAAGTTACCTTTCAATTCCATTCTTCAAACTGTGGATGAGCAGATGGTTGTTCTCACCCCTTGACACACCTCCATAGCAGGCCTCATGGTCCACGTTGAAAGCAGCAAACTGTTAACCCAGTAACTCATCATGAATATCTAGTCACAATAAAGACCACATGAAATGAATAACAAGTAGATGGATAAGTTTGTCAATGTACAAAACCTCTCTTAAACAAGTGATTTAAAAAAAAATTATGCAATTCGCCCATCACAAGGCCCAAAGGACACTCGAGGTGTGGGCTACTTTTTCAAGGGATAGAAACCTATCCCAATGCACAGAAACAAGACATGGCGAGATATAAGTGCAAGTTTCTTCACAGCACAGCTAAGAACAGGGAGGGGTAAATGAATCCGTTGCAAGAAAAACATAACTGCCTCTTCCCCTATGACAACCATTTAATTCCATTAACATTAGATGTAGGTATAAAGAATTCACTCTAGGCCTACTTACCCTTGGCCATAACTCCCTCAGTATCGTCATGTTGACAGCAGAGCTTTAAAGCCATTCCTCATGACAACCTGTGTTATACAATTGAGATGTAAATATATTTCAGTAAACACCTTATTTCAAGAAATATTAGGACATCTTTAAACAATAGTTTAAAAAGTGCCATAACTCATTCTAATAAGTAACAAAATGCTTGAATAATTCAGTTTATGTAGCTGGACAAGTGGCACTAAAGATATTTTAAAGATATAAACTTCCTGACAAAATTAACATGAACAAATGTACCTTCATCTTCTGATTTGAAAACATTCTAGACTCTTATGATGTCTTGGCCCTTGCAGCACAGGTATATGTCTCAGCAAATATCACTGTCATAATGATAACAAACAAAACAAGCACAAAGAAACACATGCAAACTAAGAGTTGAAAATGAATGTAACGTTTGTGGTAGCACCTTGTCAATACTTCATGAAGAGTTGTGAAGACTCTAAAAAGAGCCGATTGTGCAACAAGTGCCTGCTTTGATATAAATACTCAAATAATCGAAGATTTATACTTAACAGAAAGGTTTTTAGTTGAAATGTTAAAACTGAAGGATTGTGATTGGTTTCACTTATTGAAGTTTATACTTTGAGGAAAACTTATTCAAATCTATAACCGAGATGCAAACAAGAACCTTCATATTGAGGAATATTGGAACATCGTATGAAAAAAGCCTCACACCTTGTCCTAATTCTGAAACTGCAAAAGTATTGAATTGGCTTTAAGATTTAAATCTTTTCATAAATGTCTAGTTTGTAAACTAGTGATGAATGGATACAGGCCTAAGTGCCGGAATGCCATACTAGAAATACATTACAACTTTTCCACCAATGTCTTCATGGTCCATGTCAACAAGAGGAACGCAGCATCAGAACATTTCACAACCTGAACATAAACAATCAAGAACTGCATTAACACTCTTCAAACATTAGATATAATACAGATCTGTGATTTGTAAGTTTATCAACTGGGTCTTCTCTTGTTCACAAAAAAAGTGTTTCGGGATCTTTAAATATGTCATCACACAACAAAAGGAAGATCAAACAAGTGTTTCAGGGTCTTTCAGTTGAAACCGGATGACTTCAATACACGCAAATGTTTCCCTTGCCTTGAAACAGAAGTCATCTTGCAATGCCATTTTCTAATTTCAGACAGCAAGAGCAAAGGTCGCCCGGTCATTCAACTGTAGAGTGTGCACAGACCATGCACACGCCATGTAACGCTAAGATTCATCCACACAACAACAAAAAAGGTTGTGCGATTAATCGCATTTTGTGGCCATTGAGGGTCGATTTTTGTGTAATCCCTGATTATCGACCTTTGTCCTTTTGCTCCAACAAGGGGATCACGAGGCATTGAGAGGCCTCCACCATTGTTCATTCATTGTATTTCAGTTGAATGGAGGTAAGTCAGAGTGAGCCGGCAATTGGCCATGCTTCCGTGATTAGTGCCACTCCTATGTTGTAGGTAATGGCCGATGTTTTGCAATTCACGCTGTGTGAATTTGACATTTTCTCGTTTATAGTAATAGTACAAAGTTTTATATAGCGCTTTATCACACCCTATGGGTGTCTCAGAGCGCACAATATTTTTTCCTGCAAGGTATGATGAGTTACGCTTTAAAGTATGAGACCTGTTCCTTTACCCAGCACCATGTAATGGTTTACAAGGTGCTGTGGCGCAATCTGCAGCCGATCAAACCAGGAACACCGGGGCGAACCCCTTCTCTTTGTGATAAGTGTCACTGGGTTCTTTTACGTGCATTACACAACACACGGGACCAATGGCTTTACGTCCCATCCGAAGGACGAAGCAATAATGGTTAAGTGTCTTGCTTTCAGACACAAGTGTCACGACCAGGACTCGAACCCACACTCTGCTGATCAGAAACACCGGAGCTTGAGTCCGGTGTTCTTATCCGCTCGGCCACAACACTTTCGTTTGAGCAACAAAATGGACAATCCAACATAGAAAATCTTTCTTCTCTTGGCATTGTCAAGACAGGGTTTCTTTGTGCCAGCGGTACCTTCAAAGAAAAACTATTCTGACAATTCTGCCGACAGAATCCCGCTAGGGGAACGGGACAACAACAAAAAAGAATCCCAGTGGCAACTGGTTAAGTAGGTACAGTATTTTGCATTCCTGTCTTTTGCTGTTTGGGTTTTACACCAAACTATACTTCTGAAACTGTGTAAGCAATAACTTGAGCTCAGAAAATCTTATCTTGAAAATCCACACTTCAACTTGATATTGAACACTTAGATGTAGTTTTCCCTTCACTAAGCAACACCTCCAATGATGTCTTCATGGTTCATATTGATGGAGAAGCGATGGATCAGAGAAATCTATATTGACAATCTGGAAATAATTGCGTCAAGTCATTGGACAATCAATTTGGTGCAAATAACGAATCTCCAAATTTCAAATTTAGTTAATGAAGTCTTTTTCTGCCAACAAATAATATCTTCAAAATGCCAACATCAACTAAAACCATCAGTCTTGAGCTTGGCAATGTATTATAACATTGTAACATCAGCAATTTCCATTTGTTTAGGTATGAACTGAATTGTCAGACACTAAATCTTTCCTACAAACTTTCGTTACAATGTGTACAATTTCATAAAAGATACCTTTCAATTCCATTCTTTAAATTGTCAAAATGATTAAAGTGTGATCACAAAACAAAATTTTTTTCTATAATGGAATGTCAGAAAGTTTCATTTGGTAAAGATTGCTCAGGAATTAACGACACATAACCGTTCTGTTGGGGACTCCACAATGAATCTTACCTTTTAAGATTCCACTTGGTGTCGAGTAGATGAAAAATTCAATTCTGTTCTCCTGCCGAGAGGATACTCAAGTCTCCATGGTCCGTGTTAGCAGCAGAGTTTACTTGCATCAGTGAATCATCATGAAAACCTGGAATAAATACAACCATTTACTTTAATTTTCCTTAATTCAAACATTTTCAAAAATATTCTTTAAAAAAGTACTCTTAATTAGATCACATGCACCTTAAACAATTTCAAGTTTTGAAACCAAAACACGATTTGTTTACAAGTTGCAAATCACTTGTAAGACTCTGGCAGGAGGTGGACAGAAGTTTCTAGAGATATTTCTCAAAAAAGTATCTACCCCAAAAAGTGTTTTAGGTTCTTTAAAAATGTCATCACACAGCACAAGGAAGATCAAATGCTTTCAGGAAATGTTTTTGAACATTGGAATGTCAAACTGCAAAACATTCATAACATCCGAACCCTAGCCCAGGTAGGACATCAGTCTCCGTTGTACTACCATTGACGTCCTGGGTATAAAGCTTCTTTCCAATGCGACTAAAATTACATGAGTTGATTTCCCCTATTTTCACCTGATTTTGGAAGCTGAAAATTCATCCATGTATTCCTGATGTTCTAAGCTACTCCTTGAATATCTTTCAAGTGCATGGTTTCACAAATGGTGAAAATCATACGTAAAATAAAATGCCAACGTCTACAAATCGTCGAATGAGGTATATTCAATGCGCTTACTCAAACTGCATAGCATTAGCAACAAGTAGATTTACACGCAGGCGCATTACGGTATGTGGGCGCGGCTTTACATTGTACGTATGCATATAATGTATATGTTGTGCACAATGAGTCGATCTCCGCGATCGACCGATCGCGATGCGCTATTGGTCGATCTACTGTTCGCGCACATATCGATTGATCGCGTACTTATGAATGAATATGCTTGCGCGATGGACCAATAGCGCAGCGCAATCGTTCAATCGCGCAGGTCGACCAAATCGTCACACCGTAGACCGCACCCTCTCCCGGCGTTGCTATGTACATGAGCATTGCATGTATCACTCGGAGACTACCTAAACGGGCCGTGTCGATTTCTGATTTTGCTCTGATTTTCAGTTTATTTTTGTCAATAATGTGTGCTCAATGCATCTTAAAGACTTTTGAACCCGCCAGTCAGCAAATATAGGACCCATAGAACACTAGGACGAAGTTTCAGCTCATTTAATCAGGTAAAACAATGAAATAAGTCAGTTATAAATTGTTTCGCTATGTAGCGAGACCTTTATACCCAGGACGTTAGTGTCGTACAACGGAGACTAACGTCCTACCTGGGCTATCCCAACCCTTGCTCAGTATGGCAGATGATCCAGCAAATATCTCCCTCATACCAACCTTAGATGCATTAAATAATCCATCAAAAGTTTGATTAATGTAGAGTAAGCACGAGTTTTCAGCTCTCTAAAAATAGTCCAACCTGAAATGCTCTTATCTTGTAGTAAAATGACAACTAAATAATAAGCCAAATTATACAGTTGCCGTACAAGGTTTCTTCATTATGACAAGCTAAAAATATAACTAGCCATACAAGAGAACAAACCTTCCATTGTCAACTTGGTGATACCTTAGTATCACAAGGATGTCCACCACTGCTTCTCAAATCTCCACTGATGATCTCAAGGTCCATGTTGAACACACCAAACTGCCTCAAGAGATGTCATCCTATCATGCTGCAGTTATCAAGTCAGACATAAAACAGTTGATAATATATTATGAGCATAGTGAGGTAATTAATGTAAAACTAATTTAAACAGATATAAACAGCTGGACTTGAAACTTTGCTGCAGAACTATGTAATAATCTCTCTTTATGAGCTGTGGTGGTTCTAAAAAGAACCGGTGGTTTAATTTGACGCTTCGTTCGATCAATGACCATATAAACAACCCTATTACATAAGAGCACAAACTGCAATGAAGTTTTCACACACAAGTTTTATACCATGATTATGGAAGTCTGGAACAATTTAACTAATGCTGTATTCCAAAATCTAATGTGTTTTCCCTTTTGGTGTCTCCAAAACTTGAAACTAAAAAAAAATGCTACATGTGTTATTTATGAAGTAAATGAGATCAGCTTATCACAGTCCAATCTTGATATAGTTTCAATATTGAATTAGCCAGGGCACATTCTAGAGCCTTATCCTCACTCTATGTTCTCACACCTTTACTTGAAGGAAATAATACATTTCTAAGTTTGAATGTAACAAGTGGAGACATGGATTTAACATCAGTTGTTATCTTTAAATACAAAGTGTGAAACTCATTCATGAAAAAAACCCTACCCGATAGAGTTGATGAATCAACTGTAGCATCTCACTGCAATGAATCTTCCATTACCATTTCATCATCCGATGGTATCTTGGCACTCTCTCACAAGTAGATGGTGTAGCATGTCACCACAGATGGCAGGAATCAAAAGAAATGTATACAAATTATAAATATAATTTCAATTGAAATTGACACATTATGACAGTTGTTTGAGGTGTGAGCATTTGTTGGGATTGTTACATGATCATATGATATTGTTTAGCTGTGGGAATGAATGATAAAAACGTGCAATGAAGGAGGTTAATGTCAGTGAGGTTATTAGTGTGCAGAGTGAAGGTGCAGAGTGAAGGTGCAGAGTTAAGGTGCAAGTGTAGCATGAAGTAAAGCTTTGTTTACAAGTATGGCATAAATTGCAGATATGAATGTGGAATAAACTATGAATTGTATAATTAGTGCAAGCCAAACAGTTCCTACATGACAAACGAATGTTGGTAGGACTGGACCAGCCTTCCATTTACTTGCCTTTATTGATAAGCCCAAGCTAGCTGACCTGTCACAGGCTAGTTGTCAGAGATACAGTACTTGTGTTCGGTGTTCTGCCTCGTAAATGGTCACAGCAGAGTCAGCTATTGAAGCTTATTCAGGCTATTGGAAACTCAGGAAAAATGTATAGTAAAAGAGTTGAGAACATTTATTATTATTGCATTTACAAAGTGTACTGTTTAAGCATCATAAAATTTACTGGAATTAAAAAGGCAAACAAAAATTTAACATTTAAAACATCAAGTTTAAACATGCAGTTTTTGCACTGTTTTTCACAGAAGCTGTTTGGGAGGAGCATTTAAAGTGACTTATAAGTGATACACTTAATTTTGGAAAATGTTAATAATCAATTGAAGCAATTTCAGCAAAAGCTTTCAGGATGGGGGAGGGGCAGTTATACTGTAAAACCGGGGAACACTTGACGCGTTTATAAGTTAAACATAAGCGTTAACATAAATTAAACATTACTGTTTATGATATGTTCAAAATTTAAACAGTAGTGTTTATAATGTGTTTATATAAGGACACATGTGTTTATACTACAAAAAACTCTATTCAGACGCAATGGTAGTGTTTCTCATGTGTTTACGTTCACACAAATAAGTGTCGAGCAAAATTCATTCAGTTGAACACAATATAGGGAATAGGCCTCTGTGCTTGATTTTAATTGGACAACACATTGTCCTTAGATCAGACCAATAAGACCTAGACCTACTCATGTACCTACTTCTCATAAGCATACTGGTCTATAATTTACTCCTTCTTTGTTTGGCCTAGGCCCTGGTTGTGCTAACCGAGAAACAAACTAGACCATTCATAAACACTTGCGTGGCACATGCACACATCTTCAACATAGTGTTTACGCTGTGATCAAGGTCTGCTGGGTCGCATGCGTAAAGACTCTGCCATCACCTCGTGAGAAGTTTGTGCCGGGCCCAAACTACTGTGGACAAGACACTCATTGTTTCTTCACTATTTTAAGACCGGTTTGTGTTTTTGGCTTGATATTGGGTCGTGAGTGTAATTTTACTCATTGTCAATTGCTATAACTTCTGTAAAAAATATTAAGTTAAGAGAAGGTTATTTTAGACAAATTGATCGAACATTCTAGGCCTATCGTTTTTTTTTTTGTGTCCAGATATTGGGCCACATTTACAATTTTGTGTGAGCGCACACTACGTTAACGTTAGGCTGCACTACAACTACATGTATGTTGTGTAGACCTACTTACATGCCTGTTGTACATGTCTTTTGTGGCTACTCGTCTAAAATAAACCTCTGAATGACACCATATATTGAAACAAACAAAAGGTTTACAAAAATTGTTTGATTGCAAGTGAACACTACAATCAAAAGCTTGAGTTAACGTTAAAAATCACCATTGATCTATAGAAAAATGAAGTAAGGACAGGCTGTCCACGGTTGAGTTGAGCCATTTACAATAGACCGATTGCGCGACCTACGTCACGTGACCCCCTCTTGGGTATAAAATGTAAACACACACGTAATCCTCCATAGGAAAGGGTGGTACGGTACACGATGATTAATGATTTTAGTTTATTCGATCGAGGCTTGTCTTGCTCGAAATCTGTGAAAGGTATTCCAGAGTTTGTACCAAAGACCTTCAAGTGGCTGAACAAAGCCAGTAAGGACAGTTCCAGCAAGTCTTGAAAATTGTACAAGTACCATATAAATGTGCTCGATGTGTACAGCGTGACGGAACGTTAGGCCTGACGACTGCGATCACCACACACTTTTCAACACAAAAATTTCAAAGTTTTGAAGCTGAAATCCTCCAAAGAAATTGCTTTCTAAAACTGTGTGATTCCTTTGCCTATTTGAAATTCTGCAAGGCTAGGTACTAATGCTCACTTTTCCAACGTTCTTTACCCTTTTTTTTTTACAGTGATTTACACCAACATTACAAACAAAATAACACACGGGTGGCTACATAATAGTCATCCGATGCTGGTAGTGCATGGCTAAAAAACCTCTTTTTAGTAGAATCCTGTTAAATTATGAAACAGAGATGTGATTTAAATTAATGCCACAACATACTACTTTAAATAAAGGGGCTGATTAATTAATTCATCGCTTAACGAAAGTAAAATCGACTGTTTTCGAACTCACTGTGTCACGACCTATGCTTTTACACGTATTTTTTCATCAGCTGTATGACGTCATACCCGATAGGGGGTCACGTGACCGCATGTAAACATTGTCGCGCAATCGGTCTATTTAGACTTAATTAGTATGTCAAAATTGGGATGTTCTGTGTGTGTTTTTGCTACAAAGTCGTATGGGAAATTTTTGGGCCATGTTGTTCGTCTTCATTGAAGTGATCCAAATTTGATTGTGTTTTGTTCGGTTGGTGACTGTTCATTATCAAGTAAGAGTTGGGGGGCATTTAATGGCACATGTCAAGGAACCACAACAATGTTGGTACAGAGGGGAACTTGCAGGATTTAGAAAGTGATGAATATGATGAAGATTTTGGACTACTAGCTGCAGAGTATGAAAACTTTGCACCAGGAAGAACAACGTAAATCCGTGTTGAATAGTGAGTGAATAGTGAGGGGTATGATTCTGAAAGTTTGGTATGACTTGCCACTGAGATAAGACATGCACATCATTTTTGTTTGTCTAGGCAGACCTAGGGTACATAGAAAAGAGTGCACATTATTCTGAGGCAAGACAATCCTGTCATTGCATGCTTAGTTTATGAATTAGTCAAACAATACGCACAATTTTTTTCACCACTTGGCAAAATCTGGTGGGGGGGGGGGGGGGGGTAACCCGATGGGCCATTACTCCACCCCCTCTCCAAAAGTTGAGGAGGTATACGCCCATGTTAGGACTACATGTATATGCTCAGGTTCTGATACTTTGAGTTGTCAAGTGAGATTGATTGAGTTGATTGTAAAGTGTCCATTGCAGGCAATGACATAATAATATTGCAAAGCGCGAATGCGTCAACAGTCAACCAATGATAAAATATTTGTCAATAGATTCATTTGGTTTTTATGTTCTTTTTTACATTCTTTGGTTTCAGGGACCAGAGAGGATGTTTCCTAATATATCTCACGTGGAGAAGTCAACAGGATTTGAAAAAGACAAGGGCAACAAATTGAAGTCCATCATATCAATCAAAGAGGTAAGTAATACATTTTGTTCATCTCCTCAAGCATATTTTACATTGTACAAACAACTAACAACTTTGTCATTAGATATACCAAAATAGTCATTCTCAACACAAGATGACTATTATTTTGGCACATTTCTTTGAAATAATTATTTTCTTTTAAATGTGTTTTGTTTTTGTAGGACATACATGTACCAGATGAGGAGAGGATGTCCAGGAAGAACTACATACTGATGACAAACAAATACCAAAACTGGTGGTCTTAAGAAGCTGCAAGCCTGGTTTGTTGTTACTGATGGAGTAAACATCATGTGTGATGCACTAGGGACAAACGGGACCCGTGCTGTTATTGGTCTGATGGCTGTGTACTATTTGTTTGATTTGGAATATCCAAAAACGTACTGGCAGTTGCTGGGAACTCTACAAAACTACATAATTAAAGGTGTACCATGTGAAGGGCAGCAGAGCTCTAAATTTAAGATGTTTAATACGGCCCTGCGAAGGCATATGAAAGCATAAGTAATGTCCCTCAAGGAACTACAAGGAGATAAAAAAGTAAAGTAATAACAAAAAACAAAAAACAAAAAAACAATAACAAAACAAACGTTGGCGGACAAACCTTGTTTTGCTTTTAGATTTATAACTTGCATGCTATAAAAAAGGTGGTGGGAGAAAGGATCCCTTGACATATTTTCGTTTGAATGCCCCGTTAGTGAGAAATGGGTAAAATTATTTTAAAACTTATTGTTTATTTCATTTTTGTTTCCTTGCATATACTTATGACCAAATGAGCTCACAGTTTGACATGTTTATTATTTAAGAGTCAACCAAACCTACTTTCACAGCTTTTGAGCTCTACGAAGAGTATGGTGGCTTTATATTAAACATGAAAAGGTTAGAATTGAAGACATAATCACATCAAATTATAACAAAACAATGTAAAAACATGTTTTTGTAGTTGGTTCAACAACTATTTGAACAAAATTAAAATATGATTGCATATTAATTTGGTTGTTCACATCATGTAAATTTGACCTTTAAATGGGTTAACTTGTTCTGGCAGTATTGAATCCAAGGATAGTTACAGACATTTCCCTTGCAATGTCACAGCTGTGAGTTTAGGAAATCAGGGGTAACTGGCAAAAGTATGGATGGCCTCTACTGCAAATATAGGTTTTCAAGAAGAGCAAGCATTACAAATAGTGGAGTCTCATATCTCGTAAGCGCGTTGCACCTCAATCACCCCCACACACCCAACTGTTGCGCACAACCATATGGGGGTCAAATTTTACACCACGGTTGGTGAAGTTATTGGACATTTTCAAACAACGGCCACTTCAGATTCTGTTAAAGGCATTATTAATCATATATTCCATGGGAGTTTGATGGTCATATTTTAAAAGAATCCACCCATTGTAATAAAATGAAAAGTTGATGTTAGTTTGTGACCCCGGCGTGTTATGCCAGAGCAGTGCAAGCACTGCTGCCGATGCGTTGAGTATATACGACTGTCACTTTCTTCGCGGGCACCAGCCCACCTTTGCCACATGAGTACCTAGTACTTCAGGTCCTGTGGAGGATGGTGGAAGCTTTTTTTATGGTTTCCATTAAACTAATACACCCGCTACCCGAAGTATAAGTACAGGTACTATACACGGATTGTGTGTGCATTGTGTGGATGGCACACCTAAACTTGCACTGACACACACTGGGTATCCGCCCTCATACGCTAAATCGGTCGTGCGTTATTGCGAAAAAGTTACATGGCACGCGCGCGACTTAGTAAAGTTGAGTCAGACAAACAAGGTGAGACTCCACGTGTACAAACTATTTGTAATGGTTTATTTTTAACTCGATTGATTGATTTTCAAATGTTGAGTTAAGATGTTGAAGTAAAATAGAAAATGTTTAAAAAGTTAAACAGTTTAAAAGTTTAAAAGTTTAGAGATTATCATGAAGAGGCTTGTCAAAAATAACTCAATATGAACTCTTTGATATATTTGTCATTTCAATTTAGTGTAAAGTTTGTGCCCAGTTAACTTTGAAATGAAGTACATTCAGAGTAAACTGAAAATATAGGAGTCGCTAGACCAAAGATTTTTTTTCAGAGTAGCAGATGATGTTTATTTGTGTTTTGATTGATTTGTGTCATTTATTTACTCACTAAAGAATGAATGTTTCTGTTAAACACATTTTAATAGTTAAACACTTTTGTGATTTGTAAATGTGTCGCAGTGTTTGTAAACTGTTGTAAACATGTTAAAGTGTTTATGATTAACACTTTAAAAACACATCAAAACGTTTAAGTCAATATTAACAGTATGCTTTAAAAAATTGTGTTTATGCGTTATTCCATGTGAGTGTTAAACATTATGTTTAAGTACATAAAAACACCTTTCATTAAACGTGTTACAGTGTTTATAAGTCGAAAAGCGTTTATAACTTAACATGTCAAGTGTTCCCCGGTTTTACAGTGTAGCAAAACTATTTTGTAATTCGATCAGGTCTTCAAATGTGTAGTTGAAACAACTTGTACTCTTTTAAGTGAAGTTTGAAGCTTTGCATGGTGTGAAGAATAATAAGGAACTATAATTAAATAGTAAACTTGCGGGTACAACCATGTAATTTAACTCTTTTAGGAAGGAGTGGTGGCTCTGAGAAGAGCCGTTGTGGTCTCGACGTTTCGAACAGTATGCTCTGTTCATCTTCTGTTCGTCTTCTCCTGAAGACGAACAGAGCATGTTGTTCGAAACGTCGAGACCACAACGGCTCTTCTCAGAGCAACCACTCCTTCCTAAAAGAGTTGAATTGATGGTTGTACCCGCAAGTTTACTATTTAATTATAGTTCCTTATTGTACTCTTTTGTTCTAAATAGGTGTGTTTTTCATGACATCTGCGAACGCAATAATCTTGTTTTGTAAATTTTAAAATCATGCTGTCCATAGGTGGTACTTGATTTAAGATGAACTTAAGAAAAGGAATAAATTATAATGCATTAGAATAGAATGAAAATTCTCTTTTGTATTCTATCCGTCACTGTAAAGTAAATAAAAACTATTCTCATGATCAAATTATCACCATCATTCTACGAATGAAGCAATTATTTTACAAGGACTGCAGTAGAGGGCAATTATAAGCTACCAATATGCAACATAAGTTCATACATCTAAAAAATGAATGCATTTCAAACACTATGACAAAATCTTCAAATCAGGAAAAAGTGAATTAAATCACAGCATAATATAAAGAACAACAAAAATTAAGCATGTGTAAAGAAAGGGGGGGTAAAGTTTGCCATGGTAGATCCATATTTTTAGACTAAATGGAAGTTAAAAACTCAACAAGTTTCAAACAGGATAAATTCTTCAAATTCAGTGATTCTATCAAGAGTTGACACAGGAAGGGGATTTAAATGGAAGACAATCGTAAGTGATCAGCTAACAAAATGATCATCGAGCTTAAAAAGAAACACTAAGGGTGGGGTGATTATTTTGTAAGCAAACCACAATAGGGCCTGAAAACCACATTTTTTCTTTTTAAGAACCAAAAATCTGGGGGGGGGGTGATCCTATGGACCATCCCCCTTTGGACAAAAAGTGGGGGATATATCCCCCATCCCTCCTGGTATTTACGCCTATGTGTATTGCACTTATCATTTAGAGGTATTTTATCTTGCCCAATACGCACATGCCTGCCAAGCCCAGGAGATTGGAAATAAAGTTAATAATTATAACAAATGTTAAAAAAAAAATTAATATTTTAATACCACAAAACATTTTTACAGTTTAATGATTTTCAGGTCAACTGAATTGGACAGCGCCATCATTATATCAATCATCATAAAGTGTGTTGGTATTGGTGATGCGTCGAGTTGGTATTGCTGATGAGTGGAGTCGGTTTTGAGTAGAGATGGATTTGAGTCGACTTGAGTCGAGTCGGTTTTGCGTCGAGATGGTTTTGAGTCGAGATGGATTTGAGTCGAGATGGATTTGAGTCGAGATGACTGCACACCTATGAATGCTAATGACTAAAAATAAACCAGGAGAACTTTCACTGAACAATCATGTGAAATATTACTATACATTATGCAATATAGATAAAAGGGAGACATTTAGAAATGCAGAGAATTAAATTCTCGTTTCAATCTGCTAGTTTCAATTTGAAAGCTCATTGTTTATAAAGTTCTTACCAGTACCAGAGGAACTGAAGTACTGTCAAAGTCAAGAAATAGCATTTGAAAACCCTGTTAACCATCTTTGCTTATTCCAACTGCCACAATCAAAATATGCCTATAACATATAAAATCCCAGACAAAATTGCAGATGTTAACCATGTTTCTTTGTCTTCACTAATTAATAGCAGGATCACTTAATTTGATACAAAAGGTTGGTTGTAGGCCCTTAGTTTGCTTATTGGTTATATAACATGCTGTCCATAAATTCTGCCATGTGATTGGATTAGAGAGCGTCACTTGGTATGTCTTAAGAAAACTCTGCAAACGCAACGGAACTATACCCGTAGCAACCATTGCACTAAACATAACCCACAGCAACAAATGTACTACACCCTTAGCAATGACAGTTTCTTGGTACCTAGATGTATATAAAACAAATATTGACTGCTTTTACCTGTGCTATAAAGGGTAGTTAAAACTACACTCCCTCAGTGACCCCAATCCTACAGATGCAGCAATTAAATGACTATGACGCATTGCTAATAAGAGTGAACTTTCAACTTTCAAACACATAAATCAATTCTAAAAATTTTTAAATTTTCACAAGAGCTGTTGCTTGGGAGGGGGGTTCAATCCATAAATTAACCATAATGCTACAAATGAAATCCAATCTTTGAAAAAAGGAAAAAAACTAATTCTAAAAACGCAGTTAAATCAACAAGAGCTTTTAAGACTTATAAGTAAACTATGTAAAAAATAATGCAAAATAAATGAGAGTAATGAGCTTATAAATGTCTGGTTTCAAACATAATCATTGCTAAGAAATGCAGCAAATTTTAACAAGAGCTGTCTGTGGGGGTATTCATGAGTAAGTTAAGGCAAACCAAAGGAATGCTTGATTTTTAGATATTGGCAGGGTGAAGGGGTGTGGAACTATTGCATTTGACCTTGTATAGGCCTACATGTAGTTATGTTTTATGCAAAGACAGGTAGCACGGGTTGAAATTAGCGGTAGTCCTGTAGCCCGAGGCTAGTGCTTTTAGCAGAAGGACTATAGTGGTTTGGACATGTGGGTAGTCCGACTGGCTAAAGTGGAAAAATTCTTCTAAAATAGTAGAATAGAACTCAATATTATTGGACTAACCCTTCCTCCGTGGACCATTTTTACCTCCGTGGATGTGTTTGCTTTATCGGTACTTAGCCCATTTTGAAAAAAAAACACACGGAGGAAGAAATATAAATAAGTTACATACGTATACAGCATAAAGCCTTCACCGCTCGGCGCACTTTGGCACAGAAAGCGCAGTGCAAGCAGTGATCAGTGAGTGCTAGCATGGTGCAAGTTACATGTGGCATTCAGCGCAATTCCGATAACGTTCACACACTCTGCACGTCCACGTCTGAGGCCCAAGCCTGAGACAAAGCTGGGAATTCGTACCCTTAAACAGCAGGATAATTTTTGTTCAATATCAACGATCTCAAAGTAAACACGTACAACATACACAGTATTAAAGCCTTCACCGTGCGGCGCAGTATGGCACAGAAAGCGCAGTACAAGCAGTGATCAGTGAGCATAAGTTACATGTGGCAACTTACTCGCGCGATTCCGATAATGTTCGTGCACTCTGCATGTTGACATTTGAGGCCCAAGCCTGAGGCAAAGCCAGGAATTCGTGCCCATAAAAAGTAGATCGCGATGAGAGATGACGCGTTGGGGGTATGAAAATAAATCATTCATATTGCAGTATAAATTTTTGTTCAAATTCAACGATCTTGAAGTAATAACAAAATACAAAAAAATATTAGAGGGCCTCACCATTGGACATTATACTTGATTCATGCGAGGTGTAGTAATAAATTACATGTTGGACTCAGTCACATGATTTTTGTGTGTGCGTGTGTGCTTTTGCTTTTTAACTATTTTTTTAGGACTACTAAAATTGGGAAGGACTAGTAAAGTATTGTCATCACTAGTCCTGTGGGCTACCACAAAAAATAAGTTAATTTCGACCCCTGAGGTAGGTATTTCAAACTTCCTCTAGTAAAGGTCAGGTGGTTTCTAGATCGATATAAAAATGTTATCTATCACCTCACAAAAAACAGGTTACTCATTTCAGTTAAATAAATGTCAAATTTACAACTTAAAACATATCATGAAGACATAATAAAATTACCCATAGTGTTGCACAAGGTTCCATGTCTGTACATGGTTTCAGCATCATCCCAATCATTTTAAAGAAAATCTTATAATTTTTAAAATTATTGCCTCTATGCTTATTTTGAACTCTCCTAACTTTGACCTAATGTTAAGGGTTGGAATTTTTATTTAAAAAAAAAAAAAAAACAATTATTGGAAAAAAACTAAAAAAGACACTTGTTTAAAAAACACTTCCCAACGTGACCAATTTTGAAAATTCATAATTTTAATGAGAGCTGTAGGGGATTCATGAGTTAACTAAAATGCCAGTCAAAAGAAGCAAACCACAAGAGATTTTGTTTTAAATCATAGCATCAAATTTTCATTATCAAGTTCTACCAATGTAGAAATTTCATAAAGATTTGTCGAGGGTTGTTTTTTGTATACTAGCAATTAATTATAAGTATTGTGTTGTAAAAGTAATATTTCCAAACTCCAAGTCTAATTTAAAATTGTATACAAATACGCTGTTCGTTGAAATATTGACAGTGATTTTGTTTCACTTTGTATCTTACAGAACGCTTCAAATTTCATAGACACTGAATTTCATACAGAATCATGTGGTTACTTTCTGCACTTTGGGTGGGGAGAGGGGTCACTTGTAGGTTTGACATTGAAGAACCAAATATTTTTTAAAAAACATAAATAAGTTCATATCAATTATTTTTTCCATGAACAGTTTAAATTGAAAATTATTTCAGACTCTTAAAGGTTCTGAAATTTAAATCTTAAAAAAATATATTTCAACAAAGTAGTGCCTACAATATATGAAAAACTGTTTGTGTGTCTGTTTAAAATAATACAAGAGGTTTAACCATTGCCTTAAAACTTTCGAATTGAGTATTTTTGACCAATCCTCCATGGACCAGGATTACTCCTAGAACTATGAGGTTCGTTCCGCTATCGTCTCCACGAGCCTCATAGAGTGATATGTACAAAATCCTATTCGAAACTTTCTGCCCTTCACGTTTACATGGCTACAGTTCTTTTTTGAAATCAGATCTCGCCAAAACTAGGCTCTATGTGTTCTTTCAACTCTGATCGAGCGTTGCACTGGTCCAGAAAATCCACTCCGCAAACTAAAAGTTGTTAAAAAGTGATAAATTCTCACCGTAATTTAGATCCCATTCAAACAGTATTGCAACAAATATGGCGACCGGAGTTGCAAAATTAACTGGTATGCTGCTATGCCGTGCGCTGGTCCTATGGGCTGGTTCCGCGTACCAGTTAATTTAAAAAACGCTCGATCAGAGTTGAAAGAACACATAGAGCCTAGTTTTGGCGAGATCTGATTTCAAAAAAGAACTGTAGCCATGTAAACGTGAAGGGCAGAAAGTTTCGAATAGGATTTTGTACATTTCACTCTATGAGGCTCGTGGAGACAATAGCGGAACGAACCTCATAGTTCTAGGAGTAGACCAGGATATGACCATTCAACACAATCGCACCTACATACCATCCCTAACCAAATTACTGGCAGTGGTACCACTAACAGCTCCAAATTATGGGGTTTTCCATGCCATTTGACTGCTTTAGTTCATCAGGTGAAATATTAAAAGGTTTCTAGAATCTGTTGAACTAAATGAATAAACCGACAGGGCCATCGACACTTGTTTTTCTTAAATAAAAATTTTAAAAATCCATCATGGCGCTGGACTGTAATTATTCTCCATTGAAAATTATGTTTTTTTAAAGAGTAATTTTGAATTATTTGGCAACTTACGTGTTTATCCTTTCTCGCATAAACCACTCGTCCTTAATCCTGAATAATCTTGGAAAGGCGAACACTAAAACTACAAGAAACCGGCGGTGGGCGGTTGACATCAGTGACAGCCATGCTGTAAAGAAGCTTGTCGTGTCCGGGTTTCTGAAACTGGCGCGCACGAGGCTCGTTTTAAAGACGTAGCCACAAGAAAGGCGAAAGAGCGCCGTCTACCAACTTGAACATTAAAAGCGTTCACATATCGTGAAGTGAACCAGTGTAAAGCAAGGATTATAGAGCACCGTAGGCGGCGCTCTATAATCTTTGGTGTAGAGACCGCAGACATAAATAGAACCCGTCTGTGGTAAAAGACGGGTTAGGCCTTGAAGGGCGACATCACGCGGTAGATAGGTAAAACGAAGTAGACAACGTTTAACGTAGTGTAAAGTCATAGGAATATATAGGGGCAAATTTTCATTAAAGATAACGATGTAAACGAAAAAATGATTATTTAATTAAATAATAATTATTGCATAATATCCCTCTTAAAATTTTACGAAAAAATGATTATTTAATTAAATAATAATTATTGCATAATATCCCTCTTAAAATTTTACAAATTTAAGAAAGGGTTCCTACATGTACATGTATATTTGGTTTGCGATAACACCAAGTAATTATATCTACTTTGCTATATACAGTAGATTGTTCTTGTGAGAACTTTTCTTGCTATTATTCTACCACCGCGGAGCAGATTTCGGAATTTGGAAGACAACTTAGTTCTGAAAAGAACTGTCCTGCTTATTAAGTGCTACATGGGGAGGTAGGAAATCGGCCGGGACTACTACTTCTACTTTCATGAGTTTAATACTGGTCTCAACGTTTCGACTTACTTGTATTGCTCTAGTCATTGTCAGTCTCCTTTGCAACAAAGAAAAAGGAAAGGGACAACATTAATTGATAATTACATTTTTACTCTGGATAACTGGCACAATTTAGGGCCGAACATTGTATTTACTGCGCAAAAGACCTTTGGTTTTACCTACCTAACAACAGCGGGCGCACTTCCACGCCAAGCCATTTTGCGTTTCATGTTTTCACACAGTGTTCTATCTTGCTGTTATATTATGTTTGATAAAAAGTGAGGGGCTGAAGTGGGGAAATGGGGGGGGGGGGGTAGTATTTTCAAAAGCTCTCTCTGTAGCCCTTACAATCAGGGTCCAATTTCGTGGTATATTATACGCTTACCGCGGTATTCTGCGCTTACGGGCCACAATATTATATCCATGATTTTACAGGCAACTGTAAGCCCAGAATTATGCTTCACAATGACCAACAATCGTTATTATTCCAGGTTGCTAAAATGGTACTGAGAAAAGGCTGTATTATACTTGCCATCCAGCTTCAGTTTCGTATGAATGAATGACAACAAGATCAGCGCACCATGATAAAGTGTTTATCAGCCGCAATACCGGTAAACACGGTCATGTGACCACCTCTCAACCAATACACTGTTATCCAAACAGCTCGTTCATGGTGGTTTTTTTCTGGGGGCTTTCTGGCAGGCGAGATTCTGCACAGGTCGTAGGGGAATTTTTTTTACATTTTGTGTAATAATTTCCACATAAATTCAGGAGTTATAACGTAACAGCTAAACAAGTTTTGAGATGTGCACCCTTTCTGCATATCAAAAATTGATAAAAAAAAAATATGTTGATAAAAATGCAATCTCCATAAATTAGGCCTTAAGATTTAATGTTTTCCTCTATTGAGCTGTGTGCAAATCGTACATTTGATGTTGTAGGTTACAAAAGGTCTATTGATTCTCGTACATGGCAAATATTATTTCAGGACAATCAATAAAGTTATTAAAAGAATAATGATTTCTTTAGTAAAAACCGTTGTCTCTAATTATTATTTGCTACAGGTGCAAGCAGTTTGATTAAAGGGGTAAATTTGCAGAGTAAAATAATGTTACAATGTTTTTTCCTTTCAAATTCTGTATGACCAAATGCAAAGACGATGTTTTTTTAAGAACCTATCAAAGCAAGCGAAAGCTAAAACTTTGACTCGGAAATAAAAACTAATTTTATGTTTTCAAAGTTGCCACTAGCACCTTTAATAGCTTCTCTCTGTTCTCATAATGTATCCCTACACTGTCTGATACTGAGAATTAGGCCATGGTACTTTCAGTCTGAAATATCATCGAAAATGTATTTCCAAGAGTCATCAGCGTTTTACACCCATGAACAGCCGTTCAGATACCAACAGAGTAAGAGTCCTTTCGAGATTTAAATAATGGGCACCATTTTCAGTCGTCCCCATCTCTCCTCCTCCCCCCACTTTCCCTCATCATCCATCCCATCAAGTCATGATGCCATTAATAACACGTCTGAAGGCTCAAGCCGATTCAACGTCCTTGATCTCAAATCCTGCCCTGGAGGAGTCTTGGGGATTATCTCCTGTACTTATTATCACCAGTAAGAGGGTCACAGGAGGATTATGTAAGAGGATTGAGCGGTGCAGAGTTGACCAAGGTCTTGTTGATTTTGCTCACCAGCAACCAGAATGCCGAGTTCACCAAAATGTGACTTTCAGATATTCAATAATTGCACAAAGTTGTTATTTTCATTTTGTAAAAGGTAGACTAATGATCCACTCAGCCTCGGTTTAGTTACATCGAGTCAAACGGAGTGAGAAACGGAGATGACCCCACCATGGAGGAAGGAAGAAACATTGCGTACAATGCACTGCCGTACACCTTTTGTTTTGAGGACAAAATCTCCCTTCCTGTAATGTTATGAATTTTTGTTGATCAAATATTTAAGGGCAGAGTCTTCTCGGGCAAACCATGAGCTTATAAAACGGATATATTTTTCATTTTTAATTGTTGACCTGTGGTCATTATATAATCCTTTCAGTGGAAACCATAAAACACCAACAATCTGCAAAAACCTATGGTCGGCCATTGGGCCAAAAAAGACAAATAATGGTTATATACAATGGTTATATTGTAAGTAATGGTTATATAAATATAATGATTTTTTATAAATATGGTTATATATAAATAAGGGTTATTTGTAAAAATGTTTATTTATAAATAATGGTTATTATAAATAATGGTTAGATATTATTAATGGTTGTATATAAATAATGGTTATTTATAAATAATGGTTATACAAATAATGGTTATTTATAAATAATGGTTATACATAAATAATGGTTATTTATAAATAATGGTTATATATAAATAATGGTTGTTATATAAATCGTAGTTATATAATAATGGTTAGTATATAAATAACGGTCAAACATAAATAATGGTTTAATATAAACAATTGTTATATATATAATTAATAGTTATATATAAACAATGGTAAGATATAAACAATGGTTAGATATTTGAAAATAATGTTTTCATAAAAAATGGTTAGTGGAGCCTAAATAATATAAATTATATATAAATAATGCTTATTTATAAATAATTCTCTTTATTAAGCCACGCCCACGCAAACTGGATCCGTGTCGATTGCCAAAAGCTCATGAGTTTGACTTAAAGGGTCTGTATACGTTTGGTAATGACTCTGAAAATTTATGGCAATAATAACTTACTTGGTAAGAAGTACAGCAGCTTTGGATAGTATAAATGCATTTTGAGAAACGTTTCACTTCGAAGTACTGCAGTTATGGAAAAATACATCACTTTTTATCCCCAAATGAATCTGAGAAGCGTTATGGCCGTAACGCTTCTCAGAATGTGTATTCCAATGACGGATACTTCTTCTGCGTGAACACAACCCTCCAGATTTTTGGCGATATCTCAAAAACGCTGCCACCTTTTGAAATGAAACTTACACAGGTTAGTTTTATGGTATATATCTACAATTATAATATAGCATTAAGGCAAATGTACGGTTCCAAAAACCAAAGGTATACTTTGCCTAGACTGACGACCCAGCAGCATGGCTTTTGATTACACTGCACTCAGCAACGCGCGGCCCATAACGACAGTGAAAACATCCCGTAAAATCCACGTATTTCAGTCGCGTGCATTTCGTGCATTTCATTTCTTATTTTCCTCAGTTTTTTAAATTTATATTGCCTACGAATGTGTTTATTGTTATCTGTTATATTTTTAACGATTGTAATTTTGTTTCATGGTAGGCCCACAGAGTAAGAGTGCTTGTCATGACAAATAAAATTATATTTTGTGTCATTTAATGTATATACAAATTTATATATATTCTTCTGCTGTTCGTTTGTAATTTCTATAAAACTTTGTTTGGCTGATGACCAACTCTGGATTCCGAGTGAAACATAAAGAAGCCGAGTTACTCAATATTTGACTTTCCAACAGTGACATTTTGGGCTGGATTCTTTTAGATAGGACAAACCAATTGGCATTTAAATTGGTCATTCCATTTTGCACCACAGCTAAAATTAAAATTATTTACTGGGGTCTCTTTTACACTCGTCGTCAATTCTTGCAGGGTTCAGTGTTTAAGACACAATTATCAAGTACAAGCTTCACATTTCAGAACGTGCGTGTTTAATGTGCAATAATTCAAATGTAACATAAAATAAAATTTATTATGACATTTCAATGGTATAATACTGGTGTGTGTGCATTAACAAGATATCATTATAAAAGTACAGCTTCTACTGTAACTGATAGTGCCGAAAGCTGCAAACGTGAATTATTTTTTTAATTGATTATAATTTTTTTACATGCGTCCTACAGTCTTCAAAAGTTGTTCGGAATGAGTTAAAAACCCGAACCTTTGCATTCACCTGAACCATACCAATACTAGCTGGAGGCAATATCGAACGTCCGTTGTTGTATTTAAGAACTTGGAAAAAGAGCAAAAAAATTACAATGATGGGCAGATTTTTCTCAAACAAAATCCGCAATAAAGGGAACATTTTCAAGTGCGGAAAAATGTGCAGAAAGTTTCTTTAGTCTAGTCCGTCAAAGCACGTTTTAGCTAATGTACATCGGTCACTTGACCAAACGAAGTTGACTTTTTTGGTGCATACCATTTATGACTTCAATTGTTTTTCCATTAGTCACCGGAGAGTATAATATTATATGGAGTATTAAGGTTGTGTAATTATGATTTGTAGTTTTATATTTTTAACATAAAAGTCTTGCAACTTGAGGTAAATTACACGTACTTAATGGTTTATATTATCTACTATAATGAAAAAGACAGTTATAGGCAAATGCATGAACCCAGATATATAGAGGAAAACTATGTTGTAAAAGTAAATATCTACATGCTCCATCGGACTGAACTTCTCCTCTTGATCTGGGCGTCCACCCGCTCCCCAAAGTCATATGATGTGCCGTGCTGCTTAGCTCGGATCCTCTGCCGTTGGACAAGTCTGTATTGAGCACGAGCCAGTTCCTCGAAAGCCTTCTTCGAGTCCGTAGAGTTCGAAGGTATGGAATTGCGTCCACGGTAAACTTTACAGTCATGGAAAGACTGCATTGATTTACTGATCACACGGAGATCGGTCGCATTAACCTGACTGAGTGCCCTCGGGGACTTCGTTAACTTATCCAGTTTGCGATACAGCGAGAGGGCCTTGCTGCTGCTCCTTTGAGGGCTGACAGGGGTGGTTGGTTCCGTTGTTGAGGCGGACTTGCCTAGTCGGATTGTCTCCAGAGATAGAGGCGAAGGTAATCCTTTTTCGGGAATGTTTGGTTGAAAGAAACTCGATTTTCCGTGAGAGGTGGACAGTTGTGAACTAGAATATTTGTTCTGAAAACGATTTCCGCAGTCTTGAGGCGTTTCAGGGAGGTCTCTTGTTTGTGTGGGATCTTTACCCAATACTGAATTGATGACACTAGTAACAGTAATTTTAGGCGGAATTGGTCCTTCGCTAGATAGCTTACCATCATCCTGTCCAGTCTTATTATCGTCCACTTTCTTTAAACTCCCATGCTCGGTAAACGGGAACAATTCCTCGTTGATATTGTCGCACCAGTTTTGGATTCGGCGTCTCAAGTCTGAGCTACCCATCTTGAGATTTGCCACGGTTGATAAAGTCAACGTCGGCGGCCCGTGTTCAGCATCGACAGGTGTGTCGTTATTGTTCAGTTGTTGCCCGACAGCTTCCGGGGCGACGTGTGGGCTTTGGTCAAGTTTCAAAGCGATTGGATTCACAGAGCTGACCAGAGTATTTGCATTTGTAGTGAGATTTATCGATGGTAAGCGGCTACTGGTTGACTGAAATACTGAGGCTTTCCGTGGAACAGAACTTTTTCGTGTCTTCCTCACGGGCACACTTTCTGGCAAAGTTATTTTAGGAATCACTTCCACGACTTCGTTTTCGATGGTTTCATGACTATCATCATCAGAATCGTCCCCATCGTCCACCCAAGCGAAGGGATCGTAGATGACCGACGCCGGGAAATGGTTAACTGGCTTCGACGGTTCGGACAACCGTCTCTCGGGTAAACTTCTTGGCTTGTGGCTCGCACGAGAATTCAGAACGCCGCCACCACGGCCAAGACTGTGCTTCCTGGTCCTGACGATACGCGGGCCCAGCGGGGCCCTCAGATCGGCAAGGAAGTCATGGAGTTCGACTTTTTCTCGGTGGTGGAGCAGAAGGCTGTTCTGGAGTTCTTTCTGGAGCTTCTCTGTCTTCTTCTTCAGGTCGTTTTCTGCTTTAAAGCTCGCCGAGACCCTGGAGTCTACCTCGTGGAAAGATGTGGAGTAAGGGTCTTTCGTAAGACGAGAAGACATGATGATCCCTGCAGGATTTATCGCTGTGTCCTCATTCTCCTATCATAACAGTCGTGATGCGGTCAGCCTCTGGAAAGAGCCCTTATAGGAGTATCCGTGTAAGGCTTGCTCGAGCAGTGGCAAGAGTCTGGTTTGGTATTTTGTTATAATGGTCGACAAGGCTTAACCGTAAGATGAGGCTAATAATATACTCTTTGTCTGTACCGCCCATTAATTCCCATTTTACGATCCAACCGGATAAAGATTAGAATATAACGGGTGGCTTGCAGGTGCCGTTGTATTTCTGAGTGATTGTAGAATTCCCGCGCGTTGGTGATACAAATATATTTATGTTTCGCTGGGAGAGACTTCATAAAGAAAAGGGTCCACATTATTTTGACAGCTAGTCAAATAAATACAAGAGATCCGCGTTCATTCTCCACTAAAGACGTGGTGCGACACTTGGGACACATGTTTCAAATTGAAGCTGAACGTCACACTTAGTTTCAACACTTAAATTAGCCAAATATTTATAATTAAAAAAACCAAACAAAAACATGACCGGTGAAGTACCAGAGAAACAAGTTTTTTTCCAAGTACAATTCTCAACAGTAATATCCTTCGTAGGCAAATGAACACGAGGGCTTAGCTTAATCTACCAGGTAGCATGTGTAATCTGATTGAATCTTGTGTTAATCCTGGCCCAAGGCTTAAAATGGAGGACTCTCTGTTATGAGCGAGAGTAGCGTGTCACTGTCTTCACGCCCTTCGTTCTCCACAGATTTCGGCAAAATCTGGTTTTAAGGTAAGAAAAACTACTTAATCGAAGACAAGAGTATCAAAACCATTTCTTAAACCATTTCTTAAGTGTGTCCTTCGAAAGGATTTCTTCAAGATATAAATTCACGTTACTCTTCATTGTGCGACTACTCTGGTTATGATACACGCCTCTAAGACTTAAGCCCAACTGTCCGTCAATTTTGCTGACACTGCACTTAGAAGGATCGAGCCAGCTTCTGAATATTCAATGTGAATGTTAACATCATACTTGTAAAGCATGCCGTCAATACCGGTAAATCATCACTTAAAACCGAGAACGGATGCTTAGAAAGTTTCGACAATTGTTCGCTTTCCTAAGATGTTTTCGGGACTTAGTGGGGATATCAGGAAATACTTCGATTTCTGAGGGATTCAAGTCATTTCGTGTGAAGCTGAGGGAGGGGTTTTTGGTTTCTCAGTTTGATTTGGGGGTCTTTTTTATTCCTGCTTCATGTGGTTATTTCTAAAGGTATTTTAATGGTGTTTTGTTTCTAACTGGTTTTTATAATTATTGTTGGTTACAGTATTTTACCTTTGTGCAATTTCAACAACATATTGAGCCAATTTATTTTAATTGTAATAATATATTTAATTATATTTTTAGTGTTGACAGGGTTCTGGTTGTACACATCTTTTGATGACAGTTTTTGTACTTTTGTATTTCCTTGACAGCCCCTGTTCAACTTTTAATGAGTGTACAGTATGTCTAAAGATTTAAAATAAATAAATAAATATTAAAATATACATGGGTCGACTCATGATGTCAAACACGATGTGATGAGGGGTAGCAGTTCAACCTACGGTTATTTACAGTCTATGCCAACTTCATCCATAATGGCAGACAGGCAAAGATGCCACTGAAAGATGTGCATTTTATACCAATCACAAGATCAGAGCTCGTGTCGTTCAAGTTCAACTGGAGAGGGTTAGGGAGTTTGCTCTAAACACCAACATTTCTTCTGTTAATCTCACTATCTTCTGTCCCTCTCAAAATGTTAGTGTTGAACGCGATGTTAAGTTACCAGACGGAAGCGCAATCAGTATGATTTCCAGACTCATTTTGTAAAAGCAGTGCTCCGTATTGTTCGAGTAAAGTTTGATTCTCGTCTTAGATGTCTCACCTAAACATAAAGTAAATGAGGAGTTGTGATAATGAATACTCAGTGCTTAAAACATGAAACACGCTTCGTACATTTTTTGAAGGAAAACAAGATAATTTCAATGTCAATGCCACATTTATTGAAAAAGAAATCATTACAATTTTTGAAATTTGTGGTCCATTTAGTTAAATTACAACGCTAGTAAAAACACTGATATCCAAGTTATCTCTCCATAGATCATTTTTTGTTTACAACCCTTCTGTATTGCTGTGAACACAGTAATGTGTTTCGTGATCCAATCTACTGGTCTCCAACCTTTCATAACTGTTTAACAAAATGCGCTTAAAGTGACATGCTTTATTAAATATTAAGAAGAAAAACCAAAAAGAAACAAGAAAAACAACCCACTTATCACTCTCTTCCATCATACCTCCCCTTTAAGCAACTATTGTCAATTATCACAAGCTTCGAGAGCTTCGAGATTTCCCCATAGAGTAGTTCCAAATCAAATACCTTATTATACATGTACTATCCAATAAGCATTAACCCCAGTGGCATAGCTAAAGGGGGGGGGGGGGGGCTCGTACCACCAAAACTAATGTCCATGACCCCCCCCCCCATGTGAAATCTGGACTTTTTATATTAAAAATAACCTAAACAAAATGTAGCATTTTCAAGCTTTTATGTAATAATTTCAATGTTTTTGAAAACTACTTTTTTTTCGCAAACTTAAACTTCAACAATCCCAGCTTTACATTTATATCTCAATCTGTTTTCTTTTTCGGATATCAAGCAGGGCTCGCCCTTAACACTAGCCGGCGTACATTGTCTAGTAAAAACTGCTATGGGCTAGTAAACACCACTTCTCAACTTGCCCTATGGGATACTAAAAACTGTGCAACCTACTTGTTTATAATGCTCATATTTTTTCCTATTCAAATGTGAATAATAAATATTTGAGTGAGTGCATGTATTTTCATTTTGATCGCTACCATTAATGTTTTGACAACATGTTTGAAATTTGGGCTACTGAAACTTCCTGTGTGCAAGTAAAATACACAGTTCACAAGCCCTGCAGGCTACTTTTTAAAAAGCAAGGCCAGTAAGCTTTTTGAAAATTATTGCAAATGTTTTTTAAATACCATGTTTATCAAATATGTAAATACTTCTATCTTACAAAGTCTTCACTTTCTTAGGCTTATACGCAGGAGTGTTTCAGGAGCTCACTCACTCCCTGGAACTCATTCACTTCCACTGTACAGAGCTGCTTCTGTTAGTAACAGAGAAAGACAAAGAAATAGTGGGGGAAAACATTAACATTTTAAAAGAAATTAACAAATGTTCAAATTAAAATCTTATGAAAAGAAGAACGATACTGTAAAGTGGTAATCGATAACAAATGGGTATTAAGACAACAAAACAGAACTTAACAGATCAAGGAAAGAAAACAAAGACTTGATTTCACAAAATACTAAGATTCATCTTAAGATGAGTTGTGGGTACCACCACAGTGAATTGTATTGTGACATCACACACTGCTAAGCAATTCAGATTCATACACATCTGAAGATCAATCTTGAGTCTTTGTGAAATCCCCTGGACTTGATTTCACACAGCACTACATTCACCTTACGATGGGTTGTCAGTATGTGGAGAGTAACTTGATAATTAATGAAATGATATTTTTTTCTTTATTCTTCATCTTGCACAAAAGTAACTGTGGAGTACTCACCACTTTATTGTCTACACCACATGAGTCGAGGTCTTTGACCGGACCGTTATTGTGTTTGCAATTGGTCTGGGTCATCTCAATGGTCAGGTAGTAGTTCATTCCTTGCACAACCTTCAAAAGATGAAAGGTAACAAATTGAAATGTTAACAAGTCAAGCCTTTTTTTTGTCCGACTTACATTGAAATATAAGAGGGGTTTGCGTGTAGGCTCAATGTAGAAACACTTCAGGACTAATAAATAACAGAAAATAGTTTAACTCTTTTTGCCACAAAAACAACTGCAATAATTAAGGATTAAAAATATTGAAGTTAATTCATCATTCAGATAATATTAAACAAAAAAGCATAAAATAGAAGAGAAAATGCAATGAATAAACATGATATTCACGCATCATGATAAAATAATGAGAAATCATTTACAATTAATAAAATGACACAGTGAGAATACTACAAAATAAGTTGAAAGTTAACTTGAACAGGTTTCAAGAGGTGCATAGAATAGTAAATTATACAATGAAAATGTTAAACATTAATTGTGAATTTAATAAAAACTGGATTTATCATACATGTACCATGTCTGATCTGTGACAGAGGGAGTTGCCCGCCCCCTTAGAAAAAAAAGGCAAAACCAAAACATCGTCCTATAGAACCTTGTGCAACTTGGTCACAGATCACACATGAGCTTTAAACATTGCCATTGGGGTTCATGTTTTCTGTAAATATTTAACAGATTCTAGCATCAATTTTGTAATTGTTTCCGAAAAATGAAAACTATTACGTCATTTAATGACTTTACATGTGAAAACAAATGTCAGCCTCACGCGAAGCAACATTATGCACATAATTTAGCGTAACGCAGAAGATATTTTTTTGCAGGGATTGGCTCAATACCGCATCTTGCGCTGCCCACCGGATAATTGTAACAGTTGCATGAGACTGAAATATTGCGAGGCGATCACCAAAATGATAGCAAGCAGTCGGTGACATCACATGCACAAGGGTGAAGTGACCACCGGCATGTATGCGTGTGTAGTAACTGAGTTCCATTTACTGCTTTAATTATGACAACACAGCCCCTTTAATTATCAACACTTGGAAAACAGTGTCAATGTGTCAGTGCTTGCTCCATGGTCTGTGCATCGTCATTTCTTGACAAGAAAAAATTGTCACCTGCAGCTTGTATCGCTATCGAAATAGACCAATTCATTAAGCCCCGCTCCTAAACTTATTGACCAATCACAGCATTAGCTAAATCGCCACTGTACACGTGGGCAGCACAATGTGCGTCTCTTCAATGCCACACTGCACGACTTGAATGCGCATGCTATTTAGTACGTGCACGCATGTTTACAATTTCCAAAAGGATTTTTAACGTGTCGGACTTTTGTCAGACTCTCGGTGGCGAACCCAAGGCTGTGATTGGTCATCACGTATGGGGGCGGGCTTAATAGATCGGTCTATTATAGCATACAAACAGAGGGAGGCTGAGAAATGACTGAACACAAATAGCATGTCATAAATCAAAAGATTACCATACATGCCATACATTAGTTAGCCCTACCCTCGATCCTCCTGGCAGGACCAAGGCTAGAGCGACATGTACGATTAATGTACTCATAGAACTACATAGGTACATGTTTGAGAGAATGAAGGAAATGGAAACTTTTTAACGTTGAGAGCTGAAATATCTCCGGAAAAAGACGGATTTATGAGGAATATCTGACGTCGAAAACTAACCGCCAAAACTTGTATGCGGCCATGGAATGTTAATCCGGTGAGATTAGTAGCTTTTTTACTGGTAAGATTTTAACTATGGAGTTTCCTCCCCAGAAATGGGCCCTCATGTCCAGGACGTCAGTGTAGTATTTATACAAAAGTGAAGGCCTCCAGGGCTAGGAGTAGAGACAGTCAATGACATTTGTGCATCAAATAACATAACATAGCTGTGTGGCTAATATGTATATAAGGCCATGGGAATGAAAAATTCAGATTTGCATCCGGAAATTTTTCAGATTGCATGTGGCTTTTTTATATTATTCATTAATCATTACTTAAAAATTGCGGGCGGCATGCACACTTCTTCTACACACGATACTGTTCTTGTAGCCGCAGTTGAAACAGCAGAGTTCAGTAGTTGACTTGTGAGTTCGCCAGAGCTCAGACCAATCATATGAAAGGAGAGAAATGGCACTCGGTTTGCAGTGCTCAAATTGGCAAAGTTCGCACAAGGACCATTTTGTCATCAGCGGTCGATATTTATTGGTACTCGTGCCAAAAAACATGTGTTGGGTACCAGGCATCATCGGCCTCGAGTCGACAAATTGTCCTTGTACGAACTTTGCCAATCTGCACTGCAAACCAATTGCTGTTTCTCATGAAGTGGATGCTAGACTTGTAAGCAAGTCGACTGATACTAGTGATAGTCATAAGCCATTTATGCTATGATCAAGGCCCAATTTCATAGAGCTGCTTCAAAAGCACAAACGTAGCTAAGCAAGTCAACATTATGCTTACCAGATTAGGGTTACCAGCCAAAATACCATGTAACATGTACAATTTGTGACTGGTAACAATAGGCCTACTTTCTACTTTTAAAAGCAAGTCTATATTATTAACGGGCAAGGACGCTGGTGGCGGCCTTGTGGGCCACTGAGTTCATGCCAGGGTTCGAGGAGTCACCAGCGGGAATTGTTCACTGGCTTCCGGACTTGCCTGGGGACTTGCGTAGGGATCCAGGCACTAGCGTCTTTCTGAACGGCGCGATGCCTGCATTACTGCCACACTCTCCGAGTCAGTGTTCATCAAGAACTCGTGAGTAAGACATCATACGTGAAACACACAAGTGACCACATATAATTGTGAAGACCGTTAATTCTCATCCAGAGTAATGTAAGTTTACCAGTTTTAATGAAAAAGAGAATCAAAGAATCAGAAATCAGAAGACGCCCTGTTGTTATGTGTACGGAGACCCATTGCTGGTGACAACTGTTCTGAAGGGATAGGCTAATATAAACAGCATAACTATACCCTTTAAAATATGTGGCAGAACCTTTTTTGTGTAAATTGGGCCTAATGAAAAAAATGCGTTTTATCAGATCATGCAGGCGGTGGCACAAATCTGAAACTTTCATTCCCATGGCCTAATGTTTAAACCAGTATTCATAAATACCCCAGACAGTTTATCCATTCTGATTGGATGAAAGCATGTCACATGGGGGTATTTAAATGGCTACTAAAGACATGGCCGAGGGAATTATAAATTACAATTATATTTACGCGGGCACTAATTTACCCGTAGCGCAACCAATACATACCAGTACTCAATGTCAAGTCTATTCGTACGCATGCATTCGTGCAACCGTTGAGTGTCGCATGCAATTTGACCCTTCACGCAATGGAGCCTGAGGCCGTGACGGAATTGAAAAATATATATTAAAAAAAACCCAGAAAAGTTTCATGGATTTTCCTACATTATTTCACTTAGTGACTCTGTCTTTAAATGCTGCAGTTTAGAACCTTGCAGGGTCGTGGCCATGTGATAAAAGACCTCGCCTTTGGCTCGGTCCTTTATAACACTGCCACGACCCTGCCCGTTTTAAATGGTCGTGTAAAACCTCGGCCACCACTCTTTTAGTTTTATTCCCTTGTTAATCATAAAATTTTATTTAAAAACTATGCCACACTAATGCATAATAATAGTACTTTACTACTAAGGGGGCCGTTCACAATTATCAACATTTTTAAGACCCCCCCCCCCTCTAAAAGTGTACGAAAAAAATGTTGATTTTTTTCACATAAAGTCTATATATCTCTAGACACTTGCATGTGATTTAAAGGGTAAACTTTTGTAGATCAAGTTTTTGGCCATAACATGAACCCCTATTCAGTGTAAATGAAGATGTATGTATTATAATTTACCTGTAGAAGTTTCAGCTTCAATAAAGTTGCAAGTTTTTGAGAAAAAAGTGAAAATCACAGAGCAATTTTTTCAGGAGTGTCACATAAAATCCGTTGTACATGCTTAAATAATTTTCTTCTCAAGAGACAAAATTTATTTGCGTGAAATTTTTTTGTTTCTCAAAAACTACAGCACCTCAGCAAGTAATATTAAGGGAAGCTTTCTATCACCATTATCTAAAACCGTGAGGTTAAAATGGTTTGAACAGTTCGTGCTCGGTCATCCTTTCTTGAGTTTGTGGCTGGCCTGGTTGAAAATGCACTGATAATGATGCAATTTTGCGATTGCGTGTGTATGCTACAGTACATGTAGCTAGGGAACGGAAGGGACATTATTTGCGCGCAATCTATTTGCGCGCAATCTCGGTTTGGGAACACTGCATTTTCAAAAGAGGCAATTACCGTTTTAAACGGTAATCCCCTCTTTTAAAAATGGAAATAGAGATATAAAATGTTTTATTTGTATTTTTTTATTAAATTAAAAAAACATTTACAAATGTTCTCTTTGAAACCGATTAGTTTATTTATAATATTTTGATTATTTTTACCCTATACATAAAACGAACTTGTCCAGGCAGTCTTGTTTGTGTGTGTGGGACGTGTGTCTGAGTGTGTGCATGGACGTGGCCGGCCGTTAACACGCAGTGGATACGGACTACGTATGCATGTACATGTACTCACAGTATGTTCATGTACATGTGTAGGACATTGCCGCGCATGCTGTATACAATAAGTTCATGGGATGCGATGCGGGACCTGGCGCGGGGCGCAACCGGCTCTGCCAGTGCTCGCTCGGCATCGGTTGCGGCTGTTGCGACGGCCGAGGAAACAGATCGACATTTAAAAAATTTAAAAAGTGTTAGGTGGGCATTAACGGACAAGAAAAAATATCAACATTAACAATTTTTTAAAAAGCGTACGGCGGGCATTAACCCCCCCCCCCCCCCCCCCAGCGTACAGTTTGTACACTCGTGAAAATGTTGATAATTGTGAACGGCCCCTAATACTAAATAGTCAGTATGGCATGGTTTTAATTGCACGTCAACTCCGACAAAAAAAATCACATAATAGATGCAGTACAAGAGCAAATACTGGTACCACACAGTGGCAGTGTCAATGAAACATAACATACCTGACATAGAGCTAGCCCCATACATTGTGCCAATACGCTGGACTCCCTCCGCTTGCAAGAAGCGGAGGGAGTCCAGCGTATTGGCACAATGTATGGGGCTAACATAGAGCAAGCTCTATGGTGAAACAGACCATGAAGGTTTCCTTCATGAACAGACCGACGTCCTACCAGGACTAACGTTACACATATCAAGACACAGGTGGCATGATCACTGTCAATGAGTTATTTGATGGTGGTTAATATAAATTCCATTCAAACACAAGCTTAAAGAATATAAAGAATAGCAAAAGTGGGCTAACCTGTTTTTGAGCTGATGTTATAGCAGTCAGCTTGCTAGCAAAGAGCGAATTTGATTCCTTATTCAATTTATTGAGTTCCAACTCAGCGAAGTGTGCTGCACGGACTACACCTTCATCGTCAGCAAGTGCGGGTTCCAAACCACCTAGAAGTCCCCCTTCTAGTGATGGAACAGCAAGTAGTATCCCTAGCAGGGAAAAAAGCAGGGTAGACTGCATGCTTCAAGTTCAATTCACACCAAAGTCATTTCGACTACGTAGTTACAGCATGCAGAGAACTGAGAACACCACTGAGAATGATATGCCGACAACACACGTCACTCAGTTGTCTACTGTTTACTAAATAAATATCGCCATAGGTGGCGCCCCACTCTCTGTTCAGTAGATTAAACTTTTGAGAGTTCAGTTTTTGCTCATTCAGTTATGGATGAATTTGTAAGAAATAAAATAAAAACACCAATAAAACATGACCTTAGGAAGTGGGCAGTGCATGCTGCTTAACTGTGCACCAATCAGATAACTTATAACAGAATCTCTACTGAAATACTAAGATACTTCCGGAAGCCTCTGCATGCCCAAAACTCGTTTTAGTTTTAAAACCTGGGTAAATCCAAAATGTTACCCTAAGCACTGACATAAACAACAAAAATACGGAACTGATACATCTTTTTCGTTCTCTCTAAAATACTCTTTCTCTGACTTCAGCAAACAATTTCAGCAAACAAATAAAATGCTGCAAACAAATAAAATCTAGACCCACCGTACTAGAGGTCACGCTTTGTAAAGTTTCATTTCAGTACCACGTGCATTTTTCAAGCTGCTTAAATTTTGCCTGGTAATTTTGCTACCGGTATTAGGCCCTACTCGTCGCGGAGGTTTTACTTAAAACACAAAACTATAAGTCCACGAGATGAAACATTTGTGTTTACCCCGAAGCCATTTTTTCTCGTCCTACGAAACATTTTGCAATGCTTTTGGTACCAAAATGCCTCATGTCTGTTTTTTCTGGGTGTGTAATGTTTGATTGACAATATTGCTATCGCTTGATTTAGGAAGTCGTAACTTGCAGAAATTCAAAATGGCTGCCAATTTAACGATTTTTTCTGATTTGGCCATAACTCTTGTTCTAAAAAACATTATTAATTTTTTCAGTACTTTAAATCACAAAACGTACATTTCATGATGGGCAATCTATAGGAGTTGCAAGATTATGATATGGTGTGTCTTAATTTGCATAGATCCCTAATTGCTCCCATTTGAAGATTTCCGTTGACTTAGTCATAAGTCTCGCTCATAACATAAGTCTCTAAAAGTGCACAATTTGGCACATGGTTCACACAATTTCTATATTTCTTGAGTAGTGTGCATTAGTTTGCGTTAAGTCTAAAATGGGCACCAGTTTTAGGGATTTTGTGTACATTTGTTAACAATGATCGCCCTATGTAGAACTTCGGTGGCCATTATGGATTTATCCAAATTATGAAACAAGTTTCATGGGATAGGACAATCTTGTGATCCATGTATAGATTGTCCACCATGAATTGTGTATTTTAGGCATTTAAAGTCCCAACAACGTTGTGTACTACACAAACTATAACCAAACTAATGAAAAATCGTTAAATTGGCGGCCATTTGGGATTTTATTTGGGAATCCCCTCCTCCACCCCAGGAAAAAAATTGAATGAATGAAAAAAATACTTATTTTTATCCCAGCCGTAAAAAAATAAATAAATAAAGCACACAAAAGTCCTGACAAACCAGTTTTGAAATAATTTTCACTAAAACAAGACCACTTAAAATCTCCAGAGGTTTGACGTTTGGTTTAACAAAAACAAAAGAAAGTTTATTTAGGTGGGTAGGGTGTTCAAACAAGTTCCCTGTGTAGGCCTATTCCAATACGTTCCACAAGGAATTTGACACGGACAATTTTTTTTAAACATTTACCTCTTTAACCAAATTAATTTCTTGCACCTGTAAAAACAAAACTATTAACCATGGTATTATGATAAGTAACAGTTAAAAAAGAAATCAATATGCTTTTTAAAACTTTATAGTTGTAATAAGACTGTCCTTCAAAACACAGTATGAACTTGATGAGATCCTGACGCAAACAAAATGCAACCCTAAATTACAGTTTCCTTGAAAGCTTAACCACCTAATTTGGTTGTAAGATTAATTATATGCTTATCAAAACTAGTTTTCTTGAACTCTTATCAACCCAATTTGGTTTTAGGGTTATGTGTTTATTAAAACTAGCAATCTTGAAAACTTAAACGCCTAATTTGGTTGTAAGATTATGTTTATCAAAACTAGTCTTCTTACAAACTTAACTGAGTAAATTTGTAGATTTGTTATGTATTTATCAAAAACTAGATTTTTTGAATTTTTTTTACCACAAAATCCGTTCCTAGGATTACTTTGCAATAATATACAAACCTACAGGAGCAATCAACAAACATACTCACCAAACGAACATACTCACAAACATTATCAAGGCTCAATATACTCTGCATAAATACTTTTCCCCAAAAATATTACTATAAAAATGGGTTTGTATTGTATACCTAAATGTTTAAAAAGTATATGTATTAAAATATAATTTACTAAAATTAGTAGGGTTGATGGTCTTAGCTTTCGATCCAAACTGGACCTTAGTCAGAGGCATAAACAAGTACAGAAATAAAAACAGACTCATTTATAGAAACAAAGGGGAGTAGGGAATAATGGTAAGGGATCCAGAAATAAGCAAAAATATATCAATGGCTGCAACACAAAATCCTCATGAAATCAGATAGTTGAATCCATCGTCTAAGCTAATGTTGATACAGTACTGATACACTTAGGCTCATTTAAGTTGATTTCCTTAAAGCCCAAACTCGACATTGGTGAGAAAGAAAACCATATGTTCACAGATTTACACATACCTTACATGGTATAAAGATAATGATGGTAGAAAACTTTCCTTGAAATGTTTCTGCCTGAAGTGTTATCGTTTTTGAATAATAAATGCAATAAGATCCCAAATTAATTTTCGTCTCATGTGAGATGAAAACTCTGCCTAAGAATGCACACATAAATGCCAAATGCATTTTTACCGTTTTCTTGCAAATGAGCTGACATTTTCACACAACATATATCTTGATTTGTGCAAAGAATGAAAGCATTTACAGATACTTTACCAATGTTGAGCTGGAGGTTTAGAATAAGAAATACAAAGATTGTAAGTTTGCCAAGTGTTTGTTTTTAAGGGAATAAAAGAGTGGCAAAGGTCTTTCGGCTCGGTCCTTTATCGCATGACCACGTCCCTGCTGGGTTTAAACAGCCATTTAAAACCCAGTCACTACTCTTTTATTCCCTTTCATAAATGCACTTTTTGTTCAAAAGCGTAACAATGAAGGAAAATCTGTAAAACTTTTCTGTTTTTGTAAATTTCAATTTCTGTCACGTCCTCGGACTCCGTTTTGCGAGGGGTCAATATGCATGCGACGCTCCACGGCTGTGCGTACATTCACATGCTAATAGCTTTTGAGTATCGGTATGTATTTATTGCATTTTTATGCGTAAATTAGAGCCCACCTAAGCTAGCCAACCAACCGCGTCTGGCTACGAGTGCCAAACGCACAATCACAGCTCCAGCTATTTCTCTAAAAGGCGTTTAAAACCGGTTTTATACAGTCATGTGACCACGTTTCAAATAGAAGAACTGCCTTAATTATGAATATAACACATTAAGGCCTTGATGAAAGTAAGCTCATGTCATTGTCTGTTGGGACTGATTTATTGTTCTTAATATTTGAGCATATTTGTATGATCAACCTATTGTTTTCTTGCCACCTTGCGCATTTCAATTTACTGATCTGATCTTCAAAAATTAATATTTAATAATACTCTGAGTAGGTAAGGAGCACACATGCCCTTTATCTTAGTAGTATACTGTGTAAGTTTTGTGTGTATTCAAACATTGTAACCAGTTTAAAGTGCACAATTTTCTCTCAATCACATATTTTACCTAATAAACCATGTACAAGATTCCCAAAGGAATTAGTTAGAATAATATGAGACTTGCAGTCTTTAGGAGTAAATAGGAATTCAGACATGGCAGCCTGAGTCATGGCCCTCATGTGGTCCACTACAGATGGACACAATCCTCTCTCCCGACCGATCCAGTGTACAGAGTGGTAAATCCTCGTGGGCAGATGTGGCAGAGTGTAGCACCCTCTTCTGACTGGTATGTTCCAGAGGGACATTCTCGGCAAGCGTCTCCATCATCAAATGTACCAGAATAACAAGGAACTGGTAGAAAGACAAAGCAAACAACATTTTACACTGGAGTACATGCTACATATAAAGGAAAACATGCTTTTCACAGTGAGAAAGCAAAGTTTCTGTGTCAATTGAGATTAATAAAAGATGTGGACTTGGCCTTCTTTAAAGATCACCTCTTCAGAAGTACACTGTAGTTTTAGTTATCTTTTACATAGCTGTCATTTTAAACAAAAACACAAAAAACGTGTTAAAGAAAAAGCACCGGATTGGTAATTGTAGCTAAAAGTTTTATTAATTTCAGTGTGGAATTCATCTCCTCCAGTGAAATACATGTACTATAATACTTTCAAATATTGACAAAGTCCAATAAAACAAAAAAAAAACATTTGAAAAGCTACAAATTCACCATTGCTTATTTTCATTGGCACAATCAAATTAACCTAAAATGAATGTGCAAATATCCCTGACAAAATACAAACAGTTTATCGTTGTTTTCATTAAATCGAGCGGATCAAAGTCCTTGAAATTTTCACAGTTTGGGTTGCAATGTGTTCTTATTGAAAATTAGAGAGCAAAAAGTCTACCAAGCTTGATTATTTGTCTAAGTTTACATGTGCACATATAATTCTTAATTGTTCAGCAATAATAGTGATGATAATGGAAATTCTACTGGGGAAGGTCACAAATTTTATGAAATCAAACTTAGGAAATGTTCACCAGGAGACAAAACACAGCAGCACTTACCACATCGTGCGTCCTCTGTACCAACCCGCACCGTTCCAGATGGGCAGACAGGTACACCGAAGCTTGAAGACTTATTTGTGTCAATGTCATATGTTTCACTGTCGATGCTGATGGCAAATTGACCAGCCACTGTCTGGTTCAAGAGATAGATTGCACTATCCTGAAGCTCATTGATTGCTATCACAGAACTGCTATGGTTAGCCACTGGTCATTTATAGAAAAAAAAAGAAAGAAATGGATAAATGAATCTTTCCTCACAGGTTTCAACACCATTTGGTAAACTCAACATCCATTGGTAAACTCTAAGGGTAACAGGTAGTTGTGACCTGGTTAGACTTCATCACTTTTGATCTCACGCTTTATGCATTGATTTATCACAACTAGTAATGACATTGTTCATAAGACCAGATACTAATGTACATACCTTGTTCAGTAGTGAGGTTGTGGGTATCTGGGATGTGTACATCATGCTCCAATATGATGTTGATTTTAATCCCCTCCTCATCAATTGATCGCTTACGCCGTTGGCTTTGTGGTTGATTTTCTGAGGGACTACAGCCAATGACCTGAGGAGCAAACACAAATGTGTTTTTGAAAATGGTTTGTGCATACCGGTAGTAAACAAATCCATCTTACACTACGAGTAACAACATCAACTTCTCCAATGCAGCCCCACAGTTTATGGCTGCCTACATCATACTTAATAACAATACATGATTGACAATCAAACAAATTTAGAAAGTGCATTTGCAATGTGCTACAAAACAGCACCTAAACTCAAAATGAAAGAAAACATTTCCATATAAATGCAATACCAGAAACCACAATACAAGTGCTGTAGGGGTTTCGTTTCATGACAACTCAATACTTAAAAGATTATTTTTTTTTACGAATTTTCTTTAGGAATCCAAAACAAATTCTGAAAGGGAACAATATTTACTAAGAATGTTGCAAGAGGTATACCAGTCTGTATTTGTTTAAAGAACAGATGACTTCTCTTGGGCCTGTTGGCACAGTGCCCAGAATGGCTCCATTCAACCAGTAGCAGAATCAATGGTTATTGGACTCTATTTCCTCATGTAATTACACACCTTAGACTGCTTGACAGTGCAAGCATTGTCCTTGACACAATTGATAGAGTTGACGTTGGATGTAACTGCATTACTGACTTGTTGATATACCATGTTATCATTAGCCACATTCATTCCGTTACACACCAGGTTGTCATATTCCAAGACCATCTCCAGGGCATACTTGGACGGTGGTTTGTAGTCTGCAAGAAAAACACAACCATTACAGTACCCAGCCAAATGCAGCATTTAAAAGTTGGAATTACAACCTATTAAATGAAGAGTTGCCCACCCTTAAAGGGGGAATTACATCATTGCTATTTGTGTAAAACTAACCTGTGAAAATTTCACTCCAAAAGGCGGTTATTTCCACGCATGGATACTTGGGAATGAAATGTACTTTCATCAAGGAAGTTATTTTGTAGTAACTTGGAATTGCATTTTTTTTTTCATGTCTGCAAATGATGGAATTTCCCTTTAAGGTGAATGGAGCATAACTTTCTGAGATATTGTTGCAGTTGGAAAGACTGACCAACCTGTACACTTTGGGAAGCTGACTTTTGGGTTAGCATCTGTTTCATGTGACCACTGGTAGTTGTTAGATGGACCACAGCGATAAGCTGGCAGAATAGCCCTGCTGAAGGTATAACCTTTAAGGCATGAGATGGTACAATTCTGCTCTTCACTGACAGTCTCACAGTGTAGCTCTCCATTCAACGGGGGTGTCAAGATCTTACAGCCTGAAACAATACAGGGTTAAAAGAATGAACACGTTAGAATTTTATCTCATCCTAAGGTGTGGGAGAACTTACACAAAATATATTTATATTTGTTTGTTATTCATTCTGATGGTCTGGGTGTGTGACAACTAGGTAAATTATTTGCATACTCTGAATAAAACAAACCACTTTTTAACATTTTATTTAATCGTATGTTGGAAAGTATGACTGCCAGGGTCTTACTATGACAGAATAATTGTGTATGTGTCTGAAAAATACAAAAAAGATCTGGATGTTTTACTTTCATCGAGTTTTGAAAAACTTGATGTGCCACGTGTGCAAATACCTGCTGCAACTTTATGATGGCTCCAAAAATGGCATGTTTGTTTGTAATTTATCAGAAAATACTCATTTCATTTCTTAAAAGGCATTTCTTATGACAGAAACTGATGATTCCTATGAGATCTTGAGAATTTGCAAAACAAAGCTGAAAGACAAGTGTAAGGATTACCTTTTCTGTCATAAATCCTCAAGGAAATCAGCTCAATGCATTCCTTAAGGGATTTTAATAGTTGCTGAAGTCAGTTTGTTTAAAGTGGGCATGGCTTACAGTGGAACTGCATCACACTTGAACAGGGTGGTGTCAAACCTTGTATTATTCAGAAAACTATACATGTATTATTAAACAATCTTGAATTCCGAAAAAAACTGCTGAAATGTGGGTGACTTACTGGGGCATGGTCCAGTGTTGCATTGCTGGGTTTCAGTGAGAGGGCCAACACAAGGGTTACCTCCATGGGCTGGTTGGGGGTTGGTACAGGTGCGTTGATGTGACTGAGTACCACCATTACAGGACACACTACAGACACTCCAGTCGCTCCATTCAGTGAAACTACCATCCACTGTCAGGGTGAGGAAATAATGAACATGAATCAGGTTGGCTTCGTGGTTTCTTTCCCTGCATCAACCTGTGCAGATCACAGTTCCAACCCCACTTCTGTCTGGAGCCTTACATGTGGATTGGGCTTTCTGTCTTTTACATGGTTGTGTGGGTTTTCCTTATTTGGGATTTTCCTCCCACATCAAAACCTAAAAATCTCTTTGTCTGTTCATCCTAATAACACATTTGCTCAACAGTTGGAGGTTTAATACAGAAAGTAAAAAATGAACAAAAATAAAACAAAAATGAGGTAGCATCCTTTGGCTATTGCTGTCAGTAGCTACCGCTACATTGCTCCTGTTAATTATAATAATAACAAGAATGTTGCACTTTCAAAACAAAATGCAAAAATGAACTAGTAGCTTCAGAACACCAGTCACAGAATAAGATTTATGAACTTTTGAACAGGTGAGGTTTGAAGTTTATTTTGGATTGTTCAGCAGTGGGGGGTGGGGGGTCTTAGAGTTCGACAACTTTGGAGTCCCCAGCCAAAAGCAAAATGTCATTCCTCCAAATCTCATGGTTCTGGCAACAGCTACATGATGTTGTGGTTGATGTGATTCTATGAGGCAAGAATTCATATGATTACTGAATTTCTGTGTTTAAGAAGTTCCGAAGATTGTGCCACTCGGAGAACAGTTGCTTCTTGAATGTGTACACACTCAAGAAACCTATACAAAATAAAATGTCAAAGATGTTTTGTTTAAACAATATTGTTGATTTTGGCGTTTATTGTAATGGTATAAGTCATTTATATTTCTATGTACTGGTTGAATGGCTTCTGACTGGCACCCCCTAACAAAGATATTGACAAAATAGGGAGACTGCCAACATTAAGGCTGGATAGCTCAGTTGGTAGAACGTTGTTGTATTAAGCCGGTACTCGCAGGTTCAAATCCCGCTGCAGTGAATTTTTTTTTGTTCACCTAAAAATTGATAAAAAAAAAAAAATTGCCCAGTCAATTTCCCTTGTGGTTTATTGCTTGATGTTCTATATATTGATCAATTTTGTGTGAAATTTCCAGTAAATACCGAGAGTAAATTCTAGATTCTAAAATATTGATTTTTGTGCTTGAGTAAATTACCTTTTTCAAGCTCACACAGTTGTCCTGAGAATCCTGGTGGGCATTCACAAGAGAAAGTTGCTACACCATCCACACAGCTGCCACCATTCTCACAGGGTGATGGTGTTCCACAGTCATCAGTGTTAATCTCACAGTGCAGTCCGGTAAAGCCGGAGGGACACAGGCAGATGTAGTGACCAAAGTCATCTTTGCAGGTACTGCCAAACTGGCATGGGTTTGAAGCACAGTCATTCACCACTGTAAGGGTTGGTTAAAAGAGGAAGGTTGAATTTTGGAAGAGTTCAATCGTTCCATCCTCTAGTTAGCAATAGACATACTAGACCACTAACCTTATGAAAATTCAAACGCATTTGCTAGTCACTCATTTTACTGGAGAACAATGAATTATGGTTCAACAGTTGATAGGGATGTTGTGTACTTCCTTATTTGGCTGACTGTAACACTAAAAACATATACCAATGAGTTTTGGGAGTCTTCAAATACTATTTTCAGTTTACTTTGATAGTATTTCACATGAGAATATTTCTGTGGAGGATTGGTACTGCTATGAACTTGAGCTTTCATTATTGAAAGTAATCATTTTATCAGTAAACCAATCATGTACTATGTCTTTCTAAGAGGACAATGGGTCAAGATGCTGTAAAATACAGCCAAACTCCTCCCACAAACTGCATCTGGTTTTTAACGTTCATAGAATTCATATAAGTTCACTACACTACCAAACAGATGCTAAAGAGCAGAATAGTCAGGCCCTTTTGATTTGTCACAACTATTATATCATTTCCTCTCATTGGGAATCACACAAAGATGGCAACCATGCTAAAGCACCACTGCTAGTAGTGGTAGACTGTTTCAACTAACAATAGAATGATCCATTTAGCCCCGCCCCCTAACATTATTGACCAATCACAGCATTGGCTGAATCACCACTGTACACGTAGGAAGCACAATGTGCGTCTCTTCAATACCACACTGCACGACATGAACGTGCACGCTATAAGTACGCCCACATATGTTTTACATTTTCCAATAAGATTTTATCGTGTCAGACTTTCGTCACACTTTCAGTGGCGTAGCCAAGGCTGTGATTAGTCTTAATGGGTAGGTCTATTTATCGTCTGACCAAGGCGATACTAGTAGATACAAGACATCTCGTAGAGCATTGTAAACACAAAACTCAATTGATTTACCGTCACACTGTGAGGGGGTCTCAAGCTGAACTGTTCCAAGGGAGGCCGTCTCAAGGAAGTCTGCTGCTGCGATGACATTACCGGGGTTGTCAGAGCCACAGACACTAGCAAGGTTGCTAATCATGGAGCCCTCTAATGCTGTATCCCACAAATTTACACCATTCAGAGCACCATGAAGCTTACTTGATGAAATGGATGCTGTTAAAAAAATTTAAAAAAAATTACTGAAACATTTTTACTAACAATAAATTTAATTTGTAGTAGTTTGTGTTTTGGAGGGGGAAAAAAATGAAATATTAACCCTTAGCGGGTTTGTTCAAATACTTTAAATAACAACACTGGAATTAGTTCCTGTCTTTGCATCAACAATAGCCAAAAATGCCATACATAATCATTGTGCAACTCACATGAACCATGTATCCCCCCGAGTGTGAATTGTCCTCCACCTTCTATACGGCTACCAGGTCGTATTTGATGTCGGCTCTGAACTACATGACCATCTTGATAGATCATTAGATTGCCTCCGTGTTCCTCCCAGGAGATGGCAAGATGATGCCAATGATCGTCGTTTACACTGACCGATGTGGAATACTGGTATCTAGGGTAGAAATAAAAATACCAGGGCATTTATGAGGCCCTTATATGGCACAGAAATATAACTTAAAGAACATCGTGTCCATCAATACCTGTACTAGTCCGCGACGAGGCCATTATTGTAAGGGTGTCGTGGCCGAGCGGTCTAGTGTGGAGGACTCAAGCTCTGTAATTTACAGAATGTGGGATCGAAGCCTGGTCCGGTCAGTCGAGAGACTTGTTTAGTCCTTGAGCAAGGCACTTTATCATAATTGCTTCTCTCTACCCAGGAGTAAAACTGGGTACCGGTGAAAGCTGGGAAATAACCCAGGGGGAATAGCAATATGCTCAGTCGTTTAATGCCAAAGAAAACTGGATATAAACTCTGGCCTGATGAGCCATATTGGCTTGGGACAGACTTTACTTTTACTTCTTTTATTTTATTGCATATAGAAATAGAACCTTGAGAACAGTGTGTCCATCAATGCCTGTGTATAAGTCTGCTATGAGGTATGCTATAGATTTCACAAAACTAGTCCTAACTTATGACTAGTCCTATAAGTTAGGACTAGTTACTCATCCTAGCTTGCTTTGTGAAATCCACACCTGGTCTCAGGATTGTGAAAGACATGTGTTGGGACCTAGTTTGGTGGCAGAGCTCTACAGAGGTCCTATCTGTACGATGAAGCTAAACTATGAAGGGCTTTAAACATAAGAAGTAGAACGTTGGATTATATTCATTTACTGATCCGATGTTTATCAGGAAGTCTGTGGGGATTGGGTTTCAAAGTGTGCATGTTCCGTATGATCAAATTTAGTCTTGTGTGATGCAATTATGAAGGTTTATTTGAAACTACTGCTGCAATTCCACCGTAGTTGCAAATGTCGTTATTGATAAACAATATGAGTGATTTGGTGTATTGTCTATTTTATGTTAATTGTTATATCACATTCAGTTATTTAATACTAATAATTCATCAGAAGAAACAAGAAAGAATAAAAGATCACTAGAAACACAAGGTTTATAGTCTTTACCCCTTGATAAATATATTCAGGGCCTGAGGATTACTGATGGCAAACTGGGCTGCCTGAAGTGTTGGATTACTACCCGGTGTTAGGTAAGACAGTATTACTGCATCGGTTGATGAGGAGTTGCTTCGAATCCACAGGGTCAGGGTGAAAGCTTGCAGGCTCTCCTCCACGGCTTGCTCTATGGTGACAAACTGACTGGGTACATTGCACCGGAACATCATGTCAAAATGGCATGGGGCATCTGTTGAAATAATTTTTTTTAGGATAACACAGATCTGTAACATGGTGTTCAAATCTTGTTGTTGTTTTCTCTCATATTCAAGTGAATCAAACTACATAGAGGCTGTGTCTGAATTTTGCTGTGTCTGTTGCTAAGGATGTTGCTATGGGCCTCCCATGCTTGGGAGGATCCAGCCACAGCCACTAAATCAGACACAGTCTGAGGCTGCAAAGGCAAATTGGTCTGACACTTTTTTTTGTTTCAAGTGACAATATTTATTATTGCTATTTGACACGAGGAACATGAAAAGGACAGTAAGACAACAATGTAATTTTACACTTACTTTTTCTCAGATCAAACATTCGTAACTTGGCAAGTGAATTTTTATAAACAAAAATAATTGAATTTGATTCCATATACATGAATTTGTCCCTAAATTCGGCAGATGTGAGTCCCAAATGCCAACAAATACAGAATAAAAATATATTGTTTATTAAACATGAAATAATATTAGGAAACTTAAAGTCTTACAGTCATTGCAATATCTGCCGACAAATCCTCGTTTGCATTTGCACTGGTATTCATTCAAGCCGTCAATGCACTCAGCCCCATTTTGACAGAGGTGTCCTATACAATCGTCAATGTCTTCCTCACACTGGTCCCCACTGCAGAGAAATCAAAGCAAAGAAACGGCTGGAGGGAGGCTACTCTTTGGTCATCAGAGATAATACACTATTGGTTTTTCAATGAGTACATTATTTCTTATCCCCTAATTTTCAATGTTTGTCTATCAACAAAATAGGGAAAAATTTAAAGACCTTGGTTCACTTATAGCCCAGTGTTTCTTTAAAGAATCATACTGACCCTCAAAATCCGTTAAAAATTATGCTAAAGTAATTTTGAATTTGTAGGTCTTGCAATAGACCTTTATCATGGTGCAGCCATCTTGTTTTTCTCCCATTCAAATCAATGTAACCAAACCGAGGCTGGGAGGGCAAATAGTCAGGTTCCTTTTTGAACAGCAAATATCAGCATCCATTATTGTTATTGGATGCTGGGCATATGACCAAGATGGTGGCAGTATAATAAAGGTCTATTAGCCCTTCTCATGAAATATGTTAATTACAATCACGCATGTGTACAGACGCTATTGGTTCGCAAACGCCATAGAGTGGTGCACTAGGTAGACACACAAAGGCGTATGCGTCACGCCACCATCAGCCCCATGCAAAAAGGCGTGATGTTCCCTCATTTTGCCAACCAGTAGTGTTCGTGAGCATGCGCATTTACGTATTTCATGGGAAGGGTCAATTTTGGTTTGTGGTGTTTGTACTAATACATGCGTCACGCCACAGCCATGTGTCAGCACCAAGTTAGTGGGGAAAATGATTTGCAAATTACATACTTCATGGGAAGGGTCTCCTTTGGTTTGTGGTGTTTGTACTCATACAAAGAAATTCTTGACCACAACCAATTTCAAATCCTATACAGTTTGAGTTTGTCTGTAACCAAAACTTGAGATCAAAACTAAGCATTGTATTTGCATATGTAACCAAAAGTGAGATCCAAACAGAGTGGTGCAGTATGCGGGTGCACAAACTTGTATGCTAGATCATGCCATCATCAGCCCCGTACAAAAAGGCGCGATGTTCCCTCATTTTGACTACCAGTAGTTTTAGTGGGCACCCGCGATGTGCAATTTACATATTTCATGGGAAGGGTCTATTTTGGCGATACTAATACAAAGCAATTCTTGACCACAACCAATTTCAAATCCTATACATTTTCAGTCTGTCTTATGACTTTAACCAAAACTTGAAATCAAAACTCAGCATTACATTTGCATATACTGAGATCAAAACACAAAACACAGTATTTGCATGAAACTGTAACCAAAACTTGTGATCAAAATACAGTATTTGTTTATGATATTGACTTACGTGTAGCCAGGTTGACAGAGACAGGAGTGAGTGTTCAATCCATTGATGCATGTACTTCCATGAAGGCATGGGTCAGGCTTACAGTTGTCAATTTCAACCTCACATCGGACACCTGTGAAACCTTTAAGTAGAAGGATACAGATATTCAAGACCAAGACATATGGTGGCTGACTCATGAATGAGACCAATTGGGTAGGGACTGAAAACCCACTCCACACATTTGGGCTCAAGTAAAAGCCTGAGAATATAACTCTAACACCTTCATAAACAGATGAAGTAGAAGGATACAGGTATTCAAGACCAAGACATATGGTGGCTGACTCATGAATGAGACCAATTGGGTAGGGACTGAAAACCCACTCCACACATTTGGGCTCCAGTGAAAGCCTGAGAATAGAGCCCTAATGCCTTCATAAACGGATGAACTGAAACAGTTGTTGAGTAATAGTTAGCTTGAGGTAAAGACAAGTTGATTTACCTTGTGGGCACACACAATGTTGACTGCTGAGTGCAGATGGGACACATTGTGCATTGTTCTGACAGGGCTCAGCAGCACAGATATCTAAAGATGTCTCACAGTGAGTTCCAGTATACCCAGCACTGCATCGACATGTATAGCGGTTGGCCTAATATGAATAGAAAATAAAAACTGGTATTAATCAGAGGCTTTTAAACCAAGTATCCTTGGCATTGATTACAAACAAGGCCAGATACATTCCTGAAACCATCTCAACTTACTAAGCAATTAAAGTGGAGTGTCTTGCTCATGGGCACAAGTGCTGTGATTAGCCAAGGCTAGGAATCCAACACATATTGGTGAACTCGTTATAGGATAACAGTTCCCACTTACATGACTTATCAATTCCGATGACAAGCTTCCTGCTAAAAATGGATTAGTGTCACTTTATACAATATGTGCTTTTCTGATAACATGACGATCATCAATTAAAAGTTAGGAAACTTTCATATCACTGCTTAAACTCTTACCTGATCAATACAGGTTGCTCCATTTTGGCATTGGTGACCAAGACAATCATTGACATTAGTCTCACAAAAATACCCTTCAAAACCAGTCAGACATTGGCAAGTGAACCCAACGTCAGTCGCGGTGCAGGAACCACCATGTCTGCAGGGATTTGGCTGGCAGAATCCTGGGTTGATCTGGCAGTGGACGCCTCTCATCCCATTTATGCATTTGCAGGTGTAGGAGTTGATACCATCGATGCACAGGCCCTGATTCTGACAGGGATTGCTGGTACATTCATTGATGTTGACATCACAGTCATGGCCAGTAAATCCAGGCCGGCATTTACAGGTGTAGGATTGCAGGCCATCGATGCAGATCCCAGAGTTTTTGCAAGGGGAGCTGAGACAGTCGTCTATGTTGATCTCACACTGTTCACCAACCCATCCTTCTGTGCAGTCACAGGAGAACATATTAATCATGTCATGGCATGTACCACCATTGGCACAGGGGTGGGACTGGCACTCATTGATGTCGATGCTACATGAAATACCGGTGTAGCCTGATTCACATCTGCAAAGGTACGATTCAATCCCATCAAGGCACTCACCATGATCACAAGCACTGGGGAAGCAATCATTCTTGTTGTTCTCGCAGTGGGCTCCATTGAAACCAGAAAGACATTCACACCAGTAACCATTGATCATGTCAACACAGGTGCCTCCATTCTGGCAAGGGGACGACACACATTCATCTATTTGAATATTGCAAAGGGTACCAGTGAAGCCATACTGGCATTCGCAGATGAATGTATTATCTCCATCAACACAGATTGCATTATTAGCACATGGCTTTTTTGCACAGTCGTCAATGTTGATTTCACAATGTTCACCTATTATGGGTAACGAAAAACAAATATAAATGTAGAACAAAAATAATAATAACAAACGATATGATCAATAGGATTTGAAACTGTGTATGGTGTAAATACAATCGAGTAACGTTCGTGGTGACACCATTTACATCGATCTCTCTTTTATGAATCAACTCAACATTTCGAAAAGTGTGCTCTGATTGTCTTTAGGAGTTTCTTCTTCAGACAATCAGAACACACTAATCAAAACATTAAGTTGATTCACCATTGGTTCTTTTCAGAACCACAACAACTCATGAGAGATTTATGTACATGGAGTTACTGCAAACCTTACTAAAAAAATATCTTTTCTTGAAACAAAATAAAATTGCAAAGTTCCTGTTTCCCTATGATACAAAAGGACTGTCATCAGAAACATCTGATGATTTCCACTCACCAATAAATCCTTCCATACAGAGGCAGAGTTCGTCAGTAGAGGGCGATGTACATGAGCCACCATTAAGACAGGTAACTCCTTCCAGGCAAAGGTCCAATTCAATCTCACAGTCTCGGCCTGACAGACCAGCTGGGCATGTGCAGAAGTAGTCATCCCCTTCGTCTTCACATGGTGCATCATGGTGGCAAGGATTGGGGCTGCATAAATCACTCCTTACTTCACAATTAAGTCCTGAAAAATAATTTAAGTTTAACATGGTCAAGTTTAAGATTACTGAAGTCGAGTATCACAGATGGAAAGGCAAGCCTGATACCTTGTATTTGTAGCGGCAAGAATGTTTTATTGGGTAACTGCCACCTCCATAATAATGGGTTAATAAGGTAATGGTGAGGGTGATGGAGGAGGTTGCCTCTGTTAGGTATCATGCATGTCAGCCTTTTCACAACAAAAGAAGTCAACTTATGAAAAGATAATCTTATTATCAACAAATCAGTAAGTTACAGGTCTGTTTGCTTCGTTCTTGAAAGGGCAAGGGCACCAAGGCATTTTCTCCTTGGTAAAAGGCACCTCTATATGAGGAAATTTTACTTTTTTGGGGGTACATTTAAAGGGCATCAAGGCATTGACCAGGAGCAACGGAGGCAATTTCCTTCGTTGCCTCCATGAAGTATGAGTTATAATACTAAAAAATGGTGACATTACCTATTACACTATGTCCTTGTTTATGAACCAAAAAATTTGTGAAGAATATTATTTACACTCACCCTCAAAACCATCTGCACAGACACATTGATAGCTATTGATGTCATCGATGCATGTACCACCATTAGAACAAGGCTCATTTGCACACTCATTCAGGTTTGTCTCGCAGTGAAGACCTATGAACCCAGGCTTGCACTCACAACTGTAGCCAGCTCCATCAGTGGCTACTTCAGTGCACACACCGTCATTGTTACAGGGATTGGGATCACATAGATTCAGATCCGCATCGCAGTGAACCCCTCCACGGCCACGGGGGCAGGCGCACTGATAATGGTCATCTAAATCTTGGCACGTTGCCCCGCTCGCACAGGGGTTGACAGCACATAGGTCCACATCTATCTCACAGTTGTCTCCTTCATAGCCTGTAAGGCAGTTGCAGAGGTAGGAGGCACTTCCATCAATGCAGCTGCCACTATGCTGGCATGGGTTAGATTCACACTCGTTGATAGAAGTCTCACAAATATCACCCGTGAAGCCAGCAGCACAACTGCAGAGGTACTCTCCCTCACCGTCAGTGCACGAACCGCCATTCAGACAGGGTTGGCTCAGGCATTCATTGATGTTTGTTGCACAGGTGACACCAGTATAACCCACATCACAGGTACACGTGAACCCATTGATCTGGTCATTGCATGTGCCACTATTCTCACAAGATGCATTACTGCAATAGTCTATGTCAATAGAGCAATCAACACCTGTATGTATCCAAAACACACAAAGCTACATCAGGAAAACAATAATAAAATGCTGGTCCTCTCACTAACTAGCAAAGTCACCCACAACAAAAATGTCACCCACAGTAAAGTCAACCCCTCCAGCAAGCTTGCTTCCTCAATGACCCCCCCCCACCCCCACAGAGATAGAAAATGGAAAACAAAATAGTAAACAAAAGGGAGAATTTAAAAACTAGCTGCATGTCATAGCAAGGATTCTACCGTAGATGTGACTGGCTCTCATACAACCCTAAAATTTGAACCAATTTTCAATAGTGAGATATTGGTATAGTTTGTTTCTCTGATTTTTTCTTTGTCACTTGATACCAGATTTGTAATAATCGGTTAAAAATTGACAAATGTTATTGTTTTTAGATATTTTTGTTTGGTCCGATCAAGCAATCTATATATAACTTATTACAAGTGAGATGCTTTATTCATGGCTTGCATGATGCAATACTAATTTGCATCACGCAAAAGCCCTGCATACAAAGGCATTATCAGGCTGTCAGCACTGATGCCATGTTTCCTAAATACAATAGCATTAACAAACACCAATTCACATTGATCCAAAAAGGTGTCAGACTATTTGTCCACCTTGCCTCAGTTTGGTTACATTGATTTCAATAAGACCATGATGAAAGTCTGGTTACCTTCGTATCCTGCAGGACATAAGCAACTGAAAGCATCAAGTTCATCTAGACAGGTCCCACCGTTGAGACAGGAATCTTGTTGGCAATCATCCACGTTGGTCTCACAGTGCTGGCCGGTTAAGCCTGCTGGGCACTCACAACGGTACGTTCCTATCTGCTCTACACAAGTTCCACCGTTGAGACAAGCATTGTCCGTGCAGAAAGTTTGCACTGTGGAAATAACATTTGAAGTTTTGTTCTTATAATGACATTTTGAGTAAAAAATATCCAATGGTTCACATTATTGTCCAAGGTGGAATTTTTTCTAGAGGAATTGGAAAGCAGGGAGTAAAAAGTATTTATCACACATCAAATTAGTATTGTTTCCGACGTAAAAAAAACACACAAAAAACTATTTCAAAGGTTATCTGCTTGTACAAAAAAGCATCACCAAGAAAAAACGTATTGCTACATGGAATCAAGTCTAACAGTAAAGACTGTCTACTTACTTTGGCACATGTCTGATGTTGTTGCACCGGTGCTTTGGGTTATTTGCCAATCAGGGCATGGATGGCATGAGCTTTGGCCTTCCTCTGACTGGTAGCTATGAAGAGGACAAGGGGTACATGGCTGCACCCCTGTGGAGGAAAATGTTCCCACACTGCACACATCTGAAATGAGTTACAGCAAAAATTAAAAAATAAACTTTGCCAGCCAGCGATAAATCAAATCATGTGGTGAATGCATCTACGCAGAGCACATGTGACAGGGTAGAAATAGCCTGTGTTTATGTTAGAGTTGATTTATACCTTTCCCCTGTTTACATTTCCCCCCTAAACTCTTCTAGCATCCCTTTAATGAGCTTCTTAGAAATTCCCGTGTAACAAACAATGAACCCTCTCTTGTGTAGTCCTTGGTAGTGTGGTTAGTCACCCCCTTGTAAAGGTAAATTAACTTCAGATAGCAGCTTGGAAGCGCCAGGGAAACACCACATTTGTGTTCCCCATCCTGTGATACATTGTTAGCTTTGATTTTCTTCAATTTTCTGAGTCGTCCTACTTCACAGAGTTATTGCTGCTATGGACTCCGTTTCCAAAAGCTGATTTTAATTTGTAACTTGCTTTGGCACTGTGTTTTTGTGGTTTTTGTGTTTTGGGTCTTGGTTTAGTTTTTACTGATTTTAAGGTTAGGTTTATCATTTTGAGTTGTTTTGTCACTGGTTCACAAATAAAGTCATTTTTTGTTATTTTATTGAGTAAACCTACATTTTGTGTCACTGTCCCTCTTTTGCAATTCCTTGCGACTTTTCCCTATTCGATCCTTAGTTTAGTTGAGTTTTTGTAAAGTGAGTTCCCCCAGCGTTTAGTTTTATTGGATTTATTCAAGTGTACCATTTTTCCAGGTTACACACACAGACATGTACATGGATACATGCAGTTCTACGCAGAGCTGTGGGGTCATACACAAAATGGTTGGTCCTTTTCAAATGTTACAAAGAGTAGCAAGTTTATTTACCCAAGAGACTTTTACCTCCAAGAGCTTTACAGACTCAATGGAAAAACAGAAGATCACAAAGCATAAAAATTGATTTTCTTAGACATGCTGATTTACGTCTTTCGAGAAAATTTGGAGGCAGTAGGACAAAAAACCTTCTTGCAAATCAAAGCCTTCATAAAATCACGTCCACTACTGTTTTATTTCACTGACAGTCAGGTAAATATTAAATTTCCATTTTCTGGTGATCAATGACTATTTAAAGGTAGTCATGCAATGTTTCTTTTCAGGGTTTTCTTTGAAAATTAATTTGGAAAGTTCATTTCAGGAAATGTATAAGCTTGGGTCTTGATAGATGTAAAATACAAACCAAGGATTTATTCATACCTGTACAATCATCAACAGCAGATGAACCCATGCTGGCTGTAGACTGACCGACTGGACATTGCTCACAGTGGTTAGATCCTACCACAGCCTGATACGATCCTTTGTCACATTTCAAGCATGGCTGAAGTCCAGTGCTCGAGAAGTGACCATATGGACAAATACCTAAATTATATTTTTGGAAAAAACAACCAAATGTCATAAAGAAAAGTACAAAATTGTTGTCGGCCTCTATATGGTACATGTACATGAATATTAACCCTTTAGAGACCACAAGTTTGTTCAAAATCATCCTAATACGCCCAGACGTGTGACATTTTGTAACATTTCCATTTCAATAAAAATATTTCCCTGAAGATATTAAACAGCAATTTCTGTATTTTTTACATTTAGAAGTTAGAATGTTACCATGGGAAACATTGAGAATTGTTAACTCATCACGTGACCTATCATGACCTTTTTCAGGTCACTGAGATGAGGTCAAACACAGCGGCCGTCTGCGGCCGCTATGGGCGTTTTAGCTACAGCCGCTTGCGGCCGCTATGGTCTCTAAAGGGTTAACCAGTTGCCACCAGGATTTTTATTTTTTTTGTCCTGTCCCCCTGGTGGGACTCTTTTTGCGGAATCTTTTTTCTGCGGGCTCAAAGAAACCTTGACTTGATCATGCCAAGATTCTCTTTATTGGTTTGACCGTTTCGAACAATGGTGGAAGCCTCTCGATGCCACATAATCCCCTTCTTGAAATAAAAGGACAAAGGTCAATTATCGGGGATTACACAAAAAATCACCTCTCAATGGCAGCAAAATGCGAGTAAATTCAAGACCTTTTTCAGTCTTTGTGTGGGTGAATCGAAGCATTAGATGGCATGTGTATGTTCTGCGCATACTCCGCAGTTGAATGACCGGGCAACCTTCAGTCCGGTGGTACGAAATTACATAATGGCGTCTTAAGACGGCTTCAATTTCAGGGGAGGCAAAACATTCGCATGTATTCACATCATCCGGTGTCAACTGGTTAAGGCCATGTTGCAATTGACAGCTTGAGCAGTGGAGACAGAGGCCGAGATGGAAAGATGGGCTACTAGGTAAGACTGGTTTCAACATGAAACACTCAACCACCTTTTAGCTTCATCACACAGGTCCAGGGCTAGTAGATTGCCATCGGACTACTAGCTGCAGGGGGTGGTTTGTCAGATACCCGTATGGCGTATATGTCTTGCTCTTTCCAAAACCATCGCCAAAAAATACCACAATACAGCAATTCAAAGAGCGGCAAATTGTTCACATTTTAATGTGTCAGACTTTTGGGCGTGTGCACATGCTTGCAAACGGTCAATGCATGAAGAGGCAGAGCTTATGGATTCATTCAATTGGTGGTCGAGTGGTCATTTGTCTCAGGATTTGATTGAAATAGTCAAGAGAGCTGAATGAGTTTGATCCAATCCTAAATCACAGGGCTGTGTGAGAAAGGGTACTTAAATAAATCAAATTATTTTAATTGATAGCCCTCTATGACATAGCTGTAAACCACTGTGTACTATAGAGTGGTTTACAGCTATGCCATAGAGGGGAATCAATGTAAAATAATTTGATCAGCTTGACCCTGACTAAATCAGCTTGACCCTGACCATCAGCCTCAGTGACAGAGTTTTTATGGACCACCCTTTTACCAACATGACACAAAAAGCTCAAGAACACCCACCCAGACAGTCATTGGCACTGTCAGTTGTATTCCCGATGGTTGACGTTCCTGGGGGACATGTCTTGCAGGTTGACTGTGCCTCTTCATCTTGATAGGATCCTACTGGGCAACTCTTACATGCAACATCTTCACTGTCAAAGTAATATCCCAACCCACATTCCACTACAGAATAGGGGGAAAAAAAGAATTAAATTCGAAGTTTTTTCATTAAACACCACAATTATCTTATGCAAAAAAACAAACAAAAAAATCTCTGCCTGTAAAACATTCTTATACTTCCTTCCAAAAATAGGAAAAAACTACTAATTTAAAAATCACAAAACCATGGTACATTTTTAAGGCAGTATTTTAAGGTTGTTGACTGTGTTTCAAATCCAACAAGAACTTCAAACCATTGCAGAGTTTAGGGGTTAAATTGTGTTGACGAGGGAATAAATATATATCTGGACATACCGCAATCTAAATCGTATGTTGACACAAATCCCAAGGGACAGGATGGACTTGGTTCATTGTCAATCCTAACATCGGGGTAAGGATCTACTTCCAGGCCATCCGTATCCGGGACAAGCTCCCCTTGATAACATGCCTCATATACACTGTCTGTTAGGTTGAAGAGAGTTTCGTACCCGAACCATTTCTCGTCCTCAAACAAATCACTTTCTATCATTGGATCGGTGGGCAGGTGATATGTGAAATCAAATGATACAGTCAGCTCAAAGTCCATTGAAGCATCCCTTTGGCTACGAGTTTGCCTTCTTTTACGATTCTGGAGTAAGGATTGATGTCGACGATGATACCTCTTGGGATTATCTCTTGGATCTGATGGAAGTCTACCTTCTTTTCTCATATCACTGAGCCACTTCTGTGCATGTTCAGTAAGCTCTTTATCAGAGTCCATCCATAGACTGCTGTCATTCTTAGGATGAAACATCTGTTGGAAGCCACCGTGGACACTGTTAGTTGAACCTCTCCATCTGCTGACATCACGACGACCTCTTGAAGTAGATCCACATGTCACGTGGACATTGTCTATATTGCATTCGTCAGCACTGTCTGAGCAGATGGAGCTGAAGGCAGACTGGTTGAGAAGCTGGATGAATTGTTCTTTGATCTGTTCTTGTGTTGCCAGATCAGAGCAGTCTCCGCTGAAATACTGTAGCACAGATAGCATCCGTAACATGCCTGGTCTTATTCGTCCTGTTTTATGTGATGGGAAAAAGATGGCATGTCAGAAGTTCCTTTTACATGTGAATAAAAATCTGTACAAGAAAATTGACAGGTACAACAATTTCCGTTCAAACACAGCCTTCAAAAAATGACATTGGTAAACTGAAATCATGTTGATACAACTATCCTGTCAGTGTAACCTGAACATAAGTGCACGAATGCAAACGCAAGTATAGTTCAGGGTTCAGTTTATACATGTACTGCTATGATTTCCAGACTACATAGAAATTGCCGTTGGTTTGTGGTGTGCAAAATCGCCATGCACCAATGGTCAAAAACCTTTGTTCTGAAGTGCAGAGCTGTGGAAAACCTGAATATTTGACTGGCACTATTTGATAACACTTACTGTTACAATCAGGAAACTCCTGCAGAGGTGACCACCGGCCGGACAGACCACAGGCAAATAGAGTTGTCCCCACATCTCTTGTTACATCATAGTTCTCATTGCAGAACATTGAACAGAAGTGACCATACGCCCACTCATCACAAGCTTTGGCTCCGTTCCTTGGAGCATCAAGCTCTGGGCATGAAATGGCTAAAGTATAACAGGATTGAGAACAAGAGCAGTCTGGTTGAGTTTGACTCTAGAGAGCTTTTATTTATGATCAGTACTCAACCGCACACACACTGAATCACAGATGTTACTTTGTATTTTTTTAACCTAAACTCAAACTGAGAATGTTCTCAGTTAAAACACCCAATATCCCTTTTGTTAAAGTCCTTTGTGTTAACTGGTAGATACGCTGACCCACATATGCCGGGCATCATGCTAAACATGAGTGAGGTCAGCAGCACACTGGTCAGAAAAAGAAGAAAAAAATTAAACGGCTTCATACAGGTTTGGTCCAATAAGGGTGAAATCTATATTTATAAATAATAGAAAGGTTAAAACTGCAATAACAACAGAAAGCAAACTATTAAAGAAACCATGCTCACGTGTGATTGTCACTGTAAACTGGCATATGCTGGTCTTTCCATTATCCAAATTGGTTGCAGTGCACTGGATATTAGTACTACCCCATGGTAGTGATAATCCGCTTGTGTGAGTGCAGGATGTATCCAATGCATCCCCAGTCAGCTCTCGAAATTCCGGCTACGAAAAACAAAAGAGAACTCACAAACTGTTCAGTCAAATTCTACTATTGACATCTGCATTGATTTATATTCATTCTGATGTAAATCTCTGTTGCTTATTCTACTCCAGTGGCCGTACCATTTTTATTAGTGATTTTTTTTGCAGTTTACAACAAAGCATGTCCATTCCTACTTGCAGACAGTAACTCCAACAACTGACAAGCCCACGAGAAATTTATTGACTGCCCTTTTCCTAAGGGAAGCTAAAAACTTGACTTTATAACATATTTCTGTTCTACTTTTAAAGATTTGATATAGATTTAGATTTATTCATTAAAAATCTAAATATGTGGGCCATGTGTGGTACACAGACTGATACATTGTCTTATATATTTTACTGTTCTAAAAGAACAGCAGGCTCTAATAAGAGCAAGCATTTAATTCTCAATATTTCAACTTCAGATTACCAATATCAATAGACTGATTGAAGTAGCAAAAACAATAAGTATACTTCCAATTCGTCTTGTGCACCATATTTAGCATTGACTTACATCATCAAAGGCAATAACAAGTACATGGATGCAAAACTAACTATATTTGTCGTTTATTTTAATGGTGGAATACATGAAAACTCTGATATGATCAACTGTGTTTGCCGACTTGTTAAATCTTTACCTCTGGCCAACTGACTGTAGTTTCTCTTTTATTAGTGGTGATACTTTGATCGTCTGGACATGATTGGATGACTGGTGACAGGTTGTCTTGAGTAAGAGAAAAGAGAAGAGAAAGTGTTTATGAAACTCAAAATGAGCATTTTAGAGGTGCGACAAGTGGTTTTTGTAACAAAGTTGTGCATAGCTTACTTCACACCTAGGCAAGAGGCACAATGCAAGCAAATTGTATCTTGTCCCATCGTAGGTCAGTAGATGTTTTTAAATTTCACTGACCCTCGAAGCAAGACCTAGAACTAGAAGATCCTTTTCTTTTTGGCATCATACCAATCTTTGACCAAAGAATCTCTTTATCACTTATAATCACTGCATATCTCTTTATGAAGCCCGGCCATGTTAGGGATTGTTACTAGTTATTTTTCCTCAGAAAGAAAACTTGATAAACAGTATTTTTCTAAAGTGACGTATTAAATTCAACTGTGAAGCTATCCTGTTGCAGATTCTCACAAAAAGGTTACAGGAGTAAGGGAGAAAGGGCAGGACAATACTAGCCGCATGGAGAGTATTTTTCCCAGATGCAACTCGGTCAGTTGTGAGGACACAACGGTACTGGCTGTCATGGCCATCATGTAATTCCAAGCTTACTGTATAAAATATAAAAAACAAACATACCCTCGATATTAACACTGAAAGAACACACAATACTGTTCCCGGCAGCATCGCTGAAATTGTAGGACACCACTGTGTCCTGGGTGAAATTGTATGGTGACTCGATGTCAGAGGGCGTCTTGATGAGTGTGAGTTCATCACCAGAGTTGTCAATCGCCATGGGAACATCAAAGGAGAGGAGAACACCAAGGGTCTGACCAGACATTGATCCAACTAAGGTGCCAGGGCAAACTTTGAGTACAGGTGGAACAGTATCTAAAATTCAGAGATTGGAAAAATGTTTTATACAAATTGAGGATGACATTATTGCGTCTACAATTGATTGATGCCACAGCTCATGATTCAGAGAGGGCTGATTCATGTATATTACTAACCTTGGCATGTCACAGATAGCATGTCCAGATTTTGATCCCATGTACCATCAGAGAGACACGTCACCATTCCATGTTCAGGTACGGCTTTCAGCTCAAATCCATTACGGCAGAAGAAGCTGCAGGTAGTACCATAATAGGGTTGTCCCGGACCACGGCAAACTGAGGGGTAGACACCTCCATTGATCGGGATAAGATCTGCAGGTAAGGGGTCACATCTTGCCACTGCAAATAAAAATAACATAACTTTTATTTCATTACACACTCAACAATAGCAGAACGATTAGGAGTAGATGAAGAAATGTTCAGTTTTAGATGTGGAAGAGAAAAAGTGAAAAGCTCAGATCTGAAGCAGGATTTGAACCAGGGTCCACATAAGTGAAAGGAAGGAAAAGAAACCAATATCAGTCAACCTGATCCCCATAAAAATATAACAGTAATTTAGAATTAATGTAATTCCTCAGCTTCACCCTACTCAGGTGTATGTAAAGTCAAAGCCTTGTGGATTATGCAGGAGAAAGTAACATCAGACAGGCCCTAGGGTGGGAATCAAACCCACTTTTGCATAAAGTCTAGACCAACAAACAACAAGCTGGATCAATTCCTGTAGTATAAATTAGTTTGCTTCGAAAGCTGCAGTTGTTTTGACAGGACAGAAGAAGGCAAAGTCATACATTTAAACTTTAAGTTAATGATAACCGCTATTGAGACAGACATTTTGTAGGAATTGGTTCCTTAAATATTACAATCAATAGGTAAACTAATGTCTATCACTTTGTTAGGAAAAAAATCTCTCATAATTCCAGAACAAATGAGAAAAGAAAAACAACAACAACAACAACAACAACAACAATAACAGGACAGAATAAGGCAAAGTCATACATTTAAACTTTAAGTTAATGATAACCGCTATTGAGATAGACATTTTGTAGGAATTGGTTCCTTAAATATTACAATCAATAGGTAAACTAATGTCTATCACTTTGTTAGGAAAAAAAATCTCTCATAATTCCAGAACAAATGAGAAAAGAAAAACAACAACAACAACAACAACAACAATAACTCAACAACAATTTAAACCACTAAAAAAGAATGTATTCAAATATATTTGGAATGAACAGTAACACTATACTCCCAAGAAGTAGCTTGATTCACTTACATTGACATGATGGGCTTGGACCATTCCTGGTCCAAGACAACAGACCAGTGGTAGTATTCCTGGAGCATTTTGCTGTTTCCGCGCCCCGCAGGGTGTAGCCACTCAGACAGCCTACCTGGCAGGTAGTCCCAAGTTGATCGTCACATGCTCCAATAAAATGCCCGAAGAAAGGTGGGTTGAGTGGTCTACATCTAGCAACTATTAAAAAAATAAATGTAAAAAAAAAAAAAATTACAGGTCATTTTGTCAAATGTTTTTGATGCAATTGCTGGCAGAGGTTTGTCTGGTAAGCAGAGGTGTTCATCTGTTGTCCTGTTGAGTACATTTAATAATTATTTAAAAAGATTTTCAGTTACACCTTCAGGGTATAATACACTACAGTCGACTCTCGTTAATACGAGGTCCGCCGGACTGGCCCGTTTTTCTCTTATCAACCGAACCTCGTATTATCCGAGCGCGGTATTAACAATGCACAGTGCATGACATAATGGACGCACGTGAATAAATGCACGCGGACTGCAATGGACACTGCATAACTGTGATCATATACATGTACATGTACCATGCAAACATACAACATTTTGGGCAAATAAAACTGTTTTGATTTAATTAATTTATTTCGAAAGTCACGTTATGAAAACAATTTACATTTTTCATGACTGAAAAAAGAGCGCATATGACTTTAACTTGCTGTTCTTGGCAGCCAAGTTTCAATCGCAACGGCCAACATGACAAGTTGAATGTTGATTTTCATTGGTTTTCACACCTTAGTAAGGTCACAGTAATGCGAGATAGCTCATTGCTAAGGCGGGATACCAGCGAACAATAAACGGTCTGGTGTCCACCTCTCATCTGCGTTGTACTACCATTCAATAGACTGGTACCATTGCCAGCGCTCAAATAGCACCTCTATTGATCATAATCAACGCAGCGGTAGCACATGTTTTGAAAGGCTGGGACGTCAATTTTTCACCTCAATGAAGGTAAACTATCGATGCCCAACAATTCATTCCCCAAACTCGCTATAAAAGTAAGACAAACAATACATTTGCTCGTTACAGGGCCGCAAGAATACCTCGTATTAACCGTGTTCTCGTTATGACCGTGCTCGTATCATCCGTATTTAAATGCATTAAAACACGCACGGGGCAGTTCGGCAACGGCAAAATACCTCGTATAAACCGGAACCTTGTAACATCCGAGCTCGTATTAACGAGAGTCCACTGTATTTAGTGTTGGGATTGTGTGTAGATTTAGAAATGATTCCAGTGAATAATAGCCCAATAGATCATGGGGCTAATTACCATGAGGTCAAATCGGTAATTGAAGTAGCAGAGAGTTGTTCACTTAAACTTGAGCACATTTCATTTCATAGCAAGGAATATAGTGTAGCGTGATATGTCCCAGTCGTGACACTTGTGTCCTTGAAAAAGATGCTTTACTTTAATTGCTTCTCTTCGCCTATGGGCATAAATGGGAACCTGCAAGAGTAGAGGTTGATATTGTGTTTGAAAAAGCCTTCGGAGTGCCACGCAGTCCAGGGCTGTATACTCTACAGGGAGCTGAGAAAGATTACAGGAATGTTATTTGCCCAATGAACGGGGCACTAATGTAAAGCACATTGATTCGTTATTGTAAAATGCGCTATATTAGAACAAGTTTTTATAGTTATTATTATTATTATTATAATAATATTTGATTGTGTGCATCCATACTTCACAGCGCTTTGCGGTATTGAAGCAGCATCATAAAGTAAGGATATCGTGGCACAATGTACATACCTCTCACACTGACTTCAAAGTTACAGGAAGCTTGATTCCCAGCTGTGTCTGTAGCCACACAATTAATAGTATTATCCCCGACCGGTAACAGCGCTGGTTGTGCTGGATTACAGATTACAGTTGGTGATTCACCAGAGTTATCTGTAGCTGTTACTGTCCATGTAACATTCACTTGTTGTGAGATGTCCGTTGGGTATACCACAAAGTCAAGCGGGCAAGTTGTGAAATGTGGGCTTTCATAATCTACACATATAAAATAAATCAACCAACACCAATTAATTTGAGATTAATTTGGCAAAATCAAAACCAGTTAATCAACAAACAATGGAAATTCTGTTATCATATTTTCAGTCAAATAATGTTATCAGAATACTAATATATCTGACACAAAACTTTCCAGAGTGTCTAGGAGAAACCAAATTACATTTTGGATTATTACCAATAAACAGAATATGATCTGGTAAAGTTTGGACAAACAGTTAAAACAATCTAGGGATTGAACATAATCTTAACAAATGCGGCTGAATGCAGTGCTATCATGAGACCAATCTCTTACCAATGCAGCTGAATGCAGTGCTATCATGAGACCAATCTCCACTACCAAGGCACCGGATGAAGGTATACGAAGGAGGGTCTACTCTGTACCCAGACTGACTACAGCGAAGGTAGCAGATGTCATTGTAATTTGGAGAGACGAGACAATCAGCTGGAGATATCTCCAAGCCCTCGGTAGCAACTAAAGCTGGACAACTTCGCTCTGTAAAATAGTATTATTAGGTGTTCAAGAGAATTAATTGTTAGATAGAATGATGGGAGGGTAGATACATTCCGGGAGTCAGCTACATCGATGTGGTCACAAAAATCAATCAAAAAGTTCTGAAATGTTGATCCTAAAGAAGAATGGTAACTTCTTAGAGTGAGGGTACATCATATCCGTTGACAATTTCCGTTCAGTATTATTTTTGAAACATGGTTAGAAGGTGTGAGGATTAAAGTATGGAAGGTTATGTAAAGGGTGTGCTGAAATGTTCCTGGACTTCTTACATCTTCCTTATAATTCTTATGTTCTATTTGTCATTTAATCTTTGTTCTTATATTGTGCATATTTTTTTATACATCTAGTTTTTCATACTATCAGTCACAGTTCATAATTTGTTACCTCTGTTAATATTGAAGCTGTGAAAATAAATCAGATTAGAGTGAATTCTAGTGAATTCTAATGAGACGATCAACAATTTTCTATGCAAACCAATCACAAACACTGTACAATTTCTTGAAAAAATACATCTTTGTTTCTAAAAACAAAAGCAGAATTCAGCTGAGATCTCACATATCTGCACTGAAAACTATCAAAAACTGAAAACTAGATACGAGGTATCAATGTATGTTTAGTTTGCGGTAACACCATGTGATATATCTACTTTGCTATAGACTAATCCAAGCAGCTCGTTCATGGCGTTTACACCACCGCAACTATGGCCTCCACTTGCGTCGAGGCACACACACTGTGAATCCTCCACGCTGATTGGTACATACTGCACGCTAACACGCGTGTGTCATGTCACGTGCGCGTGCGGCGGCCATGGCTACGGTGGTTTAAAACACCGTAAACGAGCTCTGCTCGGATTGGTGTATAAACAGTAGATTGTTATTGTGAGAACTTGTCCTGTTATTATTGTACTACCGTGGAGTACATAAAAAGAACTGTCCTGCTTATTAAGTACTACCTGGGGAGGGACTACTATAAAATAGGGCACATACATAAAAAAATATGGATACACGTGAAGTACACTTCAGAAAGTAGCTGGTTTAAAACTGTTGAATCTTAATTGCTATTAAGACAGATTTAAAGCACATTATGTTGACGGTTTTATACCTCTCATGTGCCAACTTAAACTATGAAAATCCTGTGAGGTTCTTAGGAATAGGGTTAATAACACACTAACCTTCACAGGTAAAGTCCACCACATCCCATGTACTATTGGCAAGGCATGTAGATTGCGGGGTACCAACACCTCCATAGCCATAAGGACAGTGCCAGTGGCAGGTGGTGCCCAGCAGTTCAGTGGCCGGTGGGTAATGAAGGCAGCCTGAACGAAGCACTTGACCAGGCCGGTCAGCCAAGGCAGGACACGAGATTGCTGTGAAAATTACAACAAAAGAAATGTCCTTTTTTATGGGAGAATGTTCAAGCCTCAAAGAGAAACTGGAATGGATGATGAGCTGGGCAAGAGTGATCAAATACCCTTTTATACAAATGACAAAGGTTGTTGACCAAACTGTTTATTATTGCAGTTATCATTGTATGTAAGGTTTGCAGTGACACCATGGAAAAAAATCTTTCTTTTATGTAATGATAAAGAGCTGGTTGGTTACTCATTCATTTTGACCCGTGTGCTCTGGGGTGGATTTCATAAAACTAGTCCTAATTTAGGACTAGTCCTACAAGTTAGGACTAGTTACATGTCTTAACTCGAGGTAAGACTATAGTAGTCCTAGTGCTTTGTGAAATCCACACCTGGTCATCTTCTAGAGATCACTGGTCATAAAGTCAAGTTACTGGCTCTTCACAGAGCCATCATTACTCAAACCTTACTTCCAGTTACTACCAGCATGCATAGCGTCCAGTCTTACTATTATTATTATTATTATTATTATTATTATTATTTTTGGGTACACACTCTCTACATCAACACAAATGCAAAACAAAGATTTTCCGCTACTTTTTCATGGTAGAATGTCAATAAAATATAGGTTAATTTTAAAAAAGTAACAAGATCCTGAACTCTGATTAAATTACTGAAAAAACACAGGCCTTTCACTTACGTGAACATGTAGGGTTTTGCTCTGTCCACTCCACTAGACGGGATTCACCAGTCTTTTCACAATTCCTACTTTCAGGGCCTATCAGTTGGTACCCAGCGTTACAGGCAAAGCTGCAGGTGGATCCATAGATGTTACTTCTGCACCGGACAAGGGAACCACTGGCTGGTGCTTGTAGGGGCTGGCAGCGAAGAACTGACAAAGTACATAAAGAGTTACCAGGAATACCCCAAATGCACCAAAGTTTCACGTTTTTCGACAATGTATCTGACATCCTTTATATCAGTTTTAAGTTATTATACAAACAAAATTAAAATTAAAAAAAGTCCCTTTAACATTTGAAAACTCATGAAGGTCTGTTTAAAGGTGAAAGCTCTTCAGGGCGAAACATGTTCCAAGGCTATTCAACAACTAATTGGTAATTATGAGACCATCTTGAAAACAAATATTGTATTTTTACCAATCACAGTGATGTAGACTTCACAGCGTCTGCTATTTGAAGCTTGGTCTGTGGCAATGTAAGTCAGACGTGTTGTACCTTCAGTAAATGATGACCCAGATCCCTGGGAAATATCCAAGCTGGAGGAAAAATGTACATGATTTGGGTTACCTTGGCAACAGTGGAGTTTTGGTGACACTGGGGTGGGAACAGTTACCATGTGAACTAGAATGGGAGACACTAGGTGGCAGCAGACTTACCAAGTAAATTCAGTGTTCTTGGAAGTGTACACCTGCTCAGAATTAAGTAAACAATGGGAAAATTCAAGCATCCCAAAGTCCTCAATTCAAACAATTTAATACAAAATCATGTTTATTTCAATGTATCCGAAGATGCAGTGGTTTTAACACACAAATTGACACGATGATAAGAGGGAACGATCAGTTGGGAATGGAAGAGGGTTGATTGTGAAGTCTGACCAAGTTAGTAATTAAAATGAAACTTATTTTGTTCTAACACACACCTGGCAACATTTACATGCCCAGAGTTATCAGTAGCTATTGGGACTTGAAAGATGACAACAGCTTGCCGCATTCCTGGTGGAGCTATCTTCTGAACATACATTGGGCAGCTCTCAGTAAACACCGGTGACTGGTGATCTGTTACATACAAGTTAAGTGTAAATAAAAACAAAATTAAAAGTTATAGTTCCTTATCAGCATTTTATAATCATTTACATTAAAGACTATCACATCCTAGTGAAGCCTAGTTTACCTGTGCACGAGACGACCCTTGAATCACTCCAAACACCCTGAGCAGTACACGTCTTACTGTAAGGACCATTCAAGAAGTATCCCTCATCACAGGTGAATGTACATCTTGTGTTGTAAGGCAGTTCAGACTCCATGGAGCAACTACTCGGTTGAACTGTGCCCTGGTCAAGGCTCAAGAACCCGGTGCACACAACAGCTGTGAAGAAAAGAAACAGCTTTATGTTGATGAAAATGAAAAATCCGCAGAACACTTGTGGAGCTACCAAAAGCTCTACCCGTATATCATATTGCCAGCATTCTTTGCTCATATGTACACAGAGATCCAACTCACTATTGAAAAACAAAATCTGAAAAATTAAACGATCAAAAATGTCTGTCTGGATTTTGGGCAAGATGTCAATGTCCAGAATTTTTAAGGAAGGCGGGAGACAGTTACAGCATTTACAGTTATTTTTGTAAAGATGTAACTTTTTCTGAAACGGTCTGTTACACAAGAAACCATCTGTTTCAGAGTAAGTAAAAAAATTATTTATTGCGTCTTCGCCACAGCATTTTCACTTTGACATTTTTTTTAAGCAATCAACCCGCCGAAAACTATTTATTATTTTTTTTTATAACAAGGAGAAACAAATTTTACGTAATACTGTAAAATAATCTTTTCGTTCATCCAGGATCCCTACTTTTTATCATTTTAGCAAAATAAAGCCTACACGTTAATTTTTTGTAAATAACCCTAGCTTTTGGAAAAACTGTTGAGTTTTTGGAAAAACTGTTGATGCTCCGCAGACCATGCTGTCAACTGCTTTTGGGTGTGCACTAGTGAAGACAATGCTGGTTACAGCTTCAGCGGGCGCACTCCAGCAATGAAAACGTGCAGTCTTAGGTAAAGGCTTTTTTTTGTAAATTTCACCAAAACAGGGTTGTATGCTCTCATTCTATCACATTGTTCTTAAGACGCCCTCTAGTGTTCAATGTTTCTTGCCTGTAATGCAGCACACAACGCTGCGAGCTAACGCTGCGAGCTAACGCTGCGAGCTAACGAGGACTATCAGCCTGTAAATTATTGGAAACGATGTGTGTGTGTTGTGAAAAACTTTTGGGGAAAACAGAAAACAGGCTGCAAAAAAACAGACAACACCAGACCTTTTTGTCAAAATACGGAAATCCAGAAAAATTTGGAGCAATTTCATCCCTGCTTAACTTTGGTACTTTTCATTGCATATCTCACTGATCCTACACAACAAAAATAGAACTGAGACAATGCTATGAGTGTAGTTGTCTGTATGCATCTGCTTTCAATCAATGAGTGCGCACTGATATTTTAGCTATATGGCAAAAGTTATGCTTTATTCCCATTGATTGTTCCGGTTAACTTTTCCATACAAGCATGTCACTTGGTTCTTGTATTTATACTCTTGTATTTATACTGACAAAGATGACAGTTGAGCTCATTCTTCATGTTCCATTTCTATGTTCGACAGCAATATCACCCCATGCAAGAGTGTGGGATTTAGGGCCTGGTCCATGGCAATTTTGATTTTGGGCAATACAATTTACCACTATAGCTTTGTCTTTCAATCGAGGCATTACCTTGTATGTAGGTCTTGTATGTTGTGTAATGCACCTAAAAGAACAAAATTGCTGCCATAAATGTAATCACCTTCACAGAGTAGGTCTGTACCAGTCCACGATCCATCAGCCAGGCAACTTCTCCTTGGTTGGCTCAAATATGTCTGGTTGCTGTGAAAACCAGGATTACATACAAATGTACAAGAAGACTGGTAATCCACCTCCTCCCCGATACATCCCGATACATAGCCATTCAGAATGACTGGTACTCTGCATGTGTTTGCTGGTGATGAAATAAAGTCATGAGTCCAGGTGAGAATAAGACATTTGGATTGTTTATCTTTTACATCATCATAGGAAACTCACTTTATACCTGCAGGAAAAGGATATCTATCCTTCCTTGAAATAAATTGTTCAAAGTGTTATGACAATCAAGTTAAAATCATCTTTTTGTAAATAGATATTTTTAGGGGGAACACGACATTGTCTTGTTCCTCATATCACTAGCAATAATTTAATAACGTTTGTGGTAACACCATTCATAAATCTCTCTTGTGAACTGTGGCGTTCTGAAATGAACCCGTGGTGTGTAACAACTCAACATTTCAATCAGTATGCTCTGATTTTTTTCAGGAGAACAACTCGCAATAATGGTGATTACTTCTTCTCAACACAACCAAAGGGGTTAAACTATTTTGCCATTCAAGCCTTGGTTGGCTATACTCATCACACATGGACCCATCATAAGGATGTTGAGAAGAAAATGGTATTTGGCCAATATTTCTGCAAAGCCAAAATTAGCAGGAAACCATTCACAATCAATATACATTACATGGTACTTTGGCTGGTAACCAGTTTCTGCTAAGCAAGATTTTTCTGTGCGAAGCAATTTGTTGTGCTTAATAGCTTTATGAAACAAGGGCCCTGGTTTCTAATTACAAAAAAAGTTTATCTTTTTATGTCTTATCAAAATCCTAAACAAAACTCAAGGTAATTGAAATCCCTACTTACGTATGCAATCTACTGATGGGCCATCCCAGAAGCCAATGGTTGCTGAAAATACGCTCTTACTGCATACACTGGATGCCACTTGGTTCTGACTGACCGACACCGTGTAGCCTTCTTCACAACTGATGTTACACACTGAGCCATACACTACAGAGCTATCACAACTACCCTGACCTGAAACAAGGCTAGTCACACTGTACTGGGGTGCGGGCAATGGTGGGCATCTTGTGACTAATCATAGGAAGAAAAAAAGGGAAGTAACAGTGAAGGTGAAGAGAACCAGCGTCCATTTCTTCAACATGTTGCTGATGATAAAATCATGTAAACAATGTAATGGTCTTTTGTTTAACCCTAGCAGTGGTCTAAATTAAATATGTGTAACAAAATGCATTTTTAGCTGTGAATTATTACTTTGTTTTTTGCAAATAACAATTCATGAAACAATAACTGCAGTCAAATCATTAAGTCATTTTAAAGTCACATAGCGTGTCAATTGCACCCAATACAAATGCGTTATAAATAGGGCCAATTCAATCAGTACTGTCACTATCCGAAAATTGGGTCAATTTTAATAGGGCACTGCTAGGATTAATGGAGAATAGCTGGTTGGTTATTTTCAACTCATGGTCTAACAATGTGGTGATGATGTCTGAAATATTTAACCAGTGAGTGTTTCAAATACTTTTACTCATCTGAATGCCATGTCAACATTTGAATTCAGAAAAGGATGAGAACCTCAAGAGCCAGCAATGTAATAACTAATTAGATTTGTGCATCAAGGACAAACTACGATATATTTTGGTTTTGCCCTACACTAATGTATGGTACAGTAAGTACCCTACACTCGATGCTTTCTGGGCCACGACGTACCTCAGGTGGGATTGGAACCTCTGACCTTTTGCATTCTAAAACAAGTTGCCGGTAGGTAAACTGATTGGGGTAGCAATCTAATAAATCAAGTGCATATTGTACAACCCTGAAGACCCAAACTTCAATATATGTTTCTTGTTTCCTTCCAAAGACAGTATTATTGTTTCCATACCTCTCACATCAAGATATAAGTCACATGTTGCCGTGTTGCCGCTGCTGTCTGAGGCACTATAGATCAGGCGATACATCCCTTCTCTAAATACTGTGCTCTTATTGGCTGGTACAAATTCTCCATTTATACTCACAAGTTTTGCTACAGTGTCACCGCTGGCTTCTAGGACCTGTGTATTTACACACATAACAGTTTATCAGAACTACATAAGCACACCAAGTTCATAAAAAGAACAAATTATTCATCATTTGCAGGACTTTACAGAGAAGCTAAGATTACAATAACTCAAAACTTCAAAGAGTAAACATGAGTGCCCATTCCGACGTTTTCTCTCTAAAGTTTCCCCTCAGACAAACATGAAAACCGAAAGAAAGCTGGTAATCATACCTGTATGGGCTCCCAGTCATAGTGAACCACAGCAAAGTTGGTTCCCTGTTCAGCAAATACAGTGATGTCAGGTGGGCATGTCAAGGTGGGTGGAGTTACATCTGTCAATCAAAAGTCAACCTGGTTTTCTTGATGTTTTTAAGACAATTTTTTTTCAACAAAGTCAAGCTATTCATTCACAAATGGAAAAAAACAACAACAACAACAAAACAAAAAATGAAAGTTATTTCATATTTCTTTCTTGTTCTCGTTATTTCCAAAGCGTCGGTCCTAAAGATATGAATACAGTACATGTCTACATAGACAGAGATAAAATTCAAATCTAACCATTTCTAAGGTCAAGATTTAAACAACTTCTTACCATTACACTGTATTGGTGTTCCATCCCATTGACCAGACAGCAGACAGGTACGACTCCCTGAGCCACTGCCCATGTATCCCAGATCACATGGTGTAACACACACAGTGCCATAACTCAGTGGTTGGTCAATCTCTGTAACCTCTACCCCATGAAGTGTGCAGGTGATGGCCATATATCCTGCTGTGATGTCTGGCACTGGTAATGGATCACACTTTACCTCTACAGAGTTGGGGAGGAGGTTAAGATCACAGACATTATCATTAAAGAGGCAACACATTTTTAATTTTTCCTTGATTTTCAAAAGTTTTTAACGTGGAATTTATAGATTAATCTGGGAGGCTTGTAGAATAATGTGCAGTCATTAACATAGAATTGTTGTTATAAACCAACCTTCACATGTGATCGTGTTGCCATCCCATTCACCCACACCATTTCCATCATCAGTGCATGTGACGTAGGTGGGTTGTGTTGGCATGAAGCCGATGTTACAGCTCAATGTACACATCGTGCCATAGGTCTCCTCTGAGTGGGGGCAGCCATTTTTAATACCATTTTCTGGTGAAGGTAATGCGCTGCTGTCACAAGTTACAGCTGCAAAAAAATATGTTTAAAAACGGTTTGATGTTTTTTATCAGTGAAACAGAAAGGGAGTATTCAAACAATATGATTTATTTTCACGTCAACTAAAAGTCCAGGGTATGCTGCTTTTGTCAAGCCCACACACACGAATCGGTAACTCCACAGCTCTTCGTTCCATCACCCACGCTTTGAGTTTTCTGTCCACAACACATTGGGCCGGCGTGCTTTCAGCACCTGCGATCACAACAGCTTGAAGGAGGAACTTCACTACATCAAGAAATCACTGCAACTGAACGGATACAGGCTCTTCAACTTCAACCAGCCCAAGCCACCAGAAGAACGACCACAGTTCAAGTCTATCATCACCCTCCCATACATCAGCCACGCATCACACAAGGGCCAGCGCATCTTCAGCCGAGCACAAGTCAAGATCTTCCACAGACATCTCCCAAGAAAAACTTGTCAAGAACAGCTTAGATCCTTCCCGCCCAAATGTGCATCCCTCCAGTCCTACATGCCTTAGCAGTCCAGCATTCTCCACAAGACAAGAAGAGTATACTGTTTGAAATGTCAAGACCACAACATTTCCTTTTAGAGCCAACACTCGTCCCTAAAGAGATTGTACCCCCAAGTTTACTTGTCACAGTTACTTCCTTATTTTTTTATTTGTCATGTCAATCAAGTATGGTGAAAAATCTCCTTTGATTTGCCTTAGGCCTCAGTTTTAAACTTTCCTGTGTGTAGCATCCAAGATGAACCTCTCCGGCTAAGACCATACCCAAAGGCCTTAGGCCTCAGTTTTAAACTTCACTGTATGTAACACCCAAGATGACCCTCTCTGGCTAACACCATACCCAAAGGCCTTAGGCCTCAGTTTTAAACTTCACTGTGTGTAACAACCAACGACCCTCTCTGGCTAACACCATACCCAAAGGCCTTAGGCCTCAGTTTTAAACTTCACTGTGTGTAACAACCAAGATGACCCTCTCTGCTAACACCATGCCCAAAGGCCTAAGGCCTCAGTTTGAAACCTCACTGTATGTAACAACCAAGATGACCCTCTCTGGCTAACACCATGCCCAAAGGCCTTAGGCCTCAGTTTTAAACTTCACTGTATGTAACAACCAAGATGACCCTCTCTGGCTAACACCATACACAAAGGCCTTAGGCCTCGGTTTTAAACTTTACTGTGTGTAACACCCAAGATGAACCTCTCTGGCTAACACCATACCCAAAGGCCTTAGGCCTCAGTTTTAAACTTCACTGTGTGTAACACCCAAGATGACCCTCTCTGGCTAACACCATACCCAAAGGCCTTAGGTATCAGTTTTAAATTTCACTGTATGTAACAACCAAGATGACCCTCTCTGGCTAACACCATACCCACAGGCCTTAGGCCTCAGTTTTGAACTTCACTGTATGTAACACCCAATATGACCCTCTCTGGCTAACACCATACCCAAAGGCCTAAGGCCTCAGTTTTAAACTTCACTGTGTGTATCAACCAAGATGACCCTCTCTGGCTAACACCATACCCAAAGGCCTCAGTCCTAAGTTTTACACTTCACTATATGTAACAGTCAAGATGACCCTCTCTGGCTAAGACCATACCCAAAGGCCTTAGGCCTAAGTTTTACACTTCACTGTGTGTAACAACCAAGATGACCCTCTCTGGCTAACACCATACCCAAAGGCCTCAGTCCTAAGTTTTACACTTCACTATATGTAACAGTCAAGATGACCCTCTCTGGCTAAGACCATACCCAAAGGCCTTAGGCCTAAGTTTTACACTTCACTGTGTGTAACAACCAAGATGACCCCCTCTGGCTAACACCATACCCAAAGGCCTTAGGCCTAAGTTTTACACTTCACTATATGTAACAGTCAAGATGACCCTGTCTGGCTAAAACCATACCCAAAGGCCTTAGGCCTAAGTTTTACACTTCACTGTGTGTAACAACCAAGATGACCCTGTCTGGCTAAAACCATACCCAAAGGCCTTAGGCCTAAGTTTTACACTTCACTGTGTGTAACAACCAAGATGACCCTCTCTGGCTAACACCATGTCCAAAGGCTATTTTTCCTCTGTTTTAAACTTCACTGCTTACCTTCACAATAGGGGAACAATGAATCCCACTCGCCATCCAGTCCACATGTGACCTCTGTTGGCCCTACCAGTACATGGCCCTGCTCGCAAGCATACTGACAGGTAGAACCAGCAGGGACCTGATTGGTGGTTGGACACTCATCTCGGTTGGTGATCAGACCATTGTTGGAGATATAGGCACGTGGGCAAGTTTGCACTGGGATGAAAATACAAAATTTAATTAATTTTTCTGTTTTATTCCCACACTGTTGAATTGTTTCTTGCAGACTTAAACTTAAGGGGGGGGGGGAACCCCTTAAAGTTTAAACATTTTAACAGGTCACTGGTTTACAAAGTCTCCAGGTTTGTTATTCACACAAAGATATCTTTATCTCATATAATTTTAGCCCCAGCAGTAAGTTATTAAAGGCTGTTTGTGCTAATTATTTGTAGACAAACAGATTCATGAGTTCATGGCACAATGTCACAAACCTGTTCAGTAGAAAATAGTGCCAAGAAACTTATTTGCTATTTCGCTTATCAATAAATAAAAGGTAGAGAGAGGTCACAACAATCTAAAATAGATTGTACTTTGGCTGTGAGTGCTGTTTTCCGCAAAGTAAGCTATTTCTGTGGCAAACAATTTCTTGTTGGACAAAGACAACAAGGCTCCAAGTTTACACTGGACCGCAGGCCAAAGGCCAGTGATTTAAGTGTCAGGCCAGTAAACTCACAACCAGACAAGTCCGAGGGTTTTGTGTTTTTCAATGGAATAACAATACCTCACTCACAGTGTAATGTATAAATATAAATTACATTCAAATGTTGACTATGGATTTCCTTTTAGTTCTGTTGAGTAACGAATTATATATCCATAAAGACAAATGAGATAAACCCTCTCTTACTAGCACTTAATTGTTCAAATAAAAACAGTTAAATTCCTGTTAAATTAAAAATTGTGTCACCAAGTTTTTTCTCATTTGGAATCTGGTCTTCTAAAAAAAATTCTGGTCCAGTAAATAATTTGAGCTACAAGCCCTGCAGTCTTGTGGATTTTCCCTCCAAATTCAAGCCCTGAGACATAGGCCTATTAATCAATGTTTTTGAAAGTCTTGTTTCTCACACCCAAACAATTATTGCCCATTAATTTCCAGCCAAGAACTACATTTCATCAAAGGCTCAATGAGCTTTCTTCTCGTCGACAAACTGATCTGTGGACTTCTTTCTTGTTGAGAATGTTGACAAGGCTTGTTTCTTATTGATAAACAAATAAGGAATGTGCACCCGGTTAAGAGGTGTATGACTCCTATGCACTTTTACTGTACATTGACTTTTTGGGGAAACTAAAATAATTTTCAACTTAATTCTTACAAAATGGATGTTTTGTTGAATAACTTGATTATGACCTTCTGCATTTAAGCTATGAAATTCTTTCTCAAGTTTTTAAGTTATTTCTTGAAGACAAATAATATGTTTGTTTAGTTAGTTTATTTGCATTAAATGTTTGTTTTTTACCTTCACACCGAGCATCGTCACCATCCCAGTAGCCTTGAGATGTTCCAGACAATGCAAGACACCGAAAGAAACCACTTCCTGTGAGTTCATATCCATCCTGACATTCAATCTCGCACAATGAGCCATATGCAGTAAGGCACTGTGAGTTACCAGAAATTGTACCATTCACTGGTGGAGTGAGCTCCGGGCAGTTAATGACTGAAAAGGTAAATGGAATTTGCAAAAAGAACTGAGTAATAACCCAAGTACTGTTTATGGACAAACAGAACAAAAACCTACTTTGCTAAATTTGACTTAAGAAAGATTTTTATGGTCTTGACATCACATTCAGGATGACAAGCATAACATAAAAACTCAATAGAAAGGAACATGATTGGGTCTAGAAATACCCTAGTTTCAAACTTGTAGTTTTATTAAAGACATATGCAATAACAATTTTAACATGTTAAAGTTAAATATACTTCAAACAGGAGTTGGTGAGTCATGGCCAAGCACCCGAAGCACTAGACTCAAGTTTTGGTGACTGGGGGTAGTAGGTATACATATTCAAACTGGGAACCTATAACAAAAGGGACAATAGCGTCCCCCAGTTGGGGGTGAAAGTCCCCAGTTGGAAAGTATGTACAAAAACAATAGAAGCTGTTGCCAAAGAAAAGTACAAACAAACGAGGGACAATAGGAGGTCCCCAAATGCAGGTGAATACCCAGTTGGGTGTGTGTGTGTGTGTGTGGGGGGGGGGGGGGAGGGGCAGCTTGAAGCTTGTTTTTTGTATCTATTAGCAGAATTCTGTATATTCTTACAGAATGGCGATTTCAAAAATGGTTGTTGTGATAGTTTCAGTAATAATGTTAAAGGCGACTTCTACACTTACTGCAAATACTTATTGTCCAATGATAGAGAGAAAGCTCATATGGTCAGAATTCTCAAAGTTATCCAATAGATTAGCTGCTACGTAACCATGCTGCTACAACCCATACACAGCCTTTACCTTCACAAGTTGGTTGTGGTGCACTCCAGATGCCGTTAGCAGTCTCCCCTTGTTGTAAGCATTCACTAGTTTCATTTCCAGTCAGCACATAGCCTGATGAGCATGCAAACTGACAAACAGAGCCGTAGTTGAACTGTGATGTACACATCATCCGCTGGCCAAGAAGGAAGAAACGAGCTGGACACTGAATAACTAGCAAAGGAAAAAGTGTACTACTAACTTCCAATTTAAAAAAAAAGTAATAAGTATTGTACAAGGCTCTTCAGGCTGCAGATCCCATGGATACTACCCCATCTTGCTCATATCCTTGCTTGTTAGATGAGGTCTTGCAAGTATTGGGTACAAGGTGAAACCTGTACTGTTCCCCATTTCACTCGGCCTCGCAAAATGGAACAGTCCAGATTTCACCTCATGCTACATTGTATGAATAAACGGCACCCAATATTTGTTTCCTATAACTCATGCATATTTCCTTGTCATTTGAACGACTGTTTTGGAAATGACGCTAAAAGTCGAAAAATTAAATGTGAATGCCCTGAACCCGTATTTCAAGCACCTTCTTCAGCCACTTTTCATCACTCATGTGTTGGATGTGCCCAAACCAATGCAGTCTGCCCCATCTGACTACTTCCTTAACATCAAGAACAAGACAAGCTCTTAGTCCATCCATTGGCACTCTATCAGAAATCTTGGCTGAGCACATCCAACACACCATGGTGTTGTCATTTGGAGTCAGACAAGAGATATTCTCACCAGTTACTGGCCATGTTTCACTGGCATAAAGGAGGACACTACGGACGCACGAGTTGAAAACATTTTGATAATATAAACAAGATGGCCGAACTATTTCCCATGGTTTTGTTACATTGACACTGTCAAACTGTAAACTAACCTTGCACAACAACACTGAATGAACACCTAGCGGTATTCCCACTCGAATCACTGACTTCATATTTGATGACATGTGAACCTCTATTAAAATCAGCTCCAGGAGGAAGTCCTTCTATCTGCCTCGCAATAAGCACCTCATTTGAGTTGTCTGTCACAGTGGGTAGGTCCCAAGTGACCATTGCAGTGGTTTGACCGGACCCTGCATAAGCCGAGATGGTATCTGGACAGTTTATGGTTGGACGCTGTGTGTCTGTAAAGAAAAATGTTACTTATGCAGTTAGGTTTAAAGATCACATTACACGCTTTTTCATGGATGACCTTGTTGTAGTCAGCATTCCTGTGCACCAACGAGCAAGCCATCAAAGTGTAGGTTTGAGTCTCGGTCAAAGCGTGTTTTCTTTGTTATTTAGACATTTTTAAACTTGCCTCTCTTCATCCTTGGGTAGGCGTATTCGGCCTCATAAACTGGGGTAATAACAATACGAAACACTTCTAATTTCAAAAAGTACAAATTATTATTCTGAAAATTATTTATAAGGTTTTCTCACCAGTACACACTGGATTTGCTGTCCCAGTCCACACCCTAGATGCTCTACATGTTCTTATGCCAGCTGGACCAGACAGTAGGCTGTAACCAGGTTGACAGGTGTAGAAACAAATGCTGTTATAATTGTGGCCATCTGTGCAGGTTGTTGATGTATCTGGCAGGTTGGGGTAGGGGTCTGGGCACTGGATTGCTGGTAAGAACAGAATGATAACAAATTACATTACCTGTCTGTGTACGCCACGAAGAAACAAATACCAACCTCATACAGTGTTTTTTTGTGTATGTTTTTTAAAACTGTTTTTTTTCTACTAAATTAAATAAATATAATCCCTAAAACAAAAGACACTTTCATTTTAACATTCTTATATATTTGATTGTGTGTCTAGTTTTTTAAGCTCTCCACTTGGCATGGTTCACTCAATCTATTTACATGATTTATTTACTTATTATTTATTGACTCTTATTTATACACGGTAAACCCATTCAGCCTAGGGCTGTTTTTCAAGGGGCCATGATTAAAACCTTGTAAACATAATTTAAACATTAGAAATAATAAAAAGTATTTAAAAAAGTAGACACACAAATTATGTACATAAATAAAAAAAAAATCCAAAGAAAGTTAAGAATGGTACAAAGAATGTTTTTCTCTAATAATTTAACACTGTAAGTAATTTGACTTGCAGTAAGACATAACAGCAGGAAACATCACATGATGAGAGCTAGATCTGCATCATTGGCTAAATACTTACGTGTACATGACGGTTTGGTCCCTGACCACATGCGATTATGTCCACACGTGCGGCTGTTTTGTCCTCCAGTTATGGAATATCCGTTAGTGCAGCTAATTGTACACATTGATCCATACAAGTCTTCATGGGAACAGGAAACATAGCCCATGGAGACTGATGGGTGGATCCCACATCGTATTTCTTGCAAAAAAAATAAAAGTAAAAATAGTAGGATTTAGAGTAAAACTTGTTCACAAATCTAGTTAATGAGAACCTACATTGGCAGCAAATCTAGACAGAATGAGATTTGACCTGCAGAAATTGTCAGACTTTTCTATTCAGATCTTTGCATCATTCTCCCAACTGGTGGGGATTGTCAGGAGGAGGGTTACAATCATCTTAATTTGAGTCATTGGTGCTCGAAATACTTTATGATCAATGAAATCAAATCTTGTTTTAATGTTCTTTTTGGAAATAACTATTGCAGTGCATACAAGAGTTGAAAACACCCTCTTTTCATAGGGCCTAGTCATTTTGTTAATACTGGTCATTTCGCACCCTTTGCAAAGTCACCCACAACAACACCCCAATTCCAAGCAAGCTAGGTCCCAGAAAATGTCAAACACTGCTGTGTGAGAGGTTAAGTGGGGCAGAAGGGTTGATTTGCCCGAAATTTTACACTGATAAAAACACAAGTACAAATTTCTAAAAAAAAAAAAAAATTCTTTTTCTTTTTTTTTTGCTGCTTGTCCGAATTTTCCCCACTGATTTGCCTGAATTTGGGGTGGCATTTGCACCCCCCCCCCCGCCCCACCGGTTCATACGCCTATGGATTTGAGTGAGAAAGGTTGATAAATATTGTTAAAGACCATTGTTTTGTAGATTTGCTAGCTTTCTATTCAGACATTTGCCATCATTTCATGGTGCCATTGGGCTCCTTGCGTTATGATCTGGCCTGGGTAACATTTTAATGCCGGAACGTCCACTAAACACAACAGTGTAGGCCTATCATTCAATACTTTTTTGTAGCCCTGACTTACCAGGACTAACTTTTTTGTACTCCCACCTTCATATGACAAAAAAGAGGTCTTACAAAAATGTCTGAATCCGACTGTTTCAAACAGTAATTATTCAGGCTGTCAAAATGATCAAGACAATGCTAAACAACATACAAAATTATGAGTTAAATTGAATAGGCCTACAGACAGAGTTGACTTGGTTGGTGTTTCCGTCTAAGTTCTAGTGTATAACTAGGTCTGTAAGGTATTCCATCCTACTAGTACTAGTACTATTTATTAGTAATACTAGTAGGATGGAATACCCTACTATATTACGTATCATGCGATTACCCGTTTTCGGTCGACACCTATACCCGGTCACTCATTTTGATTCCTGTTTACCGCGAGAGGGCGCTAGATATACAGCGACTAGAAGTTTCATTCACGACCGATGTTCCTTACGATCACCCACGCAAAAAATTATTGAGATTCAAGTTTCCTGTCGTAAGTTACACCCAAAAGTTTATAAAATGTTAAATTTTCAGTATAGATCACTAATACACTTTTTACTCACAATCAAATGTCTCTAAAAATTATAATCCACGGTCAAACATTCCAAATGAAAGTTTCATCGGTAAGGTCAAGTTCCATTTTCCCCAGGTAGAACGGTAGATCACGTGATTATGTTGCTAAGTGGGATTGTATGGAGTGCCAACATTGCAGAAACCTTAAGTGTATTTCAAGTGAATATGACTTTTTGTGTTTATACTGCACTCTCTGCTTCATTGCAATGGGCCCTAATGAAAGCTGCAATGGCTATATAAAGTTCATTTCTCCCCAAATTACTCATATTATTGGCCACTCTGAAATTCAAGATAATCAGATTGATAAATATTATTTTTTGTTTTAAATTAAAAATGTGTTGAGGAAATGGAACAGTCACTTTTATTTTATTCAGTAATATTTTTTTTATGAAGAACAACAAAGTTGTGTGGTCCAACTTTCACTTAATTCCCCTCCCTTCCCCATTCTTTGAACAAATTTTGACAGATAATGCAGTTTCAAAACAAAAAAAAACATCAAAAACGTTCATATTTATGCCACGGGCAGTGCACAAAATGCGTAAAATAATTGCACAAAATACTTGGAGGGCCTGACATTGTACGTAGCTAATGACCATGAATTTATGTCAGGATCCAGAAAATATGTCATCTTTATTACAATTAATTTTAGGAACTTTATGATTGGTTTTATAGATTTTTTAATGGCAATGTTATATTTCCTTCTCTTTATACAGACTGTGATACGCAAAGAAAGCCAGCTACAGACTATTTTATTCTCAAAAATGTCTTGATGATGAATACGAGGCTGTTGTTGATCAATCAGAAAAGCTTAAAAAATAAAAAATCAAAGCTACCAGCTCTGGACCTGCTCCCCTAATGAGTCAGGAAGAGGAACAAACTGCAATGCAAGAACTATTATTATGTTGACAAAGCAGAAAAGTCACATAACTTGATAAATAAATATAAATGGATTTGTATCAATTTAAAAAAGTTTATAAATTATAAATTCAGTAAAAACCATTTCATTTGATTTTAAAACAATTTATGTTAAACACTTCAAAGAAAAATAAAGAAGTAAAAGATAAGAAAAGGTGTCATGCTTTTCTCTTGTGTCATCTTGATTTTTCTCTTGGGGAGGGAGGGCACTTCAAGAAGTATTTATTTATTATGTTGATGAAGCAGAAAAGCCACAAACTACAGAAAAGAAAAGGATAATTGATGTATATAATTATACAAATTTTATATAAGTTCAGCAAAAACAATCACATTTAATTTGAAAATAATCATTAATACCACTTTAAAGTAAAATAAAGAAGAAAAAGAAAAGGACAAAATAAAGCAAAAAAAATCATGTAAAGAAGAACTTTGTTATTTTATTAACCAATAATCATCTCACTAGCCGCAGAGACAGTCTGGACAATCGTTATTATTTGTTTTTTGTTTTTTTGTATTTTGCGCGCCATACTAGTGCGTGAAGTTGATAGAAACTGCCCCTGAATGGACCGACCGGAAACGGGTAACGCGACGTGTGCACGGCGAATACAGCACCGCTGTAAATTTAGGACGATATTTCGGAATTTATGACTGCAACTTCTGGGATTTCAACAGATTATGAATTAAAAGTTTCTTGTTAAAAGGTGGGTCAGATGGTTTAAAAAAATTTCATTTAGTTTCCGTTTCCGAACGATTTTTACCGTTAAGTGACCGAAAACCGGTCGCTCCAGGATAGTACTACTACTACTACTACACTAGTGTACTACCGGTACTACAGTATTGATACAGTAATGCCTACCACCAGTTCTACCCTCCGTGCATGGACGGTTGATTTACCTTACCTGTGACAGTGATCTTGAACGAACACAAATCGCCGTTTTTGTTCCCTCGTCCATCGGTAGCACTATATTTTATAGTGTATGGAGAACCACGGGAACTGAACCTATTGCCAGAATTAGGATTAGGGTCCTCCCTTCCAATACTGAAATAAAAGTGATTGAAAAAAAATCGTGAGCGAGCAGGGAGCAGACGATCCTCCTCTGCCTCAAGTCAAGTTTGCTTAATTTCATGTCCAGTGCGCCCTCGTGTGTCACTTCCCTGCCAACTAGATTGCCCAAACTGACGTCATCATAACCCTAATAATACCACTTTAGAGAAACACCATGCGCCCAAGCCTCATCAATGAAAAAAAATGACCACAACTTTTTCCCACGAATCAAAGATTTGAAGGTTATGGCTTTTTATGGAATGTTAAAAAATTGTCCAATATTGTGACCCTGTGGTTGTTGACTTTCAACTTGCAGCACTTTTTTTGTACACTGGTCACGAGCAGCCCTAGTGGCTTTACTTTGAGTGAAAGTGTAGGGTGAGTTTCCAAAATGGAGTCCAGCTTATTCGTTCATCAGAGGTATTTTTATTTTGGATGAGCCGACCAACAATTCTTAACGGCTAACCTAACTAAACATTGAAAAAGAAAATCAAGTTTAGTTGTCGGAAAATTGATTTGTTTTCAACAGGCTATGAGGGACTATTAAATATTTTTTAGATTTTTTTGTTTTTGTTTGCATAGCATTATAAAGAGTTTTATTGTTCCAACTGTTTTGTTGAACTGTTTTATAAACTAACAGTTATATTTTATTTCTTGATGTGGAAACATGATGGAACGTAATGTGTGAATGTTGGCTCACTTCGTAAGCAAGCCTGGCCATTATTTAGGCAATCATTATGTGTTGTTTATACACTGCAAATTAAGCATTGGTTGCTACTGGAGTTTTTTTTAGTGTGGTGCACCAGATAAAACAAAAGACCACAAGAGCAATTTTTATTGCACAAAATCCGGGAAGGGGCAGTTGTAAAAGAAAACCTGATTATAAATGACCATTCAAGCTGATCGCGTAAACTGTTAGACCGTGTTACTAAAACCATACCAGGCGAATTTATTACTAATAGGCGGATTTAATACTAAACCACCAACAAGTCAATATAATGTTACTAATCACTATGAATGAATTAACCGGGCTCGTGGATTAGTATTATTTTTTTTTACCATTGTCGCTTCCCAAAGTTTGTTAATCCAACTTTAAAGCACTGAGGTAAAATATTAACTTACCTGACGGGTTGACTTCTGTCTGTAGCCGTAGGGCCAATCCATTTAACTACAGTGCTCTGTGAGCGAGGGTCCGTGTAGTGGTGAAATCCCGAGGGGCATGGACGGTCCAACACCGGCGGATCACGGTCAACAGGAGGCACTCTATGCATACCGGCTGAAACAATGAGATGATAAATTTTATTTAGATTTCATCGCACGTACGGTGTGTTGTAATCAGTGCAAATGTTTATAAAACTGTTCAGCGGCATTTCAGGTAAACAGTTCCTAATCATCGGTCAACGGCCAAAGAATTGTTTTGTTACAATAGAGATGAAAGCCGTGGACATCAAGTGGGCCTGAACAAAATGCACATTATGAATCAAAATCTGGCCCTTGCCATCATTTTTGTAAACCCTGCGGGGCACAAACATTTTCTAATACTCAGGCATACCTGTGTGGAAGATCATCCACACATATAATTCAGCGTAATATTATAGCCCCCCAATTTTGCTCCCGTATTATTGTTCCCTATATCTGATATGACAGAGCAAACAAAAGGGGAACCTACTTGATGGTCACACTGTAATATAGTCATCATGACTTCCACAGCATATCAACAAAGGAACAATCCCCATGCAGTGGTATTAGAACATAGCATGATCAAATAAAGGGTGTAAAAACTGTTCTTTTTGTGTTACTCAACCAAATGGCAATGAATTAAGGAGTATTTATAGCTGATGGTGTCTGCTTGCAACACCATCGAGCCTCCTCCTCGTTGACCAAAACTTGTAGAAAGATAAGGCTCTACCGGTAAGTTATACTTGTTAATACAAAAAGTTGTGGGTATTTCTTTTCTTCGAGGCACAAAAATATATTATCTTCCGGTCTTCGGTTTCGAGGATTGAAGATTGTTTCTTTGAGTTGAAAACAAACAAAAAAATGCAACGTATCAATCGATGTCCTATTAATTACCTTCCTTGGTTTATTAGAACTTATGCAAACAACTATTATAACTATTTGACTACCTCAGAAAAAAATGCTTCCGTTTGTTTATTATTTTGTTAACTACTCTAATTATCGCGAGCTGTAGGAAATACTGTGTCCCGGTGAAGCCAGTCAAAATTTATTCAATTATTACTGTTTCTTTTTAAAAGAAACATAACACAGAAACACACAGAAATACTGCGAGTTGAAAGCAACAAAACATTTGTAAAAAAAAAAATAATATTTATGTTTAATTCGACATTTATTGCATTAATAATTTCAAAGTGTTAAAGCAGATTTATTTTGCAAATATAAAGATGACTGCCAGCTAAAGAGCCATAGGGTCGCACGACACACGTGGAGTCACAACTGCCATTGTTCCACGCAGCTCGCAGCTCTGTAACTGGGGTAAAAATTTAGGGGGCACAAAGGGGCACCATTTTTCCTTGGAGGCACTTTCGGCCAATTAAAACTATAGTTTCCGTTTGTATTTTTCCTAAACAAGCCTCTTTTCAGCGCTCTTCTGACGTGTTGAGGTTAAAACAAAATACATTCGGCGTGTAATGAAAAATAGTTATAAAAACATTGAAATTACTACGTAAAAGCTCATAAAATGTAACATTTTATTCTGGTAATTTTTAATCTCAAAAATCCAGATTTCAAATGAGAGGGGGCACCCGGGTGGGGGGCACGGACATCAGTTAGGGGCACGTGCCCCCCACCCGTGCCCCCTTAGTTACGCCACTGGTTCCACGTGTTGCTTCACACGGACACCGTACTTTCAACAACCCGTGAAATTAAAGTATACACATAAAATGGGGGCGCTATATAAGGCTATCAAAGATCGGACCGTGGTGTGCAAGTGTCGACGTTGGTTTAGTTTTAATATAGTAAGTTGTTTGCATACTTCTAATAAACCATGGAGGTAGAAATTATGAATAAACCAAGGAAGACAATTAGAATATCAGTTGATACATTGCATTTGTTTAATTTTCCCATTAAATGAAATTGCCTTTTATTCTCGAAAACCAAATACTGGACGAGGCCAATTATTCCCGCGGGAGTTCCGCCGTCAACAGTTTAAAAATAATAGTAATAATAATAAACAATGCACATTTTTGTTTATTGTAAACAAAAGTAGATAATAACAATTGTCTTGGCACAGCAACCATGGCATGCACAAGGTAACAATTACTATAGTTATAATTGACTACATTTCATTTGAAGATGTAAGGGTTGAGTTAACACTGGTCTCAAGGACGATGTGCAAAGTGCAAACTACTTCTGAAAGCGATGTTTGTAGATACTGGCCGAGTTTTATTTATAGGCCTACTGGACGTGTTTTTTTTTGTGTCAGTCGTCGGTTGTACCAGCAACAATGCAAACAAAAGATGTAAGAAATTTAGTAATGCGGTTGACTGGGACTTTCCAAGTTTTTGGAACGTTTATGTTGCAATACATTTTTTTAAACAATACTTGGTTGTTGGCTTGCATACACAAGGAATTATAAGTGAAGCACAGTATTGTATAGGGGTTCAATGCAGTTTTAAATAGTGGTGAGCAATAGAGAGAAGTTTCGTTTCATATATAATAGGCTTGTTAGTTAAGTGCACGGGACTGTTGGTTTTTTTCAGATGGGCATGAGGGAACTTGCTCACATAAGGCGGGGCGGGTGTTCTTTTTTTAATTACTGATTTATAGAAGAGACCTGAGAAGAAATTTTTCTTGTGTCCAAAAAGCATATTATAAGAAAAATGATGCCTCAGGATTAGAGAAAAATCGTATACAAAAGTAACATGTCTTAAAGAAACACTACTTCACTGTAATGCCTCACAGTCTGAAATGTTTGAATGTAGTCGTGGGTTGGGTGGAACAAAACGTATTACCTTTGCGGCCTAAAAGTTCGAATTGTTGTCTTTTGCACAAGTTCTTTAACTTGATACTTTCGCTTGAGTTTGTTTGTATATGTGAAAGAAGAAACTACTTACAATTACTGAATTATGAATCCATCCCATACAAAATACTGGGTTACATTGACTCGTGTATTGTTTTCCCGTAGCGACAAAATGGTCCAGTTTAGAACGTAACTTTAGAAATACCGGTTCAAGAACACTAGCCGACTTGTTTCCTTTTTGTATATACATGTTTTCGTTAAACAACCAAACAGGGAACATTTGAGAAGCTTTTCCGTCTGCAGTTCGGTTTTTAATAACAAATTGTTCATAACAAACAAAAGTATTATGTGCGGCGGGGTGTCTTTATCCTTCAAACATGGAACCAACCTCTTTTTAAGTCAAGCAAATCAGAGCATGGTTTAAACTACACTACACATCTGATGCCGGTATCTGAACCCAACTTTAATAAGCAACATTCCTTTGAAAAAATTAATTCTAAGTTTGTCTCCCTTTTTGAACAAAACATCACTATTTGGTTATCGGTCTGAATGGGAGAAACTATAGAAGATGACTTCGCCATGGTAGAGGTCTTTTTGGATGTACATACTAATGCATCACAAACTCTTGTCTTTACATTTCTCTGATCATGCTCTGATGTGCATGGGTAGTGCTGCCTGTATCATTATCAAGTTCCTTGTGTACAAATGCCGGACAGGGAATATAATTTGTTTTACCGTTCCAACCTCGCTTTGAATCGTATTGCAAGCAAACAATGGCAAAACCCACGCCCTGATCCCCCCCAAAATGTGGAAAGTCCCCACAGTTTACTGGGATAAGGAAATACACCAAGACAATTGAATTTAAATATGTTACTACTGGGTTGAAATGTCTCATTCAGAGCGCCTAAACATCGACAGGAGTATGAGAGGCATGCACAACAGTATGGGCAAAATCATCATCACAACATTGGAGTCACTGTTGGGTTTCACACTGGTTGACTGAGTTCTTTCAATACCATGTTTCCTTTTGTGAGAATGACGAGAATTTAATGACGCCATGTCTCATTTCTACGGAGCTCCACGAGTGCCATTACCACTTATCCATAGCCAAGAATTTATCGAGCAGCGTATAGCGGCATTCCAGGGGTGGATTTCACAAAGTGCGAGGACTAGTCTTATCCCGAGTTAGGATGAGTTACTAGTCCTAACTTATACGACTTGTCATCAGAAAGGACTAGTCCTAAGTTGGACTAGTTTTGTGAAATCCACCCCTGGCATCTGTTTTGAGTCTTTTCGCTTCTTCATGTCCTGACCCTCCTTCTACCAAACAGCCCCCTCCCTATGCATTTTCCCTCACAGTTTGTGCAGTATTACTTCGCCTCGTTTTTTTACCTTGCCCTACTTCGATCTCCAATGCCTGCTATAATATTGCATTCAACTGTTCCTCCTCCCCGCTCTTTTAATATCCTCTCAACCACGCTGTTCCAATACTATCCCGATCTCCCGGCTCTTTCACCCCTTCTTCCAAACCCCTTCTTTTAAGAACACTACATAACGGCTCAATTTTTTTTTTTTTTTTTAAGTTTGCATAAAATTGTTCACATTCCACAGAGAGGGAGGGGCATACAAACTGACAAATCAATATTATTAGCTTTTTGAAATAGGTTTTTGAGGTTTGTAAGTGTGTTCCTGGTTTTAAAATTTTCTGTGTGCGTGTCCCTTAAAAAGGCTCTCCGTGATGCTTTACTTTCCAAAATGTTTTTGTGGTCAAAGTATGGTAACTTCTCGTGACTTAAATTTCCCACGGCTACATGTATGGTTTGGCTCTTCCCTATCTTACACAATAAAACATACACAGGTTGCTTTTCGACTCCCAAAATGAGCAGTGATAACGAACGTTACAAGGTGACGTCACGTGCGAAGGATCTGGCTCCCGAAAAATATTGGCTCTGGAACTGGGTCTGTTGCTTGGTACGTCGGGTCCTACTAATTGCCGACCCCTGCCGACCCCTACCGACAACTCGAAAAAACCTACCGACAACTCATTCCAAATGCACTCTTAGTCACTGGTTTAAGCTTTAAATGATAGATAATGTTACTTTGAATCCTAGAAGTCTTATTTTTATTTCTTTGATATAAGAGAAATAAGTATTTTCAATTGTCGGCAGGGGTCGGCAGTTAGTAGGACCGAGTGCGTCTTCAGTAGATAAACATTCTCATAACACAAATACATTTTGCAACAACTAATCTAGTTTTAACAAATTCTCGAAAATTTAAAGAATAACTTAACTTCATTCCATAAAAACTATCCAAAGAAGTTGTATTGGAAATGGACTGAACAGCGCATTGTGCACATTGATTTCAATTGTGGCAATTGAACATTGCCTGATTACAAGTAGCTCGCGGAGTCTTCAAAAAAGATTGTCTCATTTTTACGGTTCACACTATACGTCAAGCAGATTTTTATGTAACATTTCTATAATACAGATCAAAATCGCCTTAAGGACGAACAGCAAAAACCAAACTGAAATATTTTACTTTTTCATAAGTCCGACAAACGTTTCACTACGGTGGGTGCATATAATTCCGTTGCTGACGGAAGTTAGGGGCCTACCTAATTTCAGTTATAACTTGAAGCAAAAATTATTTTAAGCAATTTTAGGTCAATGCTTCCGAATACTCACGGCAAATCAGAGTCAAAGTCACAACACATACGACGCCTTCGAACACTTTCATTATTACTGATCCCATTTTCTGCTCAAGCTGTGTGAACGGTTCACTCCGAGTGGCGTGTTTCTCATGTGCACCTTCCTATGAGCATCGTAGTGTGGTGGAGGAGACCGTGGAGGAATAAAATAGAGAGACCAATCCCAGACGGACTTTATACTGTCAGACACAGCCAGCTTAACAATACCTAGGCATCGCGATGAATGCCTGTCAAGTACACACAAATACCCAAACCAAACAAAACACTAAACCGCACTTTACAGCAAATACAAAAACACAAGAAGAAAACACAAACAATAAAAAAGTAAAAGACAAAAAAATACAAAAAATTTGGGGAGTCCCCTAGCCTTCCCGGTTGAAACCCCGTCACGCAAAGGGATTGGTTCGCTCAAGCCATTGACAAATTATTGACAGGGCCAGTGTCGCATGCAATTATGTCCTCTATGCGATACTATCCGGCGGACATTATTGCATATGCAATACCGTCCGCCGGACGATTTTGCATATGCAATTGTGTCCGCCCGGACGCTGCTGCATAATGCAATTGTGTCCGCCCAGACACATTTGCATATGCAATCGTGTCCGCCACCGTGCAAAACGGTCCTCGAAGCCTATGTTCAAATATTCGGCAAAAACAAGCCCCAGGCACGGCGGGCCCGTGGGAATTTTGCTTGTCCATGACACCCCCGGGTTATGTTTATAAATATGTCAAAAGATTTAAAACAGAAGAAAAACTAAAGCGCTGAAACCGTTGCAGTAAGCTGCAATCATAATACATGAATATTCATGCCGCACATGTGCATACATACGTTCAGTGCATGCACGCTCGCTGACGCACAATGTACATGTATGTCGGACGGTTTTGCATAGCCCCGGACACGATTGCATTTGCAAAAGTGTCCGGAGCGGACAGTATTGCATGGCGGACACAATTGCATCTGACACCGGTGTTCACCGGTTTGTTTATTATTATCTTGAATGGGTCGCTGGCTATATAAATATTTATTCTTCCTTGTGTATTTTTGCGATACCCCCTTTCTTACGGCAACAAATTACCACTTTTGCGACAAAAACCAACCCACCACCTTTTCCTTATATAAACATGAGCTTTATTTCCGAAAAAACCAACACCGTGAGATAACTTATTTGCAATTAAATAATATATTACCAAACAAAACCAACCAACCAGCCAGCCAACCAACCAGTCAGCCAGCCAACCAACCAACCAACCAACCAACCAACCAGTCAGCCAACCAACCAACCAACCAACCAACCAACCAGCCAGCCAGCCAAACAAACAAACAAACAAATGTTGGCTGTTTGTGTTAATGGATTCATTTTTTTTTCACTTTCAGCCGGCCAAAAATTGATGGGAAAATGCCTTAGACGGGACTAAAAATAATTTTCTTAAAAAAAAAAACAAAAATGTTTTGAACGTATTTTGACTGATGATGCTGTTTCAAAACGGGAAACAGACAAAAAACTTTCATATATGCCTCGGTCAATGAAAAAAATACATGTAACATGCAAAACTGTTCGTTCATGGCCGATGGACGTGAAATTAATGTCGGATCCCGACAATAATTCATTTTTAGTTTTTGATTATAACTATCAGTTATCATTGGCGGATGCTTTGTACCTTAAATGAAAGCTTATAACTGTCTCGAATCTATTTTCGAGAGAACAGAAAAAGAAGGGAAAAAAACAATTTAAAATTTTAAAACAAATTACTGAACTATCGGCCAAATGCTCTACAAAATGTGTGGTGGCTGCAAATCGGATGTAGTCATTTCATTTTAATTGAACTGAAGAACGAAAGAAAAGAAAAATGAAGTTGGGGTGCCCCCACAGACAAAAACATGTACACGGTATGTTTAGGCTTACTCAGTATTAATATTGTATCCAACGAATATAACAAGCTTAGGACTAATTACACAAAGCGACCAAGACGAATTGCACACGAAGTGAATAAAGGGGATCTACATGTTTTGTTTTTGTTTTTTAAGTAAATGAATCTACTTATTCTCTAAGTTGTATATTATTTGAAGTATGCTATTTATTTATTTCTCATAATTTAACTACCATGGTGTAGTGTGTGTCTTTAAAAACCCAACGAAGAGTACGCGCACAGTAAATTGCAAATGGGCTAACGTTTGGCACTATCCTTCACAAGCGATCACATACAAATGTAACTGTGACAACCAAGACTACTCGTTTGCAAAGAAAACCCCAGCTGCATAAAAAGGGTTTCAAATTGAGGAACCCTATCCACTTCACAAGGGTTCACAGACCCACGGAACCCGCGTAAACAACCTCCCACATTACACAAAGGTCATGATGTTGTTTTCAGTTTAACGGAGGCGTTTATAGCCCAGTACACTTTGAAGAATTTGGTTCGGGCCAATATACCGATTGCGCGACCCGCGTCACTTGACCTATTGTGGGTATTAAATGTAAACAAAAACGACGTCCTCCATAGGAAAGTGCGGTACGGTACATGATGATTGTTGCATTTTATTTGTTCAATCGAGGCTTTTCTTTCTCGAAATCTGTATGAAAACGACACAATAGAAGGACCAGGTTTAGAGCACTCCACGCTTTTTTACGGATACCGAAAAGAATAGCCATATCGTCTAGACGAATGTTCACATTAAGAGTCTCTTTAAACCAATCCTTAACTTGAGTCCAAAACCTAGACGATATTTCACATTTGCAAAATAGATGAACAAGCGTTTCACTCTCTGATTTACAAAAAGTACACAGAGCATTTTTTTTATTACCAATTTTAGTTAAAAAGAAGTTAACGCCAAGAATTATGTGGACTAATCTATATTGGAACCATCGTAGTCTAGTGTCGTTTGTAATGCTGAAAGGAATATTACACAAAATCATCCAATTTAAATTTGTAAGATTTACATTCAGTTTCGATTCCCACTTGACAATAAATGTATAAGTAACTTTTTTAACAGAAACTAGACAGTTATAAATGCGGCCTGAACCTTTTTTGTCCTGCAGGAGTAGCCTGAAATTGAATGGAATAAAGGGGAAGCAAAGACTTGCCTTATCTGTATCTGTCAACGCAAAACCAAAAGAATTCCTTATGGCCTTAATACTCCCTCCGTATTCAAGAAAATTAGTTTTCACATTAAAGTTTGCCATGAAATTACCTAAAGTGAGAAAATCTCCCTTTTCATCTAGGAGGTCGCACACATAATAAATACCCTTGTTGCTCCAGTGTTTATAATGAACACAATGATGATTAATTCTGACTCGATGGTTGTACCACAGAACATTAGTAAGGGAGTCAGTCTGATCAACTGGCTGATGACATTGTACAAAAGAGCTCCAAGCAGTAAGGACATCTATCCAGAAACAATTGGGATGAACAGACCTCTGGAGTATTTGAGTGATATGAACGTGGCCCCCTTCAAGAAAAAGCAGGTTCTGAATATTGGATAATTTAAAAAATAGAAAACTCCAACCACAAGACTCTGTTTTTAAAAGCCTGCGTATCCATGTACACTTCAGAGCACTGATATAAGAGCAAAGGTCCACCATTTTAACCCCTCCTTGACTGTAATTCTGAATCATTTGATTCCTCGTAACTCTGTCGGCCCCTTTTCAAATAAAATTGTACAACAGAGAATCAAGATTCCTAATAAACAATTTTGAAGGATCGGGGAGTGTTAAAATTAGAAAAGTTAACTTTGACAAAATAAGAGATTTAACTACAGTAATTCTACCCAACACTGTAAGGTTACGTTTAGACCATTGCCCAATTACTGTGTTGATAGAACCCAAAACCCTGTTGTAATTAATGTCAGTCATACTTGCCAAGTTTGTAGAAAAATCAATGCCAAGAGCTCTAAAGCTACCCCGGGGATCAACCCACTTAACCTCGATATCTGAGCAAATACGTTTTTGTCGCCCTTTATTACCCCCAATCCACACTGCATTTGATTTTTCAATATTAACTTTAAGGCCCGACATGCCAGCAAAAATCTCCAAGAGCTTAAAGGCTCTATTAAATGAGGTTTCGGTACCATCTAAGAAAAACACAGTGTCGTCTGCATATTGAGAAAGCCTAATTCCTCTCAAAATGTGGTATCCCTACAAACCATTTTCCCCATAATTTCAGCGCACAAAAGAAACAAATGAGGGCTTAAACCGTCACCTTGCCGACAGCCTCGCTCAATGTGAAAGGATTCAGATAAAAACCCGCTAACCAGCACAGAGGCTTTTGCGCCATTGTACAACACTTGAAACCATTTCTGAATGGAGGGACCAAAATTAAACAATTCCAAAATTTCAAGAATGAAATCGTGGGAGACTGAATCAAAGGCTTTCTCAAAATCAATTAACAAAAACCTACCGAGAATTTTGTTACTTTCAGTATAGTTGAGCAAGTCATACATTAACTGAATGTTTTCTCCGATGTAGCGCCCTTCTAAAAAGTCCTTTTGTTGCTCATTTATAATAGAACATAGACATGTTTTAATTCTTTCTGCTATACAAGAGGAAGCCAATTTATATGTATTATTCAATAAAGAAATGGGCCTCCAGTTTTTCAAAAATTGACGTGGTTTATCCCCTTTTGGTAGGAGGGTGATAATCCCATATTGCTGGGTAACTGAAAGTTTTCCTGTTTCATAGCCAAAATTCAAGGATCTCACTGGTTCCACGTATTGCTTCACACGGACACCGTACTTTCGACAACCCGTGAAATGAAAGTATACACATAAAATGGGGGCGCTATATAAGGCTATCAAAGATCGGACCGTGGTGTCGACGTTGGTTTAGTTTTAATAATATAGTAAGTTGTTTACATACTTCTAATAAACCATGGAGGTAGAAATTATGAATAAACCAAGGAAGACAATTAGAATATCAGTTGATACATTGCATTTGTTTAATTTTCCCATTAAATGAAATTGCCTTTTATCCTCGAAAACCAAATACTGGACGAGGCCAATTATTCCCGCGGGAGTTCCGCCGTCAACAATTTAAAAATAATAGTAATAATAATAAACAATGCACATTTTTTGTTTATTGTAAACAAAAGTAGATAATAACAATTGTCTTGGCACAGCCAACTTGGCATGCACAAGGTAACAATTACTATTTAGTTACAATTGACTACATTTCATTTGAAGATGTAAGGGTTGAGTTAACACTGGTCTCAAGGATGATGTGCGAGGTGCAACTACTTCTGAAAGCGATGTTTGTAGATACTGGCCGAGTTTTATTTATAGGCCTACTGGACGTGTTTCTTTTATGTCAGTCGTCGGTTGTACCCGCAACAATGCAAACAAAAGATGTAACAAATTTAGTAATGCGCAATAAAACATACACAGGTTGCTTTTCGACTCCCAAAATGAGCAGTGATAACGAACGTTACAAGGTGACGTCACGTGCGAAGGATCTGGCTTCCGAAAAATATTGGCTCTGGAACTGGGTCTGTTGCTTGGTACGTCGGGTCCTACTAATTGCCGACCCCTGCCGACCCCTACCGACAACTCGAAAAAACCTACCGACAACTCATTCCAAATGCACTCTTAGTCACTGGTTTAAGCTTTAAATGATAGATAATGTTACTTTGAATCCTAGAAGTCTTATTTTTATTTCTTTGATATAAGAGAAATAAGTATTTTCAATTGTCGGCAGGGTCGGCAATTAGTAGGACCGGGTACGTCTTAAGTAGATAAACATTCTCATAATACAAATACATTTTGCAACAACTAATCTAGTTTTAACAAATTCTCGAAAATTTAAAGAATAACTTAACTTCATTCCATAAAAACTATCCAAAGAAGTTGTTTTGGAAATGGACTGAACAGCGCATTGTGCACATTGATTTCAATTGTGGCAATTGAACATTGCCTGATTACAAGTAGCTCGCGGAGTCTTCAAAAAAGATTGTCTCATTTTTACGGTTCACACTATACTTCAAGCAGATTTTTATGTAACATTTCTATAATACAGATCAAAATCGCCTTGAGGACGAACAGCAAAAACCAAACTGAAATATTTTAAATTTTCATAAGTCCGACAAACGTTTCACTACGGTGCATATAATTCCGTTGCTGACGGAAGTTAGGGGCCTACCTAATTTCAGTTATAACTTGAAGCAAACATTATTTTAAGCAATTTTAGGTCAATGCTTCCGAATACTCACGGCAAATCAGAGTAAAAGTCGCAACACATACGAATACTTCAGTCACTTTCCTTATTACTGATCCCATTTTCTGCTCAAGCTGTGTGAACGGTTCACTCCGAGTGGCGTGTTTCTCATGTGCACCTTCCTATGAGCATCGTAGTGTGGTGGAGGAGACCGTGGAGGAATAAAATAGAGAGACCAATCCCAGACGGACTTTATACTGTCAGACACAGCCAGCTTAACAATACCTAGGCATCGCGATGAATGCCTGTCAAGTACACACAAATACCCAAACCAAACAAAACACTAAACCGCACTTTACAGCAAATACAAAAACACAAGAAGAAAACACAAACAATTAAAAAGTAAAAGACAAAAAAATACAAAAAAATAGGGGAGTCCCCTAGCCTTCCCGGTTGAAACCCCGTCACGCAAAGGGATTGGTTCGCTCAAGCCATTGACAAATTATTGACAGGGCCGGTGTTCACCGGTTTGTTTATGCAGAACTTGGTTTATTATTATCTTGAATGGGTCGCTGGCTATATAAATTTTTATTCTTCTTTGTGTATTTTTGCGATACCCCCTTTCTTACTGCAACAAATTACCACTTTTGCGACAAAAACCAACCCACCACCTTTTCCTTATACAAACATGAGCTTTATTTCCGAAAAAACCAACACCGTGAGATAACTTATTTGCAATTAAATAATATATTACCAAACAAAACCAACCAACCAGCCAGCCAACCAGCCAGCCAACCAACCAGTCAGCCAGCCAACCAACCAACCAACCAACCAACCAACCAGTCAGCCAGCCAACCAACCAACCAACCAACCAACCAACCAGCCAGCCAGCCAGCCAAACAAACAAACAAATGTTGGCTGTTTGTGTTAATGGATTCATTTTTTTTTTCACTTTCAGCCGGCCAAAAATTGATGGGAAAATGCCTTAGACGGGACTAAAAAAAAATTTCTTTAAAAAAAAATAAAAAATTGTTTTGAACGTATTTTGACTGATGATGCTGCTTCAAAACGGGAAACAGACAAAAAACTTTCATATATGCCTCGGTCAATGAAAAAAATACATGTAACATGCAAAACTGTTCGTTCATGGCCGATGGACGTGAAATGAATGTCGGGATCCCGACAATAATTCATTTTTAGTTTTTGATTATAACTATCAGTTATCATTGGCGGATGCTTTGTACCTTAAATGAAAGCTTATAACTGTCTCGAATCTATTTTCGAGAGAACAGAAAAAGAAGGAAAAAAACAATTTGAAATTTTAAAACAAATTACTGGACTATCGGCCAAATGCTCTACAAAATGTGTGGTGGCTGCAAATCGGATGTAGTCATTTCATTTTAATTGAACTGAAGAACGAAAGAAAAGAAAAATGAAGTTGGGGTGCCCCCACAGACAAAAACATGTACACGGTATGTTTAGGCTTACTCAGTATTACTATTTTATCCAACGAATATAACAAGCTTAGGACTTACACAAAGCGACCAAGACGAATTGCACACGAAGTGAATAAAGGGGATCTACATGTTTTGTTTTTGTTTTTGTGTTTTAAGTAAATGAATCTACTTACTCTCTAAGTTGTATATTATTTAAAGTATGCTATTTATTTATTTCTCATAATTTAACTACCATGGTGTAGTGTGTGTCTTTAAAAACCCAACGAAGAGTACGCGCACAGTAAATTGCAAATGGGCTAACGTTTGGCACTATCCTTCACAAGCGATCACATACAAATGTAACTGTGACAACCAAGACTACTCGTTTGCAAAGAAAACCCCAGCTGCATAAAAAGGGTTTCAAATTGAGGAACCCTATCCACTTCACAAGGGTTCACAGACCCACGGAACCCGCGTAAACAACCTCCCACATTACACAAAGGTCATGATGTTGTTTTCAGTTTAACGGAGGCGTTTATAGCCCAGTACACTTTGAAGAATTTGGTTCGGGCCAATATACCGATTGCGCGACCCGCGTCACTTGACCTATTGTGGGTATTAAATGTAAACAAAAACGACGTCCTCCATAGGAAAGTGCGGTACGGTACATGATGATTGTTGCATTTCATTTGTTCAATCGAGGCTTTTCTTTCTCGAAATCTGTATGAAAACGACACAATAGAAGGACCAGGTTTAGAGCACTCCACGCTTTTTTACGGATACCGAAAAGAATAGCCATATCGTCTAGACGAATGTTCACATTAAGAGTCTCTTTAAACCAATCCTTAACTTGAGTCCAAAACCTAGACGATATTTCACACTTGCAAAATAGATGAACAAGCGTTTCACTCTCTGATTTACAAAAAGTACACAGAGCATTATCTTTCTTACCAATTTTAGTTAAAAAGAAGTTAACGCCAAGAATTATGTGGACTAATCTATATTGGAACCATCGTAGTCTAGTGTCGTTTGTAATGCTGAAAGGAATATTACACAAAATCATCCAATTTAAATTTGTAAGATTTACATTCAGTTTCGATTCCCACTTGACAATAAATGTATAAGTAACTTTTTTAACAGAAACTAGACAGTTATAAATGCGGCCTGAACCTTTTTTGTCCTGCAGGCGTAGCCTGAAATTGAATGGAATAAAGGGGAAACAAAGACTTGCCTTATCTGTATCTGTCAACGCAAAACCAAAAGAATTCCTTATGGCCTTAATAATCCCTCCGTATTCAAGAAAATTAGTCTTCACATTAAAGTTTGCCATGAAATTACATAAAGTGAGAAAATCTCCCTTTTCATCTAGGAGGTCGCACACATAATAAATACCCTTGTTGCTCCAGTGTTTATAATGAACACAATGATGATTAATTCTGACTCGATGGTTGTACCACAGAACATTAGTAAGGGAGTCAGTCTGATCAACTGGCTGATGACATTGTACAAAAGAGCTCCAAGCAGTAAGAACATCTATCCAGAAACAATTGGGATGAACAGACCTCTGGAGTATTTGAGTGATATGAACGTGGCCCCCTTCAAGAAAAAGCAGGTTTTGAATATTGGATAATTTAAAAAATAGAAAACTCCAACCACAAGACTCTGTTTTTAAAAGCCTGCGTATCCATGTACACTTCAGAGCACTGATATAAGAGCGAAGGTCCACCATTTTAACCCCTCCTTGACTGTAATTCTGAATCATTTGATTCCTCGTAACTCTGTCGGCCCCTTTCCAAATAAAATTGTACAACAGAGAATCAAGATTCCTAATAAACAATTTTGAAGGATCGGGGAGTGTTAAAATTAGAAAAGTTAACTTTGACAAAATAAGAGATTTGACTACAGTAATTCTACCCAACACTGTAAGGTTACGTTTAGACCATTGCCCAATTACTGTGTTGATAGAACCCAAAACCCTGTTGTAATTAATGTCAGTCATACTTTCCAAGTTTGTAGAAAAATCAATGCCAAGAGCTCTAAAGCTACCCCGGGGATCAACCCACTTAACCCCGATATCTGAGCAAATACGTTTTTGTCGCCCTTTATTACCCCCAATCCACACTGCATTTGATTTTTCAATAATAACTTTAAGGCCCGACATGCCAGCAAAAATCTCCAAGAGCTTAAAGGCTCTATTAAATGAGGTTTCGGTACCATCTAAGAAAAACACAGTGTTGTCTGCATATTGAGAAAGCCTAATTCCTCTTAAAATGTGGTATCCCTACAAACCATTTTCCCCAGAATTTCAGCGCACAAAAGAAACAAATGAGGGCTTAAACCGTCACCTTGCCGACAGCCTCGCTCAATGTGAAAGGATTCAGACAAAAACCCGTTAACCAGCACAGAGGCTTTTGCGCCATCGTACAACGCTTGAAACCATTTCTGAATGGAGGGACCAAAATTAAACAATTCCAAAATTTCAAGAATGAAATCGTGGGAGACTGAATCAAAGGCTTTCTCAAAATCAATTAACAAAAACCTACCGAGAATTTTGTTACTTTCAGTATAGTTGAGCAAGTCATACATTAACCGAATGTTTTCTCCGATGTAGCGCCCTTCTAAAAAGCCCTTTTGTTGCTCATTTATAATAGAACATAGACATGTTTTAATTCTTTCTGCTATACAAGAGGAAGCCAATTTATATGTATTATTCAATAAAGAAATGGGCCTCCAGTTTTTCAAAAATTGACGTGGTTTATCCCCTTTTGGTAGGAGGGTGATAATCCCATATTGCTGGGTAACTAAAAGTTTTCCTGTTTCATAGCCAAAATTCAAGGACCTCACTGGTTCCACGTATTGCTTCACACGGACACCGTACTTTCAACAACCCGTGAAATTAAAGTATACACATAAAATGGGGGCGCTATATAAGGCTATCAAAGATCGGACCGTGGTGTCGACGTTGGTTTAGTTTTAATATAGTAAGTTGTTTGCATACTTCTAATAAACCATGGAGGTAGAAATTATGAATAAACCAAGGAAGACAATTAGAATATCAGTTGATACATTGCATTTGTTTAATTTTCCCATTAAATGAAATTGCCTTTTATCCTCGAAAACCAAATACTGGACGAGGCCAATTATTCCCGCGGGAGTTCCGCCGTCAACAGTTTAAAAATAATAGTAATAATAATAAACAATGCACATTTTTTGTTTATTGTAAACAAAAGTAGATAATAACAATTGTCTTGGCACAGCAACCATGGCATGCACAAGGTAACAATTACTATAGTTACAATTGACTACATTTCATTTGAAGATGTAAGGGTTGAGTTAACACTGGTCTCAAGGATGATGTGCGAGGTGCAACTACTTCTGAAAGCGATGTTTGTAGATACTGGCCGAGTTTTATTTATAGGCCTACTGGACGTGTTTCTTTTATGTCAGTCGTCGGTTGTACCCGCAACAATGCAAACAAAAGATGTAAGAAATTTAGTAATGCGCAATAAAACATACACAGGTTGCTTTTCGACTCCCAAAATGAGCAGTGATAACGAACGTTACATGGTGACGTCACGTGCGAAGGATCTGGCTCCCGAAAAATATTGGCTCTGGAACTGGGTATGTTGCTTGGTACGTCGGGTCCTACTAATTGCCGACCCCTGCCGACCCCTACCGACAACTCGAAAAAACCTACCGACAACTCATTCCAAATGCACTCTTAGTCACTGGTTTAAGCTTTAAATGATAGATAATGTTACTTTGAATCCTACAAGTCCTATTTTTATTTCTTTGATATAAGAGAAATAAGTATTTTCAATTGTCGGCAGGGGTCGGCAATTAGTAGGACCGGGTACGTCTTAAGTAGATAAACATTCTCATAATACAAATACATTTTGCAACAAGTAATCTAGTTTTAACAAATTCTCGAAAATTTAAAGAATAACTTAACTTCATTCCATAAAAACTATCCAAAGAAGTTGTATTGGAAATGGACTGAACAGCGCATTGTGCACATTGATTTCAATTGTGGCAATCGAACATTGCCTGATTACAAGTAACTCGCGGAGTCTTCAAAAAAGATTGTCTCATTTTTACGGTTCACACTATACTTCAAGCAGATTTTTATGTAACATTTCTATAATACAGATCAAAATCGCCTTGAGGACGAACAGCAAAAACCAAACTGAAATATTTTAAATTTTCATAAGTCCGACAAACGTTTCACTACGGTGCATATAATTCCGTTGCTGACGGAAGTTAGGGGCCTACCTAATTTCAGTTATAACTTGAAAGCAAACATTTTTTTAAGTAATTTTAGGTCAATGCTTCCGAATACTCACGGCAAATCAGAGTAAAAGTCGCAACACATACGAATACTTCAGTCACTTTCCTTATTACTGATCCCATTTTCTGCTCAAGCTGTGTGAACGGTTCACTCTGAGTGGCGTGTTTCTCATGTGCACCTTCCTATGAGCATGGTAGTGTGGTGGAGGAGACCGTGGAGGAATAAAATAGAGAGACCAATCCCAGACGGACTTTATACTGTCAGACACAGCCCAGCTTAACAATACCTAGGCATCGCGATGAATGCCTGTCAAGTACATAAAAAATACCCAAACCAAACAAAACATTAAACCGCACTTTACAGCAAATACAAAGACAAAAGAAGAAAACACAAACAATAAAAAAAGTAAAAGACAAAAAAATAAAAAAAATTTGGGGAGTCCCCTAGCCTTCCCGGTTGAAACCCCGTCACGCAAAGGGATTGGTTCGCTCAAGCCATTGACAAATTATTTACAGGGCCGGTGTTCACCGGTTTGTTTATGCAGAACTTGGTTTATTATTATCTTGAATGGGTCGCTGGCTATATAAATATTTATTCTTCTTTGTGTATTTTTGCGATACCCCCTTTCTTACGGCAACAAATTACCACTTTTGCGACAAAAACCAACCCACCACCTTTTCCTTATATAAACATGAGCTTTATTTCCGAAAAAACCAACACCGTGAGATAACTTATTTGCAATTAAATAATATATTACCAAACAAAACCAACCAACCAGCCAGCCAACCAGCCAGTCAGCCAGCCAACCAACCAACCAACCAACCAACCAACCAGTCAGCCAACCAACCAACCAACCAGCCAGCCAGCCAGCCAACCAGCCAAACAAACAAACAAACAAACAAACAAACAAACAAATGTTGGCTGTTTGTGTTAATGGATTCATTTTTTCCCCACTTTCAGCCGGCCAAAAATTGATGGGAAAATGCCTTAGACGGGACTAAAAATAATTTTCTTAAAAAAAAAAAAAATTGTTTTGAACGTATTTTGACTGATGATGCTGTTTCAAAACGGGAAACAGACAAAAAACTTTCATATATGCCTCGGTCAATGAAAAAAATACATGTAACATGCAAAACTGTTCGTTCATGGCCGATGGACGTGAAATGAACGTCGGGATCCCGACAATAATTCATTTTTAGTTTTTGATTATAACTATCAGTTATCATTGGCGGATGCTTTGTACCTTAAATGAAAGCTTCTAACTGTCTCGAATCTATTTTCGAGAGAACAGAAAAAGAAGGGGAAAAAAAAACAATTACAAATTTTAAAACAAATTACTGGACTATCGGCCAAATGCTCTACAAAATGTGTGGTGGCTGCAAATCGGATGTAGTCACTTCATTTTAATTGAACTGAAGAACGAAAGAAAAGAAAAATGAAGTTGGGGTGCCCCCACAGACAAACAAAAACATGTACACGGTATGTTTAGGCTTACTAAGTATTAATTGTATCCAACGAATATAACAAGCTTAGGACTAATTACACAAAGCGACCAAGACGAATTGCACACGAAGTAAATAAAGGGAATCTACATGGTTTGTTTTTGTTTTTGTGTTTTAAGTAAATGAATCTACTTATTCTCTAAATTGTCTATACTATTTATTTATTTCTCATAATTCAACTACCATGGTGTAGTGTGTGTCTTTAAAAACCCAACGAAGAGTACGCACAAAGTAAATTGCAAATGGGCTCACGTTGTGCACCATCCTTCACAAGCGATCACATACAAATGTAACTGTGACAACCAAGACTACTCGTTTGCAAAGAAAACCCCAGCTGCATAAAAAGGGTTTCAAATTGAGGAACCCTATCCACTTCACAAGGGTTCACAGACCCACGGAACCCGCGTAAACAACCTCCCACATTACACAAAGGTCATGATGTTGTTTTCAGTTTAACGGAGGCGTTTATAGCCTAGTACACTTAGAAGAATTTGGTTCGGGCCAATATACCGATTGCGCGACCCGCGTCACGTGACCTATTGTGAGTATTACATGTAAACAAACACAACGTCCTCCAAAGGAAAGTGCGGTACGGTGCATGATGATTGTTGCATTTTGTTTATTCAATCGAGGCTTTTCTTTCTCGAAATCTGTGGAAAATATTCCAGAGTTTGAGAAAGAAAACTTCGAGTGGCTGAAGAAAACCAGTAAGGCGGCTGTACAGTCCCCCCGTCCCCCACCAATCAATCAACGCCATTGGTTATTACCAAAAGCCGACTTTTTGTGAACTCTGACGGTCACGGCATGCATGTAGTTTGCGATCAGCTCAGATGACTTATACCCATAATAGGTCACGTGATGACATGTAAACATTGTCGCGCAATCGGTCTATTCTCAAAAGTATGAACTCAGCGATAGGTTAGATCTTTCTGACTATATACTCATTTCGTTATTGGAAGACTGTTCATTGGAACCATGCATGCAGCCAATCACTGGTTAGCAAGGGAAAGCTTCACTAGGATCATCCAAGCCCCAGAACTGATTGGATGCCGTATTTGGAGACAAACATTATTTGGCCCAATAGACCGATTGCACGACCCAAGTCACGTGACCTATAGTGGGTATTAAAACGTAATCAAACACGACGTCCTCCACAGGAAAGAGCGGTACAGTACATAATGGCTTTGCATTTGTTTATACGATCGAGGCTTTTTCTCTCTCGAAATCTGTGAAAAATATTCCAGAGTTTGACCAGAGACCTTGGAGTGGCTGAATAAAACCAGGCAGTTCCGGCCAGCAAGTCTTGGAATTTCAACGAGGAATGTATAATTATTTTCACGACGTAGCAGTACTAATTGCACGACGGAACGTTTGGCACAGACGACCGCATGTAATCACACACTTTTTTTAAGAATTTCACAGTTTTAGAGCCGAAATCATAAGAAGAAAAGGCTTTCCAAAACTGTATGATTCCTTTGTCTATTGGAAATTCCGCAAGGCTAGGTCTAAATGCTCACTTTTCCAACGTTCTTTACTTTTTTTCTTTTTTTACAGTGATTTACATTACAAACAAAATATCAAATATTAATTTTTTCCTGGTCGATATCTGCTATTCTCTTTGCACACAACATCGAATCGAGCACTGTCTCGGTCTGTGTTTGTCAAACACACCTTTCCCAGCGGCGGGAACCTAAAACATGTTTTACCTTCACAAGATGTCGACCGTGTGCGTCTGAGAGATCGCCAACATTAGGGCTAGACAGTCCAGTTGATACGGTACGTTAATCCAGAGGTCGCAAGTTGAAATTCCGTTCTAGTAAATTTTTCTTTGTTCACCCTAAAGTTGAATTAAAGTTACCAAGTGCGTTTCCCTTGTGGTATACTTCTTTGTTTTAGAGGGTGTGTACGTGTGTACCAATATGGAAAAAGATGGACATGGTGGGAAACTTCCCCTTGAAGTATTTTTGAAAATGAGTAAAACAGTTATAGTTTGACGAGTCCAAAACTCAATGTTTAAAAACAGTGAAAAGATTTAAGTTTTTTTTCTCTAACGGTTTTCTCATGACTCCGGTTTATTTTATGTATACGTTGGTTCACATAAAGTGCGGATACGGTTTAAAAACAGGGAGGTTTAGCTGCACGTTACGTGCGGATTAACATTAACGTGAACGCGAAAAGTTTGCGCTGTTGCAAAATTACGTAATCACTTTTTGCCCATTCCAGCTCGCGTATGGTCGACTGCATGGACATACTGACGTGAACGTTTGATTATTCGCACGCTCACGTTGACGTTCAGGTAAATATGTGTAGCTAAACCTCCCTAATAACCAATGTTGTCTACGTGCATTTCTCTCATCATCAAATTAGCCTTTTTGAGGAGTGTACTATTGGGTTTGGGTGTATACAGACAAATGTACCCAAATCTAGTAGCGTCCTAGTAATGTGTTCACCATATCTCAAAATGGCTCGTCTCCGTCTGCAAAATAGGCATTCCTTGTGCTAAGCATCTAACTTGATTAAAGGTATAAAATACGGTATATAGGTTTTGTAACCAAAAAAGAACATATAATTTGATTGCTTTTATTCCCACTGAGTATACAAATTATACCAAGATGCCATTCCAGATAAATATTGTCGTCTGATATACTGTCAAAGTAGAGCAAAATCCCCCCAAATCCCCACAGTAAACACAAGCCGTTTTGTCATTGATTAGACTAAAGCGTGACGATCTAACTAAATGAATTCTTCAGAGGGTAGGATGTTTATAGTTGAACACCCCAAATACACAGTACTGTTGCGCTGCAACATTTTTACATTTACTTTGCAAATTTAATTCTTTGATAAATCTTCTCGCACCTGCACTGGCAGAAGAACATGAATGTGCACAAAAAGCTGAAAATATGCAACCCGCAATGGCAGTTTTATTTGAAACTTTACCGCCTAATTTGGTTGTTGGATTATTGTGTGTTTATCAAGAAAAGGGTTTCTTGAAAGTGTTACCACTATTACCAATTCGCTCACAGAGTTGGTACAAGATTGGTATTCATCCAATATTGTTTTATTTGTATCAGTCTGAAAGCTTACTGATTATGAAGTTCATACCTGTACAAATCTTCCATAGAAATATTTCTGTTTGAAATACTGACAAGTCAAGAAAATAGAATTTGAAGACCCCGATTTTAAATTTCGGTTGTAGCAATCAAAATTAAGGGCAATGTGTAAACAAATGTGTTAACAAGCTGAAAAGTGTGCACGGTTTTTCTCCTGACGATTGGATTGAGCCCAAATTTTCAAGGATTTTGTCAAGTACCGGTACATATTGAATCACACAAAATAACACCACTGCAATATCAGCTTTACCAATCCAAACTACTCTCCTCTACCTTCCCACGTATACAAATTACAGTTGAAAATACTCTGCATAAACATTTGTTTTAAAAACAGTGTTACTTTAACAAAAATAATGTTTGTATTGTACACCTAAATTCTAAAAAGTAGATGGATTTAACAATCTCACAAAATATCACTGACCCAAAAGAAAAACACCTTCTGACACAAGACATTTGAGCCTGATACATTTGGGCCCATAAGTGGATTGTAAGTTTGCTATTCAGTGTTCGTTTATTACATGTATAACATACTAACCTTGATTAAAATAAGTTTATGTCATTTGGCCTTTGGCGATGATTTAGTGTTCTTAATTGTATGATCAAACTATTGTTTTCTTGCCGCCTTGTATATTTCAATTTATTGATCTGATCTGAACAAAATTATTAATAAAATAATACTCTGAGTAGGTAAGGAGCAAACAACCCCTTTATCTTGGTAGATCCATTAGTATACTGTGTAAGTCTTGTGTGTATTCAAACATTGCAACCAGTTTAACATGAACAATTTTGTTTCATTCACGTATTTTAACTCATAAACCATGTACAATGTTCCCAAAAGAGTTAGTTAGAATAATATGAGACTTGCAGTCTTTAGGAGCGATAGGTTCCAGAATTCAGACATGGCAGCCTGAGTCATGGCCCTCATGTGGTCCACTACAGACGGACACAATCCTCTTTCCCGACCGATCCAGTATACAGAGTGGTAAATCCTCGTGGGCAGATGTGGCAGAGTGTAGCACCCTCTTCTGACTGGTATGTTCCAGAGGGACATTCTCGGCAAGCGTCTCCATCATCAAATGTACCAGAGTAACAAGGAACTGGTAGAAAGACAAAGCAAACAACATTTTACACTGGAGTACATGCTACATATAAAGGAAAACATGCTTTTCACAGTGAGAAAGCAAAGTTTCTGTGTCAATTGAGATTAATACATAATGCGGACTTTGAGAACCTTCTTTTAAGGCTCACTGTTCTAAGAATTACCTGAAGTGGTATTTGTGGAAGCATATTTTTACCTTGAATCCTCTAAATATATGCGATGCACACTAAAAAAACATTATGTTTTGTTTACAGTGTACTATCATGAACAAAAAAGTACTGTTGCAATTGCAATACGCCTGTTATGAACATACAAAAATCCCTGACAAAACACAAACCATTTTTGTTGTTTTCACTAAACAATGAAATTGTCAGAGGTCGATGTATGGTATGTTTATCACTAGAGGATGGTGGGGCAGGGTCAAAGTTTATAAGGCTTGAATACTTGTCTAAAGTTTGTATATAAATCATTCTTAGTTGCTCAGCAAGAAGTGATGTCATTTTATCTATACAGTAGTAACAAAAATGAAAACTCTATTGGAGAAGTTGGAATCAAACCTGGGAAATGTTCACCAGGAGACAAGACACAGCAGCACTTACCACATCGTGCGTCCTCTGTACCAACCCACACCGTTCCAGATGGGCAGACAGGTACACCGAAGCTTGAAGACTTATTTGTGTCAATGTCATATGTTTCACTGTCAATGCTGATGGCAAATTGACCAGCCACTGTCTGGTTCAAGAGATAGATTGCACTATCCTGAAGCTCACTGATTGCTATCACAGAACTGCTATGATTTACCACTGGTCATTTAGAGGAAAACAAGAAAGAAATCAACCATTGTTAACTTTATCTCTTACGCCTAACTTTTTATTAGTTTCTAGGATCTTTTCTAACCGATTTTAGTACCATAACTTGGTAAACTCTAAGGGTAACAGGTAGTTGTGACCTGGTTAGACTTCCTCACTATTGATCTCACGCTTTATGCATTGATTTATCACAACTAGTAATGACATTGTTCATAAGACTAGATACTAATGTACATACCTTGTTCATTAGTGAGGTTGTGGGTGCATGGGATGTGTACATCATGCTCCAATATGATGTTGATTTTAATCCCCTCCTCATCAATTGATCGCTTACGCCGTTGGCTTTGTGGTTGATTTTCTGAGGGACTACAGCCAACGACCTGAGGAGTAAACACAAATGTGTTTTTTAAAAAGAGCAACTAAAGTCAACAATAAAGAAGACTTTTGCATACAAACAAATGCAATACCAGACGTCACAATACAAATGTTGTAATATAGTATCTCATGACAACTCATTATTTATGAGATTATTTTTTACGAGCTAATTTCTCTTTAGAAACCCCAAATAAATTCTAAAGGGAAACAATATTTACAAATAATGTACTAAGAGATAAATCAGTCTGTAGTTGGACTCTATTTCCTCATGAAATTACACACCTTAGACTGCTTGACAGTGCAAGCATTGTCCTTGACACACTTGATAGAGTTGACACTGGATGAAACTGCATTACTGACTTGTTGATATACCATGTTATCATTAGCCACATTCATTCCGTTACACACCAGGTTGTCATATTCCAAGACCATCTCCAGGGCAAACTTGGACGGTGGTTTGTAGCCTGTAAGAAAAACACAATCATTACAGTACCAAGCACTTAAGCATTTGAAAATTTACATGTCTGAAATACAACCTATTAAACGAAGAAACGAAGAGTTGTCCATCCATGTGAATTGAGGACCTACCGATATTTTCCCTAGAATAACTTTCTGAGATATTGTTGCAGTTGGAAAGACTGACCAACCTGTACACTTAGGGAAGCTGACTTTTGGGTTAGCATCTGTTTCATGTGACCACTGGTAGTTGTTAGATGGACCACAGCGATAAGCTGGCAGAATAGCCCTGCCGAAGGCATAACCTTCAAGGCATGAGATGGTACAATTCTGCTCTTCACTGACAGTCTCACAGTGTAGCTCTCCATTCAACGGGGGTGTCAAGATCTTACAGCCTGAAATAATACAGGGTTAAAAGAATGAACACGTTAGAATTTTATCTCATCCTAACATGTGGGAGGACTAGCCCAAAAGATATTCATATTTGTTTGTTATTTTTTTCTGATGTTATTATCTCATAATGAAAGTACTTATTATTGTAGAATACTTGTGTGCGCATTCTAGGTGGTTTGGTACAACTGCATCCTTCCATCAAGAATTTATAAAATTATACTCACAACACAAGGCTATCCTGCAAATGAACTGATATGTCACTCATGCACTAACCTGCTGCAACTTACGGCTCCAAAACTGGCACATGTTTGTGTGTATATTTACAACAAGTTGCTCATTTCAAGGGCATCTCTTATGACAGAATCTGATATCTCATATGTGATAACCGATAATTCAAAAGACTGTAAAGGTATTATTAAACAATCTGGAATTCCGGGGAAAAAAAACTGCTGAAATGTGGGTGACTTACTGGGGCATGGTCCAGTGTTGCATTGCTGGGTTTCAGTGAGAGGGCCAACACAAGGGTTACCTCCATGGGCCGGTTGGGGGTTGGTACAGGTGCGTTGATGTGACTGAGTACCACCATTACAGGACACACTACAGACACTCCAGTCGCTCCATTCAGTGAAACTACCATCCACTGTCAGGGTCAGGAAATAATGAACATGAATCAGGTTGGCTTCGTGGTTTTTTTCCCTGCATCAACCTGTGCAGATCACAGTTCCAACCCCACTTCTGTCTGGAGCCTTACATGTGGATTGGGTTTCCAGTCCCTACAATTGATTGTGTGGGTTTTGATATTTAGGGGTTTCCTTCCATATATTAAACAGAAAATCTCTTCAGCAACTCTTTTTCATCCTGATATTGAAATTGCTCTGTTGGATAATAACTAATATTTACTTTTATGGAGCGGCAAAATCAGCTTGATGCTCAAGACTCTTTAAAAAAATCAAAAAATCTAACAGCAATACCGCCACCATTTTAACCAACCGACAAATGTGTAAAAAATAACAACATTTGCCAACATGATTTTTGCCAAAGAAAATTAACAAAAAACTACAGAATACAAGAATGACATACAAAAAATAGAAAAGTTTACATGATCAATACAAGGCATTTAAATGTCAAAGACAAAAGCATAAAAAAAACCAAAGAAAACTGAGCCAAGTCCCACTGGGACAGCAATAAACAAAACAAAACAAAAACCTGGAAAATACACCACAACAAATTCAAATTGATAATAGACTAGGCCTGGAAAAAAAAATGGTAGAACTAAAAAACTGACAACTTCTAATTACTTTAATGAGTCCCATACAAAGAATATGAAAAGTAACCAAACAGCAATACCGACACCGTTTTCACGAACCAACAAATGTGTAAAATATAACAGAATTTGCCAAATCGATTTTTGAACAAATTCTTGACATATCCATTGCTGTAAAAATTTTCAGCAAGTTTCAGGACCTGACATGTAATAGTTTCCTTATTACACTTATTAGCATGACTGACGAATCACATTATTTATTATTTTGCATTTTCACAAAGTGACAAATCAAGATTCACCACTTTATCCATTGAAATACATAGCGCTAGATTGGTGCCACACATAGCATGACTTGACAAATCTCAAAATACATTGGTCTGTACACAGCGCTCTGTGTGCATGTCTCTTTTTTTCGTCTTCACAAAGTTACAAATGTGTTTAGGAATTAATAACTCATCAGTCTGTGGGGCAGACTCCTCTCTCAACGAAAACGATGACGATATACACCTTTAAATATGCATACATGGCATACATACACAAAATTGTACAAAATATTAAAAATGAGGTAACGTCCTGGGCTATGGCTGTTAAAATGTTTGTGAGAAGATACTTTAACTTTGCTTCCCTTCTATCAATTATAATTGACCGACTGACCCCATAACCCCGGGGAGGATATCCAACAGAGATGTATAACAACATTCAATATAATAAGTGGAAGTGTGTATGTAGTGTGCCTGGGAAGAAGGACGTAATGAATTTGTGACCGGCAAAAGGGTCGTAAGCAATTACTGTCAAAAATTGTGTTTCAAGAAAACTAAGTGTTTGGTTGTTTTTCTGCCATTTATAAATCATTGCAGGACGGTTAAACTCCGCATGCAAATGGAAAAACAAGTGTTGTGAGTAATTCTAGCAACAAATATACAAAAGTCATGCCCACTGTTTTTTTATTTTTCGAAAGATCCATTTTATTGTTTGTGACCTTCTGCTGGGGCAAAAAGTTGTACTTTGTGTGCCCGGGAAAAAGGTCAAACAGCCTTCTGACCTTCTTCTGGGCAAACAATGAATAAGAAGAATCTTGTATTTTACAAGTGAAAGACATAATGAGCTTTTGAATAGTGAGGTTTTAAATTAATTTTGGAATGCTCAGTAGTGGGAGGGGTTCTACAAGTTTTTGGAACAGAGGGGTAATTCTACAAGGGAAGAATTCCTACGCTTTGTGAATTTCTGTGTTTAAGAAATTCCGAAAATTTTGCCACTGGGACTGGGAGAACAGATGCTTCTTGAATGTGTACACACCCAACAGACCTCTCAACGAACCTGTACAATATAAAACATTCAAAGCTGTTTTGTTCAAAAAAGATGAGAAAAATTGTTGATTTTTGTATTCATTCTAATGGTATAGTTCATGTGTTATTCCATATACTTATCAATTTTGTGTGAAATTTCAAGTAGATGCTAACAGCGAATTCTAGATTCTAAAATACCGATTTTTGTCCTTGATTCAATTACCTTTTTCAAGCTCACACAGTTGTCCTGAGAATCCTGGTGGGCATTCACAAGAGAAAGTTGCTACACCATCCACACAGCTGCCACCATTCTCACAGGGTGATGGTGTTCCACAGTCATCAGTGTTAATCTCACAGTTCAGTCCGGTAAAGCCGGAGGGACACAGGCAGATGTAGTGACCAAAGTCATCTTTGCAGGTACTACCAAACTGGCATGGGTTTGAAGCACAGTCATTCACCACTGTAAGGGTTGGTTAAAAGAGGAAGGTTGAATTTTGGAAGAGTTCATTCATTCCATCCTCCAGTTAGCAATAGACATACTAGACCACTAACCTTATGAAAATTCGAACGCATTTGCTAGTCACTCGTTTTACTGGAGAATAATGAATTATGGTTCAACAGTTGATAGGGATGTTGTGTACTTTATTGGGCTTACTGTAACATTCAAAACATGTAACAATTAATTTTGAGAGTCTTCTTTTTCACTAAGTATTTTTCACTGAGTAAAGCACCATGGCTTGAAGTGGTAGCCTGTTCCAACTAACAATTTATCTTCTGACCAAGATGATACCTAGTAGATATCATAAAGACATCTCGTAGAGCATTGTCAACACAAAACTCAATTGATTTACCATCACACTGTGAGGGGGTCTCAAGCTGAACTCTTCCAAGGGAGGCCGTCTCAAGGAAGTCTGCTGCTGCGATGACATTACCAGGGTTGACAGAGCCACAGACACTAGCAAGGTTGCTAATCATGGAGCCCTCTAATGCTGTATCCCACAAATTTACACCACTCAGAGCACCATGGAGCTTACTTGATGAAGTGGATGCTGTTACAGAAAGAAGGAAATAAAAAAATAAAAAACCCAAACATTATTTTTTAACAATATCTCTTATTTTACTAACAGTCACCTGTATCAGGCTGTGTCTGAATTGGCGGTTAAGGCTGTTGCTGAAGGTGGTGCTGTGGGCATCCTATGCTTTAATGCTTGTTCATGTCACTATAAAGCCGCAGCCACTATTCCAGACACAGCCTTGGTTTTGTTTGTTTTGGAGAACACAAAATAACAATTTAAACCCATAAAGCCATTTTGAGGAATGGTGGACATATTACTATAGGGCACTATTAGGTTTGGGTAAATTTGTCTGTATACACCCAAACCCAACAGTGCACTCCTATGTCTACCATGTCTCACAAAGGCTAATACCAGATTTGTTCAAATACTTTTAAAACATCACAAAAATATATATAATCGATATGGGAGGTGTGTTTTTTCGGTGAAAGCGACATTATTCAGGGAAGACTTATTAAGTTTTGGCAGGAAGTGCCTGGTTTTATGCCACTAATAATAACAAATACCATACATGATCATTTTTGAAACTCACCTGAGCCATGTATCTCCCCAAGCGTGAATTGTCCTCCACTATCGATACGGCTACCAGGTCGTATTTGATGTCGGCTCTGGACTACATGACCATCTTGATAGATCATTAGATTGCCTCCGTGTTCCTCCCAGGAGATGGCAAGATGATGCCAATGATCATCGTTCACACTGACCGATGTGGAATACTGGTATCTAGGGTAGAAATAAAAATACCAGGGCATTTACATGAGGTGTTTACATAGATATTGAATACCGTGAAAACTTTATGTATCAATGTCTGTGGTCTGTGCAAGTCTGCTGTGAGGCCATTATTCATGCCTAGAGTTATTTTGGTTGTTATATATCATATTTCAATCTCTATATATAATGTATCATATTTCAATCTCTCAACTGGTCAATGTGACAAGTTTTGCCACTCACGAGAGTCACACGACAAAGAGTTTCATGGACATAGTGCATGTTTGTATGTTGGCCACGGCCCAATATCATGGCAATGTTTGTCATGGAAATCTGTGCTTTATGGCCCATATAGAATTATGTGCTACATCAGGCCCTGGTCTCAGGATTGTGAAAGACATGTGTCGGGACCTAGTTTGGTGGTAGAGCTCTAAAGAGGTCCTATCTGTACGATGAAGCTAAACTATGAAGGGCTTTAAACATAAGAAGTAGAACGTTGGATTATATTCATTTACTGATCCGATGTTTATCAGGAAGTCTGTGAGGATTGGGTTTCAAAGTGTGCATGTTCCATATGATCTAATTAAGTCTTAGTGATGTAATGGTGTGGGCTTGTTAAACAAATTTGTATTCTATTTTTCATTGCAATTCCACCACTTGGCTGCAAACATCGTATTTTAATAAACCATGTGAGTAATCTGGTGTCTCGTCTTATTAATTGTTTTTCGCATCCATGTTCCCGGTACATTATCCCATTCGGTTGTTTAATACTTGAAAATTTGGAGATAAGCAGAAAGAATAAAAGCTCACTAGAAACACTAGCTTAATGGTCTTTACCCCTTGATAAAGATATTCAGGGCCTGAGGATTACTGATTGCAAACTGGGCTGCCTGAAGTGTTGGATTACTACCCGGTGTTAGGTAAGACAGTATTACTGCATCGGTTGATGAGGAGTTGCTTCGAATCCACAGGGTCAGGGTGAAAGCTTGCAGGCTCTCCTCCACGGCTTGCTCTATGGTGACAAACTGACTGGGTACATTGCACCGGAACATCATGTCAAAATGGCATGGGGCATCTGTTGAAATAATTTTTTTTAGGATAACACAGATCTGTAACATGATGTTCAAATCTTGTTGTTGTTTTCTCTCATATTCAAGTGAATCAAACTACACAGAGGCTGTGTCTGAATTTGGCAGCTGCAGCTATGGCTGTGTCTGTTGCTAAGGATGTTGCTATGGGCCTCCCATACTTGGGAGGATCCAGCCACAGCCACTAAATCAGACACAGCCTGAGGCTGCAAAGGCAAATTAGTCTGACACTTTTTTGTTTCAAGTGACAATATTTATTATTGCTGTTTGACACAAGGAACCTGACAAATACAGTGAGAGAACAATGTATCTCTCCTCAGTTTTATACCCTTACTTTTTCTCAGTTTAAACATTTGTAATTTGACAATTTTTGAAGAGAATGACTTTAATGATCGTATAAATAGCCCTGAAATCTACATTAGAAGTAAATATCTGATTCCAAAAGTGCCAATAAATAAAATAAAAAAATTCTTTCTTTTAATTAAAATGAAATAATATTAGGAAACTTAAAGTCTTACAGTCATTGCAATATCTGCCGACAAATCCTCGTTTGCATTTGCACTGGTATTCATTCAAGCCGTCAATACACTCAGCCCCATTTTGACAGAGATGTCCTATACAATCGTCAATATCCTCCTCACACTGGTCCCCACTGCAGAGAAATCAAAGCAAAGAAGCGACTGAGGGAGGCTACTCTTTGGGTTATTCAAGCAGAGATAAGTCACCCTGGAGGCTTTAGGGTACTACAACTCCAACTCAAAAAATGAACGATTGATTTTTCAGTGAATCCATTCATTATCCCCTAGTTTGTAATGATTATCTATCTACATGTACACAATAGGGAACAAATGAAAAAGCCTTGTGTCACTCAAACCCCTGCAAGGTTTTAAACGGCCTTTGAAGACACTACTCTTTTATTCCCATTCATCAATGCCCTTTTTGTCAAAAAGCGTAATAATGTAGAAAAATTGCAGGTGTTTTTTGGTGGTTTTTTTTCAATTCCTGGTCTGTGCTATAAGTACCAAAACATCAAAATAAATCCTTGACCCAATTTTAAACCAACCACTTTTGAGTTAGTCACACGTTAACAATTATTAATGTAATGAAACAATTGTGCTCAAACTGTAGCATTAGCTTATGATAATGACTTACGTGTAGCCAGGTTGACAGAGACAGGAGTGAGTGTTCAATCCATTGATGCATGTACTTCCATGAAGGCATGGGTCAGGCTTACAGTTGTCAATTTCAACCTCACATCGGACACCTGTGAAACCTTTAAGTAGAAGGATACATATATTCAAGACCAAGACATATGGTGGCTGACTCATGAATGAGACCAATTGGGTAGGGACTGCAAACCCACTCCACACATTTAGGCTCAAGTAAAAGCCTGAGAATATAACTCTAACGCCTTCATAAACAGATGAAGTAGAAGGATACAGATATTCAAGACCAAGACATATGGTGGCTGACTCATGAATGAGACCAATTGGGTAGGGACTGCAAACCCACTCCACACATTTAGGCTCAAGTAAAAGCCTGAGAATATAACTCTAACGCCTTCATAAACAGATGAAGTAGAAGGATACAGATATTCAAGACCAAGACATATGGTGGCTGACTCATGAATGAGACCAATTGGGTAGGGACTGAAAACCTAATCCATGCACATTTAGGCTCAAGTAAAAGCCTGAGAATATAACTCTAACACCTTCATAAACAGATGAAGTAGAAGGATACAGATAATCAAGACCAAGACATAAGATGGCTGACTCATGAACAGGGTTGTAGCTACAAACATTTAAGTGCTTGGTGGTTGCAAAGATCGTAGTTCTGGTCCAGTGTGTACAACGCACGCCGTACATACACATTTTTCTAAGCCAGTGAGGTGGACAAACAAAAAAGTTATTTGTGTCAAGCATGCAATTAATTAGCTATTAAGTAGAATAAATAAATATGATTACCTTTTCTACTGAGACAAATTGAACGCAATTGCAAGTCGTTCTCAAACAAACTTTCTACGTGTGCACATACGACAACTGATTTCAACAAAACTGCTGTTTGGGGGCCTTTACGCATACCAGTGGCACTACTGAGTACCAGTGCTCAATACTACACTTCAGTCAAGTCCACAGACACTGGATTGACAGTTTGTGCGCGCAGTGTGTCGAGATGGTCTGTGATAAATAGAAACAATCGTCTACTATAATGGTTATAGCTTTAGGTAAAAACAAGTTGATTTACCTTGTGGGCACACACAGTGTTGACTGCTGAGTGCAGATGGGACACATTGTGCATTGTTCTGACAGGGCTCAGCAGCACAGATATCTAAAGATGTCTCACAGTGAGTTCCAGTGTACCCAGAACTGCATCGACATGTATAGCGGTTGGCCTAATATGAATAGAAAATAAAAACTGGTATTAATCAGAGGCTTTTAAACCAACTATCCTAATGTGGATTTCACAAAGCGCTAAGACTAGTCTCATCTCGAGTTAGGTCGAGTAACTAGTCCTAACTTATAGGACTAGTCCTAAGTTAAGTTAGGACTAGTTTTTTTGAAATCCACCCCTGGACATTTATTACAAACCAGGCAAGATGCATTCCTGAAACCATCTCAATATCCTAAGCAATTTAAGTGGAGTGTCTTGCTTATGGGCACAAGTGCTGTGATTAGCCAAGGCTGGGAATCCAACTCACAATCAGGAACTTGTCAGAGGATAACACATCTCCCACTTGTCAAATCTGACAAGCTCGCTGCTAAACAAGTTGAGTAATATCACTTTATACAAGATTGTGTGCTTTTCTGATGACATGTGATGATCATTAATTAAAGGTCACCAACCTTTAAAATTAGTGCTTGAGCTCTTACCTGATCAATACAGCTTGCTCCATTTTGGCATTGGTGACCAAGACAATCATTGACATTAGTCTCACAAAAATACCCTTCAAAACCAGTCAGACATTGGCAAGTGAACCCAACGTCAGTCGCGGTGCAGGAACCACCATGCCTGCAGGGATTTGGCCGGCAGAATCCTGGGTTGATCTGGCAGTGGACGCCTCTCTTCCCATTTATGCATTTGCAGGTGTAGGAGTTGATACCATCGATGCAGAGGCCCTGATTCTGACAGGGATTGCTGGTACATTCATTGATGTTGGAATCACAGTCATGGCCAGTAAATCCAGGCCGGCATTTACAGGTGTAGGAATGCAGGCCATCGATGCAGATCCCAGAGTTTTTGCAAGGGGAGCTGAGACAGTCGTCTTTGTTGATCTCACACTGTTCACCAACCCATCCTTCTGTGCAGTCACAGGAGAACATATTAACCATGTCATGGCATGTACCACCATTGGCACAGGGGCGGGATTGGCACTCATTGATATTGTTGCTACATGTACGACCGGTGTAGCCTGATTCACATCTGCAAAGGTACGATTCAATCCCATCAAGGCACTCACCATGATCACAAGCACTGGGGAAGCAATCATTCTTGTTGTTCTCGCAGTGGGCTCCATTGAAACCAGAAAGACATTCACACCAGTAACCATTGATCATGTCAACACAGGTGCCTCCATTCTGGCAAGGGGACGACACACATTCATCTATTTGAATATTGCAAAGGGTACCAGTGAAGCCATATTGGCATTCGCATATGAATGTATTATCTCCATCAACACAGATTGCATTATTGGCACATGGCTTTTTAGCACAGTCGTCAATGTTCATTTCACAATGTTCACCTATTTTGGGTAAAGGAAAACAGAGATTACGATGAGTAGGATTTGAAACTGCCAATGGTGGAAATACAATCTAGTAAGGTTGGTAGTAACACTATATGTACAAAATTGTCTCTTGTGAGGTGCTTCTGAAAAGATGTGGTGAATCAACTCGACATTTCAACCAGTATGCTCTGATTGTCTTTAGGAGTTTCTTCTTAAGACAATCAGAGCACACTAATCAAAACATTAAGTTGATTCACCATTGGTTCTTTTCAGAACCACCACAACTCATAAGAGGTTTACGTACATGGAATTTCTGCAAAACTTACTGAAAAAACAGAACGCATCATGATAGTAAATGTGTAGTATGCTTGCTTGTTACTACATTGTTTTGCAACAAGTTATAGCAAGTTAAATTTACCCCATCAAATTTATTTTCTCAAGTCTTTGTTGTTAACTTTTACATATGGATGTTTAAAATATAAACCATACTCTGTTTATACTAAAATATATAGAGAGCCACAACCCCCATTCAAACTGGTTGCATATTTCATAATTTCATCTAACAATCCTGGCATTCATAAAAAGATGTAAACATGTGAAGACTGTCATCAGAAACATCTGATTTCCACTCACCAATAAATCCTTCCATACAGAGGCAGAGTTCGTCAGTAGAGGGCGATGTACATGAGCCACCATTAAGACAGGTAACTCCTTCCAGGCAAAGGTCCAATTCAATCTCACAGTCTCGGCCTGACAGACCAGCTGGGCATGTGCAGAAGTAGTCATCCCCTTCGTCTTCACATGGTGCATCATGGTGGCAAGGATTGGGGCTGCATAAATCACTCCTTACTTCACAATTAGGTCCTGAAAAAAAATATGGTAAAGTTTGAGATTATTAAAGTCTAGTATCACTGATGAAAGGGCAGGACAGAAACCTTATTTATTTTTTGTAGAGGCAGGGCAGTTTTTATTGGGTAAAGGGAAATCCTATACTGAAACATTTTGAGGGGTACCAAGGTTATGGTGAAGGGGAGAGGAGGAGGGATGAAGAAAGTTGCATCTGTTAACGTATCATGCCAGTAAGCCTTCTCTCAACAAAAGAAGTCATAATGAGTCATTTCTTATTATCAGAGTTCTACTAAAATATTGTGAGATTGACTAAGACTAAACTCCTTCATTATTCAAAGCCAAAAATTTATCTTGCATGAAGGCATCAAAAAGAGCTGGATAAACACTCACCCTCAAAACCATCTGCACAGATACACTGGTAGCTATTGATGTCATCAATGCATATACCACCATTAGAACAAGGCTCATTTGCACACTCATTCAGGTTTGTCTCGCAGTGAATACCTATGAACCCAGGCTTGCACTCACAACTGTAGCCAGCTCCATCAGTGGCTACTTCAGTGCACACACCGTCATTGTTACAGGGATTGGGATCACATAGATTCAGATCCGCATCGCAGTGAACCCCTCCACGGCCACGGGGGCAGGCACACTGATAATGGTCATCTAAATCTTGGCACGTTGCCCCGCTCGCACAGGGGTTGACAGCACATAGGTCCACATCTATCTCACAGTTGTCTCCTTCATAGCCTGTAATGCAGTTGCAGAGGTAGGAGGCACTTCCATCAATGCAGCTGCCACTATGCTGGCATGGGTTAGATTCACACTCGTTGATAGAAGTCTCACAATTATCACCCGTGAAGCCAGCAGCACAACTGCAGAGGTACTCTCCCTCACCGTCAGTGCACGAACCGCCATTCAGACAGGGTTGGCTCAGGCATTCATTGATGTTTGTTGCACAGGTGACACCAGTAAAACCCACATCACATGTACATGTGAACCCATTGATCTGGTCATTGCATGTGCCACCATTCTCACAAGATGCATTACTGCAATAGTCTATGTCAATAGAGCAATCAACACCTGTATGTATCCAAAACACACAAAGCTACATCAGGAAAACAATAATAAAATGCTGGTCCTCTCACCCCTCGCAAAGTCACCCACAACAAATCCATGACTTGCATGAAAAAAAGGCCAGGATATATATACTACAGGCATTACCAGACTACCACAATTGATGCCATGATTCCTAATTACAATAGCAATAACAAATACCAATCCACATTGTTTCAAAAAGGTGTCAGACTATTTGTCCACCTTGCCTCAGTTTGGTTACATTGATTTCAATAAGACCATAATGAAAGTCTGGTTACCTTTGTATCCTGCAGGACATAAGCAACTGAAAGCATCAAGTTCATCTAGACAGGTGCCACCGTTGAGACAGGAATCTTGTTGGCAATCATCCACGTTGGTCTCACAGTGCTGGCCGGTTAAGCCCGCTGGGCACTCACAACGGTACGTTCCTATCTGCTCTACACAAGTTCCATTATTTAGACACGAACTGTCCGAGCAGAAACTTTGCCCTGTGAGGAAATAAAAGTCGTTTGAACATTTAAAGTTTTGTCCTTAATGAAAACATTCTAGTCAGGTCACCTAAATGTTTATTATTATTATTCAAGGTACCTGTGGAACTTTTTCTGCAGGGTTTAAAAAAAAAATATGATAATGGACATTTATATAGCACCAGTATTTGCCAATTTTGACACTCATGGCGCACAAACATTATTACTCTGGTCATTGGGCCTTTTATTTCATCCTTTAAACCATCTCATCTCCCTAGGGGAGTATACAGTCTGTGCTGCCAAGTATGTAGCGCACCAAGCTAAATCAACACAAGAAACATCTCTGCCCTCACAGGTACCCCTTCACTCCTGGGTGAAGAGAAGCAACTATAGTTAAGTGTCTTGCTCAATGACACAAGTGTCATGACTGGGACTCAAACCAACACATTAATAACTAAGGCACCAGAACTTGAATGTGGTGCACTTGACCACTTGACCATGACAAGGTGCTTGTGGAATTTCTGATGCAGGACTTGGCAAGTACCGAGTATAGAAAGTTTATCACACATCAAATTGTTACTGTTTCTGGCCTTGAAAATAAAAATAGTACAAGACTAAAACTCCATTCAAAAAATAATCTGCTTAAATAATCCTACTTTGTTTTTAGGCCAAAACATGGAGGACGCATCATCAATATAAAATGAAGTGCTACATGGAATCAAATCTAACAGTAAAGACTGTCCACTTACTTTGACACATGTCTGATGTTGCTGCACCGGTGCTTTGGGTTATTTGCCAATCAGGGCATGGATGGCATGAGCTTTGGCCTTCCTCTGACTGGTAGCTATGAAGAGGACAAGGGGTACATGGCTGCACCCCTGTGGAGGAAAATGTTCCCACACTGCACACATCTGAAATGAGTTATAGCAGAAATTTAGAAATACACTATGCCAGCCAGCGATATGATATCATGAGGTGAATGCATCTACACAGAGCACACATGTACACAGACAGTTCAGCGCAGAGTTCTGCCACAATAGTGACCTGTTCAGTTAAATGCTTTAACCAGTTGCCACTGGGTGTCTACCATTTTTCCCCATCCCCCTGCTGGCGGGATTCTTTTGTTGGAATTGCCGGAATCATTTTTCTGTGAGAGTACTGCTGGCACAAAGAAACCCTGACTTGACAAAGCCAAAGGAACAAAGATTTTCTATGAAGCGTCGTGCTTTGGGGTTTGTCTATCAAGTTAAATATAATAAAATGTTGGATGAACAAAGACAAATTTACTAGATTTACATGCCAATGCTCTACCAATTGAGTTTTAGCCCTATATTGGCAGTCTCCCTATTTTGGGATCCAGCTAAAAGTAACACAACCCTATACTGCTGTAAAGCCAGTAATTTATGTTATGGCACTGACAACCTGGGAAGCTGCAGTAAAGGGATCACCATAAGGGGATAATTCACAAAAGAAACTGACTGGGCAAATATAATTCAATCTCACTAAATCACTCGGCAAGTTTGTTTTAAGAAATGTGTAAGCATCAACATATCTAGATGTAAAATGCAAATCAACAGCGATTAATTCTTACCTGTACAATCATCACTAGTAGTAGAAGCCATGCTGGCTGTAGACTGACCGACTGGACATTGCTCACAGTAGTTAGATCCTACCACAGCCTGGTACAATCCTTTGTCACATTTCAAGCATGGCTGAAGTCCAGTGCTCGAGAAGTGACCACATGGACACATACCTGAATTATATTTTAGAACAAAAAATAAGTGATGTAAAGAAAAGTACAAACATTGTGTTGTCGACTCACGTTTGTTTTTTGAGTACAAGCATGTATATAATGGAGGCCGTGTTGGCAGCTTCAGCAGTGGCTATAGCCAGATTGCTGAAAAGGCTTACTCTTCAACATTGTTGCTGCCAACAGCCATAGCCGTAGTGTAAATAGCCTGATTCAGACATGGCCTAGTGCTTTGGTAACATCAGTAGAGAGGAAGGAGACAACCTTGAATAAAAATCCTCATTCAAGGGAGTGTAGAGGGAGCAACAACAAAGGGGAGACTGAAGCTGATATGGAAAGATGGACTTTAGGTTAAGACTGGTCTCAATATGAAACACTCCACTACCTTGCTCAAAACACTGGGCAGAGGTGGCATAGCTTTCATCAGACTGGTTGTAATCAGTCAATCATAATAAGTCAGCCATGATCAGAATTTGACATAAGAGGGAAAGATTATTTAACTTTTGACAGAATATTTTTGATGGTGCCACTACAAGCCTCTGATGAGATCCATCTCTCATCAAGCCTCATTCAATAGACTGATCCATTAAGTCCTGTCAACCAAATTAACCGCCTATCAACAGCGCCCATGTGGGTAGCATGCAAGGCACATGAACTCTTGCTCTACCCTGAACCACACACAAATAAATGACACAGCAATCCAAATAGCGACAACTTCATGTTTACATTTTGTGATGGGATTTTAATGTGTCAGACTTTTTGGTTGGCGTCATGTGTGTGCGTGCACGGTTGCCAATAATTTATACATGAAGGGGCGTGAATTAACAGATCAGTCAATTGGTCATTTGTCTCAGGATTTGATAACTTCCAATCCCCCTCTCTTCCTTACAGGAGATTTAAGATTGGATAACACTTTATAGAGTGCAAGAAGTGAATCAGCTTGACCATGACTGTCAACCTCAGTGGCACAGTTTCATTTCCACTTTTATGGACCACCCTTTTACCGACATGACACAAAAAGCTCAAGAACACCCACCCAGACAGTCGTTGGCGCTCTTGGTTCTATTCCCGATGGTTGACGTTCCTGGGGGACATGTCTTGCAGGTTAATTGTGCCTCTTCATCTTGATAGGATCCTACCGGGCAACTCTTACATGCAACAGCTTCACTGTCAAAGTAATATCCCAACCCACATTCCACTACAGAATAGGGAAAAAAAGATTCAATTATATAAGTTCTGAATAACTAAATAAAAACACACAATTGTTTTGGACAAAAAAGCCCCAACCACCAGTAAGATAATACTGTAAATGACAAAATCTAGAAATACTTCCAATAAACAACAAAACATGCAGATCAATTAAACAGGTGTAGTCTAAACGTTTGTGGGTAAGGAGCTAATCTGATGGTTACTGGGAAGTCATTCCACAGTCTAGGGGCACAGAAAGCGAATGACCCCTCCCAAACAATTCATTGATTTCTAGGCACCTCAAGGCGTGTAGTATTTGTGGCTGAGCATAGACCCTGTCATGATGATCTGTGAAGCCGTCTAAAGACGTCATTATGTAATTTCGGACCACCGGAGCAAAGGTCACCCAGTCATTCAACTGCGGAGCACCAACTAGTTAAATCAGACTCAAACATACTCAAACTTACACGTTTCCCTCCAATAATAAAAAATAATAATATTTTGAAATTGCTATATTAAAATAAATTTCTGAGGCAGATCCAATAACAGTGTGCAATAAAACACAGTTTCAAATTAAGACTGCTGAAACAAGGGTCAAGTTATGTTGAAAAAGAAAATAATAAATGGACATACCACAATCTAAATCAAATGTTGACACAAATCCCAAGGGACAGGACGGGCTCGGTTCAACATCAACCAGAACATCAGGATGGGGATTTACATTCAGGCCATGAACATGCGGGACGAGCTGTCCTTCATCAGACTTCTCCAATACACTGTCTGTTAGCTCGAAAAGAGTATCGTACCCATTCCATTTCTCATCCTCAAACAAATCACTTTCTATCATTGGATCGGTGGGCAGGTGATATGTGAAATCAAATGATACAGTCAGCTCAAAATCCATTGAAGCATCCCTTCGGCTACGAGTTTGCCTTCCTTTACGATTCTGGAGTAAGGATTGATGTCGACGATGATACCTCTTAGGATTATCTCTTGGATCCGATGGAAGTCTACCTTCTTTTCTCATATCACTGAGCCACTTCTGTGCATGTTCAGTAAGCTCTTTATCAGAGTCCATCCAAAGACTGCTGTCATTCTTAGGATGAAACATCTGTTGGAAGCCACCATGGACACTGTTAGTTGAACCTCTCCATCTGCTGACATCACGACGACCTCTTGAAGTAGATCCACATGTCACGTGGACATTGTCTATATTGCATTCGTCAGCACTGTCTGAGCAGATGGAGCTGAAGGCAGACTGGTTGAGAAGCTGGATGAATTGTTCTTTGATCTGTTCTTGTGTTGCCAGATCAGAGCAGTCTCCGCTGAAGTACTGTAGCTCAGATGAAAGCTTTAACTTCTGTGGTCGTATTTTGTCTGTTTTATGTATTTGGAAAAGACGGTTTGTCAGAAAGTAATTATATCTATAAATACACATCAGTTAAAGCAATTGACCGCAACACCATTTTTCATTCAATCACAGCCTTCAATAAGATGACACTAGTAAATTTAAAGCACAGATGAAAACATTACTTCTAAAAGATCGCAAACTTTCAATTGTACAAACAATGTGTCGTGTCAGTGTAAGCTGGGCGTCAGTGGACACATGCAAATGCAATTATTGATCAGGGTTCATATAAACAAATTGCTGCCAAGACTCCTTGTCTACATGGCAACTTTGCTGTGGAAAACCTTAATATTTGACTGGCGCTATTTGATAACACTTACTGTTACAATCAGGAAACTCCTGCAGAGGTGACCACCGGCCGGACAGGCCACAGACAAATAAATCTGTCCCCAATTCCTTTGATACATCGTAGTTCTTATTGCAGAGCATTGAACAGAAGTGACCATACGCCCACTCATCACAAGCTTTGGCTCCGTTCATAGGTGCATCAAGCTCTGGGCATGAAATGGCTAAAGTATCAAAATTGAGAACAACAAATCTATTGAATTTTACTCTGGAGAGTTTTATGATTTTTTTATCTGTCCTTACCAGTTCTCTCATTGCCTTTTGGCTATTGAAGCCAATATTATACATAGAGATTTTTTCTCTTATTGCTTGGAATCAGCAGCGCCTCCATATTTGTTGTATACAAACTCAAATTGAGGATGTCCTTGGTTATTTAAACTACCATGTTCCGTTTTATAATTGTGTCCATTGGTAGATACACTCATCCACTGATCGATAGATACGCTCATCCACTGATCGATAGATACACTCATCCACTGATCGATAGATTCACTCATCCACTGATCGATAGATACACTCATCCACTGATCGATAGATACGCTCATCCACTGATCGATAGATACGCTCATCCACTGATCGATAGATACGCTCATCCACTGATCGATAGATACACTCATCCACTGATCGATAGATACGCTCATCCACTGATCGATAAATACGCTCATCCACTGATCCATAGATACACTCATCTACTTATCAAACATTCAAACTGTTGGACTCACTGGTTTTAGAGAAGTGTTATATGCCAGGCATCATGCTAAACATAATGAGTCAGGTCAGCAGCACGCTAGTCAGAATAAAAACAACAACACAGGTTCTAATGGGTTTAGACAAATAAGGGCGCAATCTCTAGGTAATATATAGGTTAAACCTCTGCCTAAAATAACAACAGAAAGCAAACTATTAAAGAAACCGTGCTCACGTGTGATTGTCACTGTAAACTGGCATATGCTGGTCTTTCCATTATCCAAATTGGTTGCAGTGCACTGGATATTAGTACTACCCCATGGTAGTGATAATCCGCTTGTGTGAGTGCAGGATGTATCCAATGCATCCCCAGTCAGCTCTCGAAATTCCGGCTACGAAAAACAAAAGAGAACTCACATACTGTTCAGTCAAAATTACATTCTACTGTTGACATCTGCATTAATTCTTATATTCTGATATGAAGCTTGAATGGTTTGAGTGAAACTTAGTTCTACAATAAAGTATGTCCATTCTTACCTGCAGACTATTACTCAAGCAAGAAATTTATTATTGACTGCCCTTTTTCCTTAATATTGTATCATTAATACTTCTAGCTTTTCCTAGATTATGGGTAGGTATTTAGGAGACACAAATACAAAGGGAGAAAAACAAAGTGTTTAAAAGGTTCATAAAAAATAGGATAAGTCTGTATTTGGGGGTTTTTTCGGCTTGGTGGAAAAATAATTATTGTTGTGCAAGTTTCTGCCATGGTTCAGACCATATCATAGTGCTACCAAGAGCTAAATCTGCATAACTTTTGGACGCCCTTTTTTTAACTTAGACAAAATGTACTGCTGGAAGAGCTAGTGTTTATTCTCAATGTTTCAATTAGTGTGTTGTTCAGCAGAACACTGACAATTTTATACTGTTGTAGTAGCAAAACAATAAGTATACTTCCAATTTGTCTTGTACATCTTATTTAGTAATGACTTACATCGTCCAAAGCCTTTGACTGTTACAAGTACATGGATGCAAAACTAACTATATTTGTTGTTTATTTTAATGGTGGAATACATGAAAACTCTGATATGATCAACTGTGTTTGCCGACTTGTTAAATCTTTACCTCTGGCCAACTGACTGTAGTTTCTCTTTTATTAGTGGTGATACTTTGATCGTCTGGACATGATTGGATGACTGGTGACAGGTTGTCTGAGTAAGAGAAAAGTGGAGTGAAAGTGTTTATGAAACTCAAAATGAACAAAATTCAGGGAAGCTACAAATCTTTTTTGTCGGTACAAAAACTTTGTATCTGTATTTTGCAATAGTGTTGTACACTGAACATTACACACAGGCAAGAGGCAGAATGCAACAAATTGCATCTTGTAATTTGTTTGTACATCTGGGCTAAAACATTGGTGAGTTTTCAAACAAGCGTCAGGTGTAAGTCTATATTTGGTGATACAACGTCTTTGCACTGACACAACTAAATATAATTGTCATAAGTTTTGGCAATGTTGCTGGGATCAAGAACAGCTTTTTTTCCTTCTCATTCTTAGACTCAATTTAAACACTATTGACTAAGTCTTAGTTGGTCAGTAGAGGTTTTGAAATTTTACTCACCCTTGACCATATCATTGCCATTTTTATGAGGAACTAAAAATTAACCCCACATGTTCTTTGAAAATTATGTTTGAAGTTGAAAAGTTCGCACTTGTCCACGCTATGTATTCCAATGGACAAAATGGCAAATTTTGATTTGTCATTTCTTAAAAACAAAAAATGGAAAATAGCATATGATTCATCTAATGTAACTAACTAATGTAAGTACTAAACAATGATGTATTAGGTCCTGAAACTTGGCGAGATCGTTAACAGCATTGAGTACATCAAGAATTTGAACAAAACCAATTTGCATAGTTTTTGTGATTTTTGACACACTTATTACTTCGTAAAAACAACAACGATATAATCTGCATATTTTCTTTGTGGGGTCAGGCCAGGTTAGGGATTGTATCATTTGTTTTTCCTTAGCAAAATAACTTGATTTCAAAAATATTTTTCTTAAGAGACATTTTGAAATGAACTTCAAAGTTATCCTGTCAGGAGACTGTAACTCATTTATATTTCATTAGCAAAAAACTTGAGGAAAGCAACATTTTTCTAAAGCGATTTTTTAAAATGAATTTTTTAAAGTTAGTTATCCTGTCACATTCTCACAAAAAGGGTACAATATGGCTAAAGAGAGAAAGGGCAGGACAATACTAGCTGCATGGAGAGTATTTTTCCCCAGATGCAGCTCAGCCAGCTATGAGGGCATGATGGCACTGGCCATCATGTAATTCCAAGCTTACTGTATAAAGTATCACAAACAAACATACCCTCGATGTTAACACTGAAAGAACACACAACGCTGTTCCCGGCGGCATTGCTGAAATAGTACGACACCACTGTGTCTTGGGTGAAATTGTATGGCGATTCGATGTCAGAGGGCGTCTTGACAACTGTGAGTTCATCACCAGAGTTGTCAATCGCCATGGGAACATCAAATGAGAGGAGAACACCAAGGGTCTGACCAGACATTGATCCAAATAAGGTGCCAGGGCAGACTTTGAGTACCGGTGGAGCAGTATCTAAAATTCAGAGATTGAAAAAACATTTTATGCAAACTGAGGATGACAATCTAGACTATGAAGTTGAAGGATGTTAAGATTGTATTTAGAGAGAGCTGGTTCATCTATATTGCTAACCTTGACATGTCACAGAGAGATTGTAAAGATTTTGATCCCATGTACCATCAGAGAGACACGTCACCATTCCATGTTCAGGTACGGCTTTCAGCTCAAATCCATTACGGCAGAAGAAGCTGCAGGTAGTACCATAATAAGGATGTCTTGGACCACGGCAAACTGAGGGGTAGACACCTCCTTTGATCGGGATAAGATCTGCAGGTAAGGGGTCACATCTGGCCACTGCAAATAAAAATAATATAACTTTAATTTCATTACACACTCAACAATAGCAGAACGATTAGGAGTAGATGAAGAAATGTTCAGTTTTAGACGTTGGAGGAAAACTCCTATGGGGAAAACCCACAAAATCAGGGGATGAAAACCCAATCCACAAAGCTCTGGTCTAAGGAGAGATTTGAACCAGGGTGTACAGAGGTGAAAGGCAGGGAAAAAACCCACTTAGCCAACCTATCCCCATAGAAAAACATAGTTATGTTAGAGATGATGTGAGAGATAAATTAATGGCATGTCATGGCCGAGCAGCCTAGCACACCAGACTCAAGCTCTGGTGTTTCTGATCAGCACAGCGAGGGTTCAAGTACACTTGTGTCCTTAAGCAAGACACTTGACCATTAATGCTTTGTCTGGATGGGACTTAAAGCTGTACATGTAGGTCCTGTGTGTTGTGTAATGCACGCAAGAACCAATTTAAACTTATCAATATGATAAGGGGTTCGCCCTGGTGTCCCTGGCATCGTTGTCCGCAGATTGCAGTACCGTTGCAAGGTATCATATAAATGGGTCTTATAATTCAAAAACTTGGCATACCTGTCTTAAACATTTCTAAAGCTGCACATTGTTTTCTTCTGAGCTCCATGAAATCCAACTTCATCCAACTAGCCTGCTTTACAAGGCGAATATATATTACATCCCTGAACAAAGTATACCACAGCACTACTCGTCTGGCTCCTGGCAATGCTCATTTGATGCATGATAGTATCTGGGCAGTAGCATCGCATCCATTTATATATATTTTTTAAAAGTTTTTTTTCCCAGAAGTTATTTGCCTTCACCCCTCTCCAATATATTGTCCAGACGGCCAAAAGAGAGGGAGAACATATCTGCCAAGTTTGAGCCCCTGGGTTGCCATAGTTTTCAAGTTTTTCAGTGACAGGTTATCATCATCATCAGAAGAAGAATATACAGCACAGAATAACAACTAAAAGTATGAACAACATCTTAGAATGAACAATAACACTACTGTACTCCCACAGAGAAGCTTGATTCACTTACATTGACATGATGGGCTTGGACCATTCCTGGTCCAAGACAACAGACCAGTGGTAGTATTCCTGGAGCATTTTGCTGTTTCCGCGCCCCGCAGGGTGTAGCCATTCAGACAGCCTACCTGGCAGGTAGCTCCAAGTTGATCGTCACATGCTCCAATAAAATGCCCGAAGAAAGGTGGGTTGAGTGGTCTACATCTAGCAACTATTAAAAAGTAAATTACAAATAAATAAATAAAATAAAACGACTAAAGATATATTTCATTAAGCGTATATTTGATGCAATTGCTGGTAAAGGTTTGTTTCGTAGAATAGACGTTATTGTACTGACGTCATCCAGTCGCCATCTTAGAGGTAAAACGATAATGAAACAATGGAAATGCACAGATTTGTACGGGTGGCGCAGAGGATTGGCCAACGAACAACCTCCTTTTGACCTCTAGGCGAGGGCGCCCTACTCAAATGATGTCATATGCATAAGGTGGTCATTTGTTGTCCTGTTGAGTAACCTTTAAAGAATTGAATTTTAATTGCCATAATTGTTTTTACAAGATTTTCAGTCATACCTTTAGACACATTAGACTAGTGTTGGGACTGAGATTCAGAAATGATTCTAGTGAATAATTCAGCCAAATTTCATTGCAAATCGAGAAATTAGAGAATTCTGCAATTTACACTTCTATGGAGTTACAAGCCATGTAAACAATGGAACATTCATGAGTGCCGAAATATCTACAACTACAAGTACCACTACTACTAGCACTGATGGTGTGCCCCGCATACCTCTCCATTTGAACCAACTCAAGTATTCCCAGTGTCAACTTCTGCACCTGCGTACCTACAGCAACCCCAAAGCTCGACTTAAGCAGGATGTTCTTCAAGTTCTTAAATCAAATGGTATTCTGAGATATAGGGGCAGGACTGCTGGGAAATCCAGCCACATCCGTCGGCATTTCACAAGACGTAAGTTTACACATAGACCGCAACCTGAGTATGTAGCATCAACCATCGACGTTAGAACTATAAAGGTGCATACTACACATAGAGACGACACTCAACTCGACTCGTCTCATCTTGAAGGTAATAACAGATGCAGAAACATTCAACTTTTACGCTGTTTGCCACGCCATCATGTAGACCAACCAGTAGTTAGAGGACACTCTTGCTTGCCATCGATATTTCTTACTAATGCTAGATCACTGGTCAACAAGTTTGATGAAGCTGGATTGATTTTTGAGCTTAACAATGTAGATATTGGAGTGATCACAGAATCCTGGTTCACCCCTGACATTCCTGACAACATGTTAAACATCAACGGGTATAACGTTTTTTCAAGATGCCGTGATCTGAGACGGGGTGGAGGAGTTGCAGTTTACTCCAAAAATCATATTCCTGCTATTAAAATCAACGATATCGTCGTCCCTGATGAACTTGAATGTATTTGGGTGAGACTCCGTCCACCGAGATTACCAAGAACAGTTTCAGCTATTGCAGTGTGTGCAGTTTACATAACTACAGACTCTCCTCACCAACGGACACTTGAAAATCATCTGATGACTAGTCTTGATTTGTTACGTACAAAATACCCTGATATTGGTGTAGTTATTTTGGGTGATTTTAACCGTATGAATATTAATTCAATCATTGCTGGCAATGACCTTACTCAGATTGTTGATTTTCATACTAGAGCAGATGCTGTGCTTGATTTTATTCTCACTAGTCACAATTTGAAGTCTCTGTTTGAAAAACCAGTCCCTTTGTCTCCTATTGGGAGTAGTGATCATGTTTGTATTTTATGGAATCCTAAGGTTCACCAAAAAAGACAGAACTCCTTTCAGGTTAAAAGATTTCGTCCATTACTTAACACTGGTATTCGTGCTTTTGGACGTTGGATTCAAAGCCAAAACTGGAATGATATTTTGAATTGTACAGAGACTCAGGGGAAGGTGGACTTTTTTTACAAATTGCTTAATTCTGCCATGGATTTGTATTTTCCTTTTAAAACTTACAGGAACCATGTTAATGATAAGCCTTGGCTCACTCCTCACATAAAGAAGTTGGTTTTTGATCGTCAAGTAGCTTTTAACACTATTAACAAGGTTCTTTGGCGCAAATATAGAAATCTGATTAAAAGAGAGATTGAGTTGGCTAAAATTTCGTATTATGCTAATCGCATTCGAAACCTGCAGAACACAGATCCTCGTCAATGGCACCAACAGGTTAAAAAGGTCACTAATAGTAATAAAACAGGTCTTGACATAGACATCCCTGGTATCGATGGAAGTGATCTTAAAGGCAAAGCTGATGCGATTAATGACAAGCTTGTTGATGTTTCTGCTCATATGGATCATTTAGATACGTCAAAATTGCCTGCGTTCTTGCCAGCGGTAGACCCTACCCCCCACCTTTACCCTTGGGTTGTCTATGCCAGGCTAAAAAAAATTAAATCCAGTAAGTCATCAGGACCTGATGAATTTCCACCGAAACTCGTTAAAGAATTTGCATATGAACTTAGTGTGCCTCTCACTGATATTTTAAACAGTTCTTTTAATGAGGGTGTAGTTCCTGTGCAATGGAAAGACGCTATTGTTGTCCCAATTCCCAAACAGTTTCCCCCTAGTCTTGATAAACTTAGACCTGTGTCACTTACTTCTGTCTTTGCTAAGGTTGCAGAAGGTTTTATTACCGATTGGATTCTTGATGATATTCATTCTAAAATTGACTTGCAGCAGTTTGGTAATGTTAAGGGGGTTTCAACCAACCATTATCTTATTAATTTAATGCATTATCTCTTTCATGGCGCAGAAGGAGGTCGCAATGTGGGAACGGTGGTACTTACGGACTTTTCTAAGGCATTTGATCTGGTGGACCACACTTTACTGATTAATAAGATCATCTCCATTGGGGTCCGTGGGTCCATCGTTCCCTGGATTTGTGACTTCCTTCGTAACAGACGTCAGTGTGTTCGCTATAACAATGTTCTCTCGAATTATGTTTGTATTCATGGGGGAATTCCACAAGGTACTAAGTTCGGCCCGATTGGTTTTCAAATTCTTATTAACGATGCTGCTCAAAACTCACATTCTGAATATTGGAAATATGTTGATGACCTGACTTTTGCAGAGAATTCTAAAATTGGGAGTTGTGGCCACATGCAAGACGATCTTGATGATTTCAAGGTGTGGGCCGATTCCAATCATTTGCAGTTAAATCCCTCCAAATGCCAGGCCCTCCAGGTGTGTTTCAATAAATCCCAACAGCAGCGCGGTATTTTTACAATTGGCGATGAACCAGTTTCTTTTGTTAATGAAGCCAAAGTTCTGGGCGTCTGGATTCAAAATAATCTCAGGTGGGACAAACAGATTAGCCATATGTTAACTAAAGCTAACAGGAAACTATTTATGTTGCGTTCACTTAAACGTTTTGGGTTCAGCCCAGATGAACTAAAAATTGTTTTTAATGGATATGTCCGACCAGTTTTAGAATATGGTGATGTTATCTGGCATTCGAGCATTACATCTAAACATATACATACCATTGAATCCATACAAAAACGTGCCTGTAAAATTATGTTGGGTAACAGTTATAATTCGTATGAATCTGCTCTTTTATCTCTTGACCTTGACTCTCTGGCTGGTAGGAGGGAGGCACACTGCCGTCGCTTTGCAAATGGTCTTGTTGACAACCCCCGTACCAAAGACCTCCTCCCCCCTACCAGGCTTGAGAGTCATGGTCGAAACCTCCGTAATTGTCATAATATTTCCACCATCCCGAACAGAACCAGTCGTTTCAAGAATAGCCCCATTCCATATTTCATTAGGTTATTAAATTCGAAATAAGTCCCTTTTTATTTTTTGATTCTTTGGAGGGTGGGAATAGACTCATCCATTCATTCATTTTTTAAATCTGGGCTTTATTCGTCTTGGTGCAATTTTTATTTTAGTTTTCTCTAATGATTTATTTTTACTTTTGTAATTTGTTGTTTTTTCATGTGAGTGTAATCTACTTTTGTGGTTAATTTTTACTTTGTTTTCTGCTTATAGGGTATTTTTTATAAATTTTCTCTATTTTTATTATTGTACTGGCCTTGTAATTTGACCTTAGGGTCACGAGTGTGCCATTTTAATAAAATTCAAATTCAAATACATAGGCTCATTTTAAAAGTTAGCTTGGAGTATTTGACACTGTGTGTGTGTGCATACTTCACATCACAAAGCACTATTGCTTTGGCACTTTGCAGTAAACAGCATCAAAGTAAGGATATCGTGGCACAATGTACATACCTTTCACACTGACTTCAAAGTTACAGGTAGCTTGATTCCCAGCTGTGTCTGTAGCCACACAGTTAATAGTATTATCCCCGACCGGTAACAGCGCTGGTTGTGCTGGATTACAGATTATAGTTGGTGATTCACCAGAGTTATCTGTAGCTGCTACTGTCCATGTAACAGTCACTTGTAGTGAGGTGTCCGTTGGGTATACCACAAAGTCAAGCGGGCAAGTTGTGAAATGTGGGCTTTCATAATCTACACATTTGAAATAAAACAATCAACAGGAATTGATTTGTGATTAACTTGGCAAAATCAAAATCAATTAATCAGCAAAAAATGGAAGGATATTCTGTCATCATATTTTCAATCAAACAATCACAAAACCTCACAGCATGTTTAGGAGCAACCAAGCACATGATCGGCAAACTCAAAATTGCAATCATTACCAATAAATAGAATGTGATGTGGTAAAGTTTGGACAAAAAGTTTCACGCGTAGATTTCTAGGGATTAAAATAATCTTACCAATGCAGTTGAATGCAGTGCTATCATGAGACCAATCTCTTACCAATGCAGCTGAATGCAGTGCTATCATGAGACCAATCTCTTACCAATGCAGCTGAATGCAGTGCTATCATGAGACCAATCTCTTACCAATGCAGCTGAATGCAGTGCTATCATGAGACCAATCTCTTACCAATGCAGCTGAATGCAGTGCTATCATGAGACCAATCTCTTACCAATGCAGCTGAATGCAGTGCTATCATGAGACCAATCTCTTACCAATGCAGCTGAACGCAGTGCTATCATGAGACCAATCTCTTACCAATGCAGCTGAATGCAGTGCTATCATGAGACCAATCTCTTATCAATGCAGCTGAATGCAGTGCTATCATGAGACCAATCTCTTACCAATGCAGCTGAATGCAGTGCTATCATGAGACCAATCTCTTACCAATGCAGCTGAACGCAGTGCTATCATGAGACCAATCTCTTACCAATGCAGCTGAATGCAGTGCTATTATGAGACCAATCTCTTACCAATGCAGCTGAATGCAGTGCTATCATGAGACCAATCTCTTACCAATGCAGCTGAATGCAGTGCTATCATGAGACCAATCTCTTACCAATGCAGCTGAATGCAGTGCTATCATGAGACCGATCTCTTACCAATGCAGCTGAATGCAGTGCTATCATGAGACCGATCTCTTACCAATGCAGCTGAACGCAGTGCTATCATGAGACCAATCTCTTACCAATGCAGCTGAATGCAGTGCTATCATGAGACCAATCTCTTACCAATGCAGCTGAATGAAGTGCTATCATGAGACCAATCTCTTATCAATGCAGCTGAATGCAGTGCTATCATGAGACCGATCTCTTACCAATGCAGCTGAATGCAGTGCTATCATGAGACCAATCTCTTACCAATGCAGCTGAATGAAGTGCTATCATGAGACCAATCTCTTATCAATGCAGCTGAATGCAGTGCTATCATGAGACCGATCTCTTACCAATGCAGCTGAATGCAGTGCTATCATGAGACCAATCTCTTACCAATGCAGCTGAATGCAGTGTTATCATGAGACCAATCTCTTACCAATGCAGCTGAATGCAGTGCTATCATGAGACCAATCTCTTACCAATGCAGCTGAATGCAGTGCTATCATGAGACCAATCTCTTATCAATGCAGCTGAATGCAGTGCTATCATGAGACCAATCTCTTACCAATGCAGCTGAATGAAGTGCTACCATGAGACCAATCTCTTATCAATGCAGCTGAATGCAGTGCTATCATGAGACCGATCTCTTACCAATGCAGCTGAATGCAGTGCTATCATGAGACCAATCTCTTACCAATGCAGCTGAATGCAGTGCTATCATGAGACCAATCTCTTATCAATGCAGCTGAATGCAGTGCTATCATGAGACCAATCTCTTACCAATGCAGCTGAATGCAGTGCTATCATGAGACCAATCTCCACTACCAAGGCATCGGATGAAGGTATACCAAGGAGGGTCTACTCTGTACCCAGAGTGACTACAGCGAAGGTAGCAGATGTCATTGTAATTTGGAGAGACGAGACAGTCAGCTGGAGATATCTCCAAGTCCTCGGTAGCAACTAAAGCTGAGCAACTTCGCTCTGTAATAATAGTATTATTAGGTGTTCAAGAGAATTAATTGTTGGATAGAATGATGGGAGGGTAGATACATTCTGGGAGTCAGCTACATCGATGTGGTCACAAAAAAAATGTTCTGAAATGTTTAAACTTTGCGAATTCAATGACCTCCCTGCGAAATTTAAACATCCTTTGCCTACCACTCTAGCCAGTTTTAAACAGCAGTACAAGAATTTGACATTTTAATCTATTGTACATTTAGGCATCTGTTTTTGTATCTGAGCGCAATTTTTTTTTTAGAACTTCCTATGTTCCTTTTCTGGTTGGCCCATTTGTTTTTTGGTTTTTTTTATTGTTCTTGAGGCCCAGTTTTTTGTTTTTGTTTTTTTATCATTCTTGAGGTCTACTGTAGTGTATTGATTTTATCTAACTTTCCTATTCTTGGTTTTATATACACTGTAATATCTTTTTGAAATTTTTACAGTTTTTTACTTTTATATTTTTGAATGTTTGTTAATGCTGGGCACCTTTGAAAAACAGTGTTTCACTAATGGGTTTCCCAGGGATAAACAACAAATAAATAAAATAAATAAATGAACTGTGATCCAAAAGAGGAATGGTAATTTCTAAGAGAAATTGTTCTTACTATCTAAGGAACATCTCGGGAGTGGGGGGGATAGATGGTTGGAGTTAGGGTAGAGTTCAACACAGTACTCAAAGGGAGTGTTCAAAAGTCCCCGGACGTCTTACATCTTCCTCATAACGTCTATGTTTTATTTGTCATTTACTCTTTATCTAGTTTTTCATATTACTAGTTACAATTCTTACATACTGAAGCTGTTGAAATAATTCAAATAAAATCAAGTGAATTCTAAAGAGATGCATCTGGAATTTTCATTACTGTACATTTTCTTGGAAAAATACTGAGAAAAAGTACATCTTTGTTTCTAAACACAAGAGCACTCAGCAGTTAGAATTCAGCTCTAAGGCCGAGATCTTACATACAATGTAAAACTGTTGAATCTTAGTTGCTTAGTTTTAGTGCACATGTGCATATGTAGACAGCAGTACGCCCCTCATGTGCCAATTTAAATTTAGTGAGAAAATCTTGGGGTTCTTTAGGTACATTATCTCCATATAATTTGCCAAATGGTGTGTGTGTTTGTATGTTATTTGAACTACTCTCTGGATTCTACATCATACCTCGTGAAATTTTCGGGGGAAAAAAGTTCCAATTTCATCCTCAACCTCGCCGAACAATATAAAAAAAAATGTTCAGAATTGATGGAGATATGGGCAAAAAAACTCCCCAAAATCTGTGGATTTTCCAAGAAAATCCACTCTTGGTAGGGTCCACGCATGCATTGCATTTCTGCGCATGCGTAGCGTAAACAAATGCCTTGCAGACTCGACGCACTGTACATGCCTTTTTCACTGCTGGTATGGGTATATAGCGCACAAATCTACCAACATAGGTACTCAAGGGGCTCATTACATTATTTTTAAGGCAGGTTTTTGAGGGTTTTTGTAATTATGAGGGGGGGAGTCCAATCAAAATAGAAATTGTCATCAAATACTGGGTCTTTTGCAGCTTATCTATATTAGAGAACAAAGAGAAGTCCTTGATTTACGGGGACAAGAAACTCTGTGTGAAACACTTTGTTCCTTCTGAGAATGGGGGCTGCCCTATTTAAAATTGCCTCAACATGCTAATCGCCCAATTTAACATTAATTTAACTAGCAGGACCCCGCTAGTAGGGTTATTAACACACTAACCTTCACAGGTAAAGTCCACCACATCCCATGTACTATTGGCAAGGCATGTAGATTGCGGGGTACCAACACCTCCATAGCCATAAGGACAGTACCAGCGGCAGGTGGTGCCCAGCAGTTCAGTGGCTGGTGGATAATGAAGGCAGCCTGAACGAAGCACTTGACCAGGCTGGTCAGCCAAGGCAGGACACGAGATTGCTGTGAAAATTACAACAAAAGTAATGTCTTTTTTATGGGAGAAATAAATCTCAAAGAGAAATTGAAGTGAATAATAATGAATTAGGCAAGAGTGATCAAATACCCCTTTTTTGAATGACCAAAGTTGTTAACCAAACTGTTAACTTTATAAGTGTGTTTTGAATATCCTCGGGACAATAACAACAATAATAACTAGTTCTTATGTAGCACATTTCACAATAACGTCTCAATGCGCTTTACATTAGTGCCCTGGTCATTGGGCCAATAATATTCCTGTAATCTTTCTCAGCTCCCTGGGGAGTATACAGCCCCAAGCTGCCGCGGCGCTCTGGAGGCTTTTTCAAACACAATATCAACCACTACTCTTGCAGGTACCCATTTATACCCATGGGTGAAGAGAAGCAATTTTAGTAAAGCATCTTGCTCAAGGACACAAGTGTCATGACCGGGATTCGAACCCACACCCCGATGACTGGACCACTAGAACTTGAGTCTGGTGCACTAGACCGCTCGACCATGACACGCTACATGGAGCAAGAGCAGTGCAGTTATTATAATATCAGTAAGTTTTGTGGTGACATCAGTGGCATGGAAGGGGATGGGAGGGCTCTTGAGCCAGAGTACTGTTTTAAATCCTATGGTAAAAACAATACTTTTCTTCAAATCAGTCTGTGAATTTTAATAACCCAATCATAGTAGGCCTAATAGGCCTAAATGGAAGGAAACGCATGTGGTGATCATTAGAACTTCCAGTATTTCCTGTTTGTGAGTGTTGCGGTTAGGCAGTGCATGCTATTGAAGGTAACATGCTTGACCCTGTTCCAAACATCTAAAACAGACCATCAGCATCACCGAAAAAACGGGAAGATTAAGTCACGCAAGACACATAAGCAGGGATTAGACTCATTGTTGACAAAAAAAGTCTGAAAGTAGGATCCACATTTTGGGAGTTCCACATGGATGTTGAAATGATGGTATTTCCACATTTTAGTAACCCCTGCAGTTAAAGATTGGAAAATTAAGAGCTTTTTGGAGCAGTATTTCCAGCACAAGAGAAGGAGACCAGAGGGCCTGTTTTCTTTATATCTGAAGAAAAGAACAGCTACTCTTTTCAACAGGCAGACATAAAAAAGTCTCAATTCAGACAAAAGTCTGAAATGTCTCTTCCCTGATATTAACCAAAATTTGGAGAACCGCGTACTTTGCTTTGAAGTGAGAAGGAAACAAAGATGCACGCATCAAACCAATGCTTTAACGGACCCCAAGGTTCGATACCCACAAGACTTGTCTAGTCCATAACATTGTCAGATTCTAGTGAATGGTATTGGCTAACGAGAGATCAGATTCTGAAAACTACTTTTAAGGAAAAGGATGTTTAGAAGAAACAAAATTGTCATCAAAGCCGCCATCTCAGCCTAAACACGGTGCTACAATACCTAAGAGGCAGAAGATGGACCCGACATCATAAGCAGATTATGTCTTAGAAGACTTTATTCAATGTTTGCTCAGTATGGACTGGATTTTAAATTGACTGGAAAACGTAGTTTTATCAAAGTTGTTTGGTTTTTGCATCTTTCAAGTACAACCTGTGAAATGAAGACTGTTTGGATGCATACTATATACGGTTCAGTACATCAAGTAATATAATTCACAACAATAAACACGTCTGTATGTTTTAAGCTTCTTGGTTTTTCTTGGTAAAATATTCACCCCGCTAAATTATGTCTTTGCTAAATTATGCCCCCACCTACCACCCCCCACCCCCAAAGAAAAAAAAAAAACAGAGTGCAAGCTCTGGTAATCAGAATCTTCTGGAGACAGAAGCACCCTTATCAAAATGTCTAGTAACCAACCGGCTCTTCTCAGAGCCATCATCACTCAAATTATATTTGTCCATGGTGTTACGACAAATCCTACTCTCACTACCTCTATGTACAGTGTCAAATCTTACAATTACTATTATCAACCAGTCCTGGATTCCTTTTTTAAAGTAGCATATCTGAAAAATCAAACTATAGATGATCATGAGATAAAAAGCAAAGCCCCAAAAATCAGTCCAATAAGTAACATTTCAACTGGGTCTCCCGCCTCCATCAGTTCCAAAGAATGATCCCCCGACACAAGCCTATGTGTTTACACTCAAAGGATTTACAGCCTCTCTACACCAACACAAGTGGGAAAGCATGACTCTTGACCTTCACACAAAAATTACTGCTGTCAAGAAAAACTCTGATAAATCCTGACAAAGTACAGGCCTTTCACTTACGTGAACATGTAGGGTTTTGCTCTGTCCACTCCACTAGACGAGATTCACCAGTCTTTTCACATTTTCTGCTGGCAGGACCTATCAGTTGGTACCCAGCGTTGCAGGCAAAGCTGCAGGTGGATCCATAGATGTTACTTGGGCACTGGACAAGGGAACCACTGGCTGGTGCTTGCAGGGGCTGGCAGCGAAGAACTGACAACCACATATATAATAAAGAGTTACCAGGAATACCCAAAATGCCCAAAATGTTATGGTTCACAACAATGTAATACGACATCCTTTCTGTGCTTTTATGTGAAGAAAAAAACAACTGGGCAAATTGTCCATTTAGGGGCTGTCCCAAGTTTTCAACATTTTCAAGGTCAAACAAAGGGGAGGGGGAGGAGCCTATGTTCAACTTAAAAAGGTGAATGAAATGTTGACTTTTATACTGCAGAGTCGGAGGAAAAATCACCTGACCTTGATTTCAAACGGATATCTCCCAGATGGTACCTTTTTCTGCAGCTAGCATGCAATCACTGGGTTTGATGACCCGAAAACCATGCCAGGGTGTGGTGCCAGAGCATGGGCAAAAGTCTTCAAGGCGGTAAACCCCAGATACATGCATGTACCACATCCATGACATACATTGTACATGAAGGTGTGTGTGACATGAGAACCAGTGTGCAAAGCAATGGTTGTGAACTTTGACACCAGTCTATCGCGAATCATTCCCATGGCTTAGCATGGATGTCGCACCTTCCATGCATCTCCACACACTACATGAACTAACGTTTTGCACACAAACGACACTTTTTACGGTCATTCAAGAGAATTAAGCAGTTCTATTTATAAAATCATCTTGAATACTAGTATTTTTATTTTTCAGGTTTGTGATTTTACATTATTATTAACTCTTTGAAAATTATCTCCTATTTGAGCAGTGTATGAATCACCCAATTTACATTCCTGTCCCCCCTTGATGGCATTTTCATTTTTTCAAATACATTTGGGAGATTTGCGAACTGAAAAAAAAATGGGGGGAGGGGTCTAGACAAGTACCAGGCACGGCTTTCTGATTGGATTATATTGTATTTTTACCAATCACAGTGATGTAGACTTCACAGCGTCTGCTATTTGAAGCTTGGTCTGTGGCAATGTAAGTCAGACGTGTTGTACCTTCAGTAAATGATGACCCAGATCCCTGGGAAATATCCAAGCTTGAGGAAAAATTAACATGATCTCGGTTAAACTATTTCAATGTCAATAAAACTTAATAAAATATCATTTTGTAGTGACTAACATTCATAGGCATCAAAGATTCTGTTACCTTGGCAACAGTGGAGTTTTGGTGACACTGGGGTGGGAACAGTTACCATGTGAACTAGAATGGGAGACACTAGGTGGCAGCAGACTTACCAAGTATATTCATTGTTCTTGGAAGTGTACACCTGCTCAAATTAAGTCAACAATGAAAAACTATCAAGAATGTGTCTGCTGTCACCCAGCATCCCAAAGTCTCCCAGTCAAACACTTTAATACAAATCCAATGTACACTGATGATGACGGTCATCGGTTGGGTGGGAGGGTTGAGTGTGAAGTCTGGCCAAGTGATCCATATGGCATTAATTTTGTTCTAACACACACCTGGCAACATTTACATGCCCAGAGTTATCAGTTGCTACTGGGACTTGAAAGATGACAACAGCTTGCCGCATTCCTGGTGGAGCTATCTTCTCAATATACATTGGGCAGCTCTCAGTAAACACTGGTGACTGGTGATCTGTTACATACAAGTTACGTGTAAATAAAAACAAAATTAAAAGTTATAGTTCCTTATCAGCATTATATAATCATTTACATTAAAGACTATCACATCCTAGTGAAGCCTAGTTTACCTGTGCACGAGACGACCCTTGAATCGCTCCAAACACCCTGAGCAGTACACGTCTTACTGTAAGGACCATTCAAGAAGTATCCCTCATCACATGTGAATGTACATCTTGTGTTGTAAGGCAGTTCAGACTCCATGGAGCAACTACTCGGTTGAACTGTGCCCTGGTCAAGACTCAAGAACCCAGTGCACACAACAGCTGTGAATTAAAAAAAACGTAGTTTTTACCTTTTCCCTGAACATTATAATTGTTTCCCCCATCATTCAAACTTGCAGAGACCACTTTGGTACTTTTTCATTGCATACCTCACTGATTCTACACAACAAAAATAGAACTGAGACAATGCTATGAGTGTAGTTGTCTGTATGCATCTGCTTTGAGTCAATGAGAGCACACTGCTATTTTCACTGGATGGGATAGTCTAGCTTTATTCCCATTGATTGTTCCATTTAACTTTGCCATTGTATTAATACTCCATAGCTCCGATGATGTCCATGCATGGACACCAATATTCAAAATGCTCCGAGTGTGCAATGTTTTAAAAAGACAATCTGTGTGCAGTGTTCCCGTGTTGTCTTTGTCTGTCCTTGTACTTACTACCTCTGCTTAAAATGTTCAGTTTGATCTCATTTGACAAACTACAGTTGTTGTATACCTTAAACAAATATTTGATATATTTACATATACTTCTCATTGTTCTAAATTATTTTAAACCTTTTTGTTCTTTGTGTATAACTAAATTATATCCATTTCACAGTAACTACTGAACTATAACTTACACATCCTCTTGTTTGATTTCTAACTCCATTTGATTTTTACTGTTTTCTTGTGCTTGTAGTTCCGTTTTATCCGTCAGGCTTTAATTTATTTTCTCGTTAAAATTTGTTCCTGTTTTTTTATGTACACTGACTCATTAGTTTAGTCTGCTTTAAAAGTTGTTCTATCTTATGACCAAATTATTTATTTTACTTTTGTGTATTGCTCAAATTTTTTGGATGTTTTTATGCAACACTTGAAAAAACAACTTTGGTTGAATGGGTAACTGTGTACAAACAACTTTAAATAAATAAATAAATAGCTGACATATAGAGGGTGTGCACTGCAGATAAAGACAAAAGTAGTTGAGCTCAATATTCTCCAGGTCACAGCAATATCATCTCATGCCTCCAACGATTTACCATTAAGGAAAAAGAAATTGAATAGTGCATGGCTATGTACTACATGTTGCTTGTGGTTTCTAACCAATAGTTAGTTCTCCCCCAAAAAATGTTAAGTAAGAATGTCTTCCAAGCATGCAGGTCTGCGCGACCGGCCCTGGTAATTTAAAGCAAATTTAGTAGGGTGGCTGATGAGTGGCCTAGCGAGATGCAAGTTCTGGTGATGTCAGAGTGTGGGTTTGGGGCCTGGTCCACGGCACTTGTTTGAGTAATACACTTTACCATTATTGCTGTGTGCTGTGTAATGCACCTAAAAGAACAAAATTGCTGCCATAAATGTACTCACCTTCACAGATTAGGTCAGTACTAGTCCAAGATCCATCAGCCAGGCAACTTCTCCTTCGCCGGTTCAAATATGTCTGGTTGCTGTGGAAACCAGGATTACATACAAATGTACAAGAAGACTGGTAATCCACCTCCTCCCCGATACATCCCGATACAAAGCCATTCAGAATGGCTGGTACTCTGCATGTGTTTGCTGGTGATGAAATAACATCATGAGTTCAGGTGAGAATAAGACAATTAGATTGTTCATCTTTTACATTACCATGGGAAACCCAGTTTATACCTGCAGGAGGATGATACTTATCCTGCCTTGAAATGAATTATTACAAAGTGTTCTGACGATAAATATTTTTTTCCCCAAAAAGTTCTGCTCTTGTAACTTCCATCATATGACCCACCCTTTTGTCATATTTATCATATCACTAGTTTGGGGTAACCAGTATGGATCTCTCTAATGAGTTGTGGCAATCTGAAAAGAACCAGTTGTGTGCAACAACTCAACATTTCAATCAGTATGCTCTGTTTGTCTTCAAGAGAGAGACTAGCAATAATGGTGTTTACTAACTTTCCACACATCAAAAGGTCTATTTTGCCATTCCAGCCTTCGCTTGGTTACACTGATTTACATGGAAGATTAGAAGATGGCTATACTAATCACACCTGGGCCCATAATGATGTTAAGAAGAAAGTGGTTCTTGACAAATATTTCTGCTAAGCCTAAATTGGCAGGGAACCATCCACAAACAGTATTCAATACTTTGTTGTTGTTGCTGGTATTCTGTATCTGCTCAGCAATTTTCATGTGCTAAATAGCTTTGTGAAATGAGGGCCCAGTTTTACTAATTAAAAATAGTATTCACTCCTTATTTCTTACCAGAATTACCAGAACTGATTGATCATTTTTTTACACACTCCTGAAAGTAATTGAGATCCCTACTTACGTATGCAATCTACAGATGGACCATCCCAGAAGCCAATGGTTGCTGATGATACGATCTTACTGCATACACTGGATGGTACTTGGTTCTGACTGACCGACACCGTGTAGCCTTCTTCACAGCTGATGTTACACACTGAGCCATACACTACAGAGCTATCACAATTACCCTGGCCTGAAGCAAGGCTAGTCACACTGTACTGGGGTGCAGGCAATGGTGGGCATCTTGTGACTAATCATAGGAAGAAAAAAAGGGAAGTAACAGTGAAGGTGAAGAGAACCAGCGTCCATTTCTTCATCATGTTCAGCATATTGTACCGTGCTGAAGACCCAAACTTCATTATAAGTTTCTTGTTTTCTTCCAAAGAGAATGTTATTGTTTCCATACCTCTCACATCAAGATATAAGTCACATGTTGCCGTGTTGCCGCTGCTGTCTGAGGCACTATAGATCAGGCGATACGTCCCTTCTCTAAATACTGTGCTCTTATTGGCTGGTACAAATTCTCCATTTATACTCACAAGTTTTGCTACAGTGTCACCGCTGGCTTCTAGGACCTGTGTATTTAAACACATAACAGTTTATCAGAACTACATAAGCACACCAAGTTCATAAAAAGTACAAATTATTCATCATTTGCAGGACTTTAAAGAGAAGATAAAATTACAATAACTAAAAACTTCAAAGAGTAAACATTAGTGCCCATTTAAACATTTTCTCTCTAAAGTTTCCCCTCAAACATGAAAACCAAGAGAAAGCTGGTAATCATACCTGTATGGGCTCCCAGTCATAGTGAACCACAGCAAAGTTGGTTCCCTGTTCAGCAAATACAGTGATGTCAGGTGGACATATCAAGGTGGTTGGAGTTACATCTGTCAATCAAAAGTCAACCTGGTTTTCTTCATGTTTTTAAGACAATTTTTTCAACAAATTCAAACTATTCATTCACAAATGGGGAAAAAAAACAAAAAAACACACACACACAATGAAAGTAATTTCATCTTTCTTTCTTGTTCTCTTTATTTCCAAAGCGTTGGTCCTAAAGATATGAATACAGTACATGTCTACATAGACAGAGATAAAATTCAAATCTAACCATTTCTAAGGTCAAGATTTAAACACCTTCTTACCATTACACTGTATTGGTGTTCCATCCCAATAACCACACAGCAGACAGGTACGACTCCCTGAGCCACTGCCCATGTATCCCAGATCACATGGTGTAACACACACAGTGCCATAACTCAGTGGTTGGTCAATCTCTGTCACCTCTACCCCATGAAGTGTGCAGGTGATGGCCATATATCCTACTGTGATGTCTGGCACTGGTAATGGATCACACTTCACCTCTAGAGTTGGGGAGGAGGTTAAGATCACAAACATTATCATTAACAAGGTAACACATATATTAATTTTTACTTGATTTTCTTGATTTCTACCATTCTATCAAAGTATGGTGGCACTCATCTGAAAAGGGTGTTTGTAATGTAATGTGCAAGTCTCATCCATATTCTAACATTAAAGTACCAGTTTTTTTATAAGTTGAAGCAATGTACATGTGTACATGGGAATCCAAAGCTCTGAAAATGTTTGTTTGTTGGGTTGTTTGTTTGTTTGTTTGTTTTTCGTTTGTTTGTTTGTTTGTTTGTTTGTTTGTTTGTTTGAATCTAGACTTGAATGGTCTATTCCAATTTTTTTGACAAGCATCATTCACCAAAAATGAACAGAGTTTAAGTTTTGAAAGAAATTTCTAGAAATATTATATGCCTGATGATATAGATATCCCACTGTGCTTTTTAAAGAGTTTTCAATAGGTTTGTTTTATGGGAGAAATTTCTTGCTATAGGTATTATCAAATTGAAAAATAAGTGCATTCATGGGCTCATCTTTCAAAAGAGGGTCAGGTAATGGATATGGGAATATAATTTTCTTAGTACTTTTTGCATCAAATTAATTAAGTTACTCAAGCACCTATGAGGTAGTGCATAACTGAGACATGACACTTAAATACATTTAAAGGCACTATACAGGATTGGTAAGGATAACAAACATTATTGTTCAATTTCAACATTTTTGTGTTGAAAAGTGTGTGGTGATTGCGGTCGTCTGGCCTAACGTTCCGTCGTTCACTAGTACACATCGTGCACATTTATACGGTACTTGTACAATTTTCAAGACTTGCTTGGACTGTCCTTACTGGCTTTATTCAGCCACTCGAAGGTCTCTGGTACAAAGTCTGGAATATTTTTCACAGATTTTGAGCAAGAAAAGCCTCGATCGAATCAACTAAATGCAACAATCATTGTGTACCGTACCGCACTTTCCTATGGAGGACGTCGTGTGTGTTTACATTTTATACCCAGAAGGGGTCACATGACGCGGATTGCGCAATCGGTCTATAACAGAGTATTGTTGTTATACACCAACCTTCACATGTGATCGTGTTGCCATCCCATTCACCCACACCATTTCCATCATCAGTGCATGTGATGTAGGTGGGTTGTGTTGGCATGAAGCCGATGTTACAGCTCAATATACACATAGTGCCATAGGTCTCCTCTGAGTGGGGACAGCCATTTTTAATACCATTTTCTGGTGAAGGTAATGCACTGCTGTCACAAGTTACAGCTGCAGAAAAATTTGAAAATCAATTGATGTTCTTTATTAGTGAAATAGATCTGGAGCATTCAAACAAAATTATTTATTTGTAAGTAAATTAAGGGCACAGGGTATTAATCTGTTTTATTTGTCATGTCAAATCAAAATTAAGGAAGTGTCCAAATTGTTGGCTAAGGCTACAGCTCAGCGTCAGCTGGATTGCGTCGTCATCATGCATTGAAGTATAGGACATCCTTAGCAACAGTCGTAGCCTAATTTCTCAAGTGTGTCTATTCAACAGAGGCAAACATAGTAAAAAATCTCCTTTGGTGGTGATATCGTGTCCTTTCATACATTAGTCATGATTCAAAATTATACTTGCACTAAATACCTTAAGCTTGGTTCCATCCCTCTTCCCCAAAAGGCAGTGTGTTTCACCAGAATTTGGGAAAAGGGTGACCAAATTTACCATGAACTTAAAAAAATTAGGATTTTGAATTGCTAATTTACAATACCTTTACATGAAAATAGAAGATAGAAGTATCCAAATTCAAGACAAGGTGTAACAACCAAGATGACCCTCTCTGGCTAACACCATACCCAAAGGCCTTAGGCCTCAGTTTTAAACTTCACTGTGTGTAACACCCAAGATGACCCTCTCTGGCTAACACCATACACAAAGGCCTTAGGTCTCAGTTTTAAACTTCACTATGTGTAACAACCAAGATGACCCTCTCTGGCTAACACCATAACCAAAGGCCTAAGGCCTCAGTTTTAAACTTCACTGTGTGTAACAACCAAGATGACCCTCTCTGGCTAACACCATAACCAAAGGCCTTAGGCCTCAGTTTTAAACTTCACTGTGTGTAACAACCAAGATGACCCTCTCTGGCTAAGACCATACCCAAATGCTTAAGGCCTCAGTTTTAAACTTCACTGTATGTAACAACCTAGATGACCCTCTCTGGCTAACACCATACCCAAAGGCCTTAGGCCTCAGTTTTACACTTCACTGTGTGTAACACCCAAGATGACCCTCTCTGGCTAACACCATACCCAAAGGCCTTAGGCCTCAGTTTTAAACTTCACTGTGTGTAACACCCAAGATGACCCTCTCTGGCTAACACCATACACAAAGGCCTTAGGTCTCAGTTTTAAACTTCACTATGTGTAACAACCAAGATGACCCTCTCTGGCTAACACCATAACCAAAGGCCTAAGGCCTCAGTTTTAAACTTCACTGTGTGTAACAACCAAGATGACCCTCTCTGGCTAACACCATTACCCAAAGGCCTTAGGCCTCAGTTTTAAACTTCACTGTGTGTAACAACCAAGATGACCCTCTCTGGCTAAGACCATACACAAAGGCCTTAGGCCTCAGTTTTAAACTTCACTGTGTGTAACAACCAAGATGACCCTCTCTGGCTAACACCATTACCCAAAGGCCTTAGGCCTCAGTTTTAAACTTCACTGTGTGTAACAACCAAGATGACCCTCTCTGGCTAAGACCATACACAAAGGCCTAAGGCCTCAGTTTTAAACTTCACTGTATGTAACAACCAAGATGACCCTCTCTGGCTAACACCATACCCAAAGGACTTAGGCCTCAGTTTTAAACTTCACTGTGTGTAACATCCAAGATGACCCTCTCTGGCTAACACCATACCCAAAGGCCTTAGGCCTCAGTTTTAAACTTCACTGTGTGTAACAACCAAGATGACCCCCTCTGGCTAACATCATTACCCAAAGGCATTAGTTTTAAACTTCACTGCTTACCTTCACAATAGGGGAACAATGAATCCCACTCGCCATCCAGTCCACATGTGACCTCTGTTGACCCTACCAGTACATGGCCCTGCTCGCAAGCATAATGACAGGTAGAACCAGCAGGGACCTGATTGGTGGTTGGACACTCATCTCGGTTGGTGATCAGACCATAGTTGGAGATATAGGCACGTGGGCAAGTTTGCACTGGGTTAAAAATCACAAAAATGGAGTTGTTATTTGCAGACTTATACATGTTGGGGGCCCTTTATTTGGGCATACATATTTTAACACAGAATTGGTTTACAAAATCTGTAGGCTTGTTTTCACACACAGATAAATGTAGTATGTCATTATTTTCAGCCTTGGGCAATTAATTATCAAAGGCTGTCTAGGATTCATGAGCTTATGGTTCAATTCCATAAAGATGTTCAACAGAAAATAATGCGGAGCAAACTTACATGCTATCTGCTTATAAAAACAAGAAGTAGGGAGCAATCGGAACAATGTTAAATAAATGACATTTTGGTAGAATGCTGATTTCTGCTAGGCTAGGTATTTCTGTGGTAAACACATTTTTGTGTGCTTACTGCCTTTATAAAATGTAGACCAGGCTACTGGTTCAAGAAATTATGTTTCATCGAAGGTTTTTACCGATATCTGTGGGCTTCTTTCCCAGAAACTGTTGACCTTGGTGGTTTCTTGTTGATAAACAAATGTGATTGGGTGCCAGGCAGTGTTGTAGCACTGGTACTCGATACTTGTACCCGATTACTACTCGAGTACCATTTTGATGGTACTCGTACTTGGCTGGCAAAGCACTCGTACTTGAAGTCAATACTCGATACTCAACTATAAAATAACCTGTACTCAAAGAGTATGTACTCAGACTTTGATTTATAAGTATTCATGGTCAAAAAATCACTTTCCTTTCTGCTTTCCTATATGTGCGTTAATACAAGAAATGAAAGAATAAAGCTCTTGAAAAAGTAAAATTGAAGTTGTTTTTGATGTATTTATTTTTAAAAGATTGCTATTGAAACAGGCACACTTTGTCATCTATAAATTAGTCCAAACACAATAAATATGCTGATATCTCATTTCCAGCATTTTTCTATAAAGTACTCATGCTCATACACATACTCGGAAACCCAAGTATTTGATACTCGAATGAAAAGTACTTGACTACAGCACTGGTGCCCAGTAAAGTGTTGTAAGGCTTACACACTTCTACTTTACACTGACTTATAAATGTTTGGAGGACTAAAATACATTATTCACTTGATTCTCTCAAAATGTATAATAAATTGGTTATAACATGACATTCTGCCTGAACACCATGACATTCCCTTTTTTTAGGTAGTTTCTGGTAGGCTCACCATATGTATGTTTGTTTGTTTGTTTGCTTGTTTGTTTGTTTTTTACCTTCACACCGAGCATCATCACCATCCCAGTAGCCTTGAGATGTTCCAGGCAATGCAAGACACCGAAAATATCCACTTCCTGTGAGTTCATATCCATCCTGACATTCAATCTCGCACAATGAGCCATATGCAGTAAGGCACTGTGAGTTACCAGAAATGGTACCATTCACAGGTAAGGTGAGCTCCGGGCAGTGAATGACTGAAATTAAAAATAGAATTTTTAAAAACTGAGCAAAACCCAACTGCTGCTTAGGGATGAACAGAAAAAAATGTACTTTGCTAACTTTGAGTCATGAAAGGTTTTCAAAATCTTGACATCAAATTCAGGATGACAAGCATAAATATAAAAAATCAATAGAAAGGAACATGATTGGTCCTAGAATATAAGCTCATTCCAAACTTGTAGTTTTATTAAACACATGCAATAACAACTTTAACCAGTTCGGCCAGGATCTTCCATTTTTTTCATCCATCCTGATGGGGTTATTTTCTCGGAATTGAGAGTAAGGCAGCTTGAAAAGTTTTTTTGGGGGTAAATTTAGTTGCATGTTTGGCTGCTTGAGATGCACATTCTTAAAGAGTAGCGATGGTTTCACAAAATCTTGTTGTGATAGTTTCAGTAATAATATGAAAGTTTGACTAAACGTAAAATCTTGCGGTTGATATGATAGAGAGAGAGCTCGTATCAGGGATGAAATTTGACAAATGTGAAAAATTCTGAAAAATGGCTTGCAGGCCTGGGTTCCCTCTAACCTATGAGATGTTTCAATTCAGGAGGTTAGCAGACTGTTCATCACCAGAAATACAAAACTACAGGTTTGGACACAATGTGGACTATTTCTTTCTCCCTCTGGTGATTGCTTTACTACTTCAAAGAAATTTGAAATGCTCAATGAGGTTTTGAGAAAATCCTGAATCAGGAAAAATCCTGAGAAACCACATGCCTGTGTATGTTTAGAATTCTGAAAGTTATCCACTAGATCAGCTGCTACGGAACCATAAGTATGGCAAGTCACACACCCCATACACAGCCTTTACCTTCACAAGTTGGTTGTGGTGCACTCCAGATGCCGTTAGCAGTCTCCCCTTGTTGTAAGCATTTACTAGTTTCATTTCCAGTCAGCACATAGCCTGATGAGCATGCAAACTGACAAACAGAGCCGTAGTTGAACTGTGATGTACACATCATCCGCTGGCCAGGAAGGAAGAAACGAGCTGAACACTGAATAACTAGCAAAGGAAAAAGTGTACTACTAACTTCCAATTTCAAAAAAAAAAGTAATAAGTATTGTACAAGGCTCTTCAGGCTGCAGATCCCATGGATACTACCCCATCTTGCTCATATCCTTGCTTGTTAGATGAGGTCTTGCAAGTATTGGGTACAAGGTGAAACCTGTACTGTTCCCCATTTCACTCGGCCTCGCAAAATGGAACAGTCCAGATTTCACCTCATGCTACATTGTATGAATAAACGGCACCCAATATTTGTTTCCTATAACCCATGCATATTTCCTTGTCATTTGAACGACTGTTTTGGAAATGACGCTAAAAGTCGAAAAATTAAATGTGAATGCCCTGAACCCGTATTTCAAGCACCTTCTTCAGCCACTTTTCATCACTCATGTGTTGGATGTGCCCAAACCAATGCAGTCTGCCCCATCTGACTACTTCCTTAACATCAAGAACAAGACAAGCTCTTAGTCCATCCATTGGCACTCTATCAGAAATCTTGGCTGAGCACATCCAACACACCATGGTGTTGTCATTTGGAGTCAGACAAGAGATATTCTCACCAGTTACTGGCCATGTTTCACTGGCATAAAGGAGGACACTACGGACGCACGAGTTGAAAACATTTTGATAATATAAACAATATGGCCGAACTATTTCCCATGGTTTTGTTACATTGACACTGTCAAACTGTAAACTAACCTTGCACAACAACACTGAATGAACACCTAGCGGTATTCCCACTCGAATCACTGACTTCATATTTGATGACATGTGAACCTCTGCTAAAATCAGCTCCACGAGGAAGTCCTTCTATCTGACTCACAGTAAGCACCTCATTCGAGTTGTTTTTCACAATGGGAAGGGCCCAAGTGACCGTTGCAGTGGTTTGACCGGACCCTGCATAAGCCCTGATAGTATCTGGACATTTTATGGTTGGACGCTGTGTGTCTGTAAAGAAAAATGTTACTTTATATGTAATCAGAATTTTGGTCAGTTGTAAACCAAAAACATTGACAGTGTTGTAGTCAGGTACACTGTCTTACTTCTTGCATTTCCTTGTGTCTTGACCTATTTGATCCTTAGATTAGTTGAGTTTTTCTTAAGGGAGTTCCCCCAGCGTTTAGTTTTGTTTGAATTCTTCAAGTGGTCCATTTTTCCAGGTTGTATGTGCATAGTACAGTAACATGTAATCGATTCTTTCAGCACATTTGGATTTAACAAGTGCTAACAAATTTAGACAGGAATAGGAAAGTGATATTTGAACACCACGCTCTGTTTCCCCCTGTACAAAGAGGGACAAAGGGTACTGGAATTCATGTTTGAAATCTCCCTTTTTCCTGGGTTCTTTTAGTTATCCCCGATTAGAGACCTTCGTCCTTTTGTTATACAAATGATGATTACCGGATGACTACAGGTATCCAGTATGAGTACTACAACACTGCAAATTATACACTCTAATGGATGAGCTTGTCCTACCGGCATTCCAGGGCAACATTGGGCTAGTCACCAAAGTGAGTGGCATGATGTGTTTTTGAGCAAGAAATTTATACTTGCCTCTCTTCATCCTTGGGTAGACTTATTTGGCCTCATAAACAGGGGTAATAAGAATGCAAAACACTTCTAATTTTAAAAAGTACAAATTATTATTCTGAAAATTATTTGTGAGGTTTTCTCACCAGTACACTCTGGATTTGCTGTCCCACTCCACTCCCCAGATGCTCTACATGTTCTTATGCCAAATGAATTGGACGATAGGCTGTAACCAGATTGACATGTATGGACACAAATGCTGTTATAATTGTGGCCATCTGTGCAGTTTGTTGATGTGTCTGGCAGGTTGGGGTACGGGTCCGGGCACTGGATTGCTGTTGAGAACAAATTAGAAGAGAAATTACATAACCTGTCTGTTTATGCCATGAGGAAAATAGAAACCAACCTCATACAGTGACTCTTTTCCTCTTAAAACAACTAAATATAATCACTTTATAAAAATTCAAAAAAAGTTTCATTTTAACAGTCTGTTATTTTAACAGTCTGTTATTTTAACAGTCTGTTATTTTAACACTCTGTTATTCATATAATGGTTCAATACAATTTTAAATCTAAACTCTCTGCACGGAATGTGTTCATACAACCTTTAAATTTTCATTAAAAGAAGTTATTTCCTCAAACAATGTAAATTTAGGGAGCAATTTGACTTACAGAAAAACTTAACAGATGAGAGCTAGATCTTTGTGCAATAAGATTTACCAATGGATCCCTGGATTAGGGTTCCATCGCTGAGGTCAAATATACAAACTTTCTTGAACCATGTTTGGGGCACTGTTTCAGCTTGTGGTGCATATAAATACAAGTAGTCTATACTTACGTGTACATGACGGTTTGGTCCCTGACCACATGCGATTACGTCCACACGTGCGGCTGTTTTGTCCTCCAGTTATGGAATATCCGTTAGTGCAGTTAATTGTACACGTTGATCCATACAAGTCTTCATGGGAACAGGAAACATAGCCCATGGAGACTGATGGATGGACCCCACATCGTATTTCTTAAAAAACAAACAAAATAACAGGATTTAGAGTAAAAGCTCTTAAGTCTGTTTTAGCAAGATTCTACACAGTAGCAAATACCAACTAAATGAGATTTGAGATGGAACCTGCACAGAATACTAGACCCTTGCATTAAATTTGAGAGTATTAGACCTTTGCATGAAAATTCAACCCTATCTGTATAGTCCCTATGTCCCCTGCTCCAGCAAACAGACGAATATGCATCCATTACACTTAACTCCCATGCTTTAACAGATTTACAGAAGGCCAAGGGAAATATGACCCTCTCCTGGTCACTCACAGGCCCGAGGAGTGCATAGACGTGCACTATTGCACGAATAATGCCATGTCATATGTGTTTTATAACACACCTCAATCCAAAATGTCGGTTAGAAGAGTAAATCGCGGTTTCTTGGCCGGAGATTGTTCTCCATCCGCAGACGCGGTCGTTTTCTTGAGGGCGCTCTTTACCAGTCAATAGTTTTTGGGTTTTGGAAACTATTTCCCGCTTTGTGAAATATTTCCCCCAAATGAAGCGCGTGCGGTGCGTATGGTGCATATTTCATGCACTAGGCTATATTAGTTCACCCCACGCGACCGTGTTTCAGCCAATCAGGATAAAGAACCAGGGAGAGGTGTGTTATAATGCTAATTATGATGAAAGACTACGTTAGTGGTATTGACCAGTTCAATTGTTTACAGTTAAAATGTTGGTGGAAATAGTCGACACTTTTTCCAAATGTGTGTTGTACTTATCTATGTTTCATCTTATTAAAAATCCTCCGGTCTACGACCATCAGGAGGATGGAGGGTTACGACATTTATATACGACATTCCTCCAGCGGTTTGATTAAATTTATCAACAATGTCTCCTAAAAAAGGTGTGTGTGCGGTGTGAAAATAAACATTCTTTAGACACTTTTTTTTTCTTTTTTTTTATGGGTGAAAAAGGTACTTCCTTCCTCCATGGGTATTTCAAAGGACAAAACAACATTTAAGGCAAACATAATGTAGTGAAACACTTTGGATAGTAAGGGGGTTTTATTTCACAAACCCAAATATGCCACTCGCTCTTCTCGAGACTCAACTCTGCTTATTATGCCCAGAACCAAAACCCGTACTGGTGACAAGGCGTTTCAATCCACTGGACCACGCCTTTGGAACTGTCTGCCCATCAACATCAGGGAGGCTAAAACCTTGGACAGTTTCAAGTGCCTTCTCAAAACACACCTGTTTGACTAATTCTACTATTGCTTTGTATTTGACTTCGTAATAATGTTTGATTTTGAGTGTCATTGTACATAATTGTAATCTGTTACTTATATTATTGATCTGTACAGCGCTGTGATCCTTGAAGGGTGCTTTATAAATGTCTTTATTGTATTGTATTGTATTGTTCTACCAGGCCAATCCATTTTAGTCCGTATGCAATAGTGCTTCGCACCGCTCCGCCATTGCTGGGACGCTGCCAGTGCAAGGTTTTGTACACAAAGACATGGGAAAACCGTTGTCTTTTTAATTTTTTATGTCAAACAGGTGTCTTGCTCAACGATTTACACAATTTCCCTGACAGGACAGCATGACATACAGTAACGATGCAGAACACTGATCATAAAAAATTTGTAACTGAACAGAAACTGAATCCTGAAAACATCGCAGAAAATAGTTTTACATGTAAGTGTTATAGACACAGAAACTGCACTGCGCTGGTTTTAATGCGCTACATCTAAGCAAGTTTTTTCCTTCAGAATTTTAGTGTTAACTTTCTGTTTAGTTGCAAATATTTACTAAGTATGGTCTACATCATTATTTCATGCTGTCCTATCAGGGAAAGTGTGTAAACCATTGAGGAAGACACTTAAATCCATAAAAAGTGTAACAGACAATGGTTTTTCCATGTCTTTGTACACAAAACCTTGGGCTGCCAGTGTCCCAGCAACAGTGGCATGGAGTGCCTTAGGGCTAAAAAAGATCAGTCTATACTGTTAGTATTCTTGGATCATTTCATTTCCCTTCTCCAAATCCAACTCTTATCTTAGACATGTGTTCAACTTCCTTCCCCAAAAACCTTTTCTCTTTCTCCTTTGACCTCCCTCCACATTCTGGTTCCGAGTTTGCCGATGAGTTTGTTGATGACAAACTCAGGTTGGTACTCACTGGTGGGATGGAGCATCTCTCCAGCGAGTGGCGTGGGGGGGGGGGCTTGAGGGGGGAATTGCTTTTTAGTGGGGGGGGGGGGGGGGAGCAGGTACCATGTTTTTTACTTGAGTTATATTTCAATGTTAATGTATTTATTGGGGCCACTGGTAATTTATGGGGGGGGGGCTCATTCCCCCCAGGCCCCCCTTTGGCTACACTGCTGCATCTCTCTTATCTGATCATGGTTAACGAGGTGTGAACAAGTGGTTTATTGCGCCACTGCTTCAGAGTTTACTAACAAAAAATATAGATAAATTCTACAATCTTCTTGTTTATAAGAAGGCAACTTTGCATCATAAAAATATATCTTGACAGTTTAAATAAGAAACAGTCAGACTTTGTCCATGCTCTTCAATGTTTCCAAAATTTGACACTAGCAGCCAGTCCCAGCCACCAGTTGCACACTGTAATTGATAGTGCAATAACCCAGCTCAAGTCACTCTGGTGTTTTTCTTATAATTACATGTACTTTGCTGATAACAGCTGATAAAGAGTCAGGATGAAACTGTTGTTTAGAATTCAGAGATTTTGGCTAATGGGAATTTCCCATAATGCGGGCTTCCCATGACAGTGCCTTCTCAAAGCTATGAACGCCAACACTAGACACTACACTATACAAGATCAATATTTCCTCTCAGTCTCAACATTCATGTCATCACTATTTTCCCCTCACCGTCAAAACGAGGTACACAAACTTTTAAGTGAGGCACTTTTACGACGTGGTGACATAATAAAAAATTTCCTGTTTTGCTGACCTCCCATGCCAGTGTCCTACTACTACTACTTACTAATATTAACCAGTGCACTCTCCACGAAATGTACTCCAAGAACTATGAGGTTCGTTCCGCTATCAGACGATAGCGGAACGAACGTCATAGTTCTAGGACTAGGAGTACACGAAATGTATCTGTGTAAGATTTTATGTTTTCTTTTATTCCACTCAACATGTACAAATTGTGCGCAGTGCAGGAAGTCCAGGTTCTATGGCTCTTTTGTAAACGTGATGTCACACCATAGAGCAAGGAACAGCTCTATGGTCACACTCACTCACAGGTTACGCGATGATGATCTAAATTTAAAAAAAATGAGTGACCTAATCTTACCTGAAACATAAATCATGAACGAACACAAATCTTCGTTTTTGTTCCCAGCTTTATCGGTAGCACTATATTTGATGTGGTATGGAGAATTCTTGGCACTGAACCTCTCGCCAGAATTGGGATTACAGTCCTCCCTGTTGACACTGAACGAAAGCGAGTAACAAACACGCAAAATCAATCAAAAGAGGTGAGAGGCGCCGAGCAGACGATGATCTCAAGCAAGCTACTATACTAACGCAAAATGGCTGCGCGTGGAAGTGCGCCCGCTGTTGTTAGATAGGTAAATCAAAGATCGTTTGCGTGATAGTGCCAATAATCCTAATAGGAAAAATGTAACATTCAATAATGTCTGTTTTGTTATTTCTTCCTTTCCTTTTTTTTTTCTTTGTTCAATGTAAAGGAAGAAAGGTATGGGACTGCGAGATTATTTGATTAATAAATAACTGACTAGCTGGAACATCGACGTTCCTGGCAACAGAAACCACATTGAACTATTTTTGTGAGCGTTGTGTACATTAAACTTGAGTAAAATGACATGGTATGATATGATATAAAGGGCATAACAATACATGATATAACTTAATCTTTAGTTCGTTTTTCGTTATTTTTTTCAATTATAGCCCCCAAATCAGGCATGTGAATAATAGGATCAGGAGACAACCCATGAGTGCAGTGGAGCAGTTAAGGGTGTGATGTGGTAAGTGAAGTTTTACTAGCCCTATCTTTCGAAAAAAGGAGAAAAAAAGATAAATCAGATCCAACATGGAGGTTTTATTTATTTTATATATCTATATATATAGTATAGAGAGGTTGCATGACCCCGGGAAAAATTCGTTTCGCAGCCATGTTGGGTAATAATGCCATGTACAAACTCAATGGCTGACGCGTCGTCTGCTGAATGAGTTCCACGCCTGTTTGTTGTGCATGCAGCATGACGTCACGTGAAACCTCTCTATATCTATTTCTATATCTATAGTATATTAGTATATTATTTATAACCATTAAAGCCGCTGCTCAACATTGGTAAACTGACTGTAAATGCTTCCATTCTTTGCACAAATCAAAATATATGTAATAAAACCAACCTGTGAAAATACCAGCTCATTTCGTTATTTCATTTGCGAGAAAACGGTTAAAATGCATTCAACATTTTTGTACTCATTCCTATATAGGGAGAGTATTCGTCTTGCTGAGACGAAAACTGATTTTGGATCTTATTCCATTTATTGTTTAAAAACGATAACACTTCAGGCAGAAATACCTCAAGGAAAATTTTCTACCACCATTATCTTTATACCGTGTTACGTATATATTAATCTGTGAACATTAATGTTTTTCTTCTTACCCGATGTTGAGCAGGGGCTCAAAGAAGCTCAGCAGGCGATATACGTAGGCTAAACATTATCGTGAAGGGATCTTTGTAGTGGGTATTGAACGAAAATGTAAACAAGCAAGACGTCCTCCATGGGAAAGTGCGGTACGGTACATGATTATTGGTTGTATTTGTTTATTCGACCGAGGCTTTTCTTTCTCTAAATCTGTGGAAAATATCATCCAGAGTTTGTACTAGAGACCTTCGTGTAGCTGAATAAAGCCAGAAGGACAGTTTTGGAAATTCTACAACATAGTAACGTTTAAGAATGCGCATGATGTGTACTAGTGCACGACGGAACGTTTTAGGCCAGACGACCGCGATCACTGCACACTTTCAACGCAAGAATTTCAAAGTTTTGAAGCTGAACTTCATTCAAAGAAAATGCTTTCCAAAACTGTGTGATTCCTTTGCCTATTTTGAAATCCCGCAAGGCTATGCTCACTTTTCCAACGTTCTTTACCCCCTTTTACAGTGATTTAGGCCTGCATTACAAACAAAATAACAGGCTGGGGGCTACATAGTCATCCAACGCCGGTCGAGCAAAACTCAAAATAAACCTCTTTTGTATAAGAATACTCACTCAGGTAGTTTATGAAACAGTAATGTGATTAATATCAATGTCACAACATACAGCTTTAATAAACTTTGTTATTATTACCAAAAGCCGTCTTTTGGTGTGACTCTGTCGGTCACGGCATACGTAGTTTGCCATTAGCTCAGATGACGTAGTACCGTGCCCACAATAGGTCACGTGATGACATGTAAACATTGGTCGCGCAATCGGTCTATTCTACAAGGAATTCTATGTGTTCACGATGTGGTATAGTACTATAGTTGCATGACGGAACGTTTGGGCCAGACGAACACGATCATACACTTTCCAACACAAGAATTTTACAGTTTTAGCTGAAATCATCCAAAGAAGAGGCTTTCCAAAACTGTGTAATTCCTTTGCCTATTTGAAATTCCGCAAGGCTATGTATAAATGCTCACTTTTCCAGCGTTCTTTACTTTTTTTCACGGTGATGTAGGCCTACTGGTACATTATAAAAACACAAAGAACAGGGTTGCTATAGTGCTAAAAATAAACCTCTTTAGTAGAATACTGGTAGTTTATGAAACAGTAATGTGATTAAAATCAATGTCACAATACAACTTTAATAAAAGGGCTTAGTAAACTGTGCTATTATTACCAAAAGCCGACTGTTGGTGTGACTCTCGGTCAGTATTAATGGTGATCAATGAGTACAGCGTATTCCCCATGGGCGAATAGGAATTTTTGAGCGCCGGGGTGAAAGGAGATTCTGTCCGGCAGGAGGTTCTGTCCGGGCATACGGCGAATTGTGTACTAACTCCTTCTGATAGCCCCCTCTTTTGAATAAAATCCTCCAGGCCACGTTAATTTACCGTATGGTGGACACATTACCGTAGGACAGAATACCCTATGACACCGGCGCGCGGATGGGAGCAAAAGTGAATGTCACATGATGTGAGCTCCACCAATCAAAATAATGACAAGGATCTGTATGAAGCACGACAGGCGTCCCAAAGCGCTCATTTATTTTCGTACTTGTGTGTGCGTGTGTGTGTACAGGGATGCATATTATCTTGCAAAAAGCTAAAATGTAAAAAGTAAATACTTTCCGATTTGAGTAAATGCTTTTGGTTTTTTTTATATGCGGATGCAAATAAATGTTTAAATATGTTGATTGGCGTTTTTAGTGTGTCGTCAGATGTTCGGGCTGAAGTTGAGGTGCTTAATTTCGGACACGGTATTTTGTAGTCTTGTCCACGGTGGGTTGCACTATTTTCCGGAAAAATGTTCTTTCTGCATGGCTCATTTGTGTGCAGAGCCTTGGACAGGGCCATGTAATTTAATTCAAAGCATGGGGTACACTAACTTACCTGACGGGTCGACACTTCTTTATTGTTGAAGCCATTGGATCAGTCCATGCGACCACAGTGCTATCTGAGAGAGCGTCAGCAGTCTTGCGAATAGTACAAGGGCAGGGCTTTCGCAACTTAGGAGGACCATTCTGACATGTACAGCCTAAACATTTATGTATAAATAACTCCTTTTTAAAAGTTTCTACTTTACCCCGTTTAAATCAATGTGTAATAAGCATTGTATAATAAAAACTGACGGTACTTTCTCGTAATCCAGTGGAACAAATCCACATACATAACTATTCTGGTGGAACCCACTTCATTCTACAGAAGATGTCTTATTATAGGTACCATTACCACACACCACCGAGCGTGCCCGGTTCCGGTGACAATAGGCCAGTTCGAATCGTAGGCCTACCGCAACAATAAATATAATTAATTGGGGCAAAATTGTGTTTGTGCACAATTTGTAATAATCAACGAAATGTTTTTAAAAGATATATTAGGCCCTAATAAAGGGCATTTCGGAAAACGTGAAAACAATATTCTTATTATTCCGTAAGTTCCGCAACATTAATCCCGTCCGTGAGCAACATTTTCTTCTTGGAAATTCCGGCGGTGGGTGGTTTTAAAAATATAGTTACAAATAAAGCTTTGGTTTAAAGCCCCAGCTCAACATTGGTAAAACTGACTGTAAATGCTTCCATTCTTTGCACAAATCAAGATACTTGTAATCCAGATACTTTTCAAATCAAGATACTTTTATACCAACCTGTGAAAATATCAGCTCATTTCGTTGTTTTATTTGCAAGAAAACGGTAAAAATACATTCAGCATTTTTGTACGCATTCCTATAGGCAGAGTTTTCGTCTCACTGAGACGAAAACTAATTTTGGATCTTAAAAAACGATAACACTTCAGGCAGAAATATAAAAAAAAAAAAAAAAAACGTTTTCAACAACATTATCTTTATACCAAGGTATAAATAAATCTGTGAATATTTTTGTTTTTCCTCTGGGGCTTTAAATGCAATTATTGATCCCATTTCCTGTAGTCTACAATTTGAATAACTAGCGCATTTGCTTTTTAGCTTGTGACAAACAAAGGTATATTAAATTGGCTTGAAGAATACTTACGGCACAGTAAAACAGATGGTATGCACACGATAACTATTATGATAGTTACAAGTGCCTTCATTTTCAGTCGAAAGTGTAGTCGAGTTTGCACAGGACAGTAGAGGGCTCATGCAACTTCATCAAAAGCTAGATGTATTATGTGAACTATGGTTGAGTAGTTAACATGTTTTATAGTGGCAGTCATCATTAGGTGCAATTATGTCCAAATATAGTTAGTGGATAATGGCCGAGAACTTGACGTGTTTATTCTTTAGAAGGCCCTTTCAATCATGATTTGTATGTCGGTTTTCTATGTTGTAGGTACCCCCCCCCCCCACGATTCTCTAAACATTCATGTGTCTCGGTTTCGGTCTCGGGATTTGGTGTCGGTTTCGTCTCGGAATCCCACGTCTCGAAAAAAACGAAAACAAAAACACCTCCAAAAACAGTTGTATCTCTGGCATATAACCTTGATGCAAACAATGCTAGCTCAAACTTTTCATAAACCAATTAAATAAAGAAATTTAGTCACGCGGTAGATTGGGAGGACAAGAGTCAGCCGCGTGACACAAATTAAGGGATTTGACAAGTTTTGAGGACTATTATCTCGCAATTCAAGTTTCTGATACTGTTGGTTGTTACTAATGTTAGCTTGCGTACGAGGAAGGAGCGCTTACTTATAAGAGTAATGAGTTTCACATAAGTCATAGTTTTTTTTAATAACGTTCAAAAACTGAAACAAAGTAATGAAAAAAAAAAACCTTTTTCAATGATTAGATAAGTAAAAAAAACAACCAAAAAAAAAAACACCAAAATAAATTCACGATACCCGTATTCCGGAACAGACAGGTAGTTATTTAAACTTAAAACCAATTTTCTCCAAATGGTCTTCTTGAGACATAAGAAACCAATCAGGCAAATTAGATGTCAGGCGGAGGTTATGATTTCTTTTAAAAATTAAACATATATAATTGTTTAAAGCCATTATACACTATTGGTAAAGTGTCTGGAAATACTTCCATACCTTATGAGCATCAAGAGTCATTTAATAAAATCAACCTGCGAAAGTTTCAGCTCATTTCATTGTTTCCTTTACGAGAAAACAATACAAAGTCATTCAATGTTTTGGCATTCATTCTAACGGCCGGAGTTTTCGTCTCATGAGACGAAAAATCATTTGTGGATCTTATTTCAATAATTATTCGAAAACAATAACACATCAGACAAAAATATTTCACTGGAAGTTTTCTACCATCATGGTCTCTATACCATGAAAGTTATGTGCAATTCTGTGAACATTTTGTTTTTCGGTGTTCCCAAAAGTGAATATTGGCTTTAAAGGTATAGGCCTAATACAGGATTGGTAAAACTTTTAGTGCGGTGGTCTTACTTTGTCTGATTCATTATTAACACGTAAGACAAAACTGTGAAAATTTGGGCTCAATCCGTCGTCCGGGTCAGGAGAAAATAGTGAAAACCGTAGGCCTACACACTTTTCAGCATGTAAACACATTGTCCTTAAAGGGGCTGTCGTAATATTCATAGCAGTTAAAAGTGGTTAATGCACTTGTTGGTGGAGAGCGTTGGTAGACCAACCCGTTGTAAATATTTCCATCTTGTATCGAAGAAATGACCTGCCTTAATACGAAGACTGAGTATCTTTGCTTTTCCCTGATATCACCCGATGCATCTTTAAAATCCCCCAAAATGTTAAAATTAACCAACGTACGTTTAAATAAGTTCATAACGCTTTTCAATGTCTTAGTTACTTTAGTTTGTTACTAGAAGACAATTATTTTAGTAACAATCACCAGTCCCACTAGTAACAACTTACTGTTCCCATTTTCTGCTAAGCTGTGTTCTGACAATTCAATATGCAGGAGTGCGGGGCTTCTGCAACGTACCGCACAGCTTCTTTTAGACACATTGGTCGAGAATTTGAGACCCCTTCTTCAGACCCTTAGGTTACGCCCTTGGACCCCCGGTGATAAATGCGGTCGCCTCTAAAAGTTCGCAAAAAACGACTGCTGTTGCTGGGTCGTACTCGCTGCTCTGTCTGATTATTGATTCAAGGTGAGGTGCTTTGGTGTCATACTTTTAGAGGCGACTCACTGCTTGTTGGTTCAAAGCGAAATGTTTTTCAGTGTTTAATGTTCTTCCCTGTGTGTATTGTGCAATTTTTTAAAGTACCCGTTCAGGCTTATTCCAATCTTGCTCAAGTAGCGCGTATATATTTCTTAACTTGTAATTAAATAACGCGAATTTTTTTTTGTTGGCACATACAGCCAATTCTGTTGTAAAGTCATTACGTCACACCGGTGCGCATCTACTGCACGCCCAAAGTTTTCGCTACTCTCAGTCCCAAAGCTGGCATACGTTACTGTGTTATTTTATCGAAAAACACTCATTCCTTCGTTCAAAGACATTTTCTGATGAAACAAACCAATATATTTGATACTACCTTGAATCTTTGCTAGACACACCTGAAAGGCAAGTCCAGAAATTATGTTGTTCTTACTTAAATCACCAACTAGACAAAAAGTTTAATGCAATTTTCCTATGGGCTTCTGGCAATCGATGGGGCCAGTTTTCGTGAAGTGGGCGTGACTTACAGTGGATTACGTCACGCTAATCCACAGGATACACTGATCCAGTTGGCTACTCCCACCATAGCAACTGCCTAGTAATGACCAAAATGTGTCGGTGCCTGTCGTATACGCACAATCGACTTTGTGTGATCGATTGATAATGCATGAGACGAAAAAAACAAAAACAAACAAATAACGAATAAACAAGTTTGCAAGATTAGGCCTAACTCAAGTCTTTCTTTTTTTCTATGGAAGGAGAAATCTATTTCGAGACGTGACATTTCGGGAGTGCATCTATTAAATCAATTTACACCCTAAATATGACTTGTTCCCTATTATTCCTCAGTAGCAATTTATTGTGATAAGCAACAATCAGCTAAAAGCTAGATGCAAAAGGGCCCATGGTTTTAAGTTTCAACCAATGTTTTGTTTATTGGGTCAGTTTGTAGTAAAAGTGAGGTCGGATGATCAATCAGAGGAAAACATTGAAAAAAGTATATAATATTGGGGTAAAACTTGACAGTTGACCAGTTGTTTTATATTTACATACATTACTCAGGATAAAAATAACATACATCGAGAAAATAGAGATACATTCTATACAAAAATGAAACTTTTGAACTTGTTATATATAATTCTACAGGGAGGGGGAAGAAAATCAGCAGATCAACTGAGAAGTTACATGCTTCTGGGTACTGTATACTTTCCTGCACAGAAGGTATAACACCATAAGTATCAGAACTCCTGCAAGAGCTGATGCACAATGTATTAAAGCTCAACTGGTTCAACTACCCTACTGGATGGTTTACACACTGATTACGTATAAAACCTAAGAATGCAAAACACAGCAGCAAAAAACAAACAGCCCAATAAACAAAACAACATCGTTGGAATAATTCTCCAAAAGTTTTGGAGTCCCACTCTAACATTGCAAAAATATACCAGAGTAAAAACGAAAAGAACCTTCTGGAAAACAGACTAGAAGCAATCTCGTGGAAGCCAAAACGGAGAGCCAAAATTTACAAACTTTCCATGTAAAAAAAAATACATCCCATTATTGGTTCTTTGTTTCCAACAAGTTCAACACTATTTTAAATATTTGTGTAACATTTTTACAAACTGTGATTATCCCAGGCTTTATTAAAAGTAAAAAAAAGCATGCGATCAACACTTCATTTTTATCCAATGACATCATCCACCGTTGGTGACAAGTAATGAATATTTATATATGTTGTGTAACGCTCTATTTTTAACTGTGGGTGATACCTGACCTAAAAAATTTTACAAGAGTCATCAGGGAATCTTTGATCAGGGAACCAGATTCCCAGCCTCCAGCCGTGTCCGAATTGGCAGATAAGGCAGCGCCTGCGGCTGTTGCTAAAGTTCATTGCATGTTAGCATGTTGATCAAGCGGCAGCCAATAAGTAATTTGAACACAGCCTTAGGCTCAGAAAGAGTAGCAAGTCTCTCATCTTGTAAATATGATCGTCCAGATGAAGGGTAGTGGGTAGAGGTTCCCATCACGACAGAGGACCCTGGGAGCAGTAGAACATGTGCAACATCCTACTCAGCACAGGACCGATGTTTCTAAACAAATACAACCAAGGTTAGAAAAAGTCATCATCAGATAAAAATGAAAACAACAATTTGAATGAAAAAAAATACACGCAGTCCCCCCCAAAAAAAATAAATAAATAAATAAAAATAAATAAATAAATTAATAAATAAATAAATAAAATAATAAAATAAATAAACAAATAAATAAATAAATAAACAAAAATAAAATAAAATAAAAAATAACAATAATAATTTTAAAAATAAATAAAAATGAGGGGAAAAAAACCATAAAAATCAAACAAAACCATTATTCCTTCTATCATATGAAAAAGAAAATCTAATAAGCAGATTGACAAAATCAAACCTTGTTTATTCATTTGTTGATTTCTCAACAGAGTAGCTGATTTATAAAAACTACTTATCTATAAGAGACAAACATTAGAAGTTTTCCTGGTCTCACCTTTGTAGTTTTCCGAACTTCATATGAGCCAATAGTTTCTCCCTGTCCTTCTCAATTGCACAGGCCTGGTAAGCATCCACCAAACTGTAGCAAGTTTACGAGAGACAAACGAAAAGAATGTCAAACAATAAATCAGCCATCACAGATCATATCACAAACTGGGACAGGAGCAGAGAAAATGAAAGAGAAGCAAGCTGGATAAGGGAATCCATCTGCATAAGGAGGAGGGAAAACAATGGTCATGAACAGAGATGAGTGGGGTTTACAATCTTAGGGTTAAAAGGAGTGTAAATGACCCCCAACACCAGAATGGGATTCCTGGGTAGTGGCTCATTAAAGAACTTAAGCCGTGTCCGAATTGGCGGCTATGGCAGCACCTGTGTCTGTTGCTAAAGTTCATTGCATGTTAGCATGTTGATCAAGCAGCAGCCATTAAGTAATTTGAACACAGCCTTAGGCTCAGAAAGAGTAGGCTGTCCCATTTTTATTGACTTACTCAGAGGGTGTCTTGTACCGCTGTGTAATGGCAAGAGCTTTCTCAGCTGTCAGTCCACTGAACTGCAGAAGTTGCTTTGCAAATGTCTCAGTAATTGTCGTGTTCTGCGAAAAACAAAATTTCCATATTTAAAACCTGTAGAAAAATCACACTAATATTTAAATGCACATAACTACTCCTGACCCACTAAAATCCTTGGTTTTTCCCAAGTGTGAAGAGGTCAGCCAGTACACAGTAAAAAAAAACATACAAAGCATGGATGATGGAGGGCGGGGGGCAGAAGCATGCCCTTCATAGTCAAAGGTTTGGGTGTGGAGTTACTGAGCACCTGAAGGATTTTGAAGGATACAAAATTCCTGTTGGGTAACTTTTAAAGCACAGAGGAAGAACCATGATTGAAGTAACTTTTTAATTACAGAATCATCAACCAGACCTCAAGATAAAAAACTATAAAAATTTTTTTTTTAAAAATCCCCAAAATAGAATAAACACACGATTATGGCACCCCAACAGTGACCCCAGTAATAAAAATGGGATTCCTGGGTAGCAGCCCATTAAAGAACTTTGAAATTTTTTTTTAAGCATTTGGAAAAAAACAAATACGGTATGGTAAATATTTTATTTTTGCCCTGAAATGGGGGAAAAACACAAAAAATGCCCTCTAATGGCAATTTTTTTGAATTTGTTTTTTTGGTTATCATGTAGAGCTTGGTGAAATGAACATTTATGGCAAGTTTCATAAAAATTGGTCGAGACCTTTGGAAAATACATAGTGCCCAGCCCCCGCCCCCGCCAGTCCCCCCCAAAAAAGCCTGGTCCTGATAGGGTAAGGTCTCCAAATAACCACTGCTTTGTATGTAAATGTACAAGTTCATTGTAATCATTACAGGATATATAGTAGCTTGATGAGTCAAGTTTCAGGTATCCATGTCAAGAGTCTGTAATTACATAGTTACAGTATAACATATTTCCATGTGCTATGTTGGGGACATTAACAGCTTATCAGGTCGCAATTGCTAAACAAAGTCATTTGTAAAGTGCGAAAAACTTTCCAACACGTGACTGATTTATTTAATTTACTTTAAAATGATCAGGCAAAAGACTACGATCAAAGTCATCATGGAAAAGATCAAGGAAATGAAACGGAGATGGGCTGGACACTTGTCAAGAAGACATGACAACAGGTGGACCGAGAGACTAATTGAATGGCAACCTAGAAACGGAAAAAAGAAGAAGAGGGATACAGACGAGAAGATGGAGAGATGAAATCCAAACATAAACGAACACGACAACATGGGCTAGAATAGCAAGCAGGAGACAAGATTAACGAGAAGGGGAATTGCATGAGGAGGGCTTCATCCAACAATAGATGAACACAGCCTGATGATGATGATTACGAAAATGATACTATGACAGTTTGTAACCACACATCTTCTACTGGAGGACTGCTTAAAGGGGCTGTGTCGTCACGATTATAGCAGGCCGGCGGCTGTGCATGGAAAGATGAACTCACACACAGATACTGCACATGCGCACCCATGCGGTGACATCACAAAAGAAGCCGTCTTTGTCAAACTGTGATGTGACCGCCTGCTAGTAACTGGGTTATTCCATTTACCGCTATAATCATGACGACACAGCCTCTTTAACAAAATGAAAAAATGAATTCCACTCTAACTCACTTTATTCTTGACAGATGATTGGTTGAATTCCTTGAATATCAGCAGTTTCTGAGTAGTGCTTGTCAAGCTTGGGTTGCTAGGCAGTTTCTCCATGTCATCAAGACGATAAGCCTCCAATGTCTTGTTCTGAAAAGTTGTACAAGATTCACTGATTGGTCAGCTACCTGGAAACAGCATCTCTAACTTAAAAATACTTTGAATTGGTTAATTGGTATATTGTATTCACATTATCAAATAGTGACCCAATAGGTCAAATTGCATGACAACTTACAATATTTAACACATCCAAATCATGGCAAGCATATTATTAATAATAATATACAATATATATAGCGCCATATCTGCCTAAAAGACGCTCCGGTGCTTCACTACATTGCAATTTAAAATTAAGACTGATACAAATTCTTTTTACAAATTAAACAAGGAAATAACATGCATGGAAATTTAAAATAATTTAAATAGACAAACAGATGGAAGAGTAAAACAACTACATTTTTATGTCTTTAATATATTTTTTAAAAAGTTAACCAAAAGAGTAAAAAGATGGATGAGAATAAAGAGTAAATAAACAGACAAATAAATCAAACATGGACAAGCCAGTAATCCAAAAAAATCTAAAACAAAAACAACAAAATTGAAGCCTGAGGCAGAGCCACCCTCACGCTAATCACAAAAAGCTGAGCAAACCGATCATTACGATAAAGCAAGAACAGACAAAATAAGATAAAATAAGCCTAGTCTAAGCTTAAAAATGCACTACTTCTAAAAAATACTTCTAAAACTTCTTAAAGTATGTTCAAGTTGCATGATCCGATTTTCTCCAAAATAGTTTGTTTTGTGTGAATTTTTTTCTCAGAACAAATTTTGACAGATGATGCCATTTCAAAAACAAAAAACATACAAGAACTTTCGCATATAAGCTACAAACAATGCACAAAATACATGTAACATACAAAATTGTTTGTATATGGCTGATGGACGTAAAAATGCTGGGATCCAGACAATAATTCATTTTTAGTTTTTAATTAACTGCCACTAACCATTGGCAGATTTGTTCAAGCAACACCTTAAATGGAAGCTTGTAACTTTCCCAAATCTATATAAAAAAGCCTTTTAAAATTTAAATCTAAATTTTGGGGTCAAATCAGCCAAAAAGTGGACCTAGCATCATGAAGAGAACTGGCCATATTGAGACTGTGTTCACTAACATTGTGCACAAACTTTTTTATCTCCCATGGCATCAATTAACATTGTCATCAACACTTTCACATTATAGCTCAATGTAGTAAGGATTGTCTGTAGTTAACATTCTCACAGTAGCCAGGAAAAAGCACTGCCTTGGGAACAGGAATTGATAGATTTGTAAATTCTCTTTAAAAATAGTTTTTTTCCCCCTTGAAAACATGGTATGAGGAATGAAGTGGGACACTAATATTGTACTAATTCAGGGGGGAGAGTGAAATTCTTGGAAAGTATAACCACTGTGCTAATTTCAAAATGCTGCAAACAAAGGATGTTTCCAAGCCACCTTAAAGTGGCAGTATTTACACATCCTTAAAGAAGTCTCACTATTAAAAATGTTCTGACTTCCTGAACCCCTGTTTCTTTAAGTAGGGAACTGTTGAAAATGTTTACTTTGAAATCCCCTCAGGAGTAGTCCATTTGGCCGTAGTGGACTGCATGAAAGTAATCAATCCTCTTCTGATCTGTACATACCGAGTAATATCCCTGTAGGTAGCGAGTCATAACAGTCAGATAAGCCACTGATTCTTTATTGTCTCTGGTGTGTTTCACGAAAAACCCATCAACAACCTGAAAGACAATGAAGCCAGATATAAAACAGGAATGTTTTTTGTTAAACATGCAGATTATTTTTGATTTTTCAGGAGAGCATTATTTAACTTTTTTGGGTTGACAAACAAATTTGTTTAGCTCACATTTTTTTTTGCACAGTAAAGGTAGATAAAATGAATAAGAGTTTTACAGCCCACAAACATAAGATTGTAAAAAAAAATATTCGGCTGACGTTTCAACCCTTCCAGTCTTTCTCTCAGGCTAAATGAAAAACACAACGTACAGACACATGTGTGTCTACCCCACAAATCTTCTCTTTGTTTTCCCATCGTTTTTTTCAGCAAAGCGAGGACATCACTCGGATCCATTTTGTTCAAGTCCTCAGTTTGAACGGGTTGACATCCGCAAGTGTAACAGAAGTAGTCAGGTGAAAAATGAGTAAAAAGAATGGGGCAGAATGCACCCAGAGGAGGGAGAAGATGAAGAAACAGAAACAGGAAGGAAAAGGGTAAGTTAGATGGAGTTGGCTGGCAGAGCAACCACATCAAGATGATTTGTCTAAAAAAATGGCAAAAACATAAACATGGCTCCTTGAAAACAATGGTCTAAATTACAATGCTTTTAGGTTTGCATAATGGGAGACTTTGGAACAATAGGTGGCAGCAGACTTACCAGGTAAATTATCATTGTTTATGTAGCTATGAGCATGCCCACATTTCCAAGAACAATGTATATAAGTCTGCTGCCATCTAGCATCCTCAAAAGTCTTCCATTGCAAAGCAACTTACCTGAGTGTTAACAGTTGCTTGTCTGAGTGTCGATGCTGGAATACTGAGGTGATCTATCGAACCAAAATCTTCAATGAGGTAAATGGGTTTACGAAGACCACACTGCTTCAAACGAAACTGTACAGAAGAATAAAAAATTGGGGGAGAAAAAAATGTTCATTCTTCATCTGAAATCTTACTGGGTGTGTACTTTGCACTGATCTCAAAAACTACAAAATTATGAATATATGAATTATGCATCATTTTAAATGAGTAATTATAGTATGTAAGATATTATGATCATTATATAATGTTTTATCGGAAACATGAGCACAAGCAATGGTGACAACAGCCCCCCCCCCCAAATCTTTAACAAGTTACATGAACCCCAATAATTAATAACCAGACTTTTTTCTTGACCTCCTCCTATCTTTTGTTATTGAACTTGCTACCTTTCACTTTCAGTTCTAAAAAAAAAACATTATGTGAATAGTATACAAATGACATCATCAAATATCACTACAAATCTCAAATCTGGCCAAAAATATCATGATAAATGAATAAACTTTGTTCTTCATATTATTGCCTTTTGTTCTTTGAATCTCCCGTCCGTTATGCTCCCACAGAGATCATCCATCCTCTTCCTTTCCACCACGTAGTCCAGGACCAGCTCTCTGCTAGTCGGCATCTGTATCATCCCTGGCACTGGGACTCGCTTCTCTCTGGCTATCCACAGAAAATCACCCACCTGAAGCTTCCTCACATCAAGAGTCACACCGTTTCTCTGGAGTTCCGGTAATAGAAGCTGCTTCCGTGTCTTCGCTTGACTGGATTTTTTGTTTTTGTTTTTACAGGATAAGATTATGCAAAGATATTGGTCATTGAGGTAGATGTACATGAAACTCATATCAATTATTTTCATATCAATTCAAATAATTGTAGATAGTAATAATAGAACAGAAAATCCTGTTGGTAAGTCATTATGGACTGACATAAATCTTATCCGACGACAGTTTTGCACACAAGAAAAGTACAGGCCAGTATAAAAATAAACAAAAAAAATAGTCCATAGCTTAAATATTTCTCGAGTTATCGCGCTGACAAGGTGTTTCCAGACACCCTCACGCCCACGCACACAAACACCCACCCAAGGAAGGACAAGGCGGAAATAGTATGCCCCTTCGACTTTGTCGGCGGGGCCTACAAATTATTATGTAATTCCCCTTTTTGTTGCTCTTTATTACTAAATGTTAATCATTGTTTTTGTTTCATCTTCCCTGGAATTTTGTGCTCAGGACCCTATGGGAGACAAGATTACACGTGAAAGGGTTACCCTGATTAAACAACAGAAATCAAACAACAAAACAAAGCACTGATCGCTTCAAATGAATAGATTTATGTGCACAAAATGCATCTATTCATACATACAATACATAAAAGCCAATTCAAACAGGAAAAATAAACATGTTAACCAATGCATTGCAATTACAATTTCAATGTCATTTCATCTTTTGTTAACAAAAGAAAGGCATATTCAAATAGTCAAAGTAAATCCTTCTCCCTCACTTTAGTCAGTAGCTTGTAAAAAGTTAGCAATGATCAATGGGTAGACACCATTCACTGTGAAGAAAATGTTAACAAATGTCTTTGAAGACTGTAGTAATTTATGTCAGCCCTCACCAAAACAATTTCTTGAATTTCATAACATCAAGGTAGGTGTAGTGTTTCTTATACTCCAGTATCTTTGCACTCGTATTCATAAAAATCAAACTCGTACTTAAACTCACAGAAAATGACTCCAGTTTTCACTCATGAACAAATGCAACTGGCTCTGGCAAAACTCTCAACCTTGACCCAGTTTTTCAAAAGTGGGATTTGGTTATTTATTGTGAAAATTAAACAATGTTCCCAAGAACGTTTCACAAATGTTCCTTTTCCATCAGAATCTATAGAAAAGACTCTATATTATAGTAAAATGAAACTCTCAACTTGGTTACTGGTGAATTTAGACATTTTCATGGCTGCTACGCATTATGGTAAAGGCCGAGAAGGTTTGGGTTTTGCCAGAGCGGGTCCCAAATTGCCTTGTATTAGTACATAACTAAATTTTTGTATCATATTCATGTCATTGGAAAGGAAGCTGAAAATATGGGGGAGACCATGATAGTTAATTCAGAGTCAGGTTTTGTAATCGCCACTACAGGTTCACCAATCACCAGTTGCTATAAACGTTTGATTTAGTTACCAGTAGTCCCGCAATGTACTCACCCTCCAGATGTCTCACAGCTGTCAACACACAGCACAATGTCAAATGTTCCTGGCTTTAACACATACAGGGAAGTCGGAGCGTCGTCCGCACCCACAGATCTCTCCATATGACGATCGTGATCACTGCTGGTGCAAGGCAAACCTCCTATTCGACTGGAAACGTTAGAGGCAGTTGTAGCGTTTGTGTAGGTAGAGCTAGCCTGTGATTCTGTGTCCTGTGGTTGGAAGGTTTGTGACCAGCCTGGCCCAGAGCTACCCCTCTCAGACACAGAAGGCGGGTACAGACTTGAAGACCCATTGCTGCTTTGGCTGTCTGACCTTCCAGCTGAGGTTTTATTTGATGTTGGGAGGGAGGACAGTGCAGTAAATCTAGATTCTGTTCTCGTATCCACCACTGAAGGCTGAGGTTTCTTCTTAGGTTTAGGTTTTGAAGGTGCACTTATGTTTGATGAGGCAAGAGATGAAAAGCTAGAGGCTGGGGCACAGGTTGTTGGTAAATTTGAAGTACATGAAGCTGATCGAAAGGAAAAGCAAATCACTTGTTAAGAGTACTGAGTATACAGTGCTTAACACACATCAGTGTATGTGTAAAGCACAAATAATACAATTGTTTAACAAACAATTTCTTCAAGCGATCAAGATTATATTTGCATTCTTATAAACGAAACTTGATTGAGTCTAAAATTGCATGTCAATAATAACATCAACATTCATCCCAGTAGTCTTAGACTGTCACCCCTCAATTATTCAGATGCTACTGTCAATTTTATGCACCATATCAGCCTGTAGAGTTATGCTGTGAATGCATCTATAAAATGTAAACACTACAAAGTGAAGTCTGCGTTCATTGACTCTACTGTGGGTAACTTTGTCCAACATAAGCAGTCGTCAGGTTTTGAAGAGTCAGTCAACTAACTTAGACTGTGACCGTTTCCGAATTGGTGGCTATGGCCACGGCTATGGCTGTGACTGTTACTGAGGGTATTACTAAGAACATCCTGTACTTCAACGCATGTTGATGCGGTGATCTACCCGTAGCCATAGCCCACAATTCGAACAAGGCCATAGTTCGATTGATGAGGTATCTGCTTTTGATAAAGACACTTAAAAAAGGTATCAAATTACGTTCTGTCATTATACCTGAGAGAGAAGACAGTCTTGGAACAGGACAATAATCAACGGCATCGTCATTATGCAGATATGCGTAGACCATTGAACCCTCTGATGGTTTGGAGTAATCAAGCTTGTATCTCATACCGGATTTAATTAATGCTGCCTCGTTAGCCTTAATTAGGAACCCGATGGATATCTCATCTGTTAAGACAAGTAAAGACAGGCGGAAAATAGTTTAAAACACAGAGAAATTTTTGCAATTATCTGACCCCCAAAAAAACAACTTTCATCTTTTGAAGATGACTAGAGTAGACTAGTCAAAACATTTAGACCAAACTGATCTCACTCAAGGATAGTGAAGGTACTTACAGTATAAGAGTCCCATTGATCAACTAATCTACTCCACTGCAGTAGATAAAATTAGCAGGACAAGTTTTTTTAGAACTAAGCAGGGCTAGTTACTTCACAACTAAACAGGGCTAATGCAGTTCCTTCAGAACTAAGAAGGGCTAGTTCCTTCAGAACTAAACAGGGCTAATGTAGTTCCTTCAGAACTAAACAGAGCTAATGCAGTTCCTTCAGAACTAAGCAGGGTTAGTTCCTTCAGAACTAAACATGGATAATGCAGTTCCTTCAGAATTAAGCAGGGCTAGTTCCTCCAGAACTAAACAGGGCTAATGTAGTTCCTTCAGAACTAAACAGGGCTAATGGAGTTCCTTCAGAACTAAGCAGGGCTAGTTCCTTCAGAACTAAGCAGGGCTAGTTCCTTCAGAACTAAACAGGGCTAATGCAGTTCCTTCAGAACTAAGCAGGACTGGTTCCTTCAGAACTATGCAGGACTAGTTCTTATCACTAAATTCCACTCAGAGAAAGTAGATAAACACAAAGTGTTACCACAAACCGAAAACCATAATGAACATTTTATCGTTGACTTGGATTTCAATGTTGTAGTGCATTTCCAGTGCTTTTGAGAAGCTGCCACAATGGTCACAAGTCGGTTGTTGGTGCATATGTCAGATTCTGATTTCCACATATTTATCCATAATGTATCCTGTCTTTACAAATAATAGATCATCAGATTTCAAACAGTTTATTAAAACATTTCAGTTCTAACACTCTTTGGGCAAGGAAATCTAACAAGTGCTTCAAAAACGAGAGAAAACAGTGGTCTAAGATTGTTACTTAAAGGCTGGTATATATATTAACAAAAATAAATGAGGTTTTTAAATAGTCTAAACTTACTTTTCCCTCTAAAATTAGTTTGACTGCGAGAAAATCATTACCAGTTTCAAGATCAAGACACTGGTTACCAGAAAAAAGGGTGATTTCAATGGTAAGAATTCAAAATTCTTTGGGGATTAGTGTGAGACATACCGTCGACTGTGACTTCAGCATCATCCTTCGAAATCACCTGCTTCCCTCTGTCATCAATGTACCAGTATGTCAACTTATCGTACTGAGCAGTCTGTGGTGTATCACCGTGTGTGTCAACGGATGTGGAAGTGTGGGGTGGGGCAGCTTTGTGCAGATTCTTGTTAGATCTAAAAGGTCAAATGACAAAAACACTATTTCAACAAACTGGATCTAAGGTAAGAATCTAAAGACCAGAATGGTGTTGGTTAAAAACTTTAAGCACTTACTTCATGAGGTTTATTTACAATTAACTCTTTTGTACATTTTTATAATGCCTGATTCTTCAAGCCTTCATTTCATTCCTAGACCGAACTCCCTTAAAAATATATCCAAGCTGTTCAACCACACGTTGCAACACAACACATTTCCTCAAACACTCTGCATTTAAATGTACCCATTTCAACTTGGGTGAAGAGAACCAATGATAGTGACATAGCAAGAAGTGTGAGCAAGGACCATCCTGTCTGCTACGGCCATAGTATAAACCAGATATGACAACCATCAGAAATTGGAAGCAGTTCACTAAAAAACCAGTCACAGCACTAATTAATATGTCAACTTCATCAGCCATTTGCGAGTTAGATTTTGAATAATGTCTGATACAATTACTTGATTCCCCAGAGGCAGACTAAACCTCTTAAGATACTTTCGCTCTGTCAAATGGTTTGGAGCAAACTTTTGTATAGCAACCTCCAGATGAGTAAAGCCTGGTACTGTCGCACAAATCACATTCGTCCAAAACTATGTATGAGTGTTTGCCATCTTTTATGCAATATCAAAATTCAAATTTAAGAAGTCACTAGTGACTGCGGAAGTCATTGTACCAGACATTATTTTAAATCGTAACTCGCAAATTGCTTAATCTGGTTTATTTTGACTTGCAAAAAAACTAAATTTTGATCAATTGTTCGAACAATTATTTTTACAAACTTAGAAATGATTTCAAAATCACAATTATTTTAAACTTAACGTATTGGTTTCTTGAAAGTTGCCTATCCTAAGTATTCTTGTGTGGAACTTAACCTGAAAACCAACCTGCCAGGTTCTTTTCTTTTCTTTGATTGGCCAGCAGGAGCTACGTCCTTATTCACTGGTAGTGGTGCTCCACCAACGGGAGGGCTTGTACCACAAGTGTGTTGTCCAAATTGTGCTTCAACTGTTTCCAGCTTGTTGGCAAGTTCTCTGCCAGCTTCAGTTATGCTGTATCTGTCAATGGTTACAATTTTTACAATCATAAATGCATGTTGTTAACTTTAGCATTTCATACAAACACCTTCCGGCTTTACATCAACCCTCAAATACACTCAACAATTTCTTGTTTGCCGGCAAACCAAAGCAACTGTAGTTATTTACAGGCCAATACAATTATTTGTGATTGCATATAAATAAGGTGTGTGCCATTCTGGTAGTTTGTAATAATCTCCAAATGATGCCAAGCAGGACACCACAAACTTTGAAGCAAATATTCACATTTTGAGCAGACGACAACAAATATATAGAAGTCTGACTGGGGGATACACAAAAAACAGTATTCAGCAGTTAGTTTTGCATTACTCAATGGTACAAAGAAAATCATTTGAGCAAAATATGACCACACTCCTGAATAATCTACACATTAGTTTGCCTGCCTGGAGGTACAAAGAAGACATTCTATGTGTGGCACCCAAGTGTGGAACCCAAGTGTGGAACCATCTCCTTCTGACTGTCAAATCCTCCCCCCATCTATCACAACATTCAGGACAGCCGTGAGTGCCTGTCTAAGGCAGACACCAAAACTTAACAAATCGTTGTCAGAGCAACAAGCTCATAACTTGATTTCTGTAATAAAGTCATATCTTGTGTGAAAATGCTCCGTGCGACAATGCCGAAATTTTGCCATTCTAAAATGTAAGCATTCCATGTTGGAGATATGACCTTGATACACTGACACGATGAACGATTCTTTGTCATCATTCTCATGTACAAAGTCAGTAATGTAACACTACACTCTCATTCTAAACACATACGCCAATGAGCATGATCTTCTAACATAAATCGGCTTCAAATAGGGTCACTATGGACTCGAGTGATTTACAAGTCCAATTATTTTCAGCCTGATACATGGATAGAAAGTTCTGAACAAATAGGATTTGGAGCCGGAGTTTATTCATGCTCTTTCCTGAGGGCCTGTTTTAACGCTTGGTTATTATATAGTGCTTTATCACACCCCTAGGGGCATATGAAAACGCTCATTACAATGTATTTGTTTTACAACACGATAAACAGAGCTATGTTTTTAATTGTGAGACCCATGTATATAGCACCTTGTAATGGTTTACAAGGTGCTGCGGTGAATTCTGCTGCCAACATTGCCAGAAACACCGCGGCAAATTCCCTTCTCCTAACGATAAGCGAGCTGGGTTCTTTTACGTGCATTACACAACACACAGGACCTACGGCTTTACGTTCCATTTGAAGGACGAAGCAATAATTATCAAGTGTCTTGCTTAAGGACACAAGTGTCATCAAGACCAAGACTCAAACCCACACTCTGCTGATCAGAAACACCAGAGCTTAAGTCCACTGCACTAAGCCACTCAGCCACGACACACCACAATTTAATAACTGTTTCTCTAGGGGAGTAGAGGGAATCCCATGACACATGCTGCTATGTTGAAAGAGTACCACATCATACCTGGCAGGACTGCCTTCCTTGAATACGAATCCTTTGGATATTAGAGTACTCATAGATGACCATGCAGTGTAGTGTGATCCTGGGTCAGGCTGTGTATATTGAAAGGGCATACAACAATGAATCAATTGATGGTACAGCATTGGTTTCTGAAAGAGTGTATTCACGCGAACAATTGAGTTTCAATGAATAAATCTCAAAACCAACATTCTGCTCAACAAAACAGTGGCAAATGGTTACATTTTTCACAAGTTTTCATGATACATTAACATAGCACCACCGTTTCCAAAATATTTTTTGTACCCCTTGACGAGGAAAATATTGTTATGTATACTGTTATGAAACTGTCTGTTCAAAATATTCTTGTAAGTATTTTTATTGTTCACCATAAGTCATCAAAACTATACCATTTTTATAAAAGATCTAGTTTTCACTGAGCAATGAGAAAGAGTTCCAGAAAGAGCTCAAGATGGATGACCTCCTAAGCTTTTAAAGTTTGGATTGTTCTGTTAACCATTTTTCCTGTCCAGCCCGACGGGATTATTTTCTCGCAATTGCCGGAATCATTTTTCTTTTAGAGTACCCGTGTTAAAAAGAAACCTTGACTTGACAAAGCCAAGAGAAGAAAGATTCACTTTGAAGCACTGGGATTTGAGATTTCTCTATCGGGAAAATGTATTCATCAGATATATCATCTGGTATCAAGGCCAGAAGCTCGGTTTACTCGGACTTCCTTCATTGAGCAGAAATACAATGAATGCACAATGGTAGAAGCCTCTCGATGTCTTGTAATCCTCTTCTTGGAACAAAAGGACAAAGGTCTGGAGTCAGGGATTACACAAAAAAACCTGCATAATAGCACAAAATTTGCAAAATATTCAGCGCCATCTGTCCTCTGTGTGAATGAAATAAAGCGTGAGTGCATAGGGTGAGTCCATACTCTGTGCTTGCTCTGAAACAAAACGTCCAGGCGGCTTTGTTCCGGGGCTTTGAATTTCACACAAAAATGAAAAACTTAAGCCACCTACTTGCTGGCTTGGAAAATAATGGCGTGTATACACCCCATCCGGCGTTGCAGAGAAATAGATAAAAGTTGAGCAATCCTAAGGCCTTTCTCCATCCTAATAAAGAATATGGATTCCTCATAGATGTCTTAAATCTCTCAATACAGAGTGTAAGGTTGTTTGTTTTGCTGCTGTTGTGGCTTGTTTTGTTTTTGTTTTTTTTGTTTTTTTTGGTGGGGGTGGGGTTACTGTTCATACAGGTGACATCTTTCATCTTGTACTTACAACTGTAAAGGATTTTTCACTGAGTGGTTGTGCTTCTCTCTGGAGTTCAGTCTTCAGCATGAATCGTTTACTTGCAGGTATCTGAAAGTAAAAAAAAAGAGAACATTTCCCCTTTCCAGTTTCTCAACACAACTGATATGTTTTTAAATGTAAATCAAAGACTTTGACTCACAGCAACACTAGTTTTGTTCAAAGTTTGACTCAAGTTGCAACCAGAGAGCTATTAGAAGTACCATGAGTGGTCCTTGTTCGTGCAGGAAAAGTTCCCCTCAACTGTCCACTGATGAGCTTAAACTAACAAAGTCTAACATACCCTATAATGCCTGTACAGTGTAAGAACGAGCGCATACGGTCCTGATCTGTAGACAGGCACATACTCCCTTGGCCCACGGTTAGAAGGTCTTCTCTTCCTCTAAAAAAAAAACAGAAAAAGAAAAGAAAATACTATCAATTTAGGAGATTACAACTTTAATACAAGGAGATTAAGACTGAAGTTGCTGCTCACTGGAATTTCAGATTCTGGATCAAGTTTTTCTAATCTGTTTACTGATAAGTATAAATGTTCAACTTAAGAAATACTTCAAAAGCCCTACGGCATTCAGTTAAAGAATCCAAATTGAAAAAGCTGGTACTTTTTAATAGAATAAGACTTTTGATGAAACAACTCTCGACAAAACAAAAAGGGAGGTTTGATTTTAAATCCTTTTTTTTCGATTTCTACACAAATCAAATAAATTTCACCCAATCTTGGGTTGTAGGTTTATTTAGCCAGATCTGCTTACTTGCTGGTCTGCTCCGTCAATCTCATCTGGGGGTTGAGGAAGGGCCAGAATGTCTTCATATCCCAGGGAGGATGTGGAAGAAGCGTGTGTGGTAATCAGTGATGATACTGATGGGTGATGGTCAGCTCCCAATGAGGATGACAATGACGATTCTCATGTGAACAAAAATGCCAGCCAGCAATGATTTAAACTTAAAGAGGAGCTATTGGTTTAATGATGCCGATTACTTGGCAGCACAGGCTTGTATACTCCCAAGAGAGCTGAGATGGTTGAAGGAATAATAAATGGCCTAGTGACCAGGGGTAATAATGTTTTAGCACCATGAGCGCCACTGAGTGACGGATTTGAGAGATATACAAGAAGCCACAATTAGTATTAGTATGCTTACATGCATTGAACTCTTTCTATATCTTACACCGCTGCAGTTTGACAATGACATTTCAGAATTTAAGGTATATCTATAATTTTGCCACTTGAAAAAAACAACTAAAAGTTGAAACCTCCCTCCCGCCACAAGGAAAGAATTTTTAAAAAGTGTTTTTAAATGAAAATAACAAAGCAAATAAAACAAGAGTGGACAGCCTTATACTCACCATTTTCTTCAACATGTTTTGCCAGCTTGTGATCTAACATCTTACAGATCTTTTCCCCAAAATGGTCTAATATTTTGGCTTCTTTTCCAGACGTCAGGGGCATGGGATACTTCTTGAGAGAGCTCAGCGCCTAATGGTTACAATAAAAAAAGCAGTTTTAGTCTAATGAATGATCAAGCAAAACAGCGAGACATTACAGCTGTTTTTTTAGTGTTTAAATTATGTTGAAAATATATCCAAATTGATAATCAGGGATAAAAATTATTACCTTGTGCACAGTTTTGGAGTCAAGACCTCAAAGTCCAACACCAAGACCAAGACCAAGACCAAGACCAAGACCAAGACCAAGACCAAGACAACTCACAAGTCTGATGAAGGCTTAACTGGTCCCTGCCTGTTCAGTGATGCAATTTGACCAAAAACAAATCTTGCCTAGCCGAATGCTTTACACTTTCCTGTTGTATTTGACCACAAACTCTTCATGCTCCTTAACCAGATGCCACAAGGAATCTACCATTTTTTCCCGTCCAGCCTGACAGGATTATTATGTCAGAATTGCCAGAATCATTTTTCTTTGAGAGTACCACTGGCACAAAGAAACCCTGACTTGACAATGTCAAGAGAACAAAGATTATATTTACTGCATTGTGCAATTTGTTTTGTTGACCTAGAAAATGTCAAATTCACGCACTGTAAATTGCAAAACATTGGCCGATACATATGGCGTAGGATTGGAAGTAAACCCGGAACCATGGCTTGATTCCTGGCTCACTCTGACTTAACCTCCATTGAGCCGAAATACAATGAATAAAGGAATAAACAATGGTTGAAGCCTCTTGATGTCTCGTAATCCTCTTCTTGGAACAAAAGAACAAAGGTCTAGAATCAAGGATTACACACAAAAAAACTCTCAATACCTAGAAAACGGTGAAATATTCAATACCATGTTTTGTCTTTGTGTGGGTGAATCAAACCATTAGACAGCATGCGTGTAGTCTGTGCTTGCTCAGCAGTGGAATGTTCGTGTGACCTTTGCTCCAGTATTCCGATCTTACACAATGGCATCTGTACACCAGGAGTCTTTGTCATAATTTGGGCAATTTTTTGGAACAGGGTATCACACCGTCATAGTGAATCGCCTTCATCAGTGTATACCCGTATGCTTCCCTGGGGCACTAGTACTGCTATGCCCTAGTGCTATCATCCAAAGTCAAAACGTCAAAAAAAGGAGTAGGCCTACACTTACAGCTTCCCATTGCTATCGATAGAAATAAGCAAGGATCTAACCTGGTCAACACGTATAAATCAAGTGGCTAGCAAATCAAATAGAACTGTACTATAGGCCTCCTTAAAAGAAATCTACAAGCATGCAGTAAATCCATCAAAGAGAATGCATACAAGTCATTAGTTAGACCTAAACCAGAGTACTGTGGAGCCGTTTATGGGACCCCTTCACTATCAACAATAAGACCAACTTGGAAAAAGTACAGCAGCGAGCAGCCCGTTTTGTTTGCAACAATTACAAATGGAAATCCAGTGTCAACAACATGCTGACCTCTCCGAAGTGGGATACACTTGAGCTCTGAGAGTCCGCCTACGACTATCTAGAAAACAAGGAAGTCCACAAGATCACACCATTAAATGCCATCAAACCAGAGTAACAATAACAATCATGCAACAAGACAGATTTCCGGTCCTCACATCATTGCTTTGCCTTTGCCGAATTTCAACAAGAAATACTATCAATATTCACTTTACCCAAGAACTAAGGGAATGGAACCTCCAAGTCCTACCACCCAATATTCGCACTGCTCCCAATATCAAAGCGTTTAAAGAGGAAATTGAGAAACTTGATTTACTCAGTTTAGTAAAGAAGGCCCACTTCAAAATTTAGTTCACAATGCCCACCACTCCGACCTGTGCGAGATAACCAGGTGTTTGCACAGTAACCACCAGAACCAGAAGATACTTACTCATTGCCACATTATAGGCCTTATGCGTCTGACATCATGAGTCCCATAGAGATATGTACAACAGCGCGAGGTCAAAACCGCCATAAGTTTACTGTAGGAAAACGGCTGAGCATACCCTCTAATCCCCTCTGGTCTAACTCTAAGTAACTCTAATTTACCATGTTTACACAATAAGTTATTGAATAACATACACAAATGATTGATACAGTTTTTAGCCCCCCAAAAAAGTACTAAACATACTGATAAACTGTCTAATTAAACTCAAAGCACTCAACATGCTCAAGGAAAGCTTGTGTCAATTTATACCCGTAAAAAGTGTTTGTGTAGTGTCAAATCCCCTTAAAATGGGTTGGCACTATTTAATATTTTATATTGTGGGACAATCCAAAATCATTTTGAAAATGTCCGGGAATTGGGCAAGTGTTTGCTCACTTGAAAATAATCATGACATTTACCTTCCCGTAAGCGTACTGAGTTTTCTTTCCTTGTTCTGCAGCCTCGTCCCGCCATTCTGTCAACCATTTAACGAAAAGTGGATTGGGGCAATGGTCTATTTTCTTTTTCCTCTTTTTCGGAACTGGCTGTAAACTCATTTTTGGAAAAAGCGCTGCTTTTTTGACTGAAACTGGATCCCAGTATCCCCTTTCGAGTGGATAGCAAAAAATACAGAACACAACTTGCACCAGACTAAAAAAAGTTTTCAACGTGGCTATGGCCGGCTCGCTGAAAAATCCTATTCTCCAACGTTGTCGTTGCAGCCATCGACCATAGACATAATAGCCATAGCCGAAGTCGCTTAGTTTGGACACGGCCTCAACTTCGTTTTCATACTAGTGCACCAAGATCACTCGGCAAGTCCCTTATAACTGTCAGTGTCGTAAGGTAAAAAAGTCACCATAACTTGTAGGCCTATAGCTATAGTGATGTAGATCCAGGCCAAAATACAACAACATTCTGATCAATTTCGGTTTCGGGGAACCAGGACTATGTTTTTAATGCACTACATGATCTGGATTTTTCGTGGGGGCACCTGGTGCCGGGGGGTTGGGGGGCACATGAGAATTGTAGGATGGGGCCGCCATGCCATCCACTGCCACCCAGCCGCCCACCCCCCCCCCCCCCCCCACCCCCCGGCTACGCTACTGACTGGTTCGGGCTGAGCCTTCAAAATGCTTTTTGAAATGAAATGTCATTGATTGTTTCAGAGAGAATCTAATGCTTAAACTAATTCCCGGGGGCCTTAAACTTATTCTTAAAATAACGGCAAGATTACTGAAAGTTGGAGATTAGCCCTCAAAGTTTGCGTCCCCCTTTCTAAAAATCCCAGATCCGCCCCAGAATTGCGTGAATCCTTGTCTGGAAAACAGTTTACAATTTCTTTCCCCAAATCAATTATGTGCGTCATTTATGATTTAATAAAGTTTTGTAAATTGCTTATAAAGAATTGATTGACATGATTTGAAATACACAAAGTGACGGCGACCACTAATTTGATGCACAAAGATACCGCGTTCACGTGACGCATTTTATTGTCAAAAACCAAGCCAGATAATAAACATAATTATACGTGATATCCTTCAGTGACGACCAGCGGTTGTATTGCGTTTATAAAGTTTTACTTATTTTAGGTCTAAAGATACAGTAGCCCCTTCAAAATGTGTCTTAATTATCTGGTAAGAGTTAACACTCAAAAAGTAGAACACCGCTGAATGGCCGAAGATAATTTTAAGTATTGTTAAACATGGTCTCATCGTTAATTGCGTACTGGAATGAGTTGGGGTGTTTTTTTTTTATTATAGTAAGGGCTGCTTGTCGTGTTGGGATACTTTTGAGGACACTAGGTGGCACCAGACTTCAGGAAAATCCATTGTTCTCGGATATGTGCGCATGCTCAGAATTACGAAAAAATGGAAATTTACCTGGCAAGTCTGCTGCCACCTATAGTGTTCCAACGTCTCCCGTTTAGAATCACGAGGTAAATGTAATTTGGGCTTAGCATACAGAGTTAATTTGAACAAATCCATTTTATCAGTGATGACGATTATCATAATATTAGTTTGAATTTAATTCCTCAGAATTTACCGGTATATAATTTTAACACAATACTATTTGCCTATAGTTCACTAAATAATTTGTTCATGTATTACGCTATAATTTTCATATAAATATTTAACGAAGAGAATCCTCATGCATATTTTATTCTAAACAAGTTATTTTTTGATTAATATAATAAATATATGTTAACGTAAACAAAAAGTTACTTCATCCAAGTGTTTCCGTAATTTCTCAGGAGTGACTGATGACAAGAAAACACGATAAAGTGTGCAACTTTTCTACCGCCATGTTAGCAGTTTTTTCCAATGGTTGTAACTTTTTTTCTTCAAGTATCTGAAACCACCCAAAAGTCTTGCAACGTATGAATGGACATGAAGGCTTATGCTGAAAACAGTAATCGGTTGATTGGAATTATTCATTGTTTTAGTTACTCTCAAATTTCAATAAAAAAATGGACGGAAAGGGAAGGGGAAAATGATGGAAAGCATCAACTAAATCTTCTCAAATTATTTTTAGTATAAGCCTTGCATGTCCATTCACATGTTGAAACACTTTCGAGTGAATTCAGATGGTTTCACGTAGTTTAAAAAAATTACAACCATTAGAAAAACTGCTAACATGACGGAGGTAAAGTGATATACTCTTTAGTATGTTTCCTGTCTGATGGAAATTATTAGACATGTCAGGATCATAATTATTGCAGTTTTATTTCAAGTTTTAGCGGGTCAGTTCAGTTGTATTACTTCACATGAAAGGCTCGAAAATGACCTCTCGTTTGCTCTGACATTGGGTGACGATGGCTTGGTAGATGGACACTTCGTCTTGGCCTTGATTTTGTTGTCTTACTCGAGCGATACATAAACCCAATTCTGTACCACCTCTCTTGGTTTCATCGTATTGACTGGGAGGATCTTTGGTGATCTCTCGTTTGCTCTGACATTGACTGGCGATGGCTTGGTAGATAGACACTTCGTCTTGGCCTTGATTTTGTTGTCTTACCCGAGCGATACATAAACCCAATTCTGTACCACCTCTCTTGGTTTCATCGTCTTGACTGGGAGGATCTTTGGTGATCTCTCGTTTGCTCTGACATTGACTGGCGATGGCTTGGTAGATGGACACTTCGTCTTGGCCTTGATTTTGTTGTCTTACTCGAGCGATACATAAACCCAATTCTGTACCACCTCTCTTGGTTTCATCGTATTGACTGGGAGGATCTTTGGTGATCTCTCGTTTGCTCTGACATTGACTGGCGATGGCTTGGTAGATAGACACTTCGTCTTGGCCTTGATTTTGTTGTCTTACCCGAGCGATACATAAACCCAATTCTGTACCACCTCTCTTGGTTTCATCGTCTTGACTGGGAGGATCTTTGGTGATCTCTCGTTTGCTCTGACATTGACTGACGATGGCTTGGTAGATGGAAACTTCGTCTTGGCCTTGATTTTGTTGTCTTACTCGAGCGATACATAAACCCAATTCTTTATCACCCATCTTGGTTTCATCGTCTTGACTGGGAGGATCTTTGGTGATCTCTCGTTTGCTTTGACATTGACTGACGATTGCTTGGTAGATGGACACTTCGTCTTGGCCTTGATTTTGTTGTCTTACTCGAGCGATACATAAACCCAATTCTGTACCACCTCTCTTGGTTTCATCGTCTTGACTGGGAGGATCTTTGGTGATCTCTCGTTTGCTCTGACATTGACTGACGATTGCTTGGTAGACGGACACTTCGTCTTGGCCTTGATTTTGTTGTCTTACTCGAGCGATACATAAACCCAATTCTGTACCACCTCTCTTGGTTTCATCGTCTTGACTGGAAGGATCTTTGGTGATCTCTCGTTTGCTCTGACATTGACTGGCGATGGCTTGGTAGATGGAAACTTCGTCTTGGCCTTGATTTTGTTGTCTTACTCGAGCGATACATAAACCCAATTCTTTATCACCCCTCTTGGTTTCGTCGTCTTCCTGGTTTTGTTGTGTTTCACTGATGGGATGAAGGAAAAATGATATTTTGTTTTTAAAATAATAATTATAACAATGTCAGCTTTGTTAAACCAGTACACATTCTGTCAAAGAGTTGTAAAATAATTGGCGACACCAAAAACCAGATCCAAAAGAAAAGCAAACAGCTTAGTGCTACTTTTGGATTGCTTGACACTGGCGGGCCCAATAATAAATCACTGGCAATTGCGAACAACAAGGTCATTGTCTTTTTTTTTAAAGTATAATAATGATTTCGTTTAAATGGTCGACATTTTCAAAAACAACCAGTCAAATCTTTTCATGGGATATAATCCTAAAATTAAACGAGCTTCACAGAAGTGAAGTTTGATTGGGATTCTACCGAGCCGTATTACGGCACGGAGGGATTACGTGAGATTGCACTGACCGAGCCTTCAGATTTTAAAGCGTGGGTGTCTCGTGAACACTAAACTGGTATATCTGAGGTAGGACATCTACCAAACAAGATAATAACTACTGGGTGGGCGCCCCCTTTGACGGCAGGGAGGGCACGTAATCCCTCCGTGCCGTAATACGGCTCGGTAGAATCCCAATCAAACTTCACTTCTGTGAAGCTCGTTTAATTTTAGGATTCTACCTCACCTTGTATTACGTCACTCCGTGATCACGTGAGATGTTCAAAGCTATGTGTGAAAGAGACGCCAAGGAAAAAGGGTCAAGTATACAGTCAACAGTCAAATGACTAATACATTGCTGTTTTATTCTTGGTACGTTACTTACGTTAACAGCATAACTTAAAAGAACAATTGTATGAAAATATACTTTTAATGTTAACTACAGGTACCTGTGCCAATACCCAACATTAAAGTGTACATGTACATCAACTTCCTCGATATACATTAATAACAATTAAGACGTTGTTTACTCAACTGAGTTATGTATGAACAACATTGATACAAATCGTTGTGCTTAACGATCAATACATTTAATTTTAAATAAATAATTAGTGCAGCCCCATTCCGGTGACTGTATCTGCCAATGAACTCACTGTTCGGACATTAAATCAGATGTAATATAACAATTTTGCTACCAAGAGTACTCTGATCCCGGTGAACACTATGTGTTAATGCGACACCTTTCCCAACAATGCATTTGCGAACAAGTCATTGTCTGCTGCATGTATAAGTGGTTTATTATAAAAAGTGGCAAACGTTGCTGCATTAGACCATCCTGCACTTTTCATTATATTGTCAAGTGGCACACCGCCAAGGTGTGCTGCCGTAGTGGATGATGCACGCACGCTATGGGGTTTAAACTCTCTTGTGTCTATACCAGCTTCCTCCAAAGTACACCTTACCCATCGACTAATAGTGTCTTTGGACGCTGCTCGATGAGGTTTCGACATGGTTAAGAAAAGTTTATTCTCCCCTTTCCGTGAGTCACTAGTTGTCTGCAAATATTTCTTCAATAAGGACACAACACAAAGTTTCTTATTTTTAGGGTACTCAGGAAAGTTAATACTGTTCTGATGAACTCCTGGCCGAGATTGCTTCATCAGCACGGGTATCCGAAAACCACATCGAGAATCATTGATCTCCATGAAGTTGATGTCAAAAGAGTGTATTGTTTGGACTCTTTGTCCTGACAGCAGTAGCATTAGTGTTGCTAATTTCATAGTAAGTTGTTTCAAAGATAAATTGTTCAGGTCGTCATAGTGTCCAATATGTCGTAACACGACACTTGCATCCCAAATTCTATGATAACGGGGTAGGCTAGGTCTTAACTGAAAACAACCTTTCAGTAATCGGCAAACAAGTGGATGCTGTCCAAATGAAGATTTATCAGGCAGGGAAATAATTGCTGACATTGCAGAACGAGCAGTATTGATGGCACTGTAACCAGCATCGTTGTTATGTAAATAAGTCAAGAAATCTAGGGCGCAATTCATTCTCGGTGAAAACGGATCATCATTGTGGATGACACACCATTGTTTCCATTTTTTGAGATATACCCCATATTGCTTGAGAGTTCCATCCCTCCAGGATGCTTCTATTAAAGATGCAGTGGCTTCTGAAATCCCCTTGATTTGGAGTGACTGCCGGATAAGTGACAACCCATGAGCTGCAGTTTCTTGTGCAGTGGGTGGACAGCTGTGGCGTCGTGGGGCATCTTTAACGTTCGGCGATTTCTGTACAATAGTAAAGGAGCAGAAATACAAAGTTTCATCAGTAATGGATACCAGGGCTGAGTCGGCCAGTGTGGGACTACCACCACAGCCTCAGCAGAATCTTCTTCCATTTTTTGGAGAACTCTCATTATGAGTGAGAATGGAGGGAAAATATAAGCTAAGAATTGACCCCAATATAGAGTAAACGCATCAGTTGCATAAGCTTGTGGGTCAGGATGCCAAGAAACATATCTTGCTATATGATGGTTGAGGCGTGAGGCGAACAAGTCAATGTCTGGTCTAACTGAAAACGTTTGAAGCATTTTTGTGTAAATGTTCACACTCAGTTGCCACTCAGTATGATCCTTAAAGTGTCTAGATTCCCAATCAGCTGACACGTTCAGTTTTCCTGGGATGAAAACCGCACTTAGCCAAATATTTCTGTCTTTGCACCATAACCAAAGATCTCTTGTGGTTGCATTGCACTCTTGTGAATGAGTGCCACCCATATGATTAATATGCGCCACTGCTGTAGTGTTGTCTATTTTTAGCAACACATGTATGTTTTCTGATACAGGAAAGAATGCCATGAGAGCAAAATAAGCGGCTTTTATTTCTAACACATTGATGTGTAAACTCATCTCATAACTAGCCCATCGACCTCCAGTGGAGCCTTTAGAGCATGAAGCTCCCCATCCTTCTAAGGATGCATCTGAATTAAGCTCATAGTCAAAGCCTTTGTGAGATATTGGGTTACTGGCATGCTCTATGTTACCAATCCACCATTGTAAATCTTGCCTAGCTAGACTGGACAAGCTTGCATGTGCTTCAAAGTCGTTACCACTTTGTTTTAATGCCTCAATTTTGTCAACTTCCAATTGTCGATAAAACAATTGCCCGTAAGCCATTGCTGGGAAAACTGATACCATACATCCTGTTACGTGAGCAATGTCTCTTATGATTAGTTGTTTGTTACTATGCAAAGCTTGAAAAGTTTTCTTTAGCCCAGTAGCTTTGTCTTTTGTCAAAGAAACCGTCATGTTCAATGAGTCAATGACAAATCCCAAAAACACAAGCTTGTGAGTAGGGGTTAATACAGACTTGTCCCTGTTAATAGTGAACCCAAGCTTTGTAAACAATGAGACTGTGTCTCGTACATTTCGTTTACATTCTTGAATTGAACTACCTTGCAAAAATGCATCGTCAAGATATGCAACTGAAATGTGCCCCAACTGCCGTAGCGAGGCATATACTGGCTTAAGTAATTTGGTAAACACTCGTGGTGCTGATGCCAAACCATTTGGTAAGCAGGTATATTGAAAGAGTTTTCCTTTCCACTCAAACCTGAGAAAAGGTTGATACTTTTCATCAATAGGTACCGAGTAATACGCATGGCGTAAATCAACCGATGCCATATAGCAGTTAGGTCTAACAACTTTTAAAACTGTATGGAAAGTATCCATTTTAAAATGATGGTATTCAACCATTTCATTTAACTGCTTCAGATTTAAAATCATTCGTAACGACCCATCTTTCTTTGGGCGTACAAATATGGTTGATAAAAATTCACCTCTAGAGTGTTTCGTTTCAACAATCACTCCAAGCTTCACTAATTTCTGGATCTCAGAATGTATAGCCTGCTCTTCTTTTGGGCCATTAAGGCGCAGAGCACGAGGTTTATCCCTTTGTGTTGGGGTTGCAATAAATTCGATTTTGTAACCTTTGACTAGGTCTAGGATCCATTTGTCTGAGGTAAGTTTTTGCCAGTTAGTGGAAAAATCTTTCAGTTTGCCTGCTTTAAATGACTGAGCATCGACTAAGCTTACCCCGTCTGTAGGGGTTGACAAGGCTACATCCTGCCCGATGTCCATTTCGACTGGTTTGCTTTTGGTCTTGTCTGCCGGCGACCTGTGCCGTAGCTGTTCCACTTTTTTGAGGCCGTGGAGTATCGGGATGGGTATGAAGGTGTTCTGGAGTAGTTATTTCTTGGCCGCTCTCTGTCTCGGTAAGAATAGTTACCTTGTTTACGGTACGATGGAGTTGTGTCAGAGGCTAATTTTTGTCCCATGCGCTTAGTTGCATTAATATCGCTGACTTGCTTGGGCAAGTCGTCTCCAAACAGAAATTTTGTGACTGGAATGTGTTCAGCACAAATTTGACGATATTGGGCGTTAAGGTCTGGCTTGATGAGGTCTCGGCGCTTTTGAGTTATGTCGCAAAAGGATGTAGCCACTAAGGCAATTGCATCCACACACTTGCGAGTGATATCAGTTGGATCCCATGCTGTCTTGTCGATTTTACCTGTTTTTATGTCGACCAGGGTGTCAACAGCTTGGAGTAAAGGCACAATGGCCTTTAGTTGAATTCCCTGTGTCTTTTGAAGTTTCAGATCTTCTCGCTTGGTGGTTGTTCTAATCTTGCTCCAGATTTCGGAATTTACTCTGATCCCAGCCATTGCATCGCAGTTCTCTGGATATGGGTACAGCTTTTCTTTCTCTGTTACTTTAGTATCTGTCATCTTTGTTTTCAACATGGCGGTAATCATATTGGCCAATTCAGGTTTCACCTTTGGCCCCTTTTTATCCCCATCACTAAAGTCTTGCACAATGTCTTCCAAAAACCCAGTGGTTACTGGTTGATCTGATGGGTTAGTCGGAGGCTCTTCAGTCTTTTCCTTTGCAGACATTAGTTCGTTCAGAACTTTATCTGGGTCGCCAAGGCTATTAAGCGGAGCTATATTAGCCAATGTTTCTGTTGACGGGCACTTACTAAGCTTACTTTCCTGCATTGGCCCTATCGGCGATGTTGTAGTGCTTGTACAGGCTGGTCTCCCCATTGAGCCCGCTAGTTGTTTGAAGCCATCATGCATTCCTTTGTAAAGCAACTGCATGGACTGTTGTTGGATTGCTTGAAATTGTGCAGCCATTGTGTTAAACAGTGCTGCCTCAGAATTAGCTGAAGCCTCTGGAATACCTTTTGAGGGAGTGCCACCCGAAGTCGCCATATTTGTTGGTGCTTCTGTACACTGTCGTTTGCGGCGTTGAGTGGGAGCCTTTGCTTGAACCGGCTTTACGGCTGGGTTTGTTTCTATCACATTTGCCGATTTGCGTTTCCGAACTTGGCTCTGCGTTGTTAGCACTACGCCTGGATTTGCATTCAATGTCATGCTCGTGTCCCTAGCCATCTCAGGAACGGAATTCTGAGGCCCCACAGTTTTACTCTCAGCTAACTCAGACGCTAGGTCGAAAAGAATACTGATATTTTCATCTGCCATGGTAATAGGCGGCGTAATGTCTCAGGTGTATGTAACGAGAAAAAATTGCATTGGTGCCTGGCACCGAATGACACTCCGAAGGCTGTGAAGTCAGATTACGCACTGAAGGCTCGGTCAGTGCAATCTCACGTGATCACGGAGTGACGTAATACAAGGTGAGGTAGAATTTTTGTTTTTCAAAAGGACTCCTGATTAATCAGTCTTATACTTTTTTGCTATTTCTTTAAATTTAAAAACACCCATCTATTACTTACGCTTACCTTAAAGGAAGAGAAAACTCTCGTTTGCTCTGACATTGACTGATGATGGCTTGGTAGATGGACACTTCGTCTTGGCCTTGATTTTGTTGTCTTACTCGAGCGATACATAAACCCAATTCTGTACCACCTCTCTTGGTTTCATCGTCTTGACTGGGAGGATCTTTGGTGATCTCTCGTTTGCTCTGACATTGACTGGCGATGGCTTGGTAGATGGACACTTCGTCTTGGCCTTGATTTTGTTGTCTTACTCGAGCGATACATAAACCCAATTCTGTACCACCTCTCTTGGTTTCATCGTCTTGACTGGGAGGATCTTTGGTGATCTCTCGTTTGCTCTGACATTGACTGACGATTGCTTGGTAGACGGACACTTCGTCTTGGCCTTGATTTTGTTGTCTTACTCGAGCGATACATAAACCCAATTCTGTACCACCTCTCTTGGTTTCATCGTCTTGACTGGGAGGATCTTTGGTGATCTCTCGTTTGCTCTGACATTGACTGACGATTGCTTGGTAGACGGACACTTCGTCTTGGCCTTGATTTTGTTGTCTTACTCGAGCGATACATAAACCCAATTCTTTATCACCTCTCTTGGTTTCATTGTCTTGACTAGGAGGATCTTTGGTGATCTCTCGTTTGCTCTGACATTGACTGGCGATGGCTTGGTAGATAGACACTTTGTCTTGGCCTTGATTTTGTTGTTGTACTCGAGCGATACATAAACCCAATTCTGTATCACCCCTCTTCGTTTTGATGTTTTCCCGGCTGTGCGCCTCACTAGAACTATTAGAAAAAAGTTAAAGCCATGTTTTAAGAAAAGTTGATGAAAATGATTACGACTCCAGAAGGGAAAACGAACGGCATAAGCCACAATCTGGGCTTGATTTCACAAAGCACCAAGATTCACCTTCAGATGAGTTGTCAATACCGGTATTGTGATATCACACTTTGTTTAAAAGTTAAGTCTGGTTCACAAGTTAAGGTTAGTCTTTGCTCTTTGTGAAATTGACCCCAGATTTCACTGTAAGCAATGATTATAAAACTATACCAGTGAGCTATAAATTATGCTAGGGGATGACCTTGATTTTTGTTTCGCCAGTAGGCTAAAAACAAATTCTGTTTGTGAGTTTAATGAAAATTATGATTTAAACTTGTAATTTTGCTTTTTCAAAAGAAAAATAATTTGTGGGGAAAACAACACCCCAAACACTACAAACTAATGCTGGGAGTACAGCACTACGTTACTCTGCAGTCTGCACAGTGTATCATAATACATGTACTTACTGCTTGTCTGTCTGGGGTTGGGCCTGCTGGGGTTGGGCCTGCTGGGGTTGGGCCTGCTGGGGTTGGGCCTGCTGGGGTTGGGCCTGCTGGGGTTGGGCCTGCTGGGGTTGGGCCTGCTGGGGTTGGGCCTGCTTTTGCTCAGGGATTCCTTCTCTTAGAATGTCTCGTAGATGTTCCATTCTAATCAACATCTCCTGTCGGATTCGATCCACGATGACTCCTTCTAAAGGGCAGTGGAAATGAAATGGGCGAAATACAGAAAGTGTTAAACGTTAAAGAAACCTACTGCAGAACGGTGATGGCAGGACAATTTTCTAGTAAGTATTTGACCAGATATGTTCTATTTAACATTTTGAAACCTATCAGTAGAGCAGATCAAACTGGAGACGATCATTCAAGCAATGGATACAATTACAAAAGCATGCATACAATGTTGTGTCAAAAGTTTTGTGCTAGTCAATGAAAACAGTTTTTCAGAATGCTTGGGGCATAAAATTCACCCTACTGGTCTTATCTTGAAACAGCATTCAAAGTAATGGACGGCAGTTTTAACTATATCCGCAGACTTCAAGGCCCGATCTGTACTCACTTTGTACGGCACCATCGTCCTCTTCCTCCGGTTGACATTGGAAGATCAATGCTCCATATTGGAAGATCTCATTCAAGGAGTCCAGCGAAGATTTAACCAGCTATTCAAAACAGAAGGAGAGTATAATTATTCTGTTTGACAACTTTCTTTGCATATTTGGAATGACAGTAAAAACCACAAGATAAAGTGTTTTGTGCTAAGCGTCGCTAGTCTCAACATGTTGATACGTATCACAGACGCAGTTGTCAAGATGCTCCCCCCTAAAAAAATAAACAAAAATAAAATAAAAAAATAAAAATCGTCTTTACCATTGTTCTGTGTTGCCTCTTTTAGGAAAATTGACACAAGAATTGTATGCAGTAGACCTGACGGTATTTTGTATAAAATGAGAGGGCTGTAAAGCGATATAAAAACAGTCAAGGCCTACATAAATAAATCAAATAAAATGACAAAAGAGTTATCTGAAATGAAATAACTACGGTAAGGATTTAGTTTTAACAAACCGCTCAACAGGGAAAGTTTTGAATAAACTTCTGTGGGGTTTTCAACGAAGAAGACTTGGATTATTGTTGAGTATGATATTATTATTATTTTTTTTTTTAAATAGACGTATACTTTTAGAGGCCTTTAATCTTTAAGTGGGCGAGTGTCACTCTAAAAACGAACTTAGTCAAAACAGCGTTAATTAGTCATTTTAGACCACATTTTGACTAAAATAATTAGTCAAAATTGTTTAAAATGACTTGTTTTGACTAACTTTAGTTTTAGAGTATGGGGTGGGGTTGCACAGTTCAGATACAGTTGTTTAAATATATAACAAACTGTCACTATATTCACCGGGGGAAATCAATGACAGAAAAAAAACCCAAATTGAACAGGTCAAATAGAAGAAGAAAACAAAAATGACGAACTGCTGTGTGAAAATATGAAGAGGCTTTTAGACCCGAACGGAATTTTAAAGAATGTATTGAGTGGGATTTGACAGTGATGTCTTCGCATTCAATGCTATCAAAGTTCACAGGAAAAAAAAAGATAATTGAAAAGTGACGAGACATGTATGCAGTAAAATGATCGAGTCTTTGAGGGGGAAAATGTAGTATACAAAGGCCGATGTGCATGGAAACGGGTAAGACGAAATGTCTTTCTCGAGAGGTCAAAGTTCATATTAGTGATTATTATGAGAGATCTATGAACAATTGGCCATACACCATGGTTGAAATACACCTTAGCAATGTTGTCAGACAAGGTAGAGGGGGAGAGAGTCGTATCATTCATTTAAGGGATTCATGCCGTACTCATAAGTGTTGTTAAAGGAAACAAACAAAGACTATAAAACATAATTGAATGCCGATCTGTACCAGCCGAGGCTCGTAGACTAAAAAAGTTCAGCGTTTTTTAATTCGAACAAAATTTGAGCCCGACATTTCATACTTGACTTCAAATATCCAGTAAAATTAATGTTGCCTCGGTCTGTTTTTAACATACCTTTTCTACATAGTCATCTAGGTCTTTCGTGGATGCCAAGCCTCCCAGAACTTCAATCTTTGTATCGAGATCAAACCGGGTATCCTTGACGCGTTGAACGGCATCCCTCGAGCGCTCGGACCAATATTGGACCCTTCGTTCAATGCACGAGGGCTGTTCGTCAACGCCCTGCTGGACCTGGACGGGAGCGGTCCTCGCCAATGCGGCCACGAACAGCAGCCCGAAAACTTCCATCGCCCAGGGCGGGGCCATGATGCCAAGATTGCGGTGTGGTTTGTGCAGCGGTGGTGAGACACGTCGGTCACTTGCAGTGCATGCTCTGCGAGGTAACCGGTGAAGTGAATGACCGCTTTCTCAAATTCCCTTGCTTTTTATTCCGAATTAGGCGATTTATGTGGGGGTTTTGTTACCTAAAGATCGACACAGGTGTTCTGGTGAAGGATAGAAATTCCAGCATATGAATGTATTTGTGTTCCTTTGAGTGAACAGATCTTTCTCTTCACTCTACTATGGAATTTAAGATCATGGTATTTCTTGTATAAGTCCTTAAACCGATGAGCTTTTGGCACATTCCTTTGTCTTTCTCGAGCAGGTTGACTAAAAAGAAATTCCTACCATTCCTTGGTAAGCAAGGAATTGGGTTTGAGAAGCAAAGGTGCATATAGGCGTAAGCCTACTTGTATTTGGTATAATGGATTCACCGTAACTTAAAGCTTTTGAGATATTGTGTTAAATAAAAAAATCGGCAAAAATTGGTCCAATATTTGAAAGAGTTTCCTTCCTCCATGGTTTAAGCTGGTATGCTGTTGACGTTAACATTACTATGTAGTATCATTGTGCTTTTTGAGCGATTGGCTGAACATTTTTACATTTCTGTTTCCCGTTTAGGCCGCGCGCATTATTGGTTATAGACCAAGTGTGCGCACATCATTTTTTATACGTGATAAAAAAAAGTATAAAAAACATAGTCGTTTGAGGAAAAAAGGGAGATATGATAATATTACAAATTTGCTGGTGAGTGCAACGATGGAGGTAGTTATCACATGTCTGCAACTATAAATTAATGTCACAAGCCAGGGCCATCCTGCCTTGCGTTCTAGATTGAATTTACACTAAAGCCCCACCTCAGTCAACATTGGTAAGAAAAAAAGCATAAAATGTGCACAGATTTACAAATACCTTACATGGTATAGAGATGTTGATGGTAGAAAACTTTCCTTGAAATTGTATTTTAATTATAAGTGATATCAGATCCAAAACTAATTTTCACATAACTCTGCCTCAGAATGCATACAAAAATGCTGAATGTATTTTTACCGTTTTCTCGCAAACAAAACAACGAAATGAGCTGAAATTTTCGCAGGTTGGTTTCATTACATACATCTTGATTTGTGCAAAGAATGGAAGCATTTACAGACACTTTACCGATGTTGAGCTGGGGCTTTAAAGTCTCACAGATTATAAATGATTTGTTTACATCTATCTACAAGAAAAAAAAAACAATCAACCGTTATGAAACCAAAATTATATTAATAAACGAGGGAATTTTTGTTTTAAATACTCATCATGCATTGTCCTAAATCTTCAAAACTCGTCTCCGTGTTGAGAGCACGCACAAAGATTTGCATTTTAAATAGGAAATTCTACCAAAAGTTGTCTCTTTAAAAAAAAATGGATTGCCTATGATAAAATCACACTTTGGAACGCAAGGTTTACCTGATAAAAAATGCCATAGGCCGTATGGGTGTCCCTTTAAACCTCACAGAATAAAACATTACCTCTCATATCGAAAGAATCTAAGCTTCGATAACTTATTTATAATCGAATTCATAAAATGGTAAAAAAAAATATTAAAAAAAACCGTAAATAAATAAATAATAAAACGAAAATGAAATTATTGAAAGGGCGACCAACATTGGTTGGTCAACAAACAAGTGCCAAGTGCTTAGTGACGTAGGTCAATACTACCTGTATTTACTTAATGATAATTGTGTGTTTCACGATCCAGACAACTATCTCTGTTGATTACCGCTTGGTCTTCGTTTTGTTTACGACCCACGATGCACGTTGGAACGAGGTGCTGATAATGAGACCAAGTGGGCGCACCCCTTCCATGTCGGCCGGTGCTTCACGGTCGCTTGGAGCTCTCTCCTCATGCCTGCATATGAGGTTACAAGGATTTTTTTTGTCAGAGCTTGGCTTACCCACGAGCCCAAGCCTTAAACCATAAACATCTACGCAGAAGTACATTTTGGTAATTCAATTTTCCTGACACGAACACTTCAGTTAACTTATTCTTGCTGTTTGTTTCGGATGATCGTGCACCGATTACGATTTGATTCCACATGAAATGGCGACAACGTGACATCTGAGGTGACTGGAGTTTGTGCAGTAACAAACTAGTAAGGTAACATGGCTTGTAAGTACATGCATGTGTCTACTTTTTGTCCAAATATGAATTGACTGTGTGGATGATTCTTTTTATTTTATTCTGGCTATTGAACAAGACAACTTTTCAGAGAGATAACAGCAGACAAACAAGGAATGAGCCGGGGTGCATCCTTCTTTTGGGGTGATATAACGAGGACAACATAACCAACAAAACCCATCGCCTTTTTATACAATTTCCATTTTATTAATTACCAGCAGACCCATGGTATGCTGTGATTTCGTTAGTTAAGGTGTTATACTGTCAGTGGCGTAACCAGACATTTTCATGGGGGGGGGGGGGGGGCGGTCGGGGGGGGGGCAAGCGGGGGCAATACATAATTTTGGGGAGCTATTTAATGTATCGAGCCATTCATTTGTGATTTTTTTTCAATCTCATTTGAGGGGCAAGAGGGAGGCACAGGTTCTGAGCGCGGTGGGGGGGGGGGGGCACCCTTTCTGGTTACGCTACTGTTAACTGGAGGTGGGAAGGGATCCCAAACAACAGCTATAGTAAAACAAGTCGAAACTTTGCTGTTTAAGTGCCTACCGCAATGCCCTTATTGCTGTATGTGGATTAACTATTATTTATTCAATTATCCTTTGTATGGAAGAAAAATAATGTCTGTAGCGAAACATTGCATGTCATTTCCCCTAAAGTGTCTTTATTAGTTCAATATTCACGTTTTGCTTTATACCCCCCGCAGTGTCTAGTGGCGGGATAGCTGTTCTTGTCATCATAGTCATCTTCTTTGTAATGATAACTGTCGTCCTAGTTTACTTCAAGTGCAGGAGCCAGCCTCCCGAGTACCAACTGTGGAACCCATTAAAGGAAACAAAAGTACAAACTCACAAACCAGGTGACTATAAGAAACCTCACCTGTCCCATTCATTATGAGAGCGTTCATGTTATATAAGTCCAAATGAGAAACTTACGAATTGCCAAAACGTATATCTCATTTTAGCCCGTAAACCCGAACAAAACCTGAGACAACCTTGAACAAAGTACAGTATACCCAAACAGAACAAACATCACAAAGAAATGTGAGGGTTGATTTCAACACAAAGGTTAAAGGCATGGAACAAAAAATCAATTGCTTGTTTTGTTTATGGAGGTTTTGGTGATGTTTGTGTGTTTATTGTATGAGTTGCTTTGTTTTATCTCGACCAACCCTGCTTTATAATATATTGCGATGTTTTTGTATTTATTTCACATCAAACTTTGCCTCTCAGTATCCAGCAACAAACCTGCAATGACCAGTTAATGATTGTTTTCTTTCAAGATGCCAAACCTTCAACCGCCAGGCATTCGCATACCTCCACGAGCCCGCTTGTGAGTCGCAAACACAGTACCCCTACCCACATTGTCATCCCATTCTCCTCCTCCTCCACTCCCAAGATTACCACCATACACATACCCTTCACTGGTGCTCGGTACCGATCAGACTCAGACTCCAGTAGCTCTAGCTCACCGTCAGAGGAGGCGGTGGAACGGCCGATTACCACAGAGGGACAAGGTGGTGGGGGTGGAGGGAGGAGAGAAGGTTTACAGGGACGAGGAGCAGGAGGGGCGGATGACATAAGGAGTGATGGGAGAGATGCAGACGGAGAGGACAGTGCTCCGTGTACCCCAGAGATTCACGCATGCATGGATACTATTAAGAGTAGGTCTGAGACGGGAGGGGCGCCGGGCAGCAAGTCTGGGCCGGAGAGTGATTACGAAGAAGCCGCATACTCAGTGTATCAACATGAAAAGGGTGATTATTGAAAATAAGTAATGCCTCCCTTTCCTTTGCTCATCCCTGGCATCTTCTGACTGCACTCTACGTTTCTCTTTTCACCTCTTTTTATACGTGACTGCTTCTGTTACTCCAGTATACTTGTATGTGAGTGTTGTGTAGTCATGCCTTTGAGAAAGACTCTGGGCTATTAACAATCTGTTGAAAATATGTTTAGGAACTTTTTTTTACATCACCATATTATAAGGGATTCATGATTTTTGGAAATTACTAGTCCAATCCAACGCCTTCCTTCTTCAATGATCAGATAAGTGTGTTACCGACTTACCAAAATATAGACTTGTTCAGACTGTCGTACTATAACTAATCTCCTCACATTTTAGGCACACACATGCATTAAAATAAACATAATGTGAGTTGTAAAAATCAACTGGAAAGGCACAGAAGAATAGTTTAAAAAAAAAGTCCAGCATGGTTTACTTCCCACCATAATGATTGACAAGGATACACACGATTGACCAAAAGGCATTCAATGAGACATGACTTCACTTCCACAAAAATAGACCTAAACCTCTAGCCATAAATTTTGAAGTCAACTCATCAACTGACTTTATTGTCTTTTAGATCAGTCTTACGAAACTGACCATTTAATAATCACCTATCACTATTCAGTAGATAATTCCTTCTTTAATTTTATAAAATTTTCAGAGGTCCTAAAATCTTTGAGCACCGACCAGGAGAAAGAAATCGTCGTTGATAACCATTTGCTGCAACCAACACTTGAGAAAACGAAGAAGAAACGAAAACGGGTAAGAACACGTTGATTTCATTGCATTGCAAATTCGCCACACACAGTGTATATAGGGCTACAGTTTTCATGTTCTTTTTAAATCTAACTTCTAAATGTCAGTGACCGCACTCTTTAGGGTGTTGAATATAACAATAGTTTTGAGCTTGATTTCCTGCTCGATTTAGGAAATACCGGCAACTACAAAATTGAACATTTGAATATTCTACTCTAAGCGCAGTTCTGAGATAACACCGTATACATATTGTAAAATACCTTTTAGAACTGTTCACTTGTATGGAAAATCTTGTATAACCGGATCAAAAACACAATTCTATGAGTGATTGTATTAAAGCTCAACTTGTTTTAAATGAACGGGGTCTGGGAGGGCCCATCTTTTTGTGATAATTTTTTCAACCTTTGCCCTTTCCGGTGGACGGCCTCTGCTCGTATATTGTATTGTCCAAATAATAAAAAAATAAAAACTTAAAATAAACAACACGAAGAAATGACTGCCACCAATGTTTAAATACAAAGCCTCATAGTCATCAAGTTTGCATAATAATAGACCATGCATTTATAATGAACATGTTTCAAACTTCGTAATTCCTGGTTGTTTTTATTTCCCGCAGAGAGGACCGAGCGTACCCCTCATACACTTCCCGACTCGACTACAGAGGAAGTCGGAGGGAGCTTCCTCAAATATCTACGATCATTCCCTCTCAATAAACAAGGGTCGCTTTGGATCAGCAGATAGCATACTGGGATTAGGTATGGTAGGCAGTGGCGAAGCCAAAGGAGGGCAAAGGGGGGTGGGGGTATCAGGCAGGCAGTTTTAACTGAAATTGCCCCTCTACAAATATCTGTGCACCCCACAACAACCCCCGCCCCCAGCAAAAACAAATGCTGGATGCACCACTGGGTAGGCTAAAACAAGATCCGATGCAAGAAAAATATATGCTATATACACTGTACTTTTACCCGTTAGCTCGTTAAATTACTTCAGCGCCTTACCCAATTATGTTAAACGGTCAATATACTATACATGTACATATATAATGAACAATGTTTATTTAAAGTTAAAGTGACCATTTCTGAAGATTTAGAATGTAGGTCACAGGCTCCACAGTATTTTGGTGTTCTTTTCCTCTCTTGTTTAACCTCCCAATTTTGCGCCATACGGCAGCCGAATTTAACTAATTTTCATGAAGTATCTATGTCTTTGAGTTTACGCCATTGTGTACAAATAATTAGAAACTATTATTCCGATAATCTGCCACATTTTAATCAATTAAACAATAGGTAACTTTTATTTATTTGTTTATTTTTTTATAACCAGTTTCTTATAATGCGCTTCTAATTTTTGTTTTTAGTTGAACCAATCGGAAAATTGTTCATCAGAATTCATCACAATTCTACTGAAGAAAAACTGCTACTGTTAATCACCAAGGTGAGTCAATAGTTTTGACTACCACTAACGAAAACATTATAAATATATAGAAGGGTCTTTGCTGGATATAATAAATGGAGTACTGGGTATTGTTTGTCCAATAAACTATCGTTATGGTAATATTGTATTAGCTGATTGACCTCTCGTTCCCAAGAATCAATGTTCATATTTAACATACATGAACAAAATGTTCTATTATGAAATATTTGAGGCTTTGCATTGTGGTGGATCTGCGCTCTTGCGCGTTATGGGAACTTTAGGACCCGTAAAAATTTCACAAAGCACCATGAGTGCAATATTGCCATAATGATTTGTATTGTGACATCACACTTTGCTTAGCAATAAGATTGATACGCAGTTAAAACCAATCTTTTTGTGAAATCGGCCCCAGATGTAGGACTATGTTACAAAATATGGTCCCGATTGAAGTTTGTTATTGACGTCATGTACTTTTCAATGTTAAAACTAATTAAACAAAAATACATCACGTTTTGTATTTTCTACTTTTGTCTTCAGGTAAAGGATCTCAAATTTCCATCCAGTGTGAAGATGAATAAAAGTCTGAATCCAGTGCTTTATATCAAAGGGGGTTTCTTACCCACAATGGGGCAACGCTTCACCACCAAATACGCTCCTCTTGCTGAGGTAAAATCTCACATCGTTCTGTAGGCCCTACTGCTTCATTTCTACCTCATTTTCTCCATTTCTCCCTCATTTTCTCCATTTCTTCCTCATTTTCTCCATTTCTCCCTCATTTTCTTCATTTCTCCCTCATTTTCTTCATTTCTCCCTCATTTTCTCCATTTCTCCCTCATTTTCTCCATTTCTCCCTCATTTTCTTCATTTCTCCCTCATTTTCTTCATTTCTCCCTCATTTTCTCCATTTCTCCCTCATTTTCTTCATTTCTCTCTCATTTTCTCCATTTCTCCCTCATTTTCTTCATTTCTTTCTCATTTTCTCCATTTCTCCCTCATTTTCTTCATTTCTCCCTCATTTTCTTCATTTCTCCCTCATTTTCTTCATTTCTCCCTCATTTTCTTCATTTCTCCCTCATTTTCTCCATTTCTCCCTCATTTTCTCCATTTCTCCCTCATTTTCTCCATTTCTCCCTCATTTTCTCCATTTCTCCCTCATTTTCTCCATTTCTTCCTCATTTTCTCCATTTCTCCCTCATTTTCTTCATTTCTCCCTCATTTTCTCCATTTCTCCCTCATTTTCTTCATTTCTCCATCATTTTCTTCATTTCTCCCTCATTTTCTTCATTTCTTCTTTCATTTTCTTCATTTCTCCCTCATTTTCTTCATTTCTCCCTCATTTGTTTCATTTCTCCCTCATTTTCTAAGGTGAAAAACGATCAACGCTTGCAATTTGTTGCGGTATCGAAAGTAACAAATCCGCTGTTATGTATACAGCCCAAACGCTCAGAAAGGCCCATCGCTACAATAGTATTCGAATTACGTTGGAAACATTGTTACATGATTTTATATCTTTATTTATTAATTTATTTTTGAAGCCTTTAATATTATAGAAGATGTATTACATACCGGTAGTGTACCGGAAACTTTTCGTTGATAATAGCAACTGTCTTGTTAAAGCTATAGTGCCAGGAAAGGCAAATTTATACTTTACAGCGGCATCCTATATAGGACACATTGCGCTGATCTCTTAAAGAATTGTGCTGTTTGGAATTGCTCCTTATCCTTTTTAAGAGTCGTTCATGCAATAAAACGTGTTGTAATTAGTGAGTAGTGATTCAAAAAACATGCACCTTTGGAAATACACAGCCAGTTGAACCACACTCTACATAGAAACTTATGGTCCGCCATTTAGTGGAGACGAAAATTTGGTTTGACAAAATGGCGGACCATCTTCTGTCACAAAATTAAACAAAAACCACACAATTTCAAGGGATTTTTATGTTATGTGAATAAATAGTCTACATTTAAAATGTCTATCCAACCATATTCATTTTCATAACAAACGCATTTCTTTGCCCAAAAGCGCCCAATCCCTTCAATTCAACCCTATTTCTATCTTACATGACATCAAGGTTTTGTTTGTTGGGGTGTTTGGGTGTTTGTTTGACTGTTAGGTTTTGTTTTTTGGTTGGTTGGTTTTAGTTTTTGTTTTGCGATCTTTCTGAGGCAATATTCTCCCTCTTTGACGACTTCAATGGGCCACTCCGAAAACATGGAGTCACAAACATACCCCATGGTTCGACGTGGTCCAACCATGCAATGAACATCATTTTGCATTAATAAAACTAATATTTTTTAAAATTTCGATCTGTATTACACTGTACACAGGACGTGACATGGTGCAACGAGTTTGCCATCATGGGCGTGTCGAAGTCGGCGGCATGGCAGCTGACGATGCGCCTGTACCTGTGCTACCGGGAGAATAAACTCGACAGAATACAAATTATCGGCGTGTGTGACGTAGTCCTCGGCCAGATAAATCTCGAGAACTCACAGGAGATTACGCTAAACTTCTTTTCCAGTGAGAAGCAATATGTAAGTTTTTTTTCCCGGTCAGTTGATGTAAAACAAGCCTGTCGTGTAATATAGGTTGTTTTAACAAATTTTCTTTGGAAAAACGACGTACTGTAGTTGGAATGTTTACTGATATTACGTCTTCTGCACAAAGGAATATCCGTATATCCACACTCCGTGACCCAAGTACACAGCAAAGCAGAAATAACCATGATCATAATGGACAGGCCTACCCCAAACTACAGAACGGAACGTTTATCATTGACTGTTATGTCTTGGAATATTGTTTTTCCTATGAAGTCCGACTTGGGAGATATCCACGTATCATTGTGTTACCAGCCGGAGCTTCGACGTATCGTGTTCCTCATAATAGAGGCCAGAGACCTTCCTCGCAGTACCCTCTTTGGAAGTATCCGTAAGTATTCTAACGAACGGATAAGCCGTAATGAATAAAGACATCCACGACAGTACATTGTTATCGACAACGAGCACTCCCCACTCTCAACCCTGATGGTAAGTGATGACGTTTTGGAGCCAGAAGTACAATGTAAACGAATAATACACATAGATATGAACATTCATTACACTGCACTTCCGGCTCCAAAACGTCATCACTCAACAAAAGGACATGGACTTGAAAGTGAAAGTTGAGTATCCTGGGTCAAAATGACATACCCATCTCTACTCACCAAACATGGCATCATCGTTCTCTATCTTTTGTTAGTATTTCCCAGTGAACTCATCCACCTTTTCACCAATTACGTTGCATTGCCACAAATGCAGTTCACAGAGAAATGCAAATAGAGAGGTAGGTAGGCAGTTTAAAAAAAATGTTATAGTGCATTTTTCCTCCGATTGTTAAATGCCAGTCTTCGTTTGATTTCCGGGATGAGCTCATAGGAGACACCGGTCTGACCGTCTGGCATGAGCTCCTTGTTGCACTGTTCAGAGTTCGACAAACACTTCCAATCTTACTACGTTTATTTCATGATCGTCATAACCACAGATTCTGTTGCCAAAGTGGAGATGCTGTGCTCCAGGAAGCGGCTGGAGAAGCAGAAAACAAGGGCTGTGAGGGAGGCCCACAACCCCGTGTGGAACAACCAGATCGTGTTCACCGTCCCAGAAGCCAACACCAAACTACAAGACATTCAGTTTGTTGTTACGGTACTGCACGTTGACATGGTCAAAGGGGGCCATGTAATCGGCAAGGTGATTCAAAATTGAATTCATTCATAATGCACACTGTCAATAGTTTCAACCGTATATCGCCAAGTGATTTCCAGTTCTTTACAAACATTGTTCCAGAGGGTTCACCGAAATCTCTAACATCTTTCCTTGCAGCACATTAAAAAAAAATAGACGTAAATTCTCATAATATAATGACTTAACATTATCTTCTTTTCAGTGTGAGATGGGCTGGTCTGCAACATGCGAAGAGCTGGATCAATGGAACCAAGTCATGCAGAATCCAAACAGGCCGATACCGATGTGGCTGGGCCTACAATATCCGGACTGAGAACGGCTAGCGACTTGTCACAAGTCGATGGGGTTAACTCCATTGATGGATTGCCAATTACTTTCCTAGCCTGTGTAGTGAACAGACTTTCATGTTTCCCGACCCTTTAAGTTTTACAGCTCTTGCTTCGGCTACTGTGATTTAAGCAACGTTCGGTTTACTTTCAACAGGGTTGTTTACTATAGATTTTGGGTAAACATGACGGAAGCAGTAAATTTTCTCTTCAATGAGCCCTTCCTATGAAATATGCTAATTACATTCACGCATGCGTACAGACAATACTGGTTGGCAAACGCCACAGAGTTGAGCACTAGACAGACGCACAAACGCGTATGCGTCATGCCACCATCAGTCCCATACACAGAGGCGTGTTCCCCCCCATTTAGCCAACCAGCAGTGTTAGTGCGCACGCGCGATGTTACATTTCATGGGAGTGTCAATTATTGGGTTTGTTATCCCTGCAGTAAATTTGAATTTAAATCGTGTGTCTGAAGACAACATTTACGACTGCTTTACATGTACAGTATATGTTTACAACAACACTATGTATGGGCCATTAGTTCCTTACGGTCATAGGTCATTCTGCAGTTTACATTAGACAAACACCACTTATCCATGGAGCTTATATTATGCCTCTTATTTTAAACCACTTCCAATTTTTTGAAGGAAAACCTAAACTCAACATAATAATGCTGTTTCGCAGAAGAAGGTGATGAATGCATATGTAGTTGGGCCGGAGGCAAACTTACATGTCATTTGGACAGGTGTAAGAAACCATCCGTGGTTCGCTGGCATTGCATATAGGATTACATTTTTAACAAGAAAAAAACTACTTTGTATAAAAACATTTTGTTAGACAACACAACTTTGATATCACGGATGCAAATAAATTCCCACTGTGATTTTTTTATTACTCCATCTCAAGAATCTCTAATCTATCTGTTAAAAAGTTACGGTATTTAATTTTAAAGACTCAACACTTCTTCATCAGGATCACCGGTATTTATCCCCCTTTTTCTTTTTTTTCTTTTTTCACTGTACAAAATCAAGAGTAACAGAACTAGCGTCCCTGAGTTCCATGAATGTGTAAATGGTATATGCGTGATGACAAATGAAAATATACAGCGAGACTAGCAATGCCAACCAGTCCACCTGGATGAATCTGCGTGAACGAAGCATGAAGCATGAAGCATCGGCAAATTACAGCAGCTTTATTTAGAAGAAGAAAAAAAAGACAGTCAGTGCCATTTCAAAACAGTTGTTAAAATGCTATTCCTCGTACATGGACCTATCCCTGAAATCCCATTTTGGCAAACACATGTAATTAAGAACAAAAGCGTACACAAATATTTCTGCTTCTCTGACTCTTTAACATTCCATGACCAAGCACCTGCATCACTTCTGTTTTCTTGCATATCATTTGATTTTAAATTTGAATATTGATACCTTTAAAAAGTAAACACCACCATTTTATTTAAAACGTAAAGATTCCCTCAATCACTTTTGAAGATCTACCACAAAACATGTTCATCAAAGACTTCAGCATCAAAGGTATTCCTAGACAGCTATCCCTAGGTTGTGTGTCCAAGTCATGTTTAAACTTAAGTCCACAGTATATTGCCCTCAACTTACAGGCAAAAGATTTCATTAGAGCATATTGTAATGTAAACACATTGATTAAATGCATGTACATGTGCAAATCTTATAACACACTGGATATAACTGTTGGTACACCTACACAATAATGGACAACCCCTCCCGCCGCATATTAAGAAGATTTAGAGAAAAATGCAGAATTCTGCAACGAAACTCCTGACTACACCTCACTGAGCGCCCCCCCCCCCCAAGTCAATGCTGGTTCTCATTGCAAGATCCACCTTGAGCCAACAACATTGACGGGAGGGCAGGGAAGGTATGTTTAATGCAAAGTGTCCAAATTATTTTTCACCGGGATTGCAGAAACATTGACTAGGGGAGGTGACGGGGTGGCCCAACGACTTTACAACAGTATGGCATGTACAAAACATAGACTGAACTAATCTAGCCATCAGAATAAATCATTACCCTTTTCAGTGTGTACGCACCTGTTTAGGGTCGTAGTTTGTATTAAACCCTGGGGGAGTGGGCACCTTCTGTAGTACATAACCAACTGTTGCTACGATGTACACCACTACAAAGAATGTCACTGTACAGACAAAACTTCAGTACATGCAGATACAAAATTGGAATGACAAAATTTTCACTCAAAAAACAAAACAAAACTATATTAAAAAAAAATAAAAAAAATAAAAAAAATTGTTTCCTTAATTTCTAACATGACCCTTCAACTTGAACAAGTTTGCTGAGCTATTAAAGCAAAATGCAAATTAAGTGCCCTAACTACATTTGATCTAAATATGATCTCTCATCATCACATAGCTGTTATCCATCTCAGAAACTAAGCAACATCTTCTTGTCTTCATTTGATTTTTTTTTTGCCTTGGTTTTAACACTAAGATGGTGAAGAATCCAAGATTGGAGAGGAAGTATCCTTGGTTCACAAAGTTGAATACCCTATTCACAACACTCATCTAAAACAAAGCATTACCATTAGCGTAATGCAGAAAAAAGATTACGGAATTAATGTCTAAAATATGTACAAATTTCTAAAATGAAAAATATGTTTTTTGTACCACTAGTCCAACTTAACCCAATGTTATGACAGTAGCCTTAAATCACATTTCCAAGAAATCATTTTTTTTATCAAGTATAAAAAAAAGTCAGCAAAGCAGACTGACTGGAAAGGCTTGCTTTGATCAAAGGGCATCTACTGGGAGGCACCCCCACTGGCCCCCGAGCCCTGACCGTATCCTCCATAGTTGCCGTACTGCTGGGCATACTGGGCGTACTGCTGGGCGTACTGCGGGTTATTCTGGTAGTATTGTTGGTACTGCTGATACTGCTGTGCATATTGTTGATACTGCTGGTTGGTGTATCCCCCCTGCTGCCCTGTTGTGGGTGCCACCTGACTGCTACTACCTGTGTTGGCGCTGCTGCCATAGCCAGAGCCATACCCAGAGGTGCCAGAGCTGCTGCCGTAGGTTCCGCCAGTGCTGCTACCACCGCCGCTGCTGTAGCTGCTCGCCCCACTGCTGCTTCCATAACCACTGCCTCCCTGGCTACTATAGCCACCAGAACTACCATAGTTCCCCTGAAAAAAATACATTAATGAAAAGTTAGACTTAACAAAAACCCCCAAAATTGGACATTTCTATGCACCAAAAAGTTCACTTTTAAAGGATGATGTGACTAAACTGTAACTGAACAACGATGCTAGTGTAAATACACAATGCATTATCAGGAGATCTAAATATTAATCAATTTAATCTAAAAAAAATGGAGAGTAGAGACAAGAGTAAGGGTTCCCTACCTGTCGGTTATATGAGGATCCCTGGTCCCGTCTATTGTAACTACCGCCGTAGTTGCTACTACCACCACTACCACCACTACTACCACCGTAACTACTCCCACCACGGTTGCCGTAGCCGCCAGAAGCCCGGCTGCCATAACTGCTGCTGCTGTCCCTGCTGCCGTAGCTACCTCCACCACTGTGACTGCCGCTATGCCCTGAGCTTCTATTGTCTCTGTAGCCACCACTGCCTCCGTAGTTACCTCCACGGTAACCACCACCACCACCTCCACCACCATAACCGCCACTGCCGTATCCACCACCGCCACCACCATAACCTGTGAAGAGAAAAAGATTTGTATCACACTTTTTTCATTCATCATTATACTATTAACCTTTTGAACAAAACAAACTGCTACAAAATAAAACAACACTTGCAACAAATATGAAGATATGAATAACACTTTTTCACAATTTGGAATGTTTACATAACATTTTATGTGAAATTGCGGGGGAAAAGTGAGGGCCATGACTAAAAAGTATCCATTCTTTAACCCTTACAGTTCCTATTCCATCAAACTCTAACAGCAGGTTTTGTTGGGTTGTGTTGGACTGGGTACTGTATGAGTAAACTGATCATGCTTCACATGGGTTCAGGCATACCACCATAACCAGAGTACCACAGTTTGGGTGTTGAGTTACCCAAATGGTGTTGGAATTTGTTAGAGTGGGGAAGGAGCCTAGTAAATCACCCTGGGGAGTTAGGGTTAAACTTGTTTTATGTAATTTAAGAGTTTATTGGTTGCTACTGACCTCCACGGTTTTGTCTCTGATCCCTGTATCCACCTCGGTAGCCACCACGATCATGTCCACGATCATAACCACCACGATTGTATCCACGATTGTAGCCTCCACCGTAACCACCGCCGCCGTAACCACTGCCGCCACCACCACGGTTGAATCCTCCACGGCTGAACCCTCCTCCACGGTTGAACCCACCACCACCACCACCACGACGGTCACGGTCATCACGGAATCGCTTTGGAGCTGATCCAACGGCATCACGTCCCGCCTTGTTATACTTCTCTACCAGGGGCTTGGACTCCTCTCTGCTCAGCTCCACAAAGAGGTTCTCTTCAAAGAGTTGACCCTCTTCTGGCAGCTCAAAATTTGCTGGTTAGAGAGAGTGACGGAAATGTACCAGCATTAGACAGAGCAGTGGTGCATGTTTTGGTGGGCAACCCCTACAACTACACCCCTAGAGGGCATTTCCCTGAAGCTGCACCTATAGCTATGAGATTGTCTCACTGCCTGTGTGGAGTCTGCGATGTTGATCCTACCTTTCATTTCCAACACTGCGTGTTCGGGCACGTCCTTGCCTTCCTCCTTTGTGCGTTTTTCAATTCGCTTCTGAAATTCCTCATCTGTGGGTACTACTACGATTGCTTTTCCGGTGAAACCCTCAAAAGGTCGCATTTTTCGTCTTCTTGCAGAGGGATACACATTTGTCTGACGTCGGGTAATAAACGGAGAAAGGATTAAAGTTCTCAATAAAAAGGGACAAGATTGGCCGGCTTGGTTACTCTCTGCAATGAGGAATTCCACAACATGGATTATAACATCAGTAAAGTAAAGCTCATGTGTACTAGTTCCATCCAATGCCCTCATCTCCCTACCCCTACTAGCCACCTATTTTATGGAACTCACCTTTCGCTGAAAGAAAATGATCAATTCATAATGGGTTAGTTCACTCCATTAACACTACTTGAACCTTTACTCTATCAATTTTTCACAAACCTTTTTTCAAACTAGCACATGCAATAAGTTACTGAAATACTTAGCCACCTACTCGAACAGTGCCCATTCGGGCTTGGATCAAATCAAGTAACAAGTAAATTAAAATCTGGACTAAAATTTGTATTTCGGGTAATTTAAGTCCTTATAGTCAAATCATTTCTTACAGTTTTTTTTTAATACCTGAGGCTAAGTAATATCTTATTTTTTTTCATTTTCCTAAACGTTACTTTATCAAACGACTCTTGGACTACAGGCACAGATCAGAGATGTTGTGCGGACATGCCAATTATTATGATCTATATGAAACTGCGCTTCAAATCAACCAAATAGTACTGTTTCTAACGCAGACAAATATATATAGATGTTTCCATTGCAGCATTTGTTTCAAACTGTAGATACATTTTGGTTAATTGAAGTACACGGTTAATTGTAGTAAACATTGTCTTTTCTTTTCTTCGGCAGGATCTCACCGTAGTCTCCGTGCAAGGTTCAACTCATCCTCATCACTATTTAAGGATATCTATTATGTCACTGTTCTGTATACATTTACATGTTCTGTACATTATCCATCTTAACACAAAAGTAACTTTTAGGGGGAAACCTCATTTTTTGACGGCTGCTTCTAATAAATTACTAAAACTAATTAATAGAAAAAATAATAAAAACTTCTTGTAAAGTAGTGTATCAATTCCTGTTGGTAAGTCATTAGGTCACATGCCTGTGCATCTGCTGCACGCCAACAGTTTTCCCTACTTTCGGTTCCGAAGCTGGCAATACGCTACTGTGTTATTTTTACCGAAAAACTACATTTAACTTTCAAACTTACAGCTCAAAATGAGGTGAATACAAAAAACAGACAATAACAATTACTCAAGAAGAATGGAAGAGTTTGAGAGTGTTGTTACCAACCTGATCCAAGATGAAGTTGCGCTTCTTACGAGAAGCCATGTCAAAGAAGCGGTTCAGACACTTAGTTGCCTTGTCCATCAAGGTATCCCAGCGGCCACTGTAGTTGCGCTTTCGAGGGAGTCCCATCACCTACAGATTTGTGGGGTTTGAAGTTGTTATTATTCAAGCCATAAAACCCTTTGTGCAATGCCAGTGAAGTGCATCACACAGCTACTAATGAAGCTCACCTGTGAAAAATAAGGTTAGGTCCCTGCTAAAACTGACTAAGAAAGACGATCTGAAAGTCACAAAGACTCACTGTGTTTGTAGCCTATGTCGGTTTATCCCCCGGGTCATCTTCGTTTCTACTTACAAATGTTTAACTCTGTGTTGTGACTGTTAATCTGTGATGTTATCGCTGGGCAATCTCTTTAGAGTTTCATCCTCAGGGAGGTTTTATCATTGGTGTTCAGCATCAAGCATCTGTGTGGATAAAGGCTGAGTAGCCTGTACATTATGTCATATACTATAAATAGAATCTCATCTCATCTCAACGCCGCCTTGGAAAAGTCAGATCCTAAGTCTAACAGGCCATTCCAGGAAGCCTGATGTACGACCGAGTAGCTTCCTTTCAAGGCAGTAATTCACTAAATGCCGATTCAAAGTATTCAAATTTTGGTTGAAAAGAAAACGAAAATTACCGTAGGCCTACAATACATAAAAACACTCACAACAATGTCATTAACATAAACCAGTCTAACTGAAAGGTGCCTGCATTCAAGGTACTTATCATTCTACTTTTACTTAAATCTTAGACAGCTTAAAATCTGACAACAAGTGTTCAACGATTCTCTCACTATTTGAGAAAAAACCTAAACATCTATTTAGACAAAGTCAATTTATAAAATCAAATGCCTAACAAATATATCCTTATACAAAAATAGCTTTTAGACAGATGCCTAATGAAGTTCCATTAAACATTAGCTTTGTGCTGTTCAAGGTGTAGAAAAATTGTAAATAGAACTGCATATAAATTCTTCCAATGTACATGTTGATGCTCCACTATACGTGATGGCAAATTCTGGTGAACTCATTTCCAGTTATTTATAAATTGTCAGCGACCATACAACCTACGGTGTTTCAAAAGGTCTTAAGAATAACATAGCGGTACTTTCTTCACAACCCCAAGTTTTTCCCGAGACATAAACCTCCGCATCTGGCAGCCAATGTATTGAGAGTACAGAGACAGAAACTGTGTCAGGTAGTTGTAGGAGTTAAGCCAAAGCATTTGCTGTCATTAACAGTACACGCCGGTAACATTATGCACACTTCTATGAAAATGGCATTTTGAAAAGTGAGCATTGCTTACTTCCAACTGAGGACTAAGTTCTTCTTATTGCACGTTGCAACCTCAAAAGGATCATACTTTGAGTTTCAGTATTGCTCAACTTTTCTTTGAATGATCACTTTCGGAACTTGAAGACATAAATTGGACATTCTTTAAAATAAGCACAGATGTCTACTTCAAAACAAATGTTACACCTTGACCTTTTTGTATGGTATTCGTAGGCTAGTGGCTACATACAGAGTTTCAATAGAAAGCTACTCAATGTATTTTTCTGTACTTAAGAGTTTGCGATATTCAAACCGATGACAACTTTTTGGCTCAATACAATTCAAACTATACAGTGATTATTTCATGACGAATTGATAACTTGCATAGCACAAATGCACACATTAGTGATCTGTCACACAGAAAGATGTATAATGAAAACTGCCACATCTCATCCTGTACACAAACCAATTACTAAACCCAATATCTATAAATAAAGGCATACCTCGCGACTAAAAAACCTCTCTAAATATCCTAAAAAATAAGTATTCAAAATGAAACTATTTAGACTAATTTCTAAGAGCATTTAGTGAATTGCAACCTTGTGAGTAAGCTACGCTAGCCATACATCAGTAATTAGGCCTTTCAGCGGGGGTACATATTGGATGAGCATTCTACATTACCTTCATCTTATCCATGATAAGGTTGGTGCCCAGGATGTAGTACTTCTTCTCAGGGTGTTCCTTGCAGTACTTCTCTACCCATGTGGTCTTACCAGCTCCTGGCAGGCCAACCATCATCAAGATCTGAAATCAAGTTTCAAAAGGACGATAACATACAAAATCATGGCTTCCTGTAACCCTAACCACCTAAGCATTTTTACAAGGAGACCTCCTCAACCCATCATACTCCAACAGTACACCTGTGGGGCCCGTACACAACCCATCATACTCCAACATGTCTTGTGCTGCTTGATTTCGGCTGACTGGGTATGTTATGACATGGGTATAGCTTGATTATTTTATTTGACAAGTACAGTACCAAGCCCATCAATATTCAACAAAACAGTTTGCATATATAGTTCTTTCGACACTTGGCCAAAGTCCAACAGGGTTGCATATCATAGCACTACTTTCCACACTCAGCCAAAGTCCAACACTAGTCCCCTAAACCATTGGTACTCAACCAGCCATAGTCCAACAGCAGAGACAAGATTCACAGGACTCAACCATCCAAAGTCCAACAATACCCCCCTGTTGGATTTTGACTGACCTGGGGTGGTTAGGGTTAATAGGAAAATGACCTTGCCAAGACATCACACATTTTCCATCGTCTTCAGCCTTCAAATCAATTGAATCTAGGCTCTACTTTATAATAATCGACAGCCAATTTGAATGGGTGGTTTCTTACCTCACAGTCTTTCTTAGTGGCTGGGGGAAGAGGCCCACGGACTCGATCCTCTGCAGGTACTGCACCGATCAGCGTGAAGCCTTCTGGTACAGAGAAATATGGCTCTTCCTGTAAGGTGCACAGCACAAAACAAATTAGACTTTGGAAATCGTACACCACCATTCTAAAAAATATTCACGTGAAGTCCACACAATTTTCTTTTAAATGAAAATTACAATCGCCTTGGTGACCCAATAAGGGGGGGGGGAAATCAGAAAGAGAGATATTACGAGAAAAGAGCAAAATAACTCGATGTGAGAAATCATGTAAATGCAGAGCTTTGCTTTTTACCAGACTGAACTGCTTGGCTCATTTAGTTTTGTTGCAGATGTGAAAAGAGAGGTTGGTTGTTACCTTTTGACCAAAATTAACTGAAACAGATGTATTCTTCAGCAGCACATGGGGGAACAGTGCTTTGCCTTCTAGATCATCATCGATGGTGAAGGCCACACCAAGATCATTGCCATTCTTGCTGTACGAGATGGTGGGTTTCTCTCCTTCAAAATTCTGGATTGAGAAACGGAACAAGGCGAAGACATTGTTGAGTCATGGAATTAGGGGGGGAGGAATCCACAAGACCACAGGGCATGTATCTCAAAACTGTTACTGGACCACAATTTATTTTTACAAAAAAAGAATCAAATGAGAAATAATTGTCTACACAGTTGAACAAATAAACTTCTTTTATTTGAACAAGCACGAGGGAAGCATTATCTCCTTCTAATGGGTAAATGTACTTTGATACTCGACAGCATTGAAAGAAAATTATCAGAATCAAAGTCAATATTTGAGCATCATTGTTGTTTTTGAAGATATTTATTCAATTGAAAACCAGTCTTGTCTGGTCTTGAGTTTCTTATCCTGACGCTAAAATGACTGACCTCAGCCCTGCAGTCCAGTGTAAAATCGAGCCCTTCATACTGTGTTTGTACCCAGTACATAAATCGCAAGAACACAAGGTACAAACAATACAAATTACTGGATGAGTTCCGAGTTGGCTGACAAGGTAAAGTAAGTAATTATGATTGACCCCCGGAAATCCTTCAAAACCCAATCTCCTGGTCGTCGATCCAATACAAACAACCATTCTTAAATCCATTTACACTTACGCTGAAGCTTGATTTCAAGATTTGACTTACCAAGTATGAGCCGATCACATCTCCAGCTTCAAACTTTTCGCCAAAATCACTGAATTTGCATTGAACGGAAATCTTGGCTGTTCCTCCATATCCATAGGAGAAGGCCTCCTCACCTTTGAAGAACATGAACAGTATTGGTGATTTTACAAAAAGGAAACGGAATTCTAAAACTAAAAAATGCTTATATCTAAAAGCTTAATAATAATAACAACAATAATAATAATAAACATTTATATAGCGCCAATCCATAAAATATGCTCCTAGGCGCTTTACAATAAAAAAAAAAAAAAAATACATACAATCGTTTAATTAATAGAAATATAAAACCTTCAAATGAGAACAAACATTTACAATAAGTATTACATTATCTGAAATACAAAAATGTTTGCAGTTAAAAAGTACACACAACAAGCAAAATGACAAACAGACCGACTGGAAAACAGCCCAACCGACAAAATAGACAAACAAACACACACAGTTGGTATAATGTTTGTTCAGGTACCACTTGTCCTTTGTTATATTTTAATCACAAATGCTATCATCTGTAAACCAAGATTGCGACGGAATCCAATGGTACTTAGAAATTATGTGTACTTGCTGCGATAATTTCACAGAACAAAAGTTTGTTTAAAGTGCCAAAAACTTACCTAATTGAAGCGAGGTGTCGTCTGTAGACCAACCCACGCGAACAACATTTTTGGTTTCATCAGGTGGAAGCTGGTTCACCTCAAGATGTTTTTCCATCTACAATAACAGCACGAAGTAAACATAAATCAACATTTATCATTCAGTAAGGCCATGTTTGGTCTTTCAACATGACCAAACCAAGTTTATTTTTAAGTTTCCTTTTCTAAAAAGGAACAAAAGTACAAAGTAAACAGAAATAAAAGCAATAAAGGAATTAAGACAATTTTCTGGTTTGCCAACAGTTTTTGAATCCTGGTTGCAGACGGAACCACTGATACACGCAATGAGCTTTTCTTTGTACAATGGAGGGTACAATAGCTCTGCAACACAGGTGCTGTAGGTCATCAAACAAAACAAAACGATTTGGGTTCCCTGTTTGGAATTCTAAAAAGGATTATCATGTACCTTGACTTCAAAGCCCACTTTGCCCTTGGTAGCACCGTGTGTTCCTTTGACTCCTCCCCACAAGAAAGCGAAGCCATCCAGAGTGAGAGGCTGAGCTGATGTGCCATCTTTGCTCACTTTAACATTCAGATCAGAAATATCTGTGGAGAAAGAAGGAATAAAAATAAATAAATAAAAAATGATATGAAATGATATGAAGTTAGTCAACAGCAAAGCCAGACAAATGCAGTGTGTGCTTCAATAAGAACAATTTATAAATTTATTATTTTTTAAAATGTAGGGCCTTTGAGGTGCTATTGACCCTCAGCAACCCCCAAATCTATCAATATCTAATGGTAAGTTTAAGCGAAGTCCAAGTAAACCAAACTGGTATGGACAGCTCTTACCAATCCAATCAGTGTCTACAAAAACCTTTCCTTCTGAGCTACTACAGACCTTAATCATGCTGCAACCATCTTGGCCACATTCCCTGTATCCAATAACAGTAATATATGCTAATATTCATTGTACACATAGGAACCAGACTATTTGCCCTTCAAGCCTCGGTTCGGTTACATTGGTTTGAATGGGAGAAAATCAAGATGGCCGCACCATGGTCTATTCCATCGTCTTTAGCAAAATCCTACTAAAATTGCTTTAAGGTGCCACAGTTACAACACACATCCCTTATAATACAACAACAAAATAGAGTAAAATGTTGAACCATATCGTAGTTTCACACTATTTCTTACATTTGCTGAGTACGCATGTCGTCTCTGGAATATCGTCATCCTCTTCCATCACTGTTGGGGAAGGGCTCCTAAAAATAAACAAGAAATCAAATGAGCAATTTAGACAGGTTAGTTTTTTAATGAAATGCAAAAGAGTGGCTAAGTTTGAAACTGTATCGATTAATGAACAAACACATCTTTTACATCTGGGTCCTTTTTTGTCAAATCACTCAATGGGTTTGATATGACTCCCCTTCAAAATGGATCATATTTGGTGTACGTGGTACCTGAAGCTAAAAAGGACAACAGTTGAAGATTTACCCTCATCGGACCACCGTTTTTTGCGCTGCTAACTTGCCCACCAGTTTTTGTTACATTCATTCTCAATCGGGCATCAGGCTGCACCAAAGACTACTTGCTTTGAACTTGACAATGTAAATAGCACATTGCATAGAGTCACACTTTAGCATCAAGTATGCCAACTTTGAGAAGAGCTGGAATGCAAACAAACAGTATTAAACCCCAAACTTGTTGACATTTTGTTGAAAAATCATCATAACTTCACGTGATCCACAAGGTCAACTTTAAGATCAAAAGGACATCAACCTTACATTTCCCCTACATCAAAAATAATGGCAAATTTTGATTCCTTAGGAATGACACCATTATCAACAAATCTGGCCCATCTTTCAGGTGATACTGTGATTTGAAAATTGGCGACCACGCCCATTATGGCCAAGACCACACCCTAAAAAAGGTGAACCGCAAAAACCTGTCAGTCCGAGGGGCTGAAACATGAAACTATGGCTCTATCAGCATTAAATTTTGTTCCAATTTCAACCAAACGACAGAAAAAAGCAATCCTTGACATTCAAAAAGTGAATTTAAAAAAGTTGCCAGAGACAGAGCAAGCATGACAGCAAAAATTAAGCAGTGTAAAGAAGTATATTTGTTGTATACTTTTATTTGTGTACCAAACTTACCAGCGACCCCCAGTCAGCCCCAAGCTAGCCAATCTTGAACTTAATCCATCACATACACCAGAATGACAAAACATGATTTGAACGCAGTGACTAACTTGTTCAACACAAACGATGCAAAAGAATGCCACAAAAGGGTGCCAGTGTTGAGTGTGTGTGTGTACTGTTGGTTCAGTTCCAAAGTATTCAAGTGTGACGGAAGTGTACTAGCACCCTGACTTTGTGCATGTACAGTGTAGTATTGGTTCAGCTCAAACTCTGCTGGAAGTGAGTAAAGGCCGAGGGTCATGGTAACTTTGGAGTGGTGCCAAAGGGGAAATCCCTTTCTGAGAAATCATTCTCCTTCCCATTATGTTGACAAATACAGCTTGAACATTGGGATCAAGGTTGTGGCTTCATTCATTTTATCTTTATGTCATACTTGAAAGACTGAAAACAGTGGTTCGGGAAGGGGGGGAGGAAGAAAAACACTGTATGGAAACTTCTATGAGGTTGTTTAGATCACAATAATTACTTAAACGCTAACCCCCCAAGCATTTTTACTAGGAGAACTCCTCAACCCATCATACTCCCACAGTACACATGCATGTATGGGGACAGTACACAACCCATCATACTCCAACAGGTCTTGTGCTGTTTGAGTTTGGCTGAATGGGTATCAGACATCAGAATTTTCGGTTTTGTTTTTTGCTGGATTCCGTTTTGTAAAAGTGAGAATACCGTTTTTAACCGGTGTTATCTTTTGGGAGATTCGGTGATAACAACGGTGTTAGTTTAAAGACAAAAATACAAAGTAAATGTGACACAAATACACAAAATTTGCAAAATAGAAGCCCGTCCGAAATATAAAAACCCTCCTTTGGATACTGTCTTGTCCTGAGTTGTAGTGATAGAGTGTCATTTCCTAATTTTCTTGATGGCAAAGGAAAGCCAAACAGCGCGCTTAGTTTATACCACAATTAGCATGGTACCAGCCATGCATGGTCTGGACCCCTGCACGCAGATAGGGAAATACAACATACTAAGAGATTTGGTGTTGGAATGACAGGCTAATGTTTACCACTGTACAACGGCAGCGCCGTGTGTACGTACGACGTGTAGTGTTTTGGGGGCCGATTCGCAGTGCTGGGAGAGAGACAGTGAGGGAAATTAAATCAGCATCGACTCGTCAGAATAGGGATAAGAAAGTTTGTTGAATTTTATTTTTTTTTCCTTCTTAATTTTGAGAGACAGTTTTAATTTGCAAATGTGATATTTACAGTGATTTCTGATTTTTTTAATGACTTCTGTGAAATTTCATGCAGTTTGTCCGATTCCGTGTTTTATACTCGTTTCCGCGATTCCGTCCGTGTTCACCGTGATGAGGAAAATTCTGAAGTCTGGGGTATGTTATGAAAAGGGTATAGCTTGATTATTTGAGAAGTGCAGTACCAAGCCCATCGATATCCAACAATTATTATTTTTTATTTGTTTTAATTTTATTTTTTTTAAGGGGAGGGGGTGGGGTGGGGTGGGCTCAGCACAGTTTGCATATCATAGTACTTTCCACACTCAATCAAAGTCCAACAGGGTTGCATATCACAGTACTACTTTCCACACTCAGCAAAAGTCTAACACTAATCCCCTGAACCATTGGTACTCAACTACCCATAGTCCAACAGCAGAGACAAGATTCACAGAACTCAACCATCCAAAGTCCAACAATACCCTCTGTTGGATTTGGACTGACCTGGGGTGGTTAGGGTTAATTAGTAAAACAGAATAACAATCATGAAAGTAGTCCAGTTTAGTTTGTTTTTGGAGGTGGACTCTACATGTATAATGCCCTTGGTAAGAAACCAAAGAGGATTGGTGGCAGTTATTCAGCTTGTTGTCAACTTTTTCTCAATGGACCAAGAAAGAAACAAATCTTACATTTATCCTGCAAAAGGATCCTTTTGTTTGTGGAGGGTATCCTACATATTACCATTTTATTGAAATAAAACCTACACACTGTAAAGTTTTTAATAGTAAACAAGCTCAAGTTTCCGAGCAAGAACTGTGCGTTGTTAACCATGCTGTCCAAAGGATTCAGCACGTAAACCAGTGACAATGCATGCTAAACACTGCTTTAGCGCATGCACCAGCGCAGCACTGCATGTACAGATTCATAGTCTTAGTTTTTAAGCCAGTTACTAGCGCCCTCTGAGGTTAGCGCGTAATGTATTAAGTTTCGCTGTTCAATGGTTCTTGCCAATATTGTAGCATGCAGCGTAGCGAGATAATGAAGGACTACCATCCCATTTATGCCTTCACAGATCGCGCTACGCAAAATAAGAAAAAAACCGACACATGCTTTGCGACCATTTTTAAATAAAAAAAAAAAAATTGAAATTTGCCACATTCAATGAAAAAGCGGATTTCCGCTTTTAATCAGCGATTTCACAGGCATGCAAAAGGAAGGGTTTTGACTTGCCCGCCGCTGTTTTCACTCGCGTTTGGAGACCGGCGAACACTTTTTTGTAACCCTGAATTCCTGCACACTGAATAGCAGCATGCTATAACTCACTCCATTGTACCAACGTTGCTGTGTGTTCTATACATGATGACGTCTACATAATTATTGTGATAAGTTGCGAAAATAGTTGCGAATAGTCGAGTATACAAATAGCGAATTCCACTAGTCACCAAGTACTACACACATACACCTTATACATAAGCAGGCATGCAACTGCAGTTTGTTATAAAAAGTTAAGTGCCAGGCACAGCAAGACTTTGGACTTTTTGTTATTATTTGTTTTTCAATGGAACAGATGACAAACCAAAAACAGGGAAATCAGCTTAAAGTTGTATGCCTGTATAAATAGAGGCTGTGCTTGAAAGAAGCAGTAAGTTAAAAAAGTTACTGGTCCACCCACTCAAATCAGTTTCATCAACAAAATTTCTCTCACGAGACATTTTTCTGATTTTAGCAATTTGTTTGTTTCCACATACCTCCTCCTAGGTGAGCGGTCCCGGTAGCGGTCATGGCGCCCTCTATCTCTGTTGTGGTCATGGTCACGTTCTCGCTTTCTGTCACGAGAGTCCTTCTCCTTTTCTTGCTCTTCAGTTTTGGCAGTGCTCTCTTTTTTCTCTATCAGAATTAACGAAATAGACTGTCTTAAAAACACAGACACCACAGACAACACAACAGCTTTACTTCTGATCTCAAAGTTAGGTTTACTGGATTTGCAAATAAATAAAACAACAATAACTTACATAACTCTTTGCCATCTCTTTTAAATTCTTTCAAAGGGATGGCCAAATTAATGGAGTCCTCTCATATGCTATTGAAAGTGTTTTACACCTTATCTTACTCTGAGACAATACCATACTGGTTTTATTTTTCACATATTTTGTGCTTTTAAATGTTATATTTAAACTTAAAACCTTTGAAGTACATGTATTTGTATGTAGTTAAGTTGGTTTTTTTTTATTTGTAATAAATACATTATTTAGTATATTTGTTCTTCCAACCAGATGTAGGGCAGCAGGTCTAAGGGTCACAGTAATTACTTTACTTTGTTGCTCCTGGAAGTACTGTTTAGAATTGTTATTTTTGTCTGTAACAGCTGAATAAATAATAGGAGTGCGAGCCTTTGCTGACTAAAAGGTATGAAACTAGGATCTAAATGTTGAAATGATGGCAGCTACACCTTTTGGTAACCCATGGAGTTAGAGATTTCAAGGAGCTTTTGGAAACAGCATCCTCGACACTAGAGAAGTACATCAAAGAGCTTGATTTCTTTATCTCTAAAGGAAATAAAAGCATTTTTTTCCCCCGGGCAGATATAAAAAGGTCTGATTTCTGAAATTTCTCACCCATGAAATAATAAAATAACAATATTACCTTCTTTCACTTCTGCTTCGACTGTGGGCTCACTAGTTTCATCCTTGACATCTGGCTTACTCTCCTCTGCTTCCATTTTGACCTCAGCCTCAATATTTTCTTCTTTAACTTCTTCGTCTGGCTTGACATCTGTCACCGGTTCTTGCTGTTCCATTGATGGTGCTTCCTCCTGTTTTGCTGCAATTTGCTCTTGTTCCATGGGGGCTTCAGGCTCTTGCTCCATCTGCTCTTGAGGAGGTTCCATCTCCTGAGCAATTTCTTGGTCATCCTCCTGTTGCTGCTCTGGTTGTGCTGGTTCATCTTCTTCAGCTGGACCAGCACTGTCCTCTGAGTCCTGCAACAAACTGTCTTCGTCAACACCTTGTTCAATGTCCGGTTGAGCACCACTCACATCCTCTTCCAGGGCCTCCAGTCCCATCTCCACTCCATTGTCTTCAAATCCACCATCAAAATCTTCTTCCTCTTTCTCTTCGGGTGCTGGGGACACGTCTGTGGAAGCGTCATCTTCCTCTAAGAGAGATTCCTCAAGCCGTTGTACTAGTATTGCCTTTACACCCTTGGTATCCAGGCCTCGAAGCTGCAACGCACTCCTGAGCTCAGCAACTTTCATTTTTGATGGAGTGAGTTCACTCATTTTGGCAGATTGTTCAACTAATGCTAGCAAATTAAATGTTCCTGCACAAGATCAAAATAAAAATGCCATGTGCTATGTTATAAAAAAAATCAACACACACTCTGTGTTAAGCTGTAAATTTGATTTATCAAAGGGTTCATGTTCGCTGATGCCCTGACTTGCATATTGTTTTGCGCAGTCAAGACAGGATACCAGTCCCCATATACCAACATGCAACCCAAACTGTATAGAAGTTCCATTGGTCACGATTGGCCAAGCGCACGCTCTACGAAGCTGGTGTCCTGTGTTGACTGCGCAAAACAATATGTAAGGGCATCAGCGAACACACAATCCTTTTTGTTAGGAAACAGTAGATGTCACATAGCAGTAAAATGCAGATTGTAACGACTGCACTTTTAGTTGCCCTAAAAAATCATCGATTTGGAGGACAGAAAATGATTGCGAGTACAATTAAATGCATTTTACTTCATGTTTGATATCTTGTAAGCCAGTAGGTGATTTTCCCAGCAATTTTATCGAGTCTTTGGAAATTTTTTGGAACAGGGTAATCACAGATTCTTTTTAAATCCGCTTGGTCATAAACCGTCAAAGTGATAATACACCTTAATGGGGCTCTAGTACGACCGTAGCCTCATACATTGTGCCAATACGCTGGACTCCCTCTGCTTCTTGGCCCAACAAACCCTATCCTCTAGGACCATACATCAAATTTGAAATCGAAACTTACACTTTTTTGGCAAAATTTTTCCATTGATGATCTCTAAATTATTGCGCTAGAGTCTCAAGTACATTAGATCCGAGGTATAATGACTTATTTTGGTTTAATTTTATGACAAATTTCCGTACAGTCCATGTGAACGACGGTGTATGAGCCATGATGGTTGCCGTTGCGCTGTTCAGCGAGTGAGGGCGCTATGACTTGTCGTAATCTTGCGCTAGTCTTTATTCCACCAGTCTTCTTACGACGTTTACCAGAAAGTGGTGACGTCTAGGTAAAAAAGACCGGAGTTGCAAAATTAACTGGTATGCTGCTATGCGGTGCGCTGGTCCTATGGGCTGGTTCCGCGTACCAGTTAATTTTGCAACTCTGGTCGCCATATTTGTTGCAATACTGTTTGAAGGGGATCTGAATTACGGTGAGAATTTATCACTTTTTAACAACTTTTAGTTTGCGGAGTGGATTTTCTGGACCAGTGCAACGCTCGATGAGAGTTGAAAGAACACATAGAGCCTAGTTTTGGCGAGATCTGATTTCAAAAAAGAACTGTAGCCATCATGTAAACGTGAAGGGCAGGAAGTTTTGAATAGGATTTTGTACATGTCACTCTATGAGGTTCGTGGAGACGATAGCGGAACGAACCTCATAGTTCTAGGAGTATTGATGCATAATTTGCTATGTGTGGGGCGACTTGGTTTACGTGGGGCGACTTGGTTTACGTGGGGCGACTGTGTTCTCCCGTGAAAATACCCGGCGCTAGCGCTGCTGGCCCTTATAATAATATTGCAATGTCTACTCTTACCGATATAAATATTGCAATCAGCTGGAATACATTTATATTTGTTTATTGAATGAAAAATATGCCATTTTTATGTAGTAATAAACAATGAAATGAATTTCTATAGTGTAGTAACCTACTTACTTTTCAACACTTCACCAGCACGGTATATTTCACTTGTCAGCACGCTGCACTCACTGCTGCTGCTGCATGCACAAAACCCGAAACCTATTCAATACAAAATTGTGCTAGTAAGTCATTTGCGTTCAAGAAAAAACAAGGCTTGTTCTCATTGGTTCATATTTTTCCTTTAATGGTGTGTATTTTTATCATTTTGTTGTACCACGTTTCAATTTTTAATTTATTTCTTGTAAAAGGGTAAAATATATTTATTTTTAAATAATGCTGATAAACCATTACCTTAACTGTAGCTTTTGTTACAAAAAAAAATAGATTAATTTGAAGATAAAATTGTTAGCAAACAAACCAATTGCAGCATTACTTAGATATTTAATTAAGGTGGTACCCGGACTATTGATTCGAGTATGGAACCAGCGTAACTTTACCGCGTCGATGCGGGCGGGCGATGCGGCAGCAGCAGCTTCTCCCTCCCTCAAATCGATTCTGCACACACACTTTAGTCTAGTCTTACTCACAAGGCATAACAAGTTTAAACTAAACAATGGCAGTTATAATAAAAAAATTATAAGAATACATTTTTAGGGCTTTGCATAAAGAAAACAGTCTTATATTGGTCGATGATTTCCTATGCTTTTCAATGCTTCGTTGATATAATTTAGTACCTCTACGATTGCTAGTTGATAGATTCAACTATTGTGAAGATGCGAAGCTCGAGTATGGATGCCGATTGATTCCCTTTGATACCCCTTTGTAGGGTAAATTGAAATGAAAAAGAAAAACTAAATTACAAAGTCATAATAGATGTAGAAACCAAGACCTTCAAAAATAATAAATCATTTAAACATGCCGTGGAACAATTTATATAGCATGATGAAAAATGTGTTTTCGTTGGATGCATGTTTTTGATAGCCGATCATGCTTCTAACTATTTTCACACATGCAAGAGAGTTTGAAAATAATGTTCGTTAAAGCTGCAGAGCATTGTCGATGAAAATTTAAAATTAAAAATGGAAAAAAAATATCGTATAAATTCTTCTAGATTGATGCAGATCACGTTAGTACATGGTTTGGTTTTGCTCAAGGTTTTTTTAGAGAAGGATTTGCACGTCCACCGAAATCAGTTTGGTTTTCCTTATTTACGTCTTGAAATGAGGTTAAATTAAATAAGCACGAATGACTTTTCCTACTCTATTTTGGCAATACCAATATTACGTTACTGGGACTGCGCGGCGCGCCTGTATTTTAAGTTAGGCCGTGTCCGAATGAATGGTTTCGGCAGTGGCTACGGCCGGAACGCCGAGGATTCCTATTCTTCAACGTTGTCGTTGCAGCCAGCGGCCATAGCCGTAGCCGAAGTCGCTTGATTCGGACACGGCCATCGTACACAAAAATTGATCTACTGACAATCGACTAGGCGAGTTTAGGACTAGCATGGCGCTGTAGCAACCTCTTGTAAACAATTTAATTCATCAACATGGCTGCGCCTGCAGATGAAAAAGAAAGCGCAGGTAATTATCTGTAAACAATATTATTATTATTAATAATAATGTGGTTTAGAGACCGCCAGTATTTGTGCATACTTTTAATAATAACTGACATGACTGTGGTTAAATCCGAAATTCGTTACCCTAGACATTGGTTTGAATTGAAATTGTTAATGTTGTTAATGTTATGTTATTGTTGTACTACTGACTGTATTAGTTGCGATAATCCTATTCGTAACCCTCCATCCTCCCGATGGTAGGGCGACCGTCGGAAGGATGGAGGGTTACGATTATCGCAACTACTACTAGTACTACTAGTACAGTAGTACTAGTGTAGTAGTAGGCCCCTAACCTATTATCAAAATTTCATTTTTGTTAAAGCCCCCCCCCTTTTTTTAGTGCCCTATCTAGTATAGTAATTTTAGAATCTCATGTATCTATTATTACTAATACTATATTGCCCATATAAATTTGGTTTAAATAAGTTGAAGAAGTAAGTTACATAACCACGCCTGACATATAACAGTGAACACTACACTATAAAATTACATTATTTTTATTCTTAACTTTTTATTTTACTTTTAATTAGCCAGGGTAGCGGCCCGGCGGACATCCTTCCTCCAAGTTGAGAGCAGGCTAACTTTAAATTAAAACTAGTTAGAGTTTAAAAATAAGTTATAAAATGATATTAAAAAGGCCCATTAGTTTCCCTCAAAAAACAATCACTGAATCAGTTTTATTTGACTTGTTACTTTTTGTTTTTTAGAATCACTTCTGGCGGAGACCCAAAAGAAGATTGCTGATGCGTTTGATATTTTTGACCATGAGTCAAACAAGACTGTTGATGTCAGGTGAAGTACAAACTTATAACAATCAAAACAGTCTAACACTCAATAAACATGAACAACATTTTATAAATTAGCTTCTGTTCGGGATTGTAAATTATTGGAAGTGAGTTTGATTTGAATTGGTTTATAAAATAATGTGTGTCTGGAACTCAAATAACACTGACACAAAGTTTACTTTGGTATGTTTGATAGAAAATTTTTACATATTATCGTATTTTCTTATGAGAAATTCTTTTAGGAATCTACAGCAATTCACATTCAACTTACCAGTTCCAGTTTCTTCTGAAAATGCTGTACAAATTTTTATTCAGGTACATTTTTGTTGGTAATTGGATATCAACATTTTTTTTCCAAATTGTGCAATCGCGAACCTATCCAAATAGACATATGTATGTGTTACACATTTCTTGGATCTTGGATAATATCCTCCCCAAACTTCCCGTAAGGGAACTTGACAAGGAGGTTAGGAGAGTGTTGTCAGTGTAAAAGTAACAGTTTGTCTCAATCTTGGGTGTTTTTTTTTTTCAGAGAGGTGGGCACAATCATCAGGTCACTGAATTGTTGCCCAAGTGAGGGGGAGCTTCATGATCTCCTGGCCGAGATGGAGGAAGAAGAACCAACTGGTTACATCCGCTTTGACCGCTTTCTTAAGACAATGACTGGGGTGTTGATGGAGAGAAAGTGAGTTAATTTCCCGTTGCCACCGAGCTGCAGACAGTCCATGATGGACAATTTTAAACAGATATTTGTTATCTTTTACTACATGTACATGTGTTATGTAGACACTAAATCATTGTCTTCATGTGGGCCACACAAATAAAATTACTGAAATTTACAGACAGGGATGCTGGCCAAAAATAAAGCTCAAGTATGTCAAGGTAACTATTGAGATAGGTAACTGTTGGGATATTTTTGGGTGTTTATATATTTCCATTAAAATGTATATGTCTAAATCTTAGAACTTTGTGTCGCCAATCTAATTTACTTTAGGTTCAAACCTTCACCTGAAGATCAGTTACAGAAGGCATTCGAGGTATTGGACTCGGAGAAGAAGGGGCACCTTACCGTTGAAGAACTCACAAAGTACATGACAGAAGAAGGTCAGATTCAAAAGAAGATGAAACTCACACAGTTCACAGTATGTTTGACTGCGTGAGGGCATGTGTGAACCAAATTTACACGATGCAAAACAAGTAAAACGGACTGTTTTTTCATCGTTATTTTTATTTGGCCATTGATACAAGAAAACATACAGGCAGTCCAAATAACAAACTGTAATTGTGATGCACAAAAATTTGCTGTTTTAGCGCCCTCACTGTGGTAAAAAATACTATCAATTGAACTGATCATTTCATGATATAAATGTTCAAATAAAAAGTCGGGCATGCCTGACCGATTCATTATTAATAATGATTTAGCTTGGGAACAAGCCTGTTTATGTTGCCCAAAGATTATAGAGTGCCGAAGATGCAAGATGGGGAACTGGAGCTCTATCTATTCTTGGAACATTCAGCAAGTGGTCATTGGTCATTGCAATGGTCATTGTCTGCAATGATCTGCACTGATTTATTGTTGTATCAGAAGAATTGTTTGCTGAAATGGTGTCTAGTGGGATTCCACAATTCAGCCCAAGTTCCTCATCTTGCGCCTTCGGCGCTCTATAATCTTTGATGTTGTCCAACTGTAAATTTGGCCAATTTGTGTTTGTGTGCATAGCTTCAAAACTTCAACTCTGGCTACTGCTGGATCACTGCATTTGCCTGTGCATCAAAATGAGTCATATGAGCCAATAGCCACATCCACATCCAATGATCATTACTTCTACCGAGGCCTTATAATATTCCAGTGAACATTTGCAACAAACACACAAAGCACTTTCAATTTTATGAACGATCTGTCTAGCATTGACTCGTCCAAAATATACCGGTCTCAAACCAACCATGGTTGCCAATGTTAACATGATGAGATTCAAGCTACCTTAACTAGTTGCCGCTGGATCATGTGCATCCACAAAAATATTGTCAGAGCCAGCAAACGGGGATCATTTAAGCATGCCATGGTGTAAAACCAGAATAAAGGTCGCCACTGCTGAGCGTGCACAGAACACGCATTGATAACAAAGATGACATTGCCCAATTTATTTCCTTTATTTAATGTCCAGCCGAGCCTTTCACCCAGGAAGAACTCGAGGAGATGCTGTCTGCAGCTGTGGATCCAGATAAAGGCGTCATTCTGTACAAAGACTACGCCTCACTCATGGCCGTTGATGAAACAGCCTGAAATGCTGCTTTCATTTCCACGACAGACTTTTGTAAATATAAAAGTATTATAAAATTGTAATATAATGAGAAACCGGACTCATTTTTAATTTAAGTCATCCCACTGGTTAGTGGGGGCTGGGTGTATCAGCTCATCAGCGGTGGGAAACTTTGACTGGGTCAATGATTAGAATAAACGTTATGAATTTCAATGAAAATGAGTTGTGCAACTGAGCGAGAAAGTTTTCTCTTCTGTATTCAAACTCAATTGTCTTCTCGCAAAGGAAAAGTACATCATTGAGTTTTTGAAGAATAAATTGTTTTGTAAGTGAAAACAATGACTAATGGTTTTCGTTTTGTTAGAGATTTTGAGCTTATTCATTGGGCTTAATTCATTTGCAGCAATCAATGTAAGCATTATGTGATTTGTGGGGTCTTCTAATGAAATGCCATTTCCTTGACTTTCACAGTATTTCAGACAAAAACATTTCTCTGGAGAATTGGTGCTTGTATGAATTTATAACCAGTGAGCTTTCAGACTGAAAATAATCAGATTTGTTTCCCAGACAAAAACCAATCCTGTACTTTAAAAATCTGAAGGAAAAAATATATATAGAGATATATATATTTAAAGGTAGAGTCATGATTTGGTTTGTATCAACGTAATGCTAATTTATAGGCAAAAGTATCAAGAATGACACAATAAAAGTCACCTGTGAACCTTTTGTTTGAGTACAGTGTCTCTACATTGAGTATACTGTCATGGTATTTTCATCAAGAACGTCAAATCCAGTTTTAGTGTGAAGAAAAACACTGTGCTTTTCGTTTAGCAGTTACCAACCACATTTCAGCCAGTGTGTAATTCGATCTGCGAGGCCACGTCAGCCAGTCTGCGACCAGTTCACAAGCTTTTAATAATAAATTTCAGAAAGTCGCCTACAAGCCATTTTTTTAAATTGAAAGTTTTCGACATACTTGCATTGATTTCTAATCAAACTTTAAACAAGTCAGATGAAATAATTTCACAGGTTGCTTACTTACCATCTTAATTAACAAGTAAGGCTTTCAGGTAAAAATTGCACTATTTGTTTTTCAGGGTTACCAATTTTTTTTATTTTATTTTTTTTATTTGATTATACATTTTTTGGCTTAAGTGGTTCAGAATCATTCACCCTTATGTATAATCAAATGACCTTATGTAAAGATTGAAAAAACAAAACAAATATGACTGGTCATTTAAGGTTTTGATACATGAAAACCTGGGCGTTTGTGGTAAAATAGTTGTTTTATTAATTACATAAATTATTATTTACAGAACTTCAGTATTTAAACTTCTTTAATGTTTCCCTCCCAATGTAAATGTAAATTTGCACAAGAAATTAATTAATCCTCGGTACCCATAAAACAAACCTTAACGTTGTATTTATTCATTTAGATTAGTTGAATGAAATTGCTCACTTGGTAGGTAATCTGCTTGTGTAAATGATCATCTGAAAGCTCAGATGACACATATATGTACAGAACATTAAACATTGACATTTCCATACAATTGTACTGGTGTTTTAGGCTTTGCTTTTGTTTTGTTTTTAACTTGAGAATCCTGATTACTGACTACAATGGAATAAAACCACTAAGGCCGTGTCCGAATGAATGGCTTTGGCAGTGGCTACGGCTGGAACGCCGAGGATTCCTATTCTTCAACATTGTGGTTGCAGCCAGCGGCCATAGCCGTAGCCGAAGTCGCTTGATTCGGACACGGCCTAAGTTCCGCCATTTGTTTACCAAAAATAAATAAGCTGCACTTTAGGCCGTGTCCGCATTAGTAGCTGTGTCTTGACCAGCACGTGAACATGGGTCCAAGCATACATGTAGGAGGCCACACCTTTAACAACAGCTGGCAGCCATAGTCACAGCCGTCAATCTGGACATGACCTTACCTTCATATAGACGTACTTACATTGATGATCAAACAAAACCCAATTTATTTTGTAGTTTGTTGTGACATAGCCTGATTAGAAAGTCATTAAAAGACACCTTACATATGTCGCCATCAACGAGGTCAAACAATAGAAATGGGCAAGTATGTCTGCACCACGCACAACTCTCAGTCAATGACAGGTCTTCCTTTGACCTGGTTTAGGGCACTGGTTGAGCTTGTGACATCATATGCAAGGGATCTACTGACTCTAAAGCAGGCCTGGATTTCACAAAGCACTAAGATTCATCTTAAGACGAGTTGTCAGTATTGCCATGGTGATTTGTATTGTGACATCACATTTTGCTTAGCAATTAAGATTGGTTCACACGTAAGATTAATCTTAGCTCTTTGTGAAATTAAGCCCAGCTGGTGTCATCCGACTACATGCAGTCATTTTCTGATCACCAGCACATAATTTGGGGGTTCAGCTCCACTTTTAACAATCAGCCAAAGTGTGGTTCCAGCCAATCAGAATAATCAAATGTAACGTACTGTTGTTCGGAGTTATGCATCATATAAACTTCTTAATACCATTACGTAGTGGCTTTTGATGCACTACCAAATGCAATTGCATATCCAACTGAATGCCATACAAAATGCGACCTTTTAGTTTTAAGGCAAGTCTAAAAATACAAACACCTCTTAAAGTTTTGAGAACTTTGGTTCAATCTTCTGCATGGCTGCAGAAACGGCTTTCATCACATCCTCACTCTGCAACATTCCTGCATTCCAAGTCGTCTGTAAATTCAGAAAAAATGTCTGGGTAAGATTTTCAGGAGTAACGATCATAATGGTCTCCTTCATGAAGACTTCTAGCCCTTCAGGTTAAATTGTCATGCTACACACAATACATAATATTAACTTATACAAGGCCATGAGAGTTTTCATTTCATGGATAGATAAAATTTCATACTACATGAGTACAATCCACCAGCAGTGTTCACCTTCTCATGAATACATTATTACTAAAGGCAGTATCCGATTTAGCAGCTACGACTATGATTCCGACTTTTGCTAAAGGTGTTGCTGAGGCCGTCCTATACTTTGGCAATCCAGACACATCCATAGCCATAGCCACCAATTCAGACATGAACTAAGTGTCTGGTCTCTATCTGTGTTGCTATGGACAATTGATGTCGGTTGCTTGGGGTCTGATAGAGGTACCCAAATCGTGACCAAAGATGACTAGTCATATCAACAGAGTCAAAGAGTTACAATTTGAGATAATTTCATTTTACTGGCACTTCTTTTGTAAGTCAAGTCATTGTAGAGGAGAATGTTGTTAATCAAACTTAATCTTACCACATCATTGAGACCTTCTGGTACACTGTGGTCTCTGGAATACACTATGCTGGCCTTGGATGTTTGTACAGCAATGGGGCTCCTGCTTGCGATCAAGGTGGCAATTTCAGTAGCGCCCTCTAACATTGCTTCTCGCGTATCAAAGATGCGACTGCGAGAAGAAAAAAAACCAAACTTGATTACCATTATGTCAATTCATAACAACTCTAGGACTGTATTTGTGGTTGGCAGAAGTAACAATATATATATCAAGGAAACTTATGGACGCAAATTATGAATTTGAAACTCAGACTAGCCCAGATTCGACTCCTCCGTCCCTCATCCTCATATCAATCTTATTAGTAGTGCTCGTCTAGCTGTTCACAGCCACTGAGTTGTCTCACTCCAATACACAATATAAAACAATCCCGATGGTGAAATATGAAGACGAGAGTCTAACCTAGGCTAGAATCAAACCAGAATCAAAACCTAGAATCAAAAGAGCTTTATTTGTGTATCAGCTGAAAAATATCCTTTGTGGCAAAACAAATGACACTAATTTCAAGACAAATGCTGGACCTTTACAATGCAGCATTGAAATTAATTACACAAACTGTTCACACTGAAACTTATGGGGAAGCCTAACAGTGCTTCACATGAAGCATTGTTAAATGGTAGTGCAAAACATACAAACAGCAGGACAAGTTCTTATTTGAACTCAGTCATCTCCAGTTGACAATAGAAGGACAAGTTCTTTTTTGAACTTGGCAGTCTCCAGATTCCCAAGTTTTCAATCTATTTCACAGCAGTAGATAAATGGGACAACTTCTTACAAGAATAATATATACAGCAAAGTAGATGTTATCATATGGTGTTACCGCAAACTGAATCCACCATGCAAAGCCTCAAATCAATTATCCACCGTCACATTAGCAATTTTTACAAAGATCGTAATCTTTCTTTAAAGTACCCGACACCACCCAAAAATGTTTCAACATTTGAAGGGACATACAGGCTTATACTGAAAATAGTTTGAGTTGAATTAGATTCATTAATTTTTTAATGACTCTCAAATTTCATTCAAAAAATGGACGGTCCATGCAGGTGGATTTTTCTGTCCAATTTTGATGAAATTTTGAGGGTGATTTTAAAATAAAAACATCAAATGAATCAGATCAAATTCTTTTCAGTATAGCATGTATAAGCCTTCATGCCCATTCACATGTTGAAACACTTTTGGCTGGTTTCAGGTACTTAAAAGAAAGTTACAACCACTGGAAAAAAACTGCCAACGTGACGGATGTAAAATGGCCCCCTTTACTGTGTTTCCTGTCACATAAATGTCCAAATGATTTTGACGTTTGTCAATCTTGTCCAAAAAGGACACCCAATCCAAACACTTCTTCATCAATATAGCAAATTTGTAGTTCAGTTGAAATCAGCGAAGCAAGACGATAAACTCACTTGACTAGTCCCATTTCTCTTGCTTCGTCGCTGCTGAACTTTCTGGCCGTATAGACGAGCTCACGCAACCAGCTGTCATTTCCAATGATCTTGGGAAACCTCTGCAAGGTGCCTAAATCTGCAGCCAATCCTAACTCTACCTCCTGGGATCATAGATTGAAAGGAAAGCTAGAAAATAAGATTTTTTTCTCAAAAAAAAAAATAACGTAAAGGGAAGGAGCAAACATTTGGAGAAAAAATTAATAAATATAATGTATCTGTATTGAATGAAAACTTGTCCTATCTAATAAAACTTGTATTAGAAATAGATAGAGATAGCTGTGTTATTCTGGTAGATTTAACAAAGAAGGTAGTGGAAGCGCTTTAACACTAACTAATTACTTTAAAACTATAATAGATGTAAAAAAAAAAAAAAAAAAAAAACCCCACAAATAATACTTTAAAACTAATTACTTTAAAACTAACTAATTACACAAAAAAACTGCATGAGCTTTCCTAGCAACAACTACTTCATCAGATGCAATGAATGGAACAAGCTAAGTACATACTATCTGACAGTCTACAAAATACAAGAAAGTTTCCAGTGAATGAGTCCAATTACAAGGTACACAAAAGGTTTGACTGGAGTATCTATTCCTGGTAGGGATCATGGACTTCATAGGGACTTTGGTTTCCTGTCCCACTACCAGGGCCTAATTTCATGGCTCTGCTTACCGCCAAATTCTGTGCTTATTGCCCACAGATTCGTGTACTTTAAAGGGTACCGTAAGCGCAGAATTCTGTGGTGAGCAGAGCCATGAAATTGGGCCCTGCAGGTATAGATACTCCAGTCACACCTTTTGTGTCCTTTGTAATTGCACTCATTCACTCGGAACTTTCTTGCATTTTGTAGACTGTTAAATAGTACGTACAATGTACTTAGCTTGTCCCCTTAATTGCATCTGCTGAAGTGGTTGTTGCTAGGAAAGTTTTTTTTTGATTACTTAGTATTAAAGTGCTACCACTAACTTCTATTAAAACATCTGTTTAAACTTGTCCTATAAAAGGGCAGATACAAGTGCATATGTATGTGTACATTACCAATGATACAAATCTTTTACACTTTAAGAGCTTTCATTTGTGAGCAATGTATATCCATGGAGGAAGGAAAAACTTATCAGACTCAGTTGAAGAAATGTATGCAAAGCAAATATTAAAATTTAAAAACAAAACATGAAACAATACAGTTTTCTCAAACATGTGAGTAACTATATGTAGTCAGGATTTCAGTGGGCCAGGAAACAAAACAAACTGTACAGTTCACTTTAAATGTTGACAATGTGCAAGTTGTGTTATTACTGCAACCATAGAGAGGGGACCACAGATCCTTTCTATGTGCTCCAACCAATCACACCTGCCCAAGCCCCCTAAGACACTCAAAAGCCAAAGTGGAAGCTTCCCACATTGTGTATTATCCATTGACTTACCTTGATTAGAAACCAAGCATCTTTAGTGCAGAATCGGATATCACAAGCTGTTATCATGTCCAGTCCTCCTCCTATGCAGCCATCATGAACGGCAGCTATGACTGGCTTCAGACTCTGTGCACAGAGAGACAGTTGGAAAGACAGTCACTCATCATGTAAGTTTGGTTATTTAGAATGTTTGTGAAGACGAAACAGAGATGGAAAAGGTACTGTTTGGTTTTAAAACAACAACACCACCTTTTTTATTTTATAACTTTTCTTTAATGCAAGTTTGCCCCAAACAAGGCTAAAAGCCACTCTTGGTAAGGGGCTACAAGAAGTAAACATCTAAAATGAAGATAACTCAAGGGGGTGAAAGTAGGAAAGCAGTCTAGATTGTAAGATGGAAGAAGGCATGCACCAGGCAATGAGTTCCAAAGAGATGCAGTATGTGGAAAAAAGCTGTAGGAATGACTCTTTGTTCTACATCTCTGCAAAACTAGAGTGTGTTGGTGAGAACAAGCAGAAAGTCTGGTCTCATGCTCAAACACCCTGATAGGAGGAACCAGGTCGGACACACTGCTGCCACATTTACCATGAAAATATCTGTAGAAAAGACAGAGGCTAGCTACAGACCTACGGTGAGAAATGGGTTGTAATGATGGTCCCAACTCTTCACCTTACCTTTTCTATGACTGAAAATGACTCTTGCATCTCTGTGACTGCATGTTTTAAGAACATTGCCCTACGGCCGACATCCTTATCAGCTGCAGATGAAAGCAACTCAGCACTATCCATTAAGTCCAGCCCTAGGAAGACACAAGAAAACAACACTAACAAGCTTTTTCGAATGTTACGATGAAAACAACATCAGAAAAGTTTGTTTAATATTGCAAACTTACTTTTTAGTTGTTACAAAGCCAAAGACTTGCGCACAAAATGAACTTCCTCAAAGAATTTCAAAATCTACAAACCTGATGTAAACATCTTGCCTGCTCCAGTTAATAAAACAACCCTGCAGTCTGAATCTGTTGCCAACTTCCTGAAACAATCCCTCATCTCCCTGAAAAAAAAAATAAACAAACACAATCTATGAAATACTACCAAATCACAGGTCATGCTTATTCTGCTAGAATATCAATGGCTCACAGATTTTTTAATTTACTTACAGCAGGACAGCCCTAGGATGATAGGTTTTAAAGATGATTTTGCATGTAGAATTTTAGGCTGTGCATGGTGGAGTGTGATATTGAGTGTTTTGGCGCGTACATCATATAGTAACTCTAAAAGATGTTGGCTCTAAAAGGAGCTAGTTGATTATTCTCAATGTTTCAACTAATGTGCTCTAGTCATCAGGCATAGGCAGTGAACGATTTCCCCTGTATCGCATCGCATTTTGCGATGCAAATTGGCCGATTTGCGATGTAATTTTAGAAAGTGCATCGCACATTTTGCGATACAATGTGCGATACATTTGTTGCAATATTTTTGATTGACAAAAAAAATCTTACAATGATTTCCGATACACTTTGGTTTAGCGATGTTTTGTACTTGCCTGTATAAATATTCACGTGCATGACGACAGTCGATTGTCAAATACATGGAGCACACACCACGCAGCAGAGGTCTCGTTCCCTACTTATGTGGGGGTTGAATGTGCATTTGCAGAACGATAAAATGGCACCATACCAAGATTAGACTCGTTTGTAAGTACATAATGCGTATAAATTCAGCTGCGTGTAGAGTCACACGATGACACACGTTTTAAGAACGTCAACACAGCGTTCGTAAAACGTTACACATGTATACGTCTTACCCACGTCTTAAAACGTTAAGACATCATATTTTTCGGGTTTGCTGTTCACTTCAGAGATAGTTCTACTTCAGAGAAGTTCTACAATAAAATGGCAAATCTTTCGACGGTGCAAGGTTGGAAACGGGAATTAGATCCCTTGGGTGAATGGCTGCATTCAGTTGTAGATGCCGGAAAAAGCGGTCCTACTAATTGCCGACCCCTGCCGACCCCTACCGACAACTCGAAAAAAACCTACCGACAACTCATTCCACATGCACTCTTAGTCACTGGTTTAAGCTTTAAAGAATAGATAATGTTATTATGAATCCTAAAATCCTTATTTTTACTTCTTTGATATCGGAGAAATAAGTATTTTCAATCACGGAATGTGATTTTCCGCGAAGCAGTAGCACCGTCCGCCATGATGCTCGATTACGCGTAGTGGACTAAACCATTTATCGATGGGTATACTTAAAAGTTATATGACAACATAGGGCGCACTTCTAAAATGAAGCGTTAATTGAATATTCTACAAAAGGCAAATGTGTAGCATTTCTAGTTTGATGAAAATAACATTTACATATGAACATTTTTAAACCTTTTCTCTTCAAGAAAAAATGATTCAACACGAGTATAGAGGGTTTATTCTGTAATTATTTCCCGATATAGTTTAGAAGGGCGCCCTCTGTTGTCATACAACTTTTAAGTTTACCCATCGATAAATGGTTTAGTCCACTACGCGTAATCGAGCATCATGGCGGACGGTGCTACTGCTTCGCGGAAAATCATATTCCGTGATTGCAAATACTTATTTCTCCGATATCAAAGAAGTAAAAATAAGGATTTTAGGATTCATAATAACATTATCTATCATTTAAAGCTTAAACCTGTGACTAAGAGTGCATGTGGAATGAGTTGTCGGTAGGTTTTTTCGAGTTGTCGGTAGGGGTCGGCAGGGGTCGGCAATTAGTAGGACCCACCCTTTACCTGGAAGTATTTTTTTTAAATAAAATATGTACAATAAATGTACCCAACACCAAGTTCAAAGCATTTGGAGCTGATATTTTGTGTGTTCTTTTATAATAGTCCAATCTTTCACACGATATTTGTATTACATAATATTCTGATGAGGATTATTATGTCGTTAAGGTACTCTAAACATAGCCTTGGCCTTAAATTAAGCCTGGAAACTACACACAAAAACCCTCTACCACAAATTTACCTATTTTGCAATATTTAAGCATTTTCAAATTTGCTATGCAAAATATTTGGACTGCTATACAAAATTTTGAGATTGCTATGCAAAAAAAAAAATTGCATAGCAGTTTTGCTATGCAAATATTTGGGACGAAACCGGACCCTGATAGGCATACAAGCCAGGGGGGACAAGGGAGGCAGTTGCCCTCATCCCTAAATTCGGGCAAAACAGTGGGGAAAATTCAGGCAACGCAAGAAGAAAGAGGGAAAAAAGGGACTTGTTATCAGAAATTTGGTAGTGTGTTTTTATCTGAGTAAAATTTCGGGCAAATTAACCCCTCTGTCCCCCTTTAACCAAAGAGTCCCCATATGTCTATGTCGTCAGGAGACTGTCTTTTTTTTGTATAATTTTATATCTTTGGCTACAGGTTTATTCCCCTGTCTGCTGCAGATTGTAGTTGTGCAGAAATGATCTTATCTATGGTTCATGATGGGTTTTATGTTAGATATGGATGTCTTGGGAAGCCATCTACATATACACTACAAATATCCTATTATTTTGCAGATGACAAAATAACCACAAACATTCCATGCATACAGTATTATTCAACTGCCATGTAGGCCTACACTCTTCTTACTAAACACAATGCACAAGCCAATTAAAACAATTGTTACAAAACAATTAAGATGCTTTACTATATAAGTAAAAATCATTGATAAAATCTCACCTATAAAATGCCATGTTCATTGCATTGCGTTTCTCTGGTCTGTTCATCTCAACCTGCATGACATTTTCCTTCAGCTTGGTTACCGCTAATGTCTCAAACTTGTATGAAGTATCTGAAGACATACTGCGAAGTAGCACAGTTCTTGACTGAAAACTCTGACCTGATTTGAAATAATGAATGGAATGAGAGTAAAATGTCTGCCAGGCGAAAAAAGTATCCCTGTCATTGTCAAGTATTTTCTTTTTTAAGGCTGGTTTATAGTTCGTCGGGCGATGATAATCACCAGACGCTGTGATCGCTGGACGCTGAACCATTTCATTGCAGTCTATAGTCGCTGAGGCGTCAGCGTCCACTACGAACTGCGTCGTGCGTCAATTTTACCGCCATGCGACCAACGCGCAACCGACTATAAACCAGCCTTTATATTAACTTGACTGACATCTCCACCAGAAACACCTCACAATCACATATAAACACCATTTCTTTCAACGACCAACAATTTTTTTTCAACGACCTGACCTTTGACCTTCTTTTAAACATTTCTTGTTAATTAGTGACATTCTTTTTTTTTACAACCATCTTGAACTAAAAATATTTTGTTCATTCATTCATGATGTTGGGCGCAATCTTTGAAAGTCGCGCAAATTTTAAAATTTGCGCACCAACGTGCGCAAATTTTAAAATTTGCGCACTGAGGCTGCGCAAATTTTAAAATTTGCGCACCATGGCTGCGCAAATTTTAAAATTTGCGCACCATGGCTGCGCAAATTTTAAAATTTGCACGTTGAGCCATTTTGAGAAACGAACATTTAAGTCTGCCCTCATACAATTCCATAATTGCGCAACAAGTGGGTTTGACACGAACTGTACGTTTTAAATTTGAATTTGTCACTTTTGTACGATTTCACTCCTTTTCCTCCCCCTAATAAACTATGGAAGTACAGGAACGTTAAAGCAGTTCTGGTTAAAGGGACAATAAAAAAGTCCTACATGTATTATGAGTTGGTATCATAATAATGGTTGGAGCATAATTACGACTTAATAACTCATAAATATGAGTTAGCATCTCAAAATTCACATTATTATTAAATATGAGTTAGTCAAAGTAATAAGTGACTTATTATAAGTTGTAAAATGAATTTTATCTCATAATATGTGAGTATAGTCATACCTATGACTTAAAGTAATTCATAATGAGATACTTACTGATAATCATGACTTAAACTATCTCTAACTATGACATATTAAGTCATATTATGACTTATGCGGCACTAACTCATAATTATGACTTAATTTATTTTATTTCCCCCATCATGTTCCTTTAATGCTTCCGTAATAAACAGACCATTGAGTTTGAGCATAGAACAAGATGGTTTGAGAAACCAGTGCTTGTTCCCAAATTCCTTGGATTTATAGACAGGGAACATTTTTACCCGCCATCAGGGCGCGCATGGCTTCGTTCCCTAGCTAGCCATCTGTATAATTTCAGTCTTCTCCTGGGATTGTTATTAAACTTGCTACAAAAGTTCACCCAGTTTTGCTTGAACCATGGAAAAAAAATAAAAACAAAGAATTGGCTTAAAAGTACTGTGGTGTAACTAGGAAGGGGGACATTTACAATCTAATAAAGACAGTGCTGTATAACTTTACAGTCACTGGTGTTTGGAAGAAAGACATGTGATTTTGTTCATCTAGTAATCTAATAATCTGGACGAAAGGTAGCATCACACCACTCAACGAAATTAATTTCATCAACAACAACCCCGCCATCGCCATCAACCCCCACGGCCGCCATGTTGATTTGGCGCGTCCCGTCAAATATTGAAGTATTGACCGTGTAGTTCGTAACATCATCCCGCCAAGGAATTGTTCCACGCAATGCATTTGGTGGCGAGCAGTTGATACTTACGTGCGCAAACGCAAATTTTAAAATTTGCGCACGCTGGTGCGCAAATTTTAAAATTTGCGCGACTTTCAAAGATTGCGCCCAACAATCAGACAATGATTCTCACATCACCACAATGGTAAACCAGTATGCTCCCTAGTACAGGTACGAGGATCAATTCCACTTTGAATCACCCTCCACTTTACCACGCAACGATCCCCCATGACATCTAGCCACTCCCCCTACTCTTAGTCTTACCATAGAGCAAGGAACAGACGTACTTCCTTGACCTAGTATCTTGTGTCACACGTCAAGACACACAAACATGACAAACCCACTGGTGTATGGTCAAGACAACCTAAGTTTGTGCATGGAGGATTGTGCGTCTCGCCCAGTTCATTTTTGTTTTTCAAAATTAACATTTCAACCAATACTTAATTACGGAAAACAACTTAAAGTAAACTATACCGTATACGCACCACAAAGTCTACCTTGCGAAAAAGGACATACGACTCTTGAAAACGCTTTAAATGCCATTCTTTGACTCAGTCACCAAAGTTCTTCGCCCGATCACTATAAACCAATTACACTGGTGACCACAAACATCATGAACCAATACATAGTTACATACATAAAACAAATTTACCTCTCGGCGCCGCGGGTACCAACGGTGTTATCAGGCACAAAAGTCAAAGGTCAGTAAAAATCTCTGCACTTTTTGTAAACAAACGGTCAAATATCATGAACGTTTTCGTCTGAGGAACAGCTGCAAAATTGAATGTGCATATCCCAACTCATTTAACTGAACTGAACACAATTGACAGTATAACTGTACAAATCGAACGGTGTCGTCTGTCGAACCATTGAAAAAGGACGAATTCAGCTCGATCATTACCAAATCGATTACATACTTTGTCAGCAGTTGTATCCTGTTTTTTTTAGATCATAAAAAAATCTCCTTTCTTAATATATTACTATGTCAGACCTTGTAGATAACAGCAACACGACCGAAACCAACAAAGTCTGGACTAACTTTGGCTTTGCTTTAGGGATAAGTGCTGTTGGTTTGCTGTTGTTCAGAAGATATTTTCATGGAGCCAAATGCCAAAGCCTTGCTCAGTTGAGTGGCAAGACTGTCATCGTTACGGGAGCTAACACTGGGATTGGGAAAGTCACTGCGCTGGACTTGGCAAGAAGAAATGCTCGGGTGATACTTGCTTGCCGGGACATCAGCAAAGCTCAGAAGGCTGCAGATGATATTCAGAAGTCCACCAACTCGCAAAATGTTGTGGTCAAACACCTGGACTTAGCTTCCATTAAGTCCATCAATCAATTCTGCAAAGACATCCTTGAGACCGAACCAAGACTTGATGTTCTCATCAACAATGCAGGCTTGATGTGGATTCCACAGTGCACCAAGACAGAAGACGGGCTGGAGATGCAAATTGGAGTGAACCACTTCGGGCACTTCCTCCTCACAAATCGGCTTCTTTCCCTCTTGAAAAAGTCGGCTCCCAGTGCTCGCATCATTATCGTCTCCTCTTCTCTTCATACGAAGGGGAAAATTGACTTTGGTAATTTCAAATCGGAGAAGAGCTACCATCAGTTCCAGGCATACTACGACAGCAAACTTGCCAATGTGCTGTTTGGTCAAGAGCTTCACCGTCGACTGGAAGAGGAGGAGGCAGGTGTCTCTGTATACACACTTCATCCTGGAGTAATCAACACAGAGCTGAACCGTCACGTGATGCATCCGTGGCTCCTGCGTCTGTTTCGACCGCTCTTTGGGCTTCTTGTGAAAACACCAACTCAAGGTGCCCAGACCACCATCCACTGCGCTATTGCGGGAGAGCTGGAGGGTCTCAGTGGCCGTTACTATGGCAACTGTAAGGAGGAGCCATTTCCAAAGGTGGAATCTCAACCAGATGAGAGTGTTGCTAAGAAGTTATGGGAAATCAGTGAGCGATTAACAGGGCTGTCAAAAGCAGACTAAATACTGAAAAGAAAATGCAGAAACTCTGGGTTTTTTTTCTTAAAGACAATTTTACTCTTTTTTTTTTAAGCAGTATGCCTAACATTTTATAGCAAGCAAACTTTATATAAAAAATTTCAGTGGTCATACACGATTATTACAAAGAAAGAAATAAAGGCGCTTATTAAGTCATAAACAATAGAAAAAAAGAGAAAAAAAACACTCTGGGGAGTATTAAAATCTAGACAAGAACGGAAGAAACAATTCATTGTAAATTGTTGATTCACATGATAATCAGACGCATAGTTTTAGTTGACATTTTTATTCAAACTTATTGTTTGGTTTTAAACTATAAAAGTTTTCACTTTGAGTTTGTTAAAGTGCAACTAAAAGATTAAAATGATACAACTGCATGCAGTGGAAACTTCTTTGAAAATAACAATCAATCGTGTTCAAACATATAAAGCCTTTAGTAAATTGTAGCAACTGTTTTTAGAAACTGGGCAGAGTAAATCTTATTTTAGCGTTTATGTAGTTATGTTGAAGTGCTGAAAACAGGAAAATAAGTACTTGGCTGCTAGTTTGTGATCAAACTTGTAAAATGAAATCTGAAGTTTAAAGTCAGTCAAAGGGCATACGTGTTAATTATTTAGTAAGTTAAAGTATTTGTGTAAGTCACCATGCCTTATGAGATAAGACATTTTAGTATCAAAAATATAACATGAATGGTTTTGAAAGGAAAAAGAAAGTTTGTCTTTATTTTTGTGTGTCGAATGAAGAGATTGATAATTGGCTAGGGGCCTATTTTCAGAATGCTGCTTAGGCAGAAAAAATTGGTGAACAGGCGCTACCTCCCCAGCCCATGACCCCCACCCCAAATTCAACCAACTAATTCAAATAATGCCATCGCAGGTTTTAAAATGGTTGTTACTAGTATTTGGCAAGTAATGCTTATGAAAGTTAGGATAACCAAGTGGTCATCTGTAGTCTGTAGTGTCATTTTGAAGCCAAGGAAAAATAAACTGGAATATTAGCCATTTTGAACGAACATGCAATGGGAAATAAGGGTGTATACAAGTAGAATAGTGAACAAATTCCACTTATAGGCCTACATGTTCACAAAAAATATTAATAATCGATTTCTGTTGTCCTAAAATTTGGACTCGGAAAGGAGAGCAAAACAACTGTAAACGGGAATTAATGATTGAAATATCTTCCCACTTGATTAATGTATTAGGTCTAGCAGTATGAAGGGATTTGGCACTGTGTGTCGAAATAATGGACGGCCAGCAGACGACAGACACGCACCCCCAAGACGGAGACGGCCGGTGGTGGTGTTATTTCCTCATTTCCCTTAATGGACAGTTGGTGGCGCTCTTTAAATACTTTTTTTCTGGTCAAAAGAAGCAAAAGTTTGTTGTCATTCAAACATTACTGGTTACATTCCTCTTCTTCGAGTTAAATCACAAGACTGACCACATACCCGTGCAGGTAATGTAATATTATTATACCAATGAGATATCGAATGATCACGGATTCATAACTTTTCTAGGGCTAGTCGCCGGCCGCACACGGTTATGAATTATGGCATGATTGATGGGTGGGGCTTGAATTTGATCGTCAATGTTTTTAATAAATGCTGCGAGAATAGGGGCCAGATGTTCCACAGTGGGCAGCAGCCCCATTTGCCCCTCCCCCTGGCTTTGTCACTGAACCCTTGGCCCATTTGTAGGGAAGTCAAATCCAGGCCAATCTTGGGGTTTTATTTCCTGGTAGTGGTAGTGGTAATTGGTTCGGTGTGAACATGTCTGTCTGGTATTGGATTCGTACGTATCCCAATAAGGTCATGAACTGGGTTACTCTTAGTCTTATCACAGTATGGTTAAACAAAATCATTCATTGTTACTTGATAATACATGCTTATCTATATATTAGTTGCATAATACAAAGACTTTGCCCAATCTTTATCTAATTCAATGAGTTTACGCCAGAGAATTACGTTTTTCAATCAATCATTCTGACGCTGAGCTGGTGCTGCTTTTATAGAGCTTCAATTCCTGTGTGAACTTTGAATTAATCAATGCGATTTTATCATGTTTGAAAGTCATCTTTATTTAGCAACAGGCCTACAGACACACAGACAAAAAGTGCTGTTTCTATAAGCTTTAATACTTTGGTTTGTGGCTTTATCTCAAAACTGTGCGTGAGTTCTTGTCTACTTGAATGTTTCATTTGAAACAGAAAGATAGCACTTTGGTAATGGTTTCAATTGCATCTATCAGTCATGCTTTAATTGTGGACAACAAAGTCTAGTTGGTTTTCTTTTCACTTTTTCCGCATTGCATTTAATATTTACCTGATATGGGGATGTTTTTATTCTTTGATGTAGACTTCCTCCACTCACACACTGAAGGCTGATGATAAAAAAATGGATGCTTGGATTGAGAATGCAGCATGGTTGGCATTTTATGCCTTGGTCCTCGGTGTTGTCTTCATCTTGTGGAGGAGGTTTGTCGAGGGCGGTGTATGCCGGAGTGAAGAACGAATGGACGGCAAGACTGTCATTGTCACGGGATCAAACACTGGGATGGGAAAGGAAATTGCCGCGGACATGGCGAGCAGAGGGGCTCGGGTCATTATGGCATGTCGGAGCGTGGAGAAGGGTAACAAGGCAGCTGATGTCATCCGTAGGAGACTCGGAGGAGGGACACTGATCGTGCAGCAGATTGATCTGGGTTCCTTGAAATCGGTACGGATGTTCTGCAAGACGTTTTTAAAGACAGAAAAGCGCCTGGACGTGCTCATCAATAATGCAGGGGTGTTCTTCTGCCCCTACATGTTAACCGAGGACGGTTATGAGTACCACTTTGGCGTCAATCATCTTGGACACTTTCTACTTACAAACCTTCTCCTAGAGCTTCTAAAGAAGACTCCCAATAGTCGGGTTGTTAATGTGTCTTCGTTCACCTATAATTTCACCAGTTTGGACTTTGACAATCTCAATTACAAACATTCGTATGGCCGTTTGCAGGCCTACATGCGCAGCAAGCTGGCTAATGTACTATTTGCCAAGGAGCTGGCACGTAGGACCAAGGAAATGGGCATGGATGTTTTTTCTCTCAACCCAGGTGGTGTCCACACTGATATCACAAGGTACCTGCTACCACAGTGGGCTATGCCTGTATTGGACCCTATAATATGGTTAACGATTAAAACCCCTCGAGCTGGTGCCCAGACGGCTATCTACTGTGCCGTTGCCAAGGAATTGCAGGGCATGAGTGGAAGTTACTTCAGTGATTGTAAGGAAAAGGCTGTAGGGAAGGATGGCATGAATGAGGGAATTGCCAAAAAGTTGTGGGAAGTCAGTGAAAGAATGACAGGCCTTTGAGAAATTGAATTCCTAAACTTTGTTTATTTCACACATCACAATCCGAGCCTGGTCTCATAGGATTTGCAATTTTACACTGCTCACCCACATCTTAGCAGTGGAGACGCATGTCTGAGTGCTTTGTGCATTCAGCTCCCAAAATAAAAATCATTGACCAGCCCAGGCTATGACGATGTAACGGCTAGTTTTCAACCAAAGTATCCAAGTTGGGATGGGGATCTACTTTTACTAGTGTTGTAGTCAAGTACTTTTCAGTGGAATATCAAGTACTGTCTGGTACTAAGGTGGCTGAGTGGTACTTGAGTATCAGTGTTTGGATCATCGAGTACCAATACAAGTGTCCAAGTACTGAGTATTCTGATATCAGAGACTGGAATCCAACAGCCGAGTACCAAGTACTTGAATATCTCAGTACGAATGCGAGTGTAAATACTCCATAAAGAAAAAACATACTGCAAAATGAGGTATGAAAACATTTATTTTTGTTTTTTTTACTAATTTCTATTTGACAATGAGTGCTCGGGCATGCAATAGGCATGCAACTTTTCAGCTAAGCAGATGATTTCCTCTATTTTTCTCTAATACTAGTGCCACAGAAGATTGAAAAATACCTCTTTTCTTCACATTAGCAAAGTTGCATATGTCCTTGGTATGCATGTTCCATTGATAAAAAATAGTTATTTTGGGCCTGCAGTTAATGTTCTATCCCACAAAGTCAAACAACTCCCAACTTCCTGTATACATTTTTGAGTATTTACAACCATGAAGGGTCTACTGATTCAAAGACTCTGTTCATATTTTTGTGCGTAAAGAAGTTTTCAATTTTGTCCACTTGTAAAACTTGTCTTTCTGCTCTGAGTTGGAGCATTCTTCCCCCAACGTGGTTATCGATGGTTTCAAATTGTGAGCATTTTTTAGGGCACTGACTCCTCTTGCCAGGCTGTAGGCAGTGTCTGAAACATTGGAGCTGGCTACAGCTGTTGGACTACTACAAGATCTCCTGGATTGTTCACTGTTATTTCCTTAAACTTTACAATTGCAGCTGCTACTCTTAATGTTGTTGTTATGTTTTGTTTTCCCACTATAGTGTGCCAATTATAAATACATTAAAATGTTACATCTTCTGTTTGACCTATGAAAGCCTATGTATTGTTTGAAACCAAAGTGGACAACAAGCTAGCTGGAATGGTCAACAATTTTAAGATTCTTTGTCAGTTTGAAAAAAAAATTATTTCCAACTTCACTGACTTAAGCTCCTTTTTGGGACTTTGTTCTTCTTTGAATGTTATGTTAGTGGCAGTGGTGGGAGGGGGTGGGGGTGGGAGAGAGGTTCGGTAGTTCTGTTTTTATTTAAGGTGTAATTACTTTGGGTAATGAAATAGTCTTTTGGGATTGACGATTTTACCTTTTAATTTTAGCATTTGGCCAGTAGCCCCGACACCAAAAATTCTGGTGTTTTTCTTCAGCTTAAGCATTAGTCTACCTAAGCTTAAATTTTTGAAAGTGGTTATTGATGATTGAGGGGCTATATAAAATATGTCAAAATTTGAAATGTTGTATATATTTTGCAGAACATTATTGGACATCATCAACCTCTTAGGCTGTGTCCAATTGGCAGCTACGGCTACAGCTTGGTCACCATGACATCAAGCATTGAAGTAGAAGATGTCCTTAGCAACACCCTTGGCAACAGCCAGAGCCGTAGCCACCAATTCCGATACAGCCACAGAGCATGCACATGTGGGTGTACACATACTGTATACTATGTACTTGCACAACACTTGAAGATTGAAACTTGTGCTACATTATGTGATTTGGGTTTTTTGACTCTGAATTTGTGTTATGTGTTGCTAACAGTGTGATATCTGTCTAAGATGCAATACATTGATAAGTTATGTTGTTTTCTCTAACACAAGGGACTTATGGAATGATTTTAATGTTTTGTCAAATCTTTGTATATTTTGGGTAGATTTTCAAATGACAGTTATAGCAGTTTGAAGTTGTTGGTTATAAAATATACTTAAGTTCTCTGCAATCAGGTTACATTATAAATTTGTAAGGTTACTAAATATTATTTGATATTACAATAATTATATAAATAAATTGGAGGGTAAATGTGCCAACTATTGATTTTTTTTTGTAGCCAGTACAAATACAAGCCAATGTATGTATCAATGTAATGAACCGTTATTACTCTATTGTTATTTAAACCTTTCAGCCGGGTTCCTTTCAGCCAAGACAAATCAAATATATGTTTCTGATTAAACAATTGTTGATTTATGATATTCTGTTGTATTTTTCACATTTGTAAACACATGTTTACATGTACATGTAGCTTGACGTTTTATGAATAATTCTGTACAAGGCGACTGATTTCAGAAAACAGTTTTCATGTTGTTGAAATCCTACTACATTAGCAGCATCCTTGCAGGGTTAGGTTTTGTGTGCACTTTATTATCTTAAAGTAACAGATATCTTTGTAAAGCCTTTTTAAAACCTCATTCAGATTTAATCTGAACGAAAACGCAGTGGTTTTTGTTTGAGCTGTGCTGGTATAATTTTAAAAACGTTTGTGGCAATCACTTATATTATATTATTTTATTTTATTGTTGGTGTGATGTATGTACAGCCAACATCTGTGCCAGTTTACATGCATGCCTACATGTTGATCAATAAAACATATTTATGTTGTTGATATTTGCTCGTTGATATTTGGTTGTCGGTATATTGCGTGTCGGCACTGTTGTGTCAATCACTTCTACCGTGCATATTAAAATACCAAGTAAAAGCAGATCCAAAGAGGCTGCAGTTCAATGTTCAACACAGGGGACTTTGTGACTTGCTGGGGAGCTGTGCAGCACCAGCCTGGAATATCAAACTTTGTCTGCATTATAAACCCCCACGGAAAAAGCTTGTTGCAAGTAACATTTAGGTTGTGTCCGAATCAAGCGACTTCAGCTACGGCTATGGCCGCTGGCTGCAACGACAACGTTGAAGAATAGGAATCCTCGGCGTTCCGGCCGTAGCCACTACCGAAGCCATTCATTCGGACACGGCCTTAGTAGTTATGAGCACACATACCGGTAGTTCCTCAAAGTGAGAGTTCCTAAGATTACCATGTAGTAAGCCATGGATCATAGTTGTTGATTATTATGCACATTTGGTGTAATTGTTCACAGGGTTCAAGCTGTAGTCTCTGTATGTGACATGTTCACCAAAATCTCCCGCAAGTGTTATATGGAGAGAAAAAAAAAGACTGAGTGTGCCCAGTTGTGCTGTAGGTAGTGTGGGTCACATGATCATTGTTGCTCAAACTATCCCAGTTGGGGTATGCATGACCTACTTACGTGGTATCTTACATTCTGCTCCTTGCTCTATGCTTACATGCACACCATGATTAGAACAGTCATGACATCCGACCGTTGAAAAAAAAGTAGAACCATTTTTTGAGTACATGGCCTTGCCTACATATGGTATATGTTTTGGTATGCTTCATCAGGCTAATTAATAACAATCTTTAAGGAAATCAGATTAAAATAAGAAGAATATTATGTCTGTTAGAGCCCTCTAATAGTGGAAAACATCTTGCGTGAAGGAAATGGTTTTGCAGTAAAATTGACATCGCGGTGGTGAAGACAAGGACAAGATGTAAAAACAGCTTTTCATGCAAGCACGTACATACAACTCCACTTGCATGTGCATTAGAGGCTTGACTTACAATGTAGCTCAAATTTTGATATTGACAGTAAATTATCCATTCCTTGCATTGGCCTAGAAGCAGTTAGGCATGTATTGTTTCACTTTCCTTTTAGAACAGCCGATTCGCCTAGTCACCGTAGTTTATAAGCTAGCCGCCAATCATGATTTCCACACTAATAAGCTTCTCATAATATTATGTCATGATTGATGGTGCATCCACTCAATAAGCAAGGTGGATTACGTATCATGATACGCGACTGCCTCACTTGTAAGCTACAGTGGCTATCATGATATGTGACTGCCCACTTGTAAGCTACAGTGGCTATCATGATATGTGACTGCCCACTTGTAAGCTACAGTGGCTATCATGATATGTGACTGCCCACTTGTAAGCTACAGTGGCTATCATGATATGTGACTGCCCACTTGTAAGCTACAGTGGCTATCATGATATGTGACTGCCCACTTGTAAGCTACAGTGGCTAGTCGAATCGGGTACTAAACCTTGAGAGACGATGGAGGCATCAAAACTTAAACAAGATTATTTTAAGGCATCTAAATGTACCAGACATGAGCCTTGGAATTTGCAGAAAGAATCTTCCCAGTGGTTGTTTCTGTGGCACTAAAAGTGGGGTTACAAGGACAAAAGCTTAGAAGTTGCAGTCTTGCAGCATTCGTATGAATAAAATGTCTAGACTGATGTCGGCATGGCTTCCTATTCAAATGCCATACAATTGCTTTCCATGAAAGGAACAGGGTCTGCCTTAAAGACATACTCATAATACAACCTATTTGCAAATACACCTGTACGTGTATCTGTGTTAGCGAATAGCACATTTGGTGGCAATATACGTTTGCCTGTTATTAGGTGTTCAGGTTTGAGCCACACACCTCGTTATTATCAATTTCTGGTCATGAAACCAAGGATGACCCAAACGCCAACTTAATCACTGTAACTCAGAAGCCCGAGGAAGAAAAATATACTTGTAATGAACCAGATACACCATGGTAAACCCCTACTCTTCCATGACAAGTGTTCTGGGTTCTTTTACGTACACTACCTATCCTAGTACATGGATACAGCTGTTTTATGTCCCATCCAAACGACACAGCATTTATGGAAAGAAAAAGTATCTGGTTCAAGGACACAAGTATTGTGACCAGCCATGACAGGATTCGAACCCACACTCTGTGACCTACAGAACTTGACTACTTGAACTACAAAGCAACTCTCTGATTCTACTGGTATCAGAGAATGTCACCTGTGGGGGGGGGGGGGCGAAATAGTTGAAGTACCACAAGTATTCAGTTACAAATGCCTTGTGAGATTTCTTTCCAGAAAAAGAAGGAGACATCAACCACAATTGGACTTTTGTTATTCTTGTTAATGTTCAAATTTATTACAGCTCTGCACAACCAATGTGCACGCTGACAAATGAATAATGTGTACATAAAATAAGTTAATGTCAAAAATGAATATCTACACCAAAAAGACCCGCTACTGTGTGTCACCAGAGACCACATAAGTGTTATGAGCACATACAGGCACAAGTTAGAATTACATACACCAAAACCAATTCATCAATAGAAGAGAAAACATTACATTATAATATATTACAAAGAAACAGTCTTAGTGTACTGCAGAATAGCACGGCTGGTGACTAGCAAATGCAGTTTAGTACTCAAGAACTTATACTAAATTAAGTCATTATACAGTACCAAAAATAAAAGCTGAAAGCACTACAAATATAAAAGTCGGGCATCGTTTATGCATGTTGAAATACCTGCAATTTGCAAGTGAACTTTCTTTTGGATGTTAAATAAACAAAAATAAAAATAAAAAGTGGGAAAACCAAAGTGCTTTTTGTGCTGTTTGTCAAAGAGATGATTGGGATGACAATGCAAGACACCAAAAATGTTCACTATTGAATGTATCTGGCCTCGTTCTGATCACTTCAGGACCAGAATCTTGCCATAAAAACAAAACTTCCTTATTTAATCTGACATGCTATCTCCTTGAAACAGGTTTGTCCTACGGTCAGCCAGATTAGCTATAAGAAAATACAATTTAGTGTGTTTTACAATTTGTATTGATAGAGATATTTACATAAAGCTGAGGTTTAATTTTTAATGTGTCATTCATGTTTATGCTAACAACGGATTTAAGATTACTACCAAAACCAGATTATAAATGAAAGATTACCTTCATGGCCTAACTAAGTTCATGACCAGGAACTAAGTGCTTGATTCCATTAAGCTGTTAAGCAGATTGTTAGTAGGGCACCAGTCATAACAATGTTCCCTTCAAGGGATTCTGGCTGGTTACCTGTTTCTGCTAAGTAAGATTTTCTTTGCTTACAGGGTTTATGAAATTAAGCCCTGAATGTTTTTCAAAGAAATATAAGTTACTATATTTGATAGTATTGAAGTTCTTGTGGAAACTGAATTCAACCTTTATAGGAGTATTACAGATATCATGTACAAATATAAGTTAATGGCAATACTTAGACATTACAGCAACCTAGTGTTATGAAGTTCTAGAAAAATAGACTAAAATCTTACTTTAAAGAACAAGAGGAAGACTTGAGGCAATGTTCTTTTTCTTAACCCTTCAGAGATGATAGATTTGTCGACCGAGTCAAAGTGAAAGAGTTAAAGTATGAAAATTATCCAGAATTCCACAGTTTATGATACCTCCAAAGTAAAACTGTTTTTCTCCGCCCCCCCGAATTTCTTCACATTTTCACAAGAAACAGATGAGTTTGGTCAGCAAAATTAGCCATGTCTGGCACAAATCACTAACTACTCAGTAGAGTTTTTAAAGAGTCTTTAAGCGTAAACAGAAAAATACCCCAAACCAGGCTGAATTAAGTTAAGTTACATTAAGTTTGAATACATTTGAACTGAATCTGATGTTGTATTTGTTTATTATAAGTACTCTAGATAAAAAGGTAAATTCCGATATAATGTTATTTCTTTTAAAGCAAAATGGGCGACAACGCATGTCTGTCGTAATATATAGTCAGGTTAAACAAAAAAAGTATGTACATGTAATATGTGCTCAATCGCCCTGTAGAGCAACAATGAATACAACATTGACTTATAACTTGCAGTTCCAGCCGCTTCCAATGCAAAATTAGAAGCCATTACTGATATGTAAAGTAACCCTGATCAAACCAACCGTACAGTTTCCAGTTCTTACAACTTACACTTTGGAAACATAACCTTCATAAAAAAAAAAAATTTCAAGCGGACATAATGGAGGCATTCTTTATAATAATTTCAGTATTTTGTCAAGCACTGCTTGGAGCAACCTGCTTTACTAATATTACGTCTTAATTGAATCAATGCGAGGGGGCTTGAGGAACAGAATTTTACGTCACTGGTGTGAAAACATAAAGATAGGATCTCAAATAAGGTAGTCCCTACATTCAGAACTGTTTCAGGTATAGACTATGTGATCTGTGACATCACGTGTTTACAAAAAGAGCCGCAGAGCCTGGACTTCCTGCTGGCACGATTTGTACACAGCCCTATGGAAGAACACATAAATGCTTATGTTTTCATGGAGATTGCACTGTACAATTTTTTTATAATTTTTTTTTTGTTTTATGAAAAAAGGGGGCACATCTCAAAACTTGTGCAGCTGTTATTTTCATAACTCTTGAATTTATGAAATTATGAAAATATGATGCAAAATGAAAAAAATCCCCACATGACCAGTGTCGTATCTTGCCTGCCAGAAAGGCCCTGGAATGTACAAGGTCACTCTTTTTGTTAACAGGATCGATGCACCTGCAAATGCTAAGATTCAAATGAATGAAATCATCTTAACACCAATACCATACTTGCATGGGATGACTACATGAATACATTTTACACAAAAACTTTTTTTTTTCTTAGTTAGTGTCCATTAATTTACCTTAATCTCTGGAAACATTTCATATCACCATTAATAATAATATCATATCAATCAAATCTTGTTAGTAAAACATCTTTATCTTGTAATTCATTTGGATTTGTTTGTAAAGTTCTGAAATTTGAATACAAGTGAAATTTTAAACACTTATTTTACAAAGCATCTAGGCGAAGTTCCTAGTACCGGAATATCTGTAGAGAAATTGAAAAATGTTTAAGACCATAAACATCTGAACAAATGTTTGACCTTAACATTTTTTAACATTTCTTATGATAGATATTGGTGAAAAAAAACCCAGTTTGCAACAGCTAACATTATTTTTCAATTTTACACTTACTGAATTTGGGCCAACAATGGTCGCATTTAATCGGAACCATATATGTTCAACCTAAAAAGGAAACTGCAGAAACAAGTCCATAATGATCAGCAGTTCTGACCATGAGATATATAACTCTGCTGGCAAAACAATCTTTTTACTTCATATAGCAGATTATCTCCAAGTAACAAACGACTTTCACTGATCAAGACTTTTCCTATGAAAAGCATCATTGTCATGATTTCTTTTAAGATTCGGAATCTTTAAAAAATCTAATTTTCTGAAACTGCCAAGAACAAAAGATGGTCTCTTCCAACAGACTGCTATTCTATGAGATGAAGTATTTGGAAGTCTCAACCGAGGGGGGGGGGGGCTGCATTTTTGTCTAGTTACTGGTTACATTGCTTTCATCAAATAGGCAAGCTAGATTTTCTTTCCAAACTCATGAGTTTTGCACTGAATGGCACTGATGCGGGATGAGGAATGAGACATGTTTTATCAAAGAACCTCTTATGATCTGTCCATATATATAATAGGCCACACTGTGAGTCTCTCACTGGTTAAATCAAGGCACATCATCAACGATGATGTGCCATTCATGGCATTACACTTCTGTACTCCATCTACCAGTTGGCAACTACTTGTCCGACATGGCGTGCCATCTGCAGACTTGGTGGCCCTTGGACTCTCTCATCTCTTTCCAGTGGGCCGCCTCCTCGTCGCTGCTGTTGCTGAGACCCATGGTGAACCAGCCGATTGTCTCCTTTCGCTTCATGCCGCGCTTGTTGAAGACGGTGAACATCAGGGTCACATCGGCGAGTTGGAACTGTGCAACCTGTGTGGTTAAAAAATAACACAAATAAGGGTATAAAGTTCCAAGTGTAAAGTAAACAAACCCTTCATGTGTAGTGTACTGTGAAGTATTCAAAATTAGTAAAAATAAACAATAATTTTGAACAAATATAGCACTTGGCTTATTTTGTTATACATAGCACGTTTATTAAGACCAGTTTCTAGCTCTATTTCTGTGATCCTTTCAGATTCACCTTTTTGATATACAAGTATCAAATAAATTTATCACAAAACGTACCACAAAAGTACAACGTCACAATATTATCTAAAAAAAAATGTTGATTTTATTAACACATTTAATAACAAAACATTTGCTATATAAATCATGTAATGGCATAGGTGTATGCAATTCTTAAAAGAGATTCTTAAGGATATGGCATCAAGTTTAATCTGCATTTACCTGGAAGATGAAGGTTTCTTTGAAAGTAGGGTTGGGTTGACCACGTCGAACTGATGTCTTGCTCTTGGTCATTTCAAAGCCACTTGAAGACATCAAGGCAATGCGTACGTAGGAATCTGAATATCACACAGTGATCAAACAAGGTTTCATCAGAGAGTTGTCATTTTTATAATCAGAATCCCACACGAGGAAAAATGCCTGTGATTTTTTTTTCTTTTTTTTTCACAGGACTCGGGGAAAGTACTGAATATACAGTGCTAAACACACATTCGGTGTATGAGTAAAAATTACAAATAATATAGTCAGAATGTTGTGGTAGTTATTTGTGATTAGAATAACATGCCTAAATAGTCAGGGCAGCTAAGGCATTTACCATACAATCAGATCTTAAATCTGAAAATACACATCTAAATGCTATTTAATATTCATGTTGATATTCACCCAGTGAAGTCTGGAAGGAAGGAAGGAAGGAAATCTAACCAACAACTTTCTTACCACGAATCTTTGACTATGCGGTCAAAGTAAAATCAGAAAAATTAACATAACAAAATAGATGTGTCAAATTAAGAAAAACCAACACTTAACAAACAAACATAAGTTTTGCATGAAAATGTTGAGAATCCATTTAAAAATTTATTGTACTGTTCATAAACTAGGATATTCATTATATTTTATGACAAAGAAAAATGTCCAAAACGCACAATACACCATACAGAATGGAGTGGGTTGATCATGTTGCCCAATAAATAACTAACAGACAGAGCAACACTTGTGGAACAGATGAATGGTGGGAAAAAGAAAAGGGAAAGCAAAGAAAGAGATTAAGAGATGACTGGGATACAATGCCAGAATAAAAAACCCCAAAAAAACCCCTGTATTTTTATTTGGAAGTAGCGGGTCACAGTGAAGAGACCACTCCAGGGCTAAGAAGGAATGGGTTGGAGGAATTTAGAAAGAAGAAAGGTAATTATTGATGAGTATATGACGATGATGATGATGATGTTTCTGTGCTGTGCAGCACTGAGCTTATCTGAAAACAACGTGCAGAGTTGGCAAAAATCTCAATGACTATTAAGTTCATATCACTAATAATCCTCATGAGAAATATTTCTAGTATTCAGCCATAAAACACAAGGGAAAAGTGACTGGGGAAATTTTAATTCAATTTGGAGGTGAACAATGAAAAATTGACTGGAGTGAGATTTGAACCTGACACCCCCCGGATTAACGTACCCAAGCTCCACCAACTGAGCTAACCAGCCCTAATGTTGGCGGTCTCCTTATTTGTTGATATTTTTATTCAGGGGTGCCAGTTTGAAGCCATTCAACCTGAAACTGCCGTATAGCCAAGGATCACAGCCCAAGTATACGATACAACCATAAAGCTAGAATTCATATAGCTCTTCGGATATAACCTGGGAGGCAGCAGGACTGGGATCACCTTAAGAGGATGCCACTTTCAAATTTCAAATATTAAGCAATAAACCACAAGGAAAACCGACTGAAATACTGTCAAAGTCATAGAAAAAGCGCTTAAATATCAAAAGCTAGTTTTGTTTGCCACAAGCAAAATAAGGACAAAATAAATGTGTCAAAACATAACCCGTCTTTTTGTTGTTACAAAATTTAACCACTAAATTTGTTGAAGTTTTTACAGATTGGTTAAGGTGTTTTTAGTTAAAAGACTGCAGGACTGAAATAGATTTACCCTCTTTTTTTGAATGAACTTTCCCTCCTTTAACTGCCCCCAATACATTTAAGGTCTATTGAGCAATGTTCTCTCATGGGGAAATTGTGCTTAATCCTTCCATTCAATGTTTAAGAATGGTGTTGTACAGACTCCTAAGCTCTTTGTGTCATTCAATGGTTTTAAACCTTCCCAGGCAGCTCTCTGTATAGCGCCCAACTTTTTATTCACTCCTGGAATGCGTTGTTTTCCTCTTTACATACATTCTTCCAATTGATCCAAATCTCGGCCAAACTTTCACACAAAAGCACCGAGTTTAAAGGGGGGTGTGCCATCTGTAGCAACCAAATTGAAAGCTCACATATAAAGAAAAGTTTGGCCGGTGTGCAAATCACCATTGCATAACTCTCGGATGCTCTAAATTTTAAAAAGAATACCACAACTCAGTGAGCTAAGTTAGAAAAGCAAGATGGCCTCTTTTTACTATCATGAAAAACATGTTTAAACCAAAACAATAAAAAAAAGCATATCATAAAAGAATGTGTGTCGTACTACCTTGTCCATTTGTAAGAAATATTTGCAGTAAATTCACAATGAATCAGCTGAAGACACACCTGTTGCTTTCGCTTTAGTTTTTTTTGTAAAAAAAAGTATTTCGTTTAAAATAGTGCTCTCTCGGAACGCCCACAAAAACAGGCCTTGCTCATGATGTGACGTCACTGGTGGAACAAGGAATGAAACCAAAGCATCTGAATTTCCTTGCTGCCATACACTTTTGTGGTGGCACAAGCATTTCTGAATAATTCTGGTTCAACCAGTGAAATCCCGGTCAGGTGCAATACACCATGAGCAAGGCTTGTTTTTTTGTCAGCGTTCCCAGAGAGCAATATTTTAAATAAAATAAATTGGGGAATAAAAAATATATAAATGGTGTTGCAACGGGTATATTTTCAGTTGATTTATCATTTACTAGTAACAAACTCTGACATGGCATAATGGTCAATTTAGTACGGGACACATCCTCTAAACAGCTTTAAAGGAAAAACAGATGGTGTGATCCAAAAACTGAAGTTGATTGGAGCATCCAGAGACAGCTTTTTGCACTGTCCCTTTAAATTCGTACAGCGCCATTCAAGCTTACATTGTAGTTGTCCTCGTAACTGAACAACGCAAGCCCTAATGAGGTGTGAATACATTATGAATCTCCTCCATACCTTGAACGCTACCTGTCAACAACATGAATATGCCTACCCTTGACCCTCGACCCTTGAAACGAGAAAGATGTTTTTCCACGAATCAACCGAGTTACAATATTGCCCTTGCTGCATCCAATGTGTGCATATGAGAGGGTAATTGAGGTTTAAGGAAAATAGCAATGACATAACAATGGAAACAAAAGCACTCTCATGGCCATTTGGTGCTCCATATGTGGCAGGGTGTACCCCCCCCCCCCCCTCCTATTGTGTCTTCATTGTGTTCTGGAAGTCCCTGGAATTCTTTTGAAGATTTTAGGGGGGGGGGTGCTTCTGTACAAGAGGGAAAGAGTGTGTTAGAGAATGGGAACATTTGGGGGGGGGGGCCTCCCTCTGCCACAAATGGGGCATGGTATAGTCATGGCCACAAGAACAATAAACAAGGCCACAATGAAAAAGGAACAAAAACAAATTATTCACGCTCTATTCTTCTTATAGTATGCGATAAAAATTGCTGAAAATGACTTGCAGGCGCGGATTCACCTTTATTCTAGATCCAGAACCTTCCCAGATGTTACTCAGGAGGTTTACAGACTATGTGCATCACCAAGAATACAAAACTACAGGTTTGGACACAATAGGGACAATTCCTTTCCCCTATTGGTGACTGTTTTTGAAGGCTCACAGATTTTGAGAATGTTCTGAAATCAAGAATAATCCTGAGAAATCACATGCCTTAATTTCTATTTATTTATTTATTTTGTTTTGGGGGGGTGGGGGGCAAACTGGTAGCTAGCATATTGACTAACCTGGTGCCCTGCCTGCTGCATGTTGCTTGAAGTGACTTCCCTTGATAAGCTCGACAGCTAGACGACCCGTGGTGGCATTGTAAGTCAATCCAACCAGAAGCTCAGGTAGTCCACCATGAGTGAGTGACTGTAGCGAGGCGTTACTCTCCCCGCTGGCCGAAAGGTCTGAATTGCTGGAATAGGGGGATGCGTTGCCGCCTCCAGTCTGTGGTCAATCAATATTGAAAATATTTCTTAGTGATTGGTTCATGTAACGCAAGATACAATTCAAGATTACAAACAGGGGCAGTATTATGAAAATAATCAATAATGGCAATTTTGTATTTTCCAAGTGGTGGACTATGGTTGATCTGGGCCCAATGTCATGGCTCTGCTTACCGTGGAATTCTGCGCTTACACCCTGCCACGGCCCATAGGAGTACGCGCTTTACAGGGCGCTGTAAGCGCAGAATTCTTTGGTAACTAGCGCCATGAAATTTTGCCCTGATACTTACAGCTTCACTTCTTGAGACAAGCTTGACCATGATGCTCTGCTTTGAAGAGGTGTTGAGGGACGAGAACTTGACGAGGCCCTCGCCGATTAGTCTCTCCTTGCGCATTCTCTCGGCACCGTACAGCCTGAAGCGGATGGCTGAGTTGACCAGTTCATGGGGTCGGATGCGGGTGAACCGGAACAGCTCCTTGAAGATGGGCTCCTCGCTCTCTCGGATTCGGGTCTTGGTGCGTTGCTTCTTGGGATAGAGCATGATACGTAACCTCCAAGCCGAAGCGCCCCCATTCTCCTTGGTAGGCAGTCCAATGCCCCGGATGATGGTGACGTTCATTCGGTTGCCGTCTCCGTTGTAGTCAAAGATGACCTCCAACTGTCCAATTGTTGGAGCAGACTCCTGATTGGCAAGAAGGTCCTAAGTCAAAAAAAAAAACACTAACTAATAATTATGTCACTCCAAATTAGAAAGGCTGCCATTATCTCTGATAAATGATTTAAACGTATTCTATAGGTCAACAGTCACCACTAACATTTGTTTGTTTTTTTGATAAGATAAGACAACAACAAAAAACACACAAAGTAAACGGTAGCTCTCAAATGATAAGGAATGATTACAGGCACACCTTTAAAAAGTGCCCTCTCTGCAGGGACTTAAATTTTACACTTAAGCGGAACAATAGCATCTGAAAGTTTAATCGTCACTGACGTCACGAACTGACACACACGTAGATACCAGTAAAAACCAAAGAAATCAGCGTCTATAGCTGAATGCTTTTTAAATCACCACCACCCATTAAAATTTCACAGTGTTTTCAACTGGTTTCCTAATTGTGGACTCCTGATGGCATCAATATAATATTCACAGGCATTTTCCTCGGGTGGGATTCGAAACCCACGACCCCCACCATTCTAGAGCAGATGTCTTACCAACCAGACTACCCAGACTGCCCGGTAGCTAGAGGCAGTTCAAATCCTATTGAAGATTTATCTTAAAGCTGAGCTGCCAATATCACCATAGTGATTTGTATTGAGACAGATGCTTTAAACTTGATAAATATACTGGTTCGGAAAGGTTTGTGTCCGTTCGTGTAACTGAAAAAGAAGCCAAAGAGACCATTTTTGTTTTCACGAAGTGTGCATGCATACCCTTCAAACACGAGGTTTGTGTCAGTTTTGTGAAATCGTTTTTGTTCACAGTTGAGTACGGAGCGTGCCTTGCATTTGCAATGGCAAATGGAACCTGTGTGTCAGTTTGTGAAAACGAAAATTGCAAAGCTCTGAAACTTCATGAAATTGCTGCACGCCTTGACGAACATTGCATAAACATGTAAAAAACTATTTAAAAAATGTAACAAAAGTTTTTGTACACAAGGTGTAAGTTTGTGGTATCAGTGACGAAATATAAGGTAAATATGACATGTGAACAATCACCATGACAACTTCATTCAGCTCATGTTTATAACTTTTCTGAAAAAATGTGTACTACGTGCAAAGAGCTATATATATACCCAGTGCCAACTCTTGATTCCTACATGTAAAAAAACTTTTGTAAGCTTCCAGGATGCAGACATGTTAAGGCTTGTGCGTGACTGACGAACAGATTTATTTTTCAAAAAACTTACACTACTGTTAAAACCGATGCAGATGTGCATGTTCACCTTACGTGCACAAAAGTTTGCATACTTCACTGAAGTTATGCATTAAACTGATAGACACTTTAACGCACAGAAAAGAATAAAAAGCATTGATACAGTACACATCATGTATGCAAATAGCCCCCTACTGTATGTACAATAGCCATACAAAAATCCAAGCTTTTACCTAGGTTTGTACACACACATATAAATGCTCTCACACGGCCTTAAGCCCGGTTCATACTTCACGCAAATTTAACGTCATTCTCCTAAATTTGCAGCGCATTTCGCAAACAAATCAACACATTTTTAACTTGATCGAGTTGTTTGTTGCGAATTTGTGACACCAAATTCGCTTCCGCTTCGCAGTTGCGCGAAGTATGAACCGGGCTTGAGTTCTTTATAACTCCATGATTGTGATGGCCCATTATTTAATACGGATGACTTTCAAATCAGAAATAAGGTATACTGGTACTCTCATCACTGGTAAGCTGAAGCTTGATCAGAGACAAACGGCAATTACTGAAAAGCCACACGTAATTTACTTTAATTTATCACTTCATAGTATACACAGAAATAAAGCATCAAAAATTCTATAAACATTGGCAGGGAAGCACCCCATAACAACTGATGCTAGTTATATGAACAGCTAGTACAAGTACACAACAATTTTAAGCTCAATGTCATCACATATATAATTCCAGTGCAAAAAGTACAAACATCTCAGAGATAGTATATGAAGACTTTCTTCAAATGATCAAAGAGCCAGAGAGAGAGAGAGAGAGTGAGAGAGGACAAAAAACCCAAAGATGTCTCTACCCACCTCTGGCACAGGTTCAGGTTCTTCTGCAGCCACAAGGTAGGCCTCATCTCCTCCTTCTTCCCTGATTTCTTCTGGATCATCACGGTACTCCAAGGAGCCTATACTTTGAGCCATGCCCTGCTCTGCCAATGAGACGTCATCTCCTCGAACACCTTCAGGGGAAAGATAAATGGAGAAGGTTGTCTAGTCAGTAAGTTTATGTACACGCATTTTGCCTTTCTAAATAACACCCGTTTGTGATTCACTGTCACAACAAAGCTGTTTTTCGAGATGAATCAAGCAAATTGTTCTGCTCAGCAAAAATGAGCAAGGAAGCACTCACAAACAATACACATGACATGGTATTTTGGCCGGTAACCAGTTTCTACAAAGCAAGATTTTTCTGTGCTTAGCATTTTCCTGGTCTAACAGCATTATGAAATTGGGTCCAGGGCTTTGCACCATCTCGTTTAGAAAAGTTGAAAATGGACGTAGTTTGATGGTTGACGTTTTTTCTGTTTCCATCAAGTCACGTTGGCAACTCCAACAACACAGTACATAAATGCCATTATGTTTTAGCCAACTGGATAAAAAAGAAAGTTTATGTGTTGGTGTATTTGCATTCACTGGCATAATGTAATTAGCATTAGAGATCTAGTCATCCCTGTGGAGGTTAGGGACCTATTATGTTCTCCTCTTTTGTGACATACTCCTTCGTCCTGGCTAAGATGGATGGATTAACTGCACTTACTTCCATCCATAAACTCCATAAGAGGTTACCACTACCAGGCCACCACTACCAGGCCCATGTCTAGACAACCAGAAAGGTGTGGCCGAACAGACTAGAACATTTGGTTGACCATTTCGCACTCACTTACTCTTGGGAAATACTAATAGTCATTTCTTGGAAAATAGTTCCTTCTGCTTGGGAGTGGGTTTACGTGAGATAACCTCAGGGGTTAGCTTACTGAGTGTTCATTCTTTTCCAGGAATAGACCTTTATCATGGTGCGGCCATCTTGATTTTCTCCCATTCAAACCAATGTAACAGAACCGAGGCTCGAAGGGCAAATAGTCTGGTTCCTTTTTATACCATGTATATTAGCATCTATTACTGTTATTGGATACAGGGAACATGACCAAGATGGTGGCAGCATGATAAAGGTCTATTGGCTCAGTAATGTGAAAAGGGCTACTACATGTACATGTGCGTGTGTGAAAACACTCAGGGAACGATTTCGTCCAGCAATTTTGCACAGCACAATATTTCGACAGAACTTGTTTCATGCAGTCTGAATGCTAATTTTCAGTAGCAAAGGATGATTTTTGAGTAGCAATTGATACATTTTGTGTAGCATTCTGCAATGCTATACAAAGGAAAGCGTTCACTGTATACTCACTCGGCATGTCATGGAAAGAAATTTGTCAAGCAAACATTAGCTTAAAAAAAAAAAACCCAAAAAACAAACAAAAAACTATGACCAAAAATGAGAGGTTTTTTTTAAGGTGGGTGGGTATCAGAACTCGGCTTGAATATATCCGCACAACTTGCTTATGCATGAGTGTACAATTTGGATTTTTTAATTAAGTTGGTGTCCATGTCAGTGTCTAAAAATAAATATCACCATCCCAGGCACTAGTATCGGCATAACTTTACAAAAAAACAAACAGAACAAAACAAAAACAAATGGTCAAGGTCCACTGCTAGTATTGGCATTAAAATGATTTCAAGGGTGAGGGACAAATACCGATTTAAAGGGATTTAAGTTTGTTCCCAGATGATATGTAGTGGCAGGATCAATTGTGTGTGTTTTTTTTTTTACACTCATTCTACAATGCATGGGTACAATCTATCAGTGTCGCTATACCTTAGGTAAACAGCATTTGATAGGGTTATCTGTGAAGTATTTGGCAACTTAATAGCAAGTGTGTGTCCTACTTGAAAACTTTTTCTTGTCAAAGTGAAGGATTCGGAAGGCCCTGGTATGCCGAAATAACAATTGCCTATCACTGGGTCAGGCATTCCAATCTTATCCAAGTCAAAACATGGTCCAAACAATTTGGTGTGGAGTGAAATAGGAGAAAAGGACACTGGAAGATTGCCGGCCACGTGCTACGAAAAATGCCTAGTCACTACGGTTGAGTTATGATCAATCTCAATCTAACCAAAAGACTGTCATTCAACAGCTCAAGTCCAACTGTTCTTTACTTACTACGAAGTAATCCAGATTATGCTACGATTTTCAAATTGCAACAAGAAGTACAAAAATGGCAGAAATCCATAACTCCGTACAGAAATTGTGCCTTTATTTACCAGTTGACAACGGATGACGTGAATACACACAAATGTTTCCCCTGCCTGGAAACGGAAGCCGTGTAAAGAAGCCAGGAGTGGATTTCACAATTAGGACTAGTCCTAACTTATGACAAGTCCTATAAGTTTAGGACTAGTTACTCATCCTAACTCGAGATAAGACTAGTCCTAGCGCTTTATGAAATCCACCCCAGGACTGCACCAGTAAACTGATTATGCTTTAAATGGGATCAAGCATACCACCATAATCAGAGTCCAACAGTTTAGGTGTCGAGTTCAAATGATGTTGGATTTTGATAGCATCCTAGTAAATCACTCAAGGGAGTTGGAGTTAATGTGTGAAGAAAACAAACATGCAAGAGATGTACAGTCAATTTCCCACTAGACTGAACTTGTTTTGATTTAACAATGTGCAGGTGGAATCAGTTCAAATGCAGTTCACGTAAGGTCTCTCTTATCAAGCTTGTTTTAAAGGCAATTTTGTACATGAATGCAACCACAAAACACTACCAGCCAATGAGAATACATTACATGTACATTTGAAGCCCAAACATACATGTAGTGTATCTTACAATTAGGCGGTGTCCGAATTGGCAGCTACGGCTACGGCTAGATCGTCGCATCATCATGCATTGAAGTATAGGACATCCTTAGCAACACCCTTAGCGACAGTTGTAGCCATAGCCGAAGCTGCCAATTGGGATATGGCCTTACTTGTTAAGCTTTCAGACAAACATGGAATGAAGTGGATTTCAGAAAGAGTTAAGTTTGATCTTCCGATGTGAATCAATCTTGATTGCTTAGCAAAGTGTGATGTCACAATTATAATCACTATGGCGATATTAACAATATCAATTAGATGAATCTTCTTACTTTGTGAAATCGAGTTCATGATAGACAAGTTCAAAAAGTATTTAATGTTGTGCAATACATAGGGAGGATGGCCTCTGACCCTTAAAGAGCAACTGCTCTCCCTCAAAGGCAAAATACAAACACAGAAACAGATCTATTTATAGTGAAGGCAGCTGCAACAGATCATTGGGAAGGAGTACAAAAGGGCGAAACAAGATGGCAAATCCTAACTAGAGAGTAAATATTGCACAGTGTGTGACGTCATGTTACATCGTGGGTGTACATTCACACCCGACAACATCAAACAAACCAGTAAAAGTTGAATGTTACTCCGAGATTCTAGGGAAGTAAACGGACAACTCTAAATCCAACAGGTGTAATTTATTTGAATGTCTGATGAACACATTCTTTTAGCAATGTGGGCACGTACATGAAAGAACTGTATTGACTTTGACTCCCACAGTATTATACATGCTGTAGTTATAACCTTCTCAGGTTGTTTGTGTTCTATTCACTCAACGGAACTCCCTAGTAATGTCAACACTAACAGTGCACTGTGTACAACGTATCACCACAAACACTCAAAATTTATCTGCAACAAGTTCAACAATTTACAAAATTGATATTATGTATTCTGGAACCTGATACATGGGAACAACATAGAAAAGTGTATGTGTCTGTTTCACAGATCTTTTTACTGGTGTGGATTTCACGAAGCACTAGGACTAGTCTTATTTCGAGTTAGGACGAGTAACTAGTCCTAACTTATAGGACTAAACATAAGTTAGGACTAGTCCTAAGTTAGGACTAGTTTTGTGAAATCCACCCCTGGACTATTAAACTTTTTAAACTGAGTCACAAGTGTGAATAAAAACATTTTGAAATGCCAGTCAAAGTTAAAAGAGAATTTGTACAAAGTAGTCAATTATTATTTCTAGTTTCACCACAACTTTTGTGTACAACTTTTCTTCTTTTCCTTCACATGTGTGCAATATTTGTAAGTCGTTTTGAACAGGAACTTTGAAGTTTGTAAAAACAATATTTTGCCTTTGATTTGCATACTTCATTAAAAATAATAACTAACATTTTATTGTAAATCTTGTGCAACTCAACTCAGCTTGTGGCTACAATTCATGATGGTAATAAACCAATATGAATGAATGAATGAACCAATGAACGAACGAATGAGACTGTTAACTTAAAGATCTTTCATAAAACGACATAGAAAAAGAAAACCAGATTTATATTTGGGAAAAGATTTAAGGGCAAACTTTCCAAGAAGTGTAGTTTCTAAGAAAGTATCCAAAAGCAGGGGATTACAGTATGTACCCGTAAATCCCGTTTAATTATGCAAGAACGCAGCCTAGGAAAGTTATGAAAAAATGTTTTGGAACCATTTTCTTTTTAATTGACCATCTGTCATTAAATGTCGGAGACACTGTATATTAGTGTAACCTTAGAGAAAGGTTACCTCCTCCATTATACAAAGCCATGATGTCATTTATGAAGTGAAAAAAAGAAGAAGTTTTCTTCATTCAAGCGTGCATTACCAGAGGAACAGTTGCCCTGCATGAGTGTTTTTCAAGGCCGGTTTTAATCATAATGGCTGCTTGGGTGGTTTTTGCAAACTACAGTATGACTACATATCAGTATACCTGATGTTCCATCCACTGTTGTTGTATGTTCTACCGCCACATCTGTTTCGAGTTCCTGACCGATACCGTTCTCATAATGTCCCGAGTCATGACTGGAGCCTCTCAGAGACCCATTGAATAAATCCTTCTGTGAGGTCACCTCCACATCATCCCCACTTGCTGACACACTCTTCTCATACACATCTCCATCGTCTGGTGGGGGAGCTGATCGCCGGCCGAGTAACCCCCGTATGCCAAAAGACTGTCCAAACGGTGGGCACAAAGTTACACACTTCAAGCACATGATGCCACTGACAGACACAGGCCACTTGGGTTCTTAAAATCTCGGCATCAATCAGTACATGGTTCACACAAACACACGAGCATCACCAGGACACATCCACCACTGACCTAGACCCACTTCATTGTGAGCGCAGTCTCTACAGTTAAGCGCTATGGTCTACCTATCCAAAGGGAAGGTTAATCATTTACATAACAAACAAGATTTGTGCTCTACATACTGGGAGTACACACCTACAGCATGCCTTGTGTACTGTGAGTGTAATTTCTAAGCACGCCATGGGCACTGTACAGTATGACAAATACCCCTGAACCAACTTGACAAAAGAATTCCACTTCATTTGGACAATCAAAGCAGTATACGCATAAAATTGCTGTGCAATACCCGTGCATGGCTGTACACGTGAGAGTATTTTTATTGACGAAAAATATAAACATACAGACAACTCTTTGCAGTTTTCCCACTTTGGACATATGTACAAATAAAGTTTTACTTTAAACTTTTCTGCAGTAATCCACCACTATTTTCAAAGTAAAACCAGTTTATTTGTGCTGCTTGGTGAACTATGATCAGGTCACACTAGAAAGAAAAAGCACAAATCTGAAGGAGAAAAATCTGAAGATTTATGATGAAGTTGACAAAAACAGGCCTGAATTTTATCTTTTTATCTTCTGCAAAGGGCACTCTCAGTGGAAAATCTTCAAGGTCTACGGGAAATTTTGAAGGGCCACCAAGGCCAAGACCAGGGCAACAGAGGTCATGACCTCCAGGTAATGCCAGGCCTCCAGGTAATGCCTGCTGAATTAGCTATAAGTGACCGGCTGGAATACTAACTATACTTCCTTGCTTTCCCCGTAAATACGCTGATGGTAGTTCTCCACGAGATGTTTTTTTTTTTTTACCGAGACATAATTGCCAGCAAATTAGTCAGTAGCATGTGCAGTTATCAACAATTTTCGGTACACAAACTTGAAACCTAGTCCATTGCCTGTGTTACAACCACAACACAAACTACTAGAGGGTGGTTTGACACTTTGTTTAGCATTGTGCCTTTTAACGGCAATAAACATTTTAATGTTCTTGTTCAGGATGTGATGTTACAAGATGATGCATCATTGTTTGTTTGAGTACATTAAATAAAGTCTCCCATTTTTAACAGTCTGGACTCTTTTTGTTGATATCGTTCGCTGTTTACCTGTCCTTGGATTATGATTTATGCATGACATGCATGAGAAACCTTTTGGCATCAGCCCACTAACATGTATTTTCCAAATAGAACACAGACAAAAATGAAACCTCACTCTATGATTTTTCTTTTTTTCGCTTTTTAATTAATTAATTCATTCATTCATGTGTTTTATTTATCTATTTGTTAATTTTTTTTCTTGGAGGGGGACAGGGACATTACATTAAATGCTAACTGATAAAATCTGAGGTCTATTTACAGATCTGGGAAATATGAGCACAATCTGCGATTGTATACCAATAAATGCACTCATGGGCAACCGATGGTGCTTCAGCAGTAGTGCGGTAATCGAACGAAAGGCAGCTTGGTTGGGCCATGTTGGGCCATGCATGCTTTTAAGGTCAGTAATGAAATTCTTTTGACTTTTTTATTTATCAGTGATCTGTGGGGTTTGGAATTATTGTTTGACAGGCTGGGGTGGAACGCTTTGAAAAAAGGATAAAGAGAGGACTGATCGGCTGGTGAGGAAAGTAGAGAGGATGACTGGGTTGTGCTCGCAGTCGGTGGACTCTCTCTACCAGGAGCGCGTGACTGGTGCGTCCAGCCGTGTTCTGGATGACAATAGCCATCCACTCCACAGTGAGCTCACTAGTCACGTCATTCCTAGAAGTGGTAGAATGAGGCTGCCGGCTGCTCGCACTAACCGTCACCTTCACTCTTTCGTCCCAATGGGTATAACATTAAGTCACAGTAAGTCACTTGATGTAGAACACCCCCCCCCCCAAAAAAAAGACCCCTAAAGTGTTTTCCAAAGTTGACGTAGAAACCAAAAGTAGACATCTAGAATTTACTCACAACTAGGCCCTCGCAGAGTTAGATCGAAGAACTTTGGCAATGTCCCTAGTTTCACAGACCTGCTTCACATGTTGGCACCGCATGTGGTGTAAACACAAAAACATTGTACGAGCCAGCAAACAGGCAACAGCTTAAAAAAGGTAAGTCATGAGTGAACCAAATTTCCAGTCTTGGTTCCAGATGTAGGACCATGGCTGAGGTTTTTGCAATACACGGTGCATGAATTTGACATTTTCTCCATAGAGAAACCAAACATTTTGTTGCTTTAAAGAGAATCTTTGTTCTCTTGCAGTATTGGCTTTGGCAAAATTGTTTTGCGGTTAAGCAGCTCCATGGAATTGGGGCCAGATCTTGGCCTTACCAAATCAAAGATATTATTGGAACATTTGATTTATCGTTGTGTTCATGTTTTAGTACCAGTAGGTGAATCCATAAGTCTTGGTTCCAACTTAGAAGTTCTTTATCTTTACCTACTTTAAACAAAAACCATTTCATGTTCAGACTGAATTCCAAACTCACCATACAGCCTGTAGATCTGTTCTCTTGACAAAAATTCCTCTTCCACTGACTGATATGTGGGAGTGTTTTTTCTTGATTGAGTCCTTTTGCCAATTTTGTTTGCCCCTCGCCCGGGTTCCCTTCGATGTTGTCTTAATGAGCTTGAATCATCAAACACCCGCTTTCTCAAGTTGCTAGTTCGATTTTGAGGTTTTGCATACAGATATTCTACGGAAGAATCAGTTCCGGTCAGAATAATATCAGGGTTGCTGCTTGTTTCAGATCGGAGATCCCCTAAACTGTGGACTTCAGCAGAGCCACGTGCATCTCTGGCTGGTAAATGCTCTGACGCCAAATTGATCACGCACCAGTCTCGTAGCAGTGGGGTGGGGTCACCGAACGAGAGTTCTGAATCTGTCTCGCTGATGGGTGAATTTGAACAGCTACACCAAGTCACGTACCTCCTAAAATAGTTTGCGATGGACATGATACCAGCTGCTCACATCCACTGTGGAAACCTGTTCAAACTTGACCATGAGATCATCAGAAACTTGGAATTAATGTTGTGGGTGTTGTAAAAACCAAAAATTAATAACACAGAGACCTGCATGCTTCTGAGTTCCTGGCTACAAGCTGTCTTGTCCTTTACAGAGTGAAGAGCAGAATCAGCTTGAGAATATTTGAAACTGTACCCTTATGACGCCAACCAAGCTGTGAACGATCAAAAAGCATGATAACTGCAGCACGCCAGTATCTAGTCTTACTCCACTGTAAACACCACAGAAAATGTACTGTGCACTTTCACTGAAATAAATATCCATCAACCTCCAGAACGCACTTGTGGTCTCCTCTTCTACATTCCTCTTCTACATGACAAGCTTGGCGGCTCACAAACAGAGATGTCAATGCAGGCCTCTTGGAGATTTAGAGTTTACAGAGATGAAAACTCTTCTTACGACAGGGAAAGCAAGAACAGAGACGGCGCACTTTCGCAACAATTCATGTTGATCATAAAATATACCAGCATGCTAGTTATCAGCACAGATGTCACAGGGCTGTTGCCACTGCATTGGCCTTTGCATTGGCCCTTGGCATGCGTACCAGCAAAAGGCAACATGTATCACCTATACCACAGAATATGCCAGCAATATTTCAATTCCCATATTGTAAGTCAGTGACTACCAAAATAAAATTAGTCTGCCCTGCATACATAATTTATCATCAAATTTAGAAATTTATGGAAGTGCAGCCCGATCATTTAAAGGTGCAGTTTTGCAGATTTATAGGCAATCGGGAATACTGTGCAATGCAACCTTCACACATGGATGGCTGTAAACTGATATCAGCGTTCCAACTGTAGGTCTGTTTCTTTTTAATAAATTAAAAGGAACTTGAATGACGTTAAAAATAATAAATAAAAAAATGCAGACAAACAGGATGCAACAGATGGAATGCCTAGGGAAGTGATAGTGTCTTAACATTTTTTATGTGAAATCAAAAAGATTTTGGGGGGAAATTTACCTTTGTGATTTCTACCATTCCAAGCAACTCAAGAGAGCATGGTCCTTCGATTAACCCTATCCGGGTCATTTGAGTGACTTACAACCTAATTTCAGAGAAGCTCTTCAGACACACCTAGTTTCAGACACACCCAGTTTCAACCCTCAGAACCCTAGACTTTAAACCATGCCTTGTGTGACACTGATGTACTGTCGCATCCTCTTTCCGGCCAAATACATGCAGCATACAGGCTCTGCTGTACACTCAGCATTGAGATAGTGGTTGTCAAAAGAGACTGTACCCTATGACCAGGAGGGGGAGTTACAGTAGAGAGGGAAGGGGGATTACGACATACATTGATCAAGAGAGTTGTTGCACGCTGTGATGGGGTCAATGGTGTTTTGTACATCCGAGGGGGTCAAATGGCACCCACGGCGACCAGCATGGACCCCATCACACAGTGTGCAACGATACCATGGTAATAGACTGAAGGTGGTCTGTTGTCATCTTCCAATATTATTAGGATGAAATTGGCTCAGTTAAAAAAGCAGATGAACAGTGGCGTATGAATTGTAAACAACAATAACGGTCGGTTGCCAGAAATACTGCGTCACTGTTCCCTATGGCACATCCCCCAGGAACATAAATCAACTTACAACCTCATACCCAGGGTCTATTTCTAATATTGTACAAGGCGATGGGCATGATCAAGGTAATGTACCCCATGGGGTACATCACTCATGTTCCCCTGAGCCATGTACATATGTTTCTTTGTAGCACATCACATGATTGGTTCTCGACCAATAAAATTCACAATCTATTAAGGTGATATAACAATATGAAATGTTTCTCCAAATAGACAGTGAAAGGTAAATCAGCACTTTCCTGATGACACTTTGACGTGTTGGGGTGTTGGGGGGGGGGGAGGGGTACAAGGCAAGGAAGTGTCTGTTTCACATAGAACTCTGTGTTTGTTACTTCAATAAAAACAGCTTTGATCAGTAGTCTTTTACTTCTGAAATACCAAACTAAATAACCTGTTAAATGCCACCTTAAATACCCGCAGACTGAAAAGGAATAATGTACATCAAGTTACACTTTTGACTATATGTTTGTCAGATGGACACTACATGTACATTTACATGTTCAACTATCAGCTCCCTACCCAGGTCCTTAAAAAAGAACAGTTAGGGAGTCTTCTTACCTGTTCCTGATGCCCGTTTGACATCACCAACCCTTTTAAATGTGTAGGAGAAACCAAAGTTTCCATCAACCGTATCATCAATATTCGTAGTTTGACTTCCTTGAGATTCATTGTCTGCCATTTGTCTGTCTTTGCTTTGGTTATAGATGTTTTCTTTCCGTAAGTCATCCCTGCTGTCCTTTTCAGATTTGTCGACTAAATTTGTCTGTACAAGGTCCGGGGCATTGACAAGCAGCAGCAACTCTGGCTTCCCACTACTGGTCTCACTCTTCAAGGAATGGGTTCCACTTTTTTGCAGCTCGGACACAGAGGTTAGACAGGAGGACAAGAGGGGTGTGGTTTCTTTCGGTGTACTACTGGACACAGTAAACACATCATCATCATCATCATCCTTAGCAGATGACTTACAGCAACAGCAAAGACGCCCAGCCTTGCCCATTGTCCTTACTGTACTTAGTCTGTAAACACCACGGAAGGGGCAGAACAAACTACATGTATATATGTGCAAGAAGAACTACATGTACCAACAACCACGGTGAGGAAGGACAAACCAAGTAGAAAGTAGCTACAATGTAACCTTGCTGTAATGCCTGCTTATATTATTAGCCTTGGTCCAGCCATGCAGTATGGTCCCTGTTCAAGAAATGTACACGAAATACTGGTGTACAAAATTGGAGCCACACTCAACAAACAATTCAGACGAAAAAAGGGAAAGCCTTCATGCACCAGCAAGCGGGTGCAGAAGTACTGAATGCAAATATCACCTGTACTTGGTTCAATTTGCTCAGTGGGGTGTAAACTTAATACTGGAAGAAATTTGCACAGCGTAAAACTCACACAACTAGAGTTACTGGAGTAACATGGTTCAATGGTGTAACATAATAAGAGATCCCTAAGCCTTGGGAGCTCAAACCTGTATTACGAAAGAAGTATGCAGATCATCCTTTCAGCTGACTTTTACCCACAGGCATGCCAAGACACATTTTGGAACACAGCACTCCCTCAACAACTTCCCTCAACTTTAGAAGAATTCCATTTTCATTCATCGAAGCTTCAAAAAACCTAATTAATAGCAACCATTCAGGAGTGTCAGCCACTGTAAAATGTGTGGAATCCCAGTTGGAATTTCATCAATTCACTTCAAACCAGACATACCATTGTAACATGTAGGCCTACCATGTAGAAATATAACAACACACCCTTATACCACAGAGAAATCTTCTCTATGCTTGTACTACCACTCAGTACAAACTTTGGGCTCAAGCATGTCAAGAGCACATTGGCCAAGTGCAATCACTGAGGTGACCTCCCAGGGCCCAACTTTATCAAGCTGCTTAAGCACAAAATTAAAGCTAAGCACAAAACAACGTTAATCACCAATCAAAGGATACCAGCCAAAATATGTCATACATATCATTTGTGACTGGTTTCCCGCAAAGTTTTCTCTTAGCTGAAATTTTTTTTGAGCAACATTGCTCAAGCTACGTGATTTGGCCATGCGCTGTGTGCATTCAGACGTGCACTAAGACTAAAATGTGACAATGTTGTACTGGGCCAGTTGCAGTTGAGATACCTCTATTGTCGTCACACTTTAACAAAATGATGACTCACATACTGTGGCTACAATGGGAGACTTTTGAGACGATAGCGGGCGTCCCACAGACCGGTCCTTTTCCATTGTTTTCCCCGCTGAGAACAATGAAAAAGGACCGGTATGTCGGACTCTCTGTCTATTGTCTCGAAAGTCTGCCATTGCACAGACAAAATCATTCTCAGTTGATTTTTCACCTGATGCCAATACACATTTCGCAACTAAAACACTCCTTCCCTCAACGAACTCTATTTGCATTCACTGATACTACAATGAAACTAATAAAACACATGTGGGAGTGACAGTCACTGTAAAATGTGCAGAATCTACAATTTTTGTATATATGGACTCTTTTCCTTGGCATGCTTAGTAGTCTAGTACAGGTTGAAGGTAAAATTTAGGATTGGTAAAGCTGATAGTGCAGTGTTCTTACTTTGTGTGATTCAATATATACATGAAGACAAAAAACTGTGAAAATTTGGGTTCAGTCCCTCATCCGAGTTGGGAGAAAATAGTGAAAAACCGTGCACGTATAAACACATTGTCCTTAATTTTGATTGTTACAACTGAAATTGAAATTGGGGTCTTCAAATTCTATTTTCTCAACTTTGACAGAATTTCAGACAGAAATATTTCTATGAAAGATTGGTAGTGGTATGAACTTCATAATCAGTGAGCTTTTAGATTGATACTAATAAAAAATAATTTTGATGAACACCAATCCAGTATTACACGTTTAAGACATCTGCTATAGAATGGCTGGGGTCTTGGGTTTGAATCCCACCTGATGGAAAATCACTAGGTATACAGGGCTAATCACACATCGGTGCATATTAAAAAAAAAGTATATTATAAATGTTTATCCCGATGCAATTATTACATTGATTAAAATAGCTACACCAACTCTTACTTTAAACCCAAACAAGTGGGAAGCCTGAAGGAACAATACAGTTCTGAACTGATAGAAAAGGTTCATGTTTAGTAAAGACATGTTTATCATTTATGGATAACTTTTTTTAGTGAAGCAAGCGCCATCAGCACTTTTGTGGAGACCAGTGCTATAAAGACGTCCTTGGTATTACTATTATCAGGCATGCAACAGCAGTCGGTCAAAAAAAAAAAAAAAAGGAAAGTTCCAGGCAAAGCAAAAGTCTGTACTGTGTTTTCTAATTTTTAATGGCACAGCTAAGAAACAAACAAAAAAACGAGGAAATCAGCTGATCAGCTGAAAAGTTGCATGCCTATACTAAATTAATCCTCATCTCATCAAACACAACTTGAGCCATGAACTCAAATCTACTACACAAACATTAATCCAACCAGCATTTTACATGGTTTACGTGGCATCTGATGCTGTTTACAACCCTAGTCAATCAGTATGAAGTATTTCCAGTGTTGGATGTAGGCAATATACATACCAATTTGATTGTGACATTTCTCACCAAAGATACTGTTCAAATCCCCAGCACTACTGCTTGATTCCTTTTCTTTATTGTATATGTACACATGATGATAGCCACCACTTCTGTAAGTTTTGGAGATGTTGCCACTTTCATCTGTCTTGTTAAGTAGTGTCTTAGTCTCAACACCGGAGGACAGTTGGCCTTCAATGTGTGGCTTCGTCAAGCAGCAGCAGCACAACATGATTTGAGGAGTCACTCCAACCTCTAAACCCTTGCCTTACCATAGGCGACTAGTCGACTGCACAAATACCCCCTCTTCTTTTAATACTATTGGCGACTTAAGTTGACCAGGCTTACACACCAAAAAGCATTCAAGCCTGAGCACAAAGACATTCTGACATCAAACTATACACATGTAGTTTTGCCCATGCTCACGCAATCGCTTCAAACACAAAAGTTCAAAAGACTTCATTTTGATACGCTGAACTAACGCTTGGTTTTTTGAAGATAAGTGGTTGGGTGGCCACTATGTGTATGGCCATATTTACATATTTGAACCCGCAGCAATACACAGCACTTACAGCTTGAAATTTTAGAACCTAAGCAAGAAAAACATACTTCATGGCAACACAAAACCAACATTCCCAGTCGCAGTGTTGATTGTGTCAAAAACGTTTGAAGTAGACACCCCTCACTACATATTGTGCTTTTACCATTGATCACATCACTACGACTGGACTATCTAGTGTTGTAGAAAAACCTTGAAATCGGGGGGCTTAAAAAGGGGGGGAAGTTCTGTGGCAAATACAAGTACCGACCACTACATGTATAAGGTACATCTCATATCAGCACAACCATTTGTTTCACATCCAACAGCACAACAAGTGCAAACAATGTGATGAATAGGAAACAAGAAGGAACGTTCAGTTTTGGATGTGGGAGGAAAACCCACACGATCAGGTTAAGGACTGAAATTCCAATCCACATGCAAGGCTCTGGTCTGAGGTGGGATTCGAACCGGGGTCCACAGAGGTGAAAGGCAGGGAAAGAAACCACAGAGCCAACCTGATCCCCAACGGTGAGGTATTTGATGGTTTCCTATTCTAGACAAAGAATTAAGAATGTTACAACTAAGAACAATCATAAATGCCAAGTTGCAGTATCAACGCATTATCAGGTAATAATCAAAAGGCTGTAGTCTAGTCTTCAAACATGTAGTTAAAAGTTTTTGAAAGGTAACCTGGTAACAAGGCCATGTCTTGACACATATTTCCACTTCGAGTCACATGAGTAATTTTGCAATGGAGAATAAAATCAAAGGGTAGGGGGATAAAAACAATGGAGTAAACCATTATGCAACTACTATTACCGTACAAACCGGCCAACGTATAAGCCGCAGGAACCAAAAGCAACATATTAGCCATGGCTTATGCGCTGCAAATCATGGTAATATCCAAGTTTGATTATCTGCAGTGGCACAATTAGAGGGGGGCAGGAGCCCCTCCCCCCAGATCCCTTGCCCCCCCCCCAAGTGAGAATGAAAAAAATGCACAAATAATTGGTTCTATTAATTAAATAATAATAATAATAATAATGGATTTACAGAGTGCCTTTTGCAAGCCTCAAATAATTTTACAGTATAAAAATTGGTAAAAAGGAAGAAAATAGCCCCCCCCCCAAATTATGTTTGCCACCACTCGCCCCCCTCCCCCACCAAAATGAAAATTTCTGGTTACGCCGCTGAGTGTCGGAGTCGGACGAAAATGAAAACGAGACTAGAGTTAAGACTCAATTCATGCGAGACAGAAATGTTACCCAAGGAATACCTTCAGACATGCAGGTACCGCTGTCACGATCTGTACTACTATCCAAATCCTTGGTGCTATCTCCTTTCCTTAGTAAGAAATCAGGCAGAGCCAGAAATGAAGACAACCCTTTGGCATCCTTCGCTTGCTCCCCATCCTCCTTATCAGTGGTCACACTCTCAAGGTGATTTGTTGTCCCCGTCTCTCCAGCATCAGTCTCATCAGACTTGAGCCCTTCCCCCTCATCGCTGTTGTCTTCCTCATCACCGAAAATTGTGTTCAGCTTATCGTCCATCCACTGCTTGAAGCGATCCAGCGCCATAGCAAAGGGTCTGTCTTCTTACACTGACTTCATTGACAACATCGTCGACACAACACAACGACTCGAGTGAAGATCTCTTTGGGTCTCCCAAAATGAACTCAAATAGTCACACACAAAATGTACCAGAGAGAACACGATAATGGTGCTTCTGTTTTTTGTTTGTTTTCTAGGCACAATGAGGTTTGAAATTAAATAAAGGCAACATTACAACTCCCATAGTAAATCTCTGCTATTAGAACGTGACCAAACAAGCAGAATGTGTTGTTGGACCTTTTGTTCATGACCTTCGATGAAGATATTCTATTGTCTTTGAATCCAATACAGCTGCCGTGATTTAAACGTACGATAAAAACAATAAAAGGGTGTACGAACTTCTGACAGACCTTCCACCATCACACTAAGCCTTGGTGGGCACGATCGTACCACATCACCATGGAAACCTTGGAATGGTAACACAGTTAATTCAAACAAGTAAAGACTTAGGTGTGACGCTCCATTTCATTACAATGAATCATCAATTCATTAGAAGTGAGGATTAAAATCAAAGCTATCAATTTCATATTTCTTAATTCTATAATTCCAGCCAAATCCAGAGAATCCTTAGTGTGTGATCACTGTAAAATACACAGCAATAGACAATTTTCATGCTGCCACCATATTAAGTGTTGCCCCCCGTGTGAAAAAGCTTACCGAATACTGATTTTCATTCTACTGGAAAGGTGCCAGACCATTATACCCTACCAGCCTCGGTTTGGTTTACATTGATTTTAGTGGCAGGAAAAACAACATGGCGGCACCATGATAAAGGTCAGTGTATTTTATGATGACTTTCACAGTGACAACAAGAAAAACTATTTGCCAGGATACATTTTAGAACATACAAGGAATAGTGGAATAGAATACGCCTTATTTTTTTAGGATTAATCCGTGTTGGGTCCTAATGGGAATTGTTTATTGACAAATACACTTATTGGTGGCATGTACGCCAAACTCACAGATTCTGTTTTTTATTGTATGCAACATATTATGGGTGCTGAAGTTACAATGACATCAGTGACGAGTGGCTAAGATGGTACTGAAGAGTGTCACAGACACCAGACAATGACAACAATGACATGTGATGATACAACAGCACTAAAAATGTCACCTATCATTCCTGTGTAAAAATTGTACTCACTTAAGAGTCCTCTTGATACCACTGTGTGAATGACCATGACGTTGTGAACGGTAATGACTGGTTAGTCAGTTAGTGAAGACGTCAGCACTGAATCATAACCGCGGTGTCATGGGAAAGTGACATTGACACCACTGGTGACCATGACACACCGACTTCCAAGTGACAGTTGATGATGGCACTGTCAATCATGTGACAAGCCTACCGCGGATGAGCGCAAATGACATACAGGCAGCAAATGACAAAATATCCAGGCCAACAAGAGTGTAGCCATTCCAGCTTGTCCATGTGTAGATTTTGGTCACAGTGTATATGGCGATCAAATCTTGTTAATGTCTTCACTACATCTTGTTGATTTGGGCTCAAAATGTCCCTGAAGTTGTCCAGTCTATATCAGGACAAGTTGAGTATGGCATCTTGGGTGTCACTAGTACACAACAACTTGCAGAACACCAAACAAGACTCAAGGGTAGCCAATACTTGAAGACATCTTAGCTGTGAATGACATCTAGTACATACTGGTAGCTTGTACATCATCACTATGCTTAACTATAATTTTAACAATCTGTACTGAACATGTAACCTCCATACGGTTTGAGAATTGAAAATGGTAAGGATATATTGCGCTAGTTTTAATGCATGTTATTATTAGTTTGCTACAATACATACTGTACATTCATTAGTGCATTATACAAGACTTTAGTTTCCACCACCAGTAAAACTAGATTAACATGGAATGAGATAATAAAATAATAATTACTAGAAATTCAAGTCTATTGAGATATTTCAATGTATGTTACAGCATCTATCCAGAATACATCGTAGCACTCGCTCATAAACCTTTTTGTTTTTTGTCTATCCTTTTCCTCTGATTTTGACTGATGTCTATTAATAAAGCCAAATCATCCATTCTTAGGGTTGGGCTTTCCAGTCTGAAATCATGTCCAAAAGTTTAAAGGGGCAGGCAACCTTCAGATTGTTTTGAAATGGATATGGTTGGATAGAGACTTTAAAAGTAGAATATAATGATTCACATAAATATCCATTCAAATTTGTGTGGTTTTTGTTTAATTTCAGAAAAAAGGTCCAGAAAATGGTCCAGCATTAAGCAGACCAAAATTTTTGACTCCACAAAATGGAGGACCGAATATTTCTATGCAGAGTGTGGTTCTGCTGGTTGTATTAACAGAGGCTGTATGTTTTTTTCATCACTACTAGCTAATGGGAGAATTTTAAATGATCCCTTTGTCACGGTTTTTTACCAGTAGTACGCACGCTCAGAACTACACACGCAGTACTGAGCATGTGCGCACACGCTCAGAACTGTCAAATAGGACCGTTGTCTCTGCTGCCACCAGCGTCTCAAAAGACTCCTATTGCGTTACACTGCATGGTGTTTTCTTGCATGAGTAACTCTTAAAAAGGACAAGGAGCTATCCCAAACAGCAAAATTTGAAGAGATTTGAAGGCAATGTGTCCGTATAACTCAGAGGTAGATGAAAGCATTAGCTAAGGAGTATTGCTAGACGTAGGACAAATTACACTGAGTCATTTTGGGTTAGAATTAAATGTTATTAAGTCAAGCGCACCGGACTCAAGCTCTCCTGTTTCTGATGAGCGGAGTGTGGGTTTGAGTCCAGGTCTTGACATTTTTGTCCTTAAAACAAGACACTTTATCATTATTGATTCATCCTTCCAATGGGGCGTAAAGCCGTAGGTCCTGTGTCTTGTGTAATGTACGTAAAAGAACCAAGTACACTTATCGTTAAGAGAAGGGGTTGCAGATTGCACCAAAGCACCTTGTGAACCATTACATGGTGCTATGTAAGTAAATGGGTCTTATAATTCGAACATGGCTCCACATACCTTGAAGAAAAAAATAATGAGCGCTTTGAGATGTCGTCGGTTGTGATAAGGCGCTATACAAGAACTGCATATTATTATTAGTAGTATTATTATTCCACTTAGTCATTTGGGGTTAGAATTTAATATTATTTCACCATGTGAACTAAAAGCCATATTAAATCTACATGTAGCCTACCATTACTTTGTTCATCAAAGCTGCTATACCAAATACCATCGTTCTGTGGTTGAGGACTCAGACAAACCCCACTCAGAACAGAGACAAATTCTTGACTACGACCTGAAAATGAGGTACATGGACTGAGGTGTTACTTATATGGTTGACGGTCATTCATAAACTCAGCATCAAGTAATTCCAACCTACTTTTGATAGTATATTTTACCGCTAAAGTAATAAAAGTGAAAAGTAAATCCTACTAATACCATTTTACATTCATTCATATAATAATTGTCTGTTTGGAATGCATCATAAACTTTCCCTGGATCAGCGACCATATCAATGTTGCAAATGGTTGCTTTTTTTTTATTGCTAAACTATAATAAAAGTGATCTGTAAAGCCTAGTGTGTGTATTCTTCTTTGAATAAACCTACATGTAAATTGACATTTATTTGATGGCTTTTGTGTATTATTATTGGTACACTGGTAACAGAATTTAACATACTGGTTATTACACGAATACTTCCTCTATGCACTAGGTGACTAAACCTGAGAAAGATGGCAATTTGTTGGTTGCTTCGAAGAGAAAACAGTGAAGTGCAGTTTTTGTATTTAATAAAACAAGTCAAATAAAATTCCAGACTCGACTTTTCCTTTACAAATCAACAAAAAATCATAATTTTTTTTTAAATTTCTTCATCTATCTTGTTTAAGCAACCAATACTAATTGAAGAACTGTTTAAAAAACCTAGCTTGCTGAATACCAATGCTCCATTCATCCGTCATTTACCATGTTATTGTTATTAAAGTTGTTATAAAAAAAACCTAAAACCCCCCGAAAAGACTCACGGAACTAGTACGTTCTGTAATCTGTAATAAGCATGTAAACTGTGCTTTTAATTAGTGAACCTCTTATTTCAACTAGAACCTGTAATCTATATTCATGTACTAAGTTTGAGCAGAACAAAATAACTAGTTTAAGTCTATTGAAGCTACAGTTTATTCTCTTTGTACACATATTAATCCTACAGATCAATTCCAAAGGTTGCTTTTAAGTTCAGCCACTAGTATGAACTACTCTATTTTCTTAGAGTTCATGTCTTGAATGTTTTTAAAGCTTCTTTTTAATGCACTGGGAAGAAAATTTGCATGTTTTTAACCTGATTGAATAAAATTTTGAATCTGAATCTTTAAATCTATGCACTAACTTTTTAAATACATGTACATGTATCTAAACAATTTAACCTTGGTATAACATAATTTTTTTTATTTTGTTTACAATAAAATGAATTATGTGGACCTTTTTTAAGAGCCAATGATGTTTATTGTTATCACAGAACTTACCCTCACTATTAGTTGGATCAAACCATGCTGGTATTTTATATGAATATCTAGTCGGACTCTGGGGTTGGAATTCAGGCTCTACTGTCTCAACAGCATGTTCACTTGGACTAATAACATCGTCTGGCACACTAGCAGCCACTTCATCTGACCTATCAGCAGTCACTTCATCCTCACGGGCCAATCTAATGACGGTAAAGTCTCCATCGATGTCATCGATTTCTTCCAATACCAGTCCCGGGTTGTCAATACCGATCTTCCCATTATATGTGTTATTATTACTACAGACTGTTTTTTCTTTAGCTTCCTCTACATCATGCTGTACTTGAGCATCAGCTGGTGCATCCGATGACATAGACTGGATGACTTCGTGAATCCAGTCTGTAAGGGCATCCAACATGGTTCGTTCCGAGGGTGGTTTTCTTTCCACAAAATTCAACAAGGAATCACAACTGTAATCTCATGATGCGGTAGGATGTTACTAGGTTGAGTGAGGCCATCCACATGTATTTGTTGTACTGATGTTTACTAAATGTAGTTGATTCTACATAGCCCGTAGACCTTAGACTGTTGTATGCAGGCCTAATATCAAACTACTGCATGCCTGATACTTCATGTGTAGAACTTGAAGGGACGGACAATGGGGCATTGTAAGTCAATTGACAAATGGGAACAAAGGCCAACCGCTTATGAATTATGCATGAATCTAGTTTCTTGCTGGGAGTCCATGCCTCAATGGAGCACTATACAACTAGATTGGGGCAGGTTTACAAGCTCTCAAAGTGTGCAATCCTGTGAAGAAGTTATGGCATGAGGACAGCCAGGAAGATCTAAACCAGCACCCAGTCACCGCCAGGAGGGAGGACAACTGTGTCAGGACAGCTGATCACGATCAATACCGCCAATGTGACCGGGAGAGTGACTGGCAAACAAACACATTCTCAGGATCAATTCCATTGATTTCAACTCTTTAACACTCACAGGAAAACACCCTGGAATGTTTGCAAAAGACTTGGAAGTCGTTAGTGACCATCCTGATAAACTTCTTTAATATATTTATACTGAAATAACAAATACATGTATTTGTTTTAAGTTGTCATAACAAAGAGGAGAAAAGAAGCATTTAATTTACAATCCTGGCAAGCATTAGAAAGGACTTTAAGCTCTAGGCATGTACAGAAGGTAAATGTAAAAGTGTTAACATTCCACACCTTGTTAGTGATGATATTCAGATTTTTAATGATTAGGCTATAGTATTAGCAACAAGAGTTCTTATTGACGTAAGTCATCTGACGTCATCGTCACAATCATCCTGGTCATGCTGGTTGCACCATTTTGGAAGCCAATGTCCCTGTGTGTTATAATAATAATAATAGTGAGTATTTATATAGCGCCGGTATCCGCCAATATGGCGCTCATGGCGCGCTTTTTAGGCTTTTTACTACAGGTTTTTGAAGGTTTTTTGAATTGTGAGACCCATTTATGTAGCACCTTATAAGGGTTTACAAGGTGTTGCGGCGCATTCAGCAGCCACTGCCAGAAACACCGGGGCAGACCACTTCTCTTAGCGATAAGTGTCACTGGGTTCTTTTACGTGCATTACACAACACACGGGACCTACGGCTTTACGTCCCATCCGAAGGACGAAGCAATAATGGTTAAGTGTCTTGCTTAAGGACACAAGTGTCACGACCAGGATTCGAACCCACACTCTGCTGATCAGAAACACCAGAGCTTGAGTCCGGTGTTCTTATCCGCTCGGCCACGACACGCCACAATAGTACAGTGTAGTACGAATTTTAGGCAACGCGGTGTTTGTACGCTTAGTTGTTGACAAAATGGTGAGCGTGGCACAGTCGCCATGTGTGAGGTGCCTGAAAGGGGGCCAATACGAGAAGAACTGACATTCCCATTTAGTTAGGCATGCTCCGTCTAGTGGTTAAGACATCTGCTCTAGAATTCGGGGATCATGGGTTGGAATATCACCCAAGTGGCATCCCTGTGGATTTGTTTTCTGCAAAACTCGAGAAAGCACCGAGGGACAGTGTTTATCACACATCAGTGTAGGGGTAAAAGTACTTAAAATAACAAATTAAAAAAAATGAAATCATCATACCATTCCTATGTTTGTGTCCGTCTGAAGAAAAAAAACAGCCATAGATTGTGCGACTAAAATTTCCCTTCACGGTTAAAGTGAGTCCAAATCGGGATACAGTGAGATTTTATCTACATGTACAATACATTACATTGTTTCTATCATATGGTGGTTTCAGGTTGTATGACTTCTGTCTGGCATCCCTCCCCCCACCCCCAAGAAAGATATTGACAAAATAGGGCGACTGCCCAGTTGGTAGAATGCCAGCAAATCCCATTCTGGTCCATTTTTCTTTGTTTAACCCAAAACTTAACTAAAGTAACAAAGAAAACATGAAAATAAAAGTTTGCTTCATGTTGTTATAAAGTTCCTCAAGCAGCCAGTTCAACACTGACAATGAACAGAACTCTCTCACTTGAAAAAGAGAGAGAAAAAAAGACCATTTAAGGAGTTATGAGGAAGGATTATTAAGACATCCAAGGAGTTGACAACAGCCTCAACAGAATTCCTTTACAGATGTAACCAAACCCATAACAAAGATGATTTTTAAAAGCAGCCACATTCTTGGATCCATGCCACACCCAACAGCTCCAACTTGCAACAAAGCAGGCCTTGTGACATCGTTTTTCAGGGTACAAGAAGTCACCAGATTAAGTCCTTAACCACAGAAGGTGCTTACTTGAGTGGGCTGGGGGTCATTCAGATGCAAACTCCAAAAATCTCAACACCCTTCTTGTGAGGCCTTTTGTTGAGCCTCCACCATACACAGTACCATCAGGGTGTATGGGACCATGGAGGCCATGGAGGATACAATGCAACAGAATGGAAGACTTTTGAGACATTAGTGGGCGCCCAAGTAACCGGTCCTTTTCTATTATGAGAGCAATAGAAAAGGACTGGTCACTGGGGTGCCCACTAATGTCTCAAAAGTCTCCCATTAGAAAGCAGGTTTCCCAAACGCTCTACCCCATCGACAGTGTCCTTGATGTTTCCGGGGTTAGGGGCTACTCTCAAAGTAAAAATATAGACTTTCTAAAAGGATCAACATGGCAAGGTGTCATATAATGATTTCAAGAAAACATAAGATCAAAGTTTAGTCAAGTGTAAACGTAAATGAAGTCACAGTGGTCATCTGACAGTCCGGTTCTGTAAAATTTGTACACTTGACTCCAATAAGGGACAGCGCCAGCTAGTGCAGGCCGAGTGTGGCTCAAAACTTTCTGGTGTGTTGACTGATTGACTTTTACCTTTCAAATCACAACGGCTGTTATTCAAACATACAACATCAAAGCTTCATGTTATTTATGTGTGCTTAATAGTTTGTGCAGGTGCTGTGTAACAGACATATAATCACTGCAAAACAACAGCAAAATGAAACCAGTGTTTTGTTTCATGCAGCATTTATTCATAATATTTCGTTAAAGTTTACAACTAACCGAATTCAACAGGTACTTCATTCCCTACACATGATGAAATCTTCAGGGTAAGACTGCCGATGCACATTATGCAATCTGGCTTTCACTCGTGGTGTTTTACCGGTTACGACAATGAGGGTTAGTGGGGAACAACACAGCAGAAATATCACACCCAAAATCGCCTACCGAAAGAACTCATGCTTTCATTATCAACGTCATGCTCCACAAGTATGTCTTACATGTAGAAAGGAAGGAGGGGTGGGGGGAAAAGAAAATTATATAAATTCACAGAGAATATCAACCATAATTAGTTTCTATAAATGTTGGATGTAATAGAATGAAGCTAAATGAAGCAACAATTCATCAACACATTGCATGTATTTTAATGTTGCAGCATGAACCATGGTTATAAACACATACTGTATCAGCTCCAAGATTAACTGTTTTTTTTACACTGATACTCGAAATTAATGGCTGGTCCCTAAGAATGAATTTAAGCTTGTTGTAGTTTATCAAGAATATAGACTGAAATACAATACCAAAACAAAAAACACAACGAGGCCTGAAATTTCTAGACAGGTGGCTACGTGTACCTTTCCTGAGTGAAGGGATCTTTACAGGTATTAGAAAGCCACCATGTGAATGGAAATTTAGAATTATGATAAGAGGCAATGCCTCCATGGCCTCGGTGAAATCCCAAACACTATCACATTTTAATATAACAGACTTTCTTAACACAAACACTTAAGCATCCGACAGCCATAGTCATAATCAGGTTATCAAACAAATTTTGATCAAAAAAGTCCACATAATCAATTTCTTTTTAGACAAATTATCTTCCAGTCGTGTATTTTATCCGATAATGCAAAAAATGTTCAGATGGACTGATAAATGAACTGAACTCTTGGCTGGCGCTCATCCAAGGTCTTGAATATTGGTAAAGGTCTTGTGGTTCCTCCTACAAGACAAAATAAACCAGCCAAATAACTCCATGTTTCTGTCTTCATAACATTTCACAATGAATGCTGAAAAATAATCACCCAGTGATTTGAATGGTGCAGATTTTTCTATGTATGGCCAGGGTTGCTGCACTGTGAAAGTCTTCTTGGTTGATCATTCAAAGGAAAAATGCAGCTTTCAATCTTCGGAGCAAGCCTTTATGCTCATTGCAATTCTCTTAGTAAAATTTAACATCAGTGGAAAAAATGTTCTTTTCTTGTTTTATGCCGGGCAAAAATACTTTTACGTTTGAGGGTCGTCAAAGTTGTTGTCTCCAAAAGTAACAAGTCTTGTACAATAACAAATGGCCACATGGCACTGACTTCAGGAAGCTTGTTAAATCAGCCTATTTCATTCATCTGCTCAGCTGAGGGGTTGCTAAACAATTTTTTGGGGGGCTCAGCAACCAGCAAGAAGTGAACAACTCAAAGGGGGACCATCAAAATTCATAGCATGGATATTGGACTGATGACCCCTTTCTACTGGGTAAAATATTCCTGGGCCCAGAAAATTTTGCCCCATGTCACGTGTGCATTGAAAACATTCATCATGCAGGTGGAAGTTTGCAGCCCGATAGCTATCTCTCCACTCATTTGCAGTTGTTAAGTCAGTATTTCCCAACCTCTTACCCTTCCGTGTGTACATTGTGTAGTTCTCTTCTCAAAATTACATATAAAGGGCCTCAAGGTTGTACTGCCAGTCTGCCACAATGGCAAACTTGCCAGAGGAGGGGAGTTGATCTAGCTGGAGTCTATGGTTCCCATTTGACATCCTCAAGTATTAAGTTGCCCATCTTTACAGGCAAGGATATATATCATTTTTTGAATGCACAACGATGCGTTATTTGTAAATATGTAACATGCAGGAGTTTAATCAAATTCTTTGCATGATGATCGGTGAACCACTTGGCTCCATACACAAATAAGAAAGCTTGACGCCGCTCACAGAAAAAATCCAAGTTGCACGTAAAGATGGTTTTCATCAGGTGCTATATATTACATCAACACACATTGTACTCAATGGACCACAGAGATCTCTGTCCTATGTTGAAAAGGAACACTCAAGATCACAACAAAATTTGTTGTCAGAAATCAGGAAAAATCCAAGAGCCATCATCAACGCTATCAGTATCAAAGTGAGTTGGACACAAGAGAGTTAGCACAGTATTAAAGTGACTATCAGCAAACTACACGCTGGGGACCACTTTGACATGATTCTGTGACACTGCTTGCCACTATATTATGCATTTATATTCACCATTCTCTGTCAGTTTGGAATACCAACAAACAACTTCTTGTTGATGAAAACATTTACATACATGCATACAATTTATATGCACCTGAAAATGTTCATTCTTCGCTTTTTGTATAATAATCTGTGCTGGTCTAGAAATGAGGCCAGGGTGTAGAATCGTTTCAAGCATTCAGAGCGATTGTTGACTGCAATAGCAACAACAAAATGTTGGCACCTACATGTAGATTAATTTGAAGATGTTGAGGAACACTGCTGTAAAACATGTGATTTCACTGCCAATAAAGATCCAAGCCCCATACTTCAGTTCGCAGATGAAAAAGACTCTGTGGTATATTGTACACAAAGCACAATAATGGTCATGGACCAATCATGATTAGTATTGTAACACCCCTTACAAAGATTCTGCCCTTTGATTGATTGAGAGCATGTCACATGATATGTCACATTTTTACAAGAAAGCCCCACGAATGCAACACGCTATACCTGTAGCAACTAATGAACTATCCCATAGCAACTAATGTACTATACCCACAGCAACCACTGTACTATACCCATAGATTCTTGCTAACTGGACTTCTAGTAAAAGCAGTCAATATTTGTTTTATAACACCCCCTAGAAGTTCAAGGCACAAATAAATGTTTGGGGTGTAATATAAAACAAATATTGACTGCTTTTACTCATGCTATGGTTAAAACTACAGCTCCCTCGGTGATCCCTGGAGTGTTTGGGAAAGTAGAACGTGCCAGGGAACAGCTCAAGAGTTTTAACCACAGCACTCGAAGTAGTCAATATTTAATATTATAACACACCTCTCACTGGTTCTATATCCTGATTGGCTGAAACATGGTCGCGTGGGGTGAACTAATGTAGCCTAGTGCATGAAATCTTCACCACCGTGAACTTGACCCGCGTCAACGCACCGCACACGCTTCATTTGGGGGAAATAGTTCGCAAAGCGGGAAATAGTTTCAAAAACCCAAAAACTATTGACTGGTAAACAGCGCCCTCAAGAGGTTTATAATGCTCATAGCAGTTTACAGTTGTAAAACCGTGCGTCCTGAAAAAATTTTTTTTTCACATGACATTTTGGCCTAAGGTGTGGACTGGCATTATTTGGGCAATAGTGCACGTCTATGCATCCCTCGGGCCTGTGAGTGACCAGGAGAGTGTCCTATTTCCCTCGGCCTTCAGCCTCGGGAAATAGGACCCTCTCCTGGTCACTCACAGGCCCTCGGGGTGCATAGACGTGCACTATTGCCAGAATAATGCCAGTTCATATGTGTATATTATTACAACATAATATGACACCACTTTAATACCCTTGACATATGTAAATGTGAAAAAAGAAAGTTGCTGAAAACGGAGATCGACTTTAAAAAGCACAAGGATCTCCAGCTGACACAGCCAAGGTCAAATGGGGAAGAGTACTGATTTCTCAATCCAAACTTTCAGCCACCGATGCGCCTGCTTTTGATCTCAGTGAGGGCGCTGTTTGCGCCTGTGACATCACATTCAAGGGGGTCTAAGAAAATACACTATTCTAGGATCATACCTCCATTCCTCAAGGATGAGCTGCTCTTTGCCCTGAAGCTTCCACTCCTGGTTTTCTTGGCATTGCCCTTGGTTTCCTTGGTGCTGCTGACATAGTGCTCATAGCGTAGAAGCATCTCATTATCGCTGTCTGATGAAGAATCATCATCATCATAGCCATAACTCTCACCTATGGAAAGAGGTCATTTAAAGAGATAATACAATATTTCAAATACAAAATGATCAAATCCTCTTCGTGAAATGTTAGGATTGCGGAGGACTGAGCACTACAGGCCCAAATAACAGTTACTTATCACTGAGCAAGGGTACTAATCTTATCTTTAGTCCACACAAGTTGGTGTGAAGTGACATAAGAGTGGCGGATTAGTGGCAGATTGAGGTCACCTATAGGCAAGTGGGCCTAGGGAGTAATGTATGTGATCTTGAAGTGTTTACATCATGCAGAGCTTACAACTGAATTGGCCAAATTAAATCAACTGCTTTTCTGGCAACTTTTGAAGTCGCACTGACAGATTTTGGGCCGAAAGACTAACAGTTACAGAACATGTATATTTGAACATGTATAAATGATCACCCAAGTCTTATTTGAAGGTACACTCTTTCCCAATTTGGGCTTCCATGTACTGAGCCACAAGCAAATCAAATCATTGCACCCAACTGTTTGGAAAAAAACACATTGAGATTACCTTGAATAACCTAGAACATTCTTCCCGAGAGGTACTTTGTATATATCCAGATATTTATCAGTACAAAAAAAAAACAACCATGTTAACAACGAGAGTCTGTTTTTTTTTTTTATAGGTTTCAAATTGTTGAGAGTTTGCAGGCCATTTTTGTTTTACATTTTTTTTAAACTCTGAGATTACTGACAAATTAAGTCCCCCATATCCCACTTTCTAAAGGAATAGACCTTATGCATTGACATCATTTTGTCGCTTTCTTGGAGGTAAACGATGATGAAACATTGAAAAAAACACAACTTTGTGTGCGTGGCGCACAGGATGAGCCAATGAGCAACCTTCTTTTGACCTCTTGCTGAGGTCGCTCTACTTGAATGACGTCGTACACATAGGGTCCATAGCTTCAGGACCATTGACTCAAACGGTAAACCTACCCAGCTGGGACTTCTTCTTTTCTTTCTTGGATTCCTTCTTTTCCTCGAAGCAATCGCAACCTCCACAGTTGGCAAAGCAGGCCATCTTGTTGAGGTACATGCAGAATAGAAGCAGCACCACCAGCATCCCAGCGATGATGGAGATGAAGATGATGGCCGGTAACGGGACTAGTCAAAAGAAGAACAAGTCAACATCTTGGGGTCAAACCAAGGGGAATGGAAGACCAGGAGAATACTTAAGGTTGTGTTCAAGAAACAGTTTGGGCTCATGGAGGCACCTGCCTACATGCTAAGCATTGCTGCTTCCAAAAATGGTCGCAGTCGATAACTAGATGCTTTACTTTGAACACAACCTTAAGTATTAAATGAGATAACAGTATAATAGAGGGTGTATTGTGATGGGAAGGATAAGATGGGATGGGGTATTAGAGGTGTGGTCAGGGGTACAAATGTATGTTTGGGTTTAGACTGAACAATAAGATGACAACGTCAAAAAGAATATGAGAAAAATGTTCCAGGAATAAGTGAAGTTTTTTTTTAGTGATATTTAATTGCTTTCAAATAGATGAACCTATTTCACGGTGATGTCATTTAATTGCCCCTTTAAACCTCAGTAGAGGAACTTGTTAAATTTAATCATCCAATACTGAGTTGACATTTTTAAGAATTTGTGCACAATTGTATGCCATCATTTTAGTATAGCAAAACCAAAATACAGGTTAATGAGAAATGACAGTTTCAAAATTAATATTCAGGACACAGATATCTTTTTCAAGAAACCTTTTTTTTCAGGAAACTTAAGATGGCTTGTTCTCCCCCGAAATTATAAAAACTCACTCATTTTCATACGCATTTGAATTCCATACTGTACAGTCATTGCAAAAGATTATTTCAAATCTAATTTAATAAAGAAGTATGTTAAGCCTTGAAGGTTATATACTCACTTTCACAGCATGAAATATGTACAATGTTTAGATGTTAGGGTGGTTAGATGAAGGCGAGTTCAGAAAATGTATCCATGGTTACTGGAAATTTGTTAATGTGCTGTCTCAACCAAAGAGAAGTCCGTTGTTTTGCTCAGATCAAGTTCAGTTTGAAAACTTTGGAAAGATAAACACCTTCCAAATTTGTGGTTTTTGAAAAAAAGCCCAGTTAATACCACCGCAGACATTGTGCGAGAAGCAACAAAATCTAGTACACAAGAAGTTATGCACTTGCTAATTTGTACAAGTAGCAAAGTGGAAGTACGATTTTATTTCCCCGTGTATTCTCACGAACAAAAAGTTTTTGCCTCTACCTCCTTTAGATGGAAATTTTGTTTAGTATATGATGGGTAATGATGCCTATACATTTCACATCAAACACAGATTCAAATTGAAAACACTGATCATTAGCAATTCTTTGTTAGTATATCATTGTTCAAATGTTACATGTAGATAAGACACGGCAGAAATAAGAAACGACACTTCACACAATACTTACTGCTGTATTCTACATACAGAGTGTGAATATAATCCAAAAGCAAAGCAAAATAAAAATCATGAAAACAAAGAGAGTTACACATTAATTGATTGGTAGCAGGTGTCATGCAGATAGATACAATGCCCAGTACAGACACGCACAATTGCACAGGCCACAGAACAAGGGTCCTAGATGCAGAAACGAGACTCGGTAACATCACAATAATGACACACATCCACAGAACCTGTCGCTAACACATGACGCATTATGTTCAATCGACCGATTGTGGGACCTGCATCACGTGACCTATTGTGGGTATTAAATGTAAATAAACACAACGTCCTCCATGGGAAAGGGCGATACTGTACATGATAATTGTTGCATTTTGTTTATTTGATTGACGCTTTTCTTTCTCGAAATCTGTGAAAAATATTCCAGAGTTTGTACCAGAGACCTTCGAGTGACTGAAGAAAGCCAGTAAGGACAGTTCCAGCAAGTCTTGGAAACTGTACAAGTAACAGATAATTGTGCATGATATGTACTAGTGCAAAACGGAGCGTTTGGCCAAACGACCACGATCACCACACTTTTCAACACAAGAATTTAAAAGTTTTGAAGCTGAATCATCAAAAGAAATTGCTTTCCAAAACTGTGTGATTCCTATTTGAAATTTCGTAAGGCTATGTATAAATGCTCACTTTTCCAACATTCTTTACCCTTTTCTACAGCGATTCAGGCCTACATTACAAACAAAATAACAGGCTGGTGGCTATAAATAGTCGTCCGACACCGGTAGTGCATAACTCAAAATAAACCTCTTTTGTAGTAGAATACTGGTAGTTTATGAAACAGTCATACTACTTTAATAAAATAGCTTAGTAACTGTGTTATTATTACCAAAAGCCGACTTTTGGTGTGAATCTGTTGATCACGGCATGCATTTGCACGTAGTTTGCCATCAGCTCAGATGACATAGTACCCACAATAGGTCACACGATGACATGTAAACATTGGTCCCGCAATCAGTCTATTCTGCACTGACTCTCCACTAAGACATAGGCCTATAAGTACACTGTTCTTCAGGAAACACACTGATGGCACAGGGCAGTACAGGTATAAATCTATGGGGGGGCATTCATATGAAATTGAGTACACTGAAAACTTTTGTCTAAAACCATGACATACATGTACATACAAGAATAACCAAAGCAAATGAACAAACACAACCTTACACAAACACATAATTTAACTGTAGATAAACTTCAATAAAACTAAATTAATAATACCCATAATGACCACTTACATGTAATTTGACAATAACAATAACGAGATGGGTATAGTAATAGTGTCGTTGACATTATTATCAAGGATTGGTGCAGTTAATATCAAGCTTTCAAAGCTTTACAAATAAATTTTGTGACATTTATGAAGATTTCAAAGCCCAACCAGCAAGAGACAAATTGTCAACCTTTGCTTACATAAAGGTTATGTAGAGCAAATTCTGTAATGGAATGTCTTCTGAAATACTAGCCATGGAATGTCTTAATTTACATATTTTGTTACAATGTAACAACTTAACATGTACATTTTTGTGCATGGAGAAATGCAATATATTTTTCACACAACTGCTCTTGATTATGTAAATAATACCATCTCAGTCTGTCTGCTGTAATCAAGTAGGCTGTATTAGCTAGATAGTGGCATGTACTGTAAGTCATCAATGACGTGCAGCGTTCAAGCGTGACATATTGCACGTATTACAAGACTATCTGTCAGTTTTCCTGTACTTATCATATTTTATTACAATGAGAACTTAACTCTCTTCTACATGCATGATGCGCCTTGCATTTGGCCGCAGACTTTTGTTGTTGGGTGTAATTTTATACCAGTGGCCATCTGAAGTTTCCAATAATTGTTGAAACAAGTCTCTAGGAATACGACTTATCCGTCATTGCATTCATTATGTGTTTGACAAAATATGAAAATTTCATGAAGATTTTTGCTGGTGCTTGACAGCCGAAGCTCAATGCAATAAGTTTTGAATAAATAATTGAAGCGATTACCATTTTATAAAATATTGCAGCATCAAGATGCTGGTAGCCATTCCATTGGTAACCGTTCCATTATAAATGCTTTGTGCTCAATATTCCCAATAAATCCTTGTCAATGAAGACGATGAATAAATGGGCTTCAGTGTACACAAACTAAGTGTACAACTTCTTTGTTTTGCAAACAATGCAAAGATTCACATCTTTCTTACACATTATTTTGTTGGACACTTTTTAATTGGAAATTGCAAGGAACGCATGGTTTGAGATGGTGGCTCATATAGTGTGACTGCAGAGGAATGCAAAATTTCAATGCAAGTTTGTTTGACCATCAACATGGTGAGGTCTGTCTCCAGGACACACAAAATGTATTCCATTTGTTCTAAAACTTATCTCCTGTACATACCAAGAGAAACTAAAACCTACAGTAGATTTGGTCTATGACCATTTTTTGGAAATCAAGGCTAATACCTTGGCTACGGCTTACACACTGTCCTCCTGTTTAAAGTCCCATACCGAAATTGTACGTTTTTAAAAACACTGACTGAGCCCTAGCCGAAGCCTACAAAAATGTGATAGCCGAAGCAGTGGTTTCATAAACGGCAAAATGGTAGTAGATGGAACTCTAACAGAGATCACTGATCATTGCACAAAAGTAAAACAACATTGCACAACGAAAAAACAACATCACATGAAACTACATAATAACGTTTGGGCAGAGCGGGAAGTATGCATGTCATGCAATAAATAGCACTACCACCAATAAGAGAAAAATGTTGTTTATTCACCACAGAAGAATCCAAGAGAAAGATTGTACTCCTGTTCAGAGGAAGAATATCAACGTGTGAGAGACAAATAAAGTAACAGAAACCAAGTTATAAAGAGAAAGCCACAAAACCGTAGTAAAATGTTAGATGTTGTTTCTCCTTACATACATTTGTTTAGTCTTAATCTACACAGTACACCTACATTGTATTTTCTACTTTGAACATTCTGAAGATTGTGTGTATTTTTTTTTTTAAGAGTGTAATATGTAACTGTGGTGTATCCCAATAGGCCTTATTTTTGACTGCAAGAGGGCGCCCTTTGGGGGTAGATTGGGGGTCAAACTATAGAAATAGTGTGGTAAACCAGATGCAATTAGACTTCTAATAAAGCGGTTAAATATACAACTTTTGAGGGGTTTTTTTCTTGACAGTTTTACAATGTAATCAGCTCAAGAAATTTACTTGGTAAATTTCTATTTTTTAATGTTTTGAAATATTTATGTACTTTCACAATGGAATTAGTATTGCGCCCTCTTGCTGTCAAAAATACGGCTAATTCCATTGTGAAAAGGCTGAATATGGTGACAAAATGTGACGACAATCACATCCTTTGAGGCACTGTGCACTAATGCAAAGTAGCTATTTGTCATCTAACACAGGTTGCGATGGCAGGCCCCAGTGCGGGTTAAACAACAAGTTGTATTCATGGATACTGTCCATGTACATGCAGTATTCAAAACTACAGTACATGAGACACAACTTTGCATACAGGGGCCAATTTCATAAAACAGCTTAACAGTAAGCTAACTGTTCTGACTTCAGCAGAAAAATTTGCTTTAGCACAAGCGTATTTCACAGGTTAGCAGTAAAATTAGGAGACCAGCTTGCGCATTCACCATGAATTTGCATTGTTTCGACAGTCACTGGCTTACAGAGGGCGCCTGAAGGTTAGCATGCCTTTTCCCGTGCTTACGATTAGCAGCGCTATAAAATGGAAACTGCACAGTGAGATTAAAAGAACAAAATCTGTCGGTAAGCAGCTCTATGAAATTGGGCCGAGGTCTGGTTCCCAAGCTACATGTACTCACGCTGTAAAGTGATGTACACATAATGCAAACCCACACAAAAATGTACCTGAGCCATGGCAAGTCCAGGTAGTTTATATAGGATGTGATGCATTTCATTTTGCTAAATATAACCTTGTATGGTTTGCGGTAGCACCATATTGTCGCATCCGTGCAAAAAGGTTGTAACTTGGGTTTCATTCGCTTTGCATAAATCGCTTTTTAAGGTTTGGAGACATTTTAAACAATCACTGGTTGTTTCTGTTTGACAAGTCAACTTGAATTATACAAGTCAACTTGAACTATGAAGGAATTTAAACTTTAAAAGTGATTTTTATAATTATTCACCTACAAATGAATTGTTATGCCTTGTTTACCACGGTAATTGTTTTCAGGTTGTTAACGTTCTTTCAGTTTTACTCTCCACCGATAATGATGTGGGAATTTTTTAATAATTTGTTTACAAAATTATATATCACTATAAAACTTTCTGGACTGGTAAGAGCATTTCCTGCAAGTGCACTTAAAAAATAGTAATATTTTTATTACTACCTGATTGTGCTTTTCAAGTTTACAACAAGGACAGGCAATTAACTCAGCATAATTGCAATGCTGTGCGTTTTAACAAACAAGCACACATCAATTTACACGTAAAACATGTGCCAGCTTATTTTTCAACGAGCTGAAGTTAAAACAAACATTTGACGACTGATCTGCAAGTACATAGTTTTGGTTTTTGTGTGTGTATGTGTGTGTGTACTGGTGTAAGAATTGTTAGCCAGTTATCATGCATCATTTTCATTAATGCATTCTTCTCATGTTTTTATACTGTGTTACATACATGTAGTACAATTCTTTAAAGGCAGGGGATACTTTTGGTAATTACTCCAAAAATTAGATGACCACACAAATTTACTTGGTAAGGAGCAACGGCGAGCTGTCGATAGTATAAAACATTGTGAGAAACGACTCCCTTTGAAGTAATGTAGTTTTTGAGAAAGAGATAATTTCTCGCTAAAATATCTGAATTTGATAAAGGCTTCAGAAGCCTTTTTCACGTAATGAAAAACATGCAGTTTCAGCATTTTCAGATCTTTCAGCGTGGAAATAACCACACCAATAAACGCTATTATCTTTTTAAACACAATTTTCAGAGGTTAGTTATATATCTACAATTCAATAGGATTGAAACAAACATACGATTCCAAATACCAAAGGTATACCCTGCCTTTAATTTTGACATCAACTGTTTAGTAATTATTTAATTAATGTAGTAAATTTCAAGACCAAATTTGATTACAAAAAAGGATGAAGAAAAGTGTAAGTAAGGATCAGGTGAAACATACGCAACAAATTAAGCTGTTTTTAAGGGTGACTTTTGTTCAAGACAAAGAAAACAGTATTATTTGTTGGGAACGAGACTATTTGTTGATAAAAAAAAACAGGCAGACTTCATGCAGGATGAAAACTCACGAAGCATGTTGCCGAGTTTGAGCAGCTGCCTGGATCTATAGGAAAAGACTGAGCAATTCTCTGAAGAAGATACACTTGGCCAAAAGGGGAGCTACTCCGTCACACAAGCAGGGATTTACAGTACTGATGGTAAATATGAAACAAGTCAAAAGGATGAAACAGATGTTGTTTTACTCATTTGTAGAAACTAATTTCGGGGTACAATACATGTAATACATGTGTACATAAATTACGCCGAGGTGTACTTCCAAAAGTGAGTTGTTAAACATGTTCCACAAATGCAAGTTATCATACCATATACTGGATTTTAAGCGCTCACTAAGGAGTATCATTTTCGATTCCATTTTTCTTTCATTATTGCCCTGGGAGTAAGGAATCAAAGTGTAAGGCCTACTTATTGCTTTTGCATCAAACCTTCATAGATTCCTACCCCAAATAGTCCTGTACTTTCCATCGTTAAATATGCACGTTCTGTATCTGACCGTGCTACAAATGTCCAATTCAATTATGATTCAACTCATCTAATACTTGTCATGTGTACTGTGTTTCTTCTCATACCAGTGAAACTATTTTTCTGTTGAAAACGTAGCAAGTGATGAAATGTGTTTAGACAAGGGTAGTGTGTTGTTTCCTTAAAAAACATAATCACTGGTAAGTTGAACTGTGATGGAAATTTTCTTCTTGACTGCACGTTGATCATTCATTTGGTGCTGCTTCCTCGGCTTTAATCCATTCTAATTTATGTTACTAAACTGGGGCCGGTTCCGAATTAGCGGCTACGGCTACGGCTACGGCTACAGCTACATGTATGACTGTTGTTAAGGACGTCCTATACTTCAATGCATGATGATGAGGCAATCCAGCCGTAGCCGCTAATTCGGACACGGCCTGAGATTGGACAACAGGAAAAGTCCGGCCCTATTTTAAACATGGAGAACCAAAACTCATTAACACTGTTTCTCACGGAGCATGATGATGTTCCAGGATAAGGCCCTGCCCCATGACTGGCGGCAACCCTGCTACAGATAAATTTCTACAATGTAACTGACCAAGGTTGAAGCTTGGGTTATTTGTCATGCATGGATAAAATGGGACCAAATGAATGGGGTTATTTCACCAAAACCAAAATATGTTGATGGACAAATCCATTTTTAGAACAGAAATGACATCCCCATTTCCAGCAAATTGTGGAATTCCTGTTTTGTGTTTGTCTCAAAACTGTATTTAATGTAATAAGTGAACCAAGTTCTTAGTTCAATGCAATTTCTTTAAGATGGTGCTGTTTTCTGTTCAAAAGGAATTGTCCAGCATAGTAATCTAGGCCCCAGCTACCGCACGACCTCTGCACCAGAGGCCCGTTGACGTTTTGCCATTTTCTTAAGTTGTGCACAAGACGTAATATTTCTTTAACAAAACAACCTAGAAATACTCCACTGCAAAAAAGCCAAAACGACGCTCAAGAAATTTACATTCGTAAGCTTTGTTCGACCCAACTACATGTACATGTATAAATTACATGGGTATCATCTGGATATTTGTTAAGTCAATTATCATATTGTGCAAACTTTAAATGACAAAACGGCCAACCCTGAAAAAGACAAATGTGCACAAGTTTACACTGAAACCTCTTTTCCAGAAGAGACGAAGTAAAACAAGAATAATGCATTAAACATGCTTACTGCCTCCTACGGAACCTTCCATTTTTGTTTTTTAAAACTTATAACGTGATGCAATCGTTCGTGCCGGTCCCAGTCAGAATGATGCTGGTGTAAATCTGACTATACTTCTGTAAGATCAAACATCAACGTTAACAGTTATTGAAACATGTAGCTAAATATAGCATTAGATGGTTTAATGACCCCCCCCCCACCATAAAACAAAATACAAACCTGCAAAAATCCATGAATTATTTTCTTCAACTTGGTTTTGAGTGTAGCATTAGGTCTATATTATTCTTAAAATTTATGTATAGGCCTAATTGTGTTTGGTTAAATGAAGAAGTACAACTAATTATAAAATTCTAAAAATTTTCTCCATGAAGAATTGAAGCGACTGAATGCTAATAATGCTATAAATTATAAAAACGTGACATTTCGAAAAACCTCCTTCTGAAAAATGACTGTTCATCCATGGCTTCTGGAAGAGAACATTAAATTTAGTTTTCAAAATTAACCTGTCAACATGGTAACAATATCACAGAAAATACGAATCATTTTCTCGAACAAAAGGTACAGAGAATTCATTCAGATGGTTTTTGTGAAATTTCTGTATACCTTGTCAAGTTGTTTTAAAAGCACTATTTTATCAAAGATGAGAGGACGGAAGACCTTTTTTTAAACACATCTGTCAATTGGTTAATACTTTTTTTTTTTTAAATAAACCATCATTGAAGACACCTGAATCTTCAAATAAAATTAACAGAGGATTAAAACAAGGCAGATTTAGAAGATCTTTTTCGATGGATTTGGTCGATCCTCCGTAGTAGGTTTAAAGGATTTTATGAAGCTACTGCCACAGTCTGTATAATAATTGATAACTAGTGGGAAACATTCTGATCAGTATGGATTTACAATCAACAACTATCAATAAATTTATCAGTAAACCAGATACATGTATGTTTCATTGTACTAGTACGCATATTATTCATTAATTTTCTACAAGTACCCATGTTAAGACACTGCAAATGGTCATATTCCTGTTCTTTTGTCCCATAATGCGAAACATTACTACCCTGCATTTGAAACACAACAAGAAACTGATAAATTTTTTAAGTCTTTTGAATTCCTTTATTGACAAAGTGGATTTGGAGGACTACAGTTAAGCGGATTGACTTTATAGATCAGCCTGCCTTCACATAATCTGTTGCTTTTCTTCTAGAAGAAAAAAAAGAATCAATAACTGTGTATGGTTTTCGCTGTACTGTCTTTCAATAGGCCCTAGAGATAGTTTTCTTTTTTTTAGTGCAACCATTCAGTCAATTTGCACACACTGTACCTGTACACGTTATATGCAAAAACCGAAACATTTCAACCTTGTTTAAATTTCCTATTTGTGGTTATTGAAGAGTTTAAATACTAAGTTGATAGAGTCATTCATATTAGCAAGTGCGTACCAACTTCCAAGGCATCTTAAAGGCTTGGGTGTTAAGTTAATAATATTTGACTCTGTTGGGTCACAGAGCTCTGCGTCAAGTACAAAATGCAAAAACTACAAAGATTGATAGATAAAACTTATTTTGATTCTCGTCACATTCACAATGCTGTCTCGTAAAGAAGACTAGAACAAACTTTGAACTGGCATTGAGGTTCTTTATACATGAACATCATTGGCATGGTTCTACACCCTAAAATAACATTGCATTGTTATTCAAATTTCTTAATTTGATGCCTTCCTTTAATATGTGACCGAAAGTCTACACTGTAGGCTTAACATTGTAATTACCTAATAAATTCTCTTTAACATGGTATTTCCTGCAATTGTTTTAATGTATTACTTAACTGAAGTACTAAGGCAAATTTGTTCCATGTACTGTACATGCAAGCAGGCCTTAAGCCCGGTTCATACTTCACGTGAATAGCGAAAGCAAAGCGAATTTTCTTGCGTCACAATTGAAAAACAGCGCGTACTGAATTGTTGCGTCACCAAAATTCGCTTCGCCTTCGCTTTCACGTGAAGTATGAACCGGGCTTAATACTTTTTTTCCCTGTTACAGGAAGGCAGTTTTTTGCTTAAATAGTAAAGGCCACCTCTATGGGAGAATTTTAAGTTTGTACTGGAACATTTCAACGGGCACCAAGACATGATGACATCATTGCCTCCATGAAGCATCAGGCCTGATGTACATGTACAATGTAGGACCCCACCTGCATTTTTCATCCCCAATGAATGAATGCATAATCTAACAAACCAACATTTTTACTGCTAGGATTATTTTTTCCATAATCTTTTTTTTTCAAATTGAGTTCTGTAGGCCCACATTCCTAACAGTCCCTATTACATCAAACTGCCAACAGCAGGTTTAGTTTGAATTTGTTGGACTGAGGACTGCATGAGTAAACTGATTATGCTTTGAATGGGTTCAGGCATACATGTACCACCATAATCAGAGTACCACAGTTAGGGTGCTGAGTTACAGGTGTTGGAATTTGTTAGAGTGGGGAAGGATCCTAGTAAATCACTCAAGGGAGTTAGGGATATAGTACAAGAGCCAAACCAAGCCAACTTTTTTTTCTCCAAGACTAAGTATGAGTAAAATTGCTCCTTTGACAGTATTTTCAAATATTCTGCTTCCAGTTTTAAATTCTTTGATGGATTTAAATTTCTGTATGTATCGTAAAAATACTTGATGTTGTGAGAATAGCTACTGTTTGTAACCCGTTAGAACTAAACCAACCTCAACTCCTGCTTTAAGCCATTGATATTAATTCGGGCAAGTGTTCCTTAGAGGTAAACTTTACAACTGTCTAGGACTATAATTCAAAAGCAATGATGTCCATGTATAGAGAGAATTAACAATTATTAAACTATAGGAAGTAACCGTTAAAATGAGGAGTGACATTACTTTCTTTCTTAAAAAATAAAAAGTAGGCCTACTTAATGTACAATGTAAATCATGATACAGTTATAATGAAAAAAGAGAGCCAGGCCGACCCAAACAAAACAGTTTTGTTTACATTTTTTGTGTTTGAACACTAAGTTCTCGCATCGACATGATGGAGTACATTAGAGTTCAGATATTTTCCTAGCCCAGAGTCCCAGACGCAGTAATTTGGGTGCTGTACTTCTCTTTTTAAAATTTTGACTTTTGATGGTCGTACTAGCGCCTCAGGGCAAAGCGTATGTGTCTTGGTCATGCCTATGTTTATTTGCTTAAGTATGGGCATGATAAGCACCCATTCTGGAAACGCCGAATGTGAACGAGGCCAAAAATCCAAAAAGAGTGAGCAACGCAATCCGCAGATTGTGCAAATCCATAGAATGCGCTCAACATCCAGATCCCACAATGCATCAGAGAGCAAAGTATCCGGTTTGACCTCGTAGTCGTACAGTAAAATCTTGACATAACGTTGCATTATTTTGGTCCTAAAAACATTGATTACTGCAGTACTGTGGTGAGTGGGGCTATGCTCCGAGACCGCTCTCGGAAAAGTTTCCATATCCGGCTGCCACTTTCTAAGGGATTTTCTAGACTTTTTAATGGATGTTGGGCTTTAATACCCTTTTGTAATATTCCTCTCAAGGTATTGGTAGCAAAATCAGTAATTATTGACCTTAAAAAAAGGAAAATCAAGCGGACATTTCACCGCGCAGCTTGAACTTTCGCGCATTCATGCCCAAACAAATTAAAATGGCGTTTAGCGTTGTCAAGCCCAATGAAGACGTGAAATTGGCTTATTTTTCCTGATTTCAACACTTTGTAATTGTTCAAACTTTGAATCAAAGTTCCTGTTCCTAGCTGAATATATTCTTCAACCCTTCTAGATAGGTAAGGATCAAAGTTTACTTAAATTTCATGGATATAAAGTGACTGGCAGCCGGATACGGCATTTTAGCCCCGAGCTCCATGTAGACAGTGATCCGTCCAACCCCCGGCTACCCAGCTGCCTAGGGGGTAGCGCCCTAGTTTCATGTTTTACTTTTTTGGGCCCAAATTTTGTTCACTATTTAGTAATTGTCAATTTCTAGCAAACGATATAACCATATTTACAATATCGATATTCCTAGTTTCAATACTCACCGTGAAGTCCAGGACCTGCCATGTTAAATTAGAGGCTTTAAACCATTGAAACAATTCTTGGACTTCGCGTATTTAGGTGAAAATGTGCTGCCTAAGTGCTATAACTGCTACTAGCGCTAGAGAGCTGTGTAAGTCCTTGTGCTCCTGCAGCTAGGTCTGTGTGTGATGTGTATGCAGTCAATAATAATAGTATACAGCAGGGTACCCGCGGCGGCTAGTTAGCCAATGCATGCAACAACAAACGACATAACACTACAGAATGGGGCACCGCTTGTGTTTTGGATGGGCGGATTGGTTTCAATAAACCAAAAGAGGGCGCCGTTGTTATAAATTCCTAAAGTTTTTGCGCACACCTCATGCGTCAAATTTCCATTATTAATGTTGGGCAAAATTGAAAACAATTGTTTTTGTAGATGATTTCTGGAATGTTGTGAAACAGGTTTTAATCAAATCATGATCTTTCTCCATGATCATACTACATGTCCTGCCTTCCTCAATGGCCTAATGGTGTACATAATTCGTTTTACAGTTTAAAATAAAACGTGTGGACAATCACCGTCAATTGGTATGTCGATTTGTTCCCTTGTGGCGTTCCATAGTAATTAGTAATTTGTTCCGGTATTGCATAATTTTGTTGAACACATTTCAAAACAAGTGCAACAGTGTGGTAACACTAACAGTGAACAACATGGCTTTCCAACAACAGTAATACACATGTACACATATTTCTATTTTTACACTGTAAAGTGTAAACAAGGTTAGATTATCGAGATTGTTCCTTCTGCCCTTAAAGAGCTGTCATAGTTTGTGGATACATTCAGAAAATACGTGTAGGCCCTCTACTGACTTCTGTACTGATGTGTTTTTGTCAACAATGGTCAGCTTTGCCCTTGGATTGGTTACACTACTACAGAGTGTACGTCTTGTTGATGTTCAAGTGTTGTAGTGTCAACTGGAACAATACGAAATCAATCCAATTAACAAATGTGCAGAAGGTGAGATACTGAAAAAAGTCATTCACAAACTACGGAACTGTTTGTAAATACATTTTTGGATTACCGGTTATCAAGTCTGAATACAATGGCAGGTTTTCAGCAGGCAGCATTTCCAGTCGTCAAGCTGGCATCACTCGCCATAAAGCAAATCAGCAAACCTCTTGCAAAGAGAATCCAGCTGCTCGCCAAAACGAGACCATTCATTCGCAAATACCTCTGCATGCCGCCTGCTCAGTGTAAGTACAAACTTTTGCCAACAATTTGGCCAGTGCAAGATGACAGAGGTTGATAATACATTGTAACATGGATGGTTGCAATAATCATAATCCTCCATCCTCCTGACGGTCGCAGAGGATGGAGGGCTACGATTATCGCAACTGATATTGATATGCAAGCGATAAGTGAATCGACTTGTCTCACCCAGCAGTCGAAGGCAATTGGCATTGTATGTACATCTAGCTCTTGACTAAATAGTATAGAAATAGAACATTGACCTATTAGTAAGGTAGGACTTTGCATCACATACATACATGTACATTTTATTTTATTTTGTTATGGGGAAAAACAAACCGAGGTTCATTTCTCAGTCATTATAAAATTGTTTAAAATTAACACTTGAAAATAAAGAAGCAGATCATTTTCATACGAGGGCACGCTTTTGCTGTTATTTTTGCTTTAAAACACTGTAATTTGCTTGTTATAATCATTTTCTGTAACCAAGGATCTACTACTACTAACATTGTGGGTTGGCTATCAAATATCAATGAAATGAGACGATTATAAGAAAAAACGTTGAGATGCACTTTACTCAGTACAATTGTGTGTTCTTTTGAATTCAGAAAAAAAGAGTTGTTCATAATCAGTTTTTTTAAATTTAATTCTAAACAGTACACCACTGGTTGGAAATCAATCTCAAGATGCGTATTCTGGGTCTTGGGAAAGCGTCTTCGGTCCAGCCTCTAAGTGAGGAAGCAGCTGTCGAACTAGGAGCTGAAATCATTGGTGAGACGTTCCTCTTCTCAGTAGCTGTTGGAACAATAGCTTTTGAATATTTCCGTCAACAAAGGAAAGACCAAGAGCACGAAGGGGAGCAGACGACGGCTATCAGTGAACTACAGAAGAGAGTTGAAGATCTAGGAATCACCGTTGAACAGCATGATGCTAAGATTAGAGAACTCCAAAGGAATATGTTAAATCTCACACCAACACAGAAATGAGTGCTGGATTATATATTGCCCTTGGTATATTTTGTGTATGAATGATGTAAGGAGTTGTTGCTTTTGCAATAAAATGCGATTTGTTCCTGGGCAGTGACACAAACATGACCATCTTTGTACGTTGTAGATGCACAATAAGTAGAGTTTGAAACTTTGCCTGGTAGGAAAACAAACTAGAAAAAAAGGTTTGTGGTAACACCTATCAACTCAACGTTTCATTCAGTATGCTCAGGTTGTCTTCAGGAAAAAAGGTGATCTCCGATGCTGCTTGTTTTGTTTTACATGTGGGTGGAAATCCAACAATCAGAATACCAATCTACATGTATGCGACTTGAGGCTCTGGTCTGAGGTGGGACGTGAACCAGGGACAACATAGGTGAAAGGCTTGATGGGGAGATACCACAACGGAACTTTGATCCTTATATATATATACCAAATATTATTCCAAACTGAAAGTTACCTGCAAGCACATGAAACATGGCAAAATGTTTGGAGTTTTCATTGATTAATGTCTTTTGCCATGAAAGATCATTCCTAGCTTTAAATGCAAATCATGATGAAAACTGCATGTTGGCTTTATAACAACTAGTGGATCAGAGTGGAGATACTCCCCCCCCCCCCTTTGTTGTACCATCCCTTCAACTTTGGAATCAATTGCACGATAGAAAATAAAAAATAAAATATTTGTGCATAAATACAGTATTTTTAAAGACAAAAGTACAGGATTGAAAGCAAAAACATTTGAAACTTAAAATTTTGATTGAAAAGGTCACTTATTAATATTATGAAGTTTATACCAGTACCAATCTTCCAGAGAAATATTTCTGTCGGAAATACTGTCAAAGTGCACGTCTGCAATCGAAATTAGTACAATATGAAAGAGCACAAACTCCTTGAAAAAAACATGAACAATTTTGTCATTGTTTTCACTTAAATATGACCATTAATGAGATTCTCACAGGTTGATTGGATGGAGAACTAGAAAATGGAAATTAATTTACTCTTCCCCCCAAAAAACAATCACAAACTTTGACTTTATAGGAAGGCTTAAAAGCTAGCACTGATTGACCAAAATGGTGCTTGAATAAAGAAATTGCCAAGAGATGTACTTTATAGAATGATTTAGATGGTCAGTAAAATACAGTGTGCATTTTTTATGAAAATCTTCACAGTGTACTATGTAGGTTTATAAAGGTTGTTTGTTTTTGTAAAGTAGATGGTTTATGGGTGTAATGTTTACCAGCCAGTGTTGAACCATTCCTTCACCATTGCAACAAATTGTTTGGTCACCTCTACAATATTTCTTTTGTACACAACATTTTGAATGTTCGAGTGGAAACTATTTTTTATTATATACATGTATTTATTCAATATAAAACTATCATAAAAACCAAACACTATAAAAGTATTTACACTTTTCACCCAAATCAATACATGAACATGTGTACTGGTTGACACATCTCACACTACGATGCAATCACTTGCATTTACAATCCTTTTGAAACATGGTAACCCCATTACTGTATGCCGATAAGATTTTAATAAATTTTTAGTTTTAGTATAAATTTAAAGTTTGAAATATTTGTGCCTTAAATATTAGGTTTTCCCCCTGCAGCAAAAATGAAATATATTCTTTTGCAAATTATGTTTTAAGATTACAAAATATGAGCATGTGGGTTTCTTCGTGGAATGTGATCTGCATGTATCTGAATAAAAAGATTCTAAAATATTGAAAATAAAACTGCTTTAATGTCTCTGTACATATTTACAATTGATGATAAGTAGTATTAATTTGTTATAAATCAATGTCTATGTGAAAAGGAGGGGTGCATAGGTTTTTTTCCATTAAAATTAGCTTTGAATTAACTGATGCATTGAACCTTGGAGATTATTGTATTATTGCATCTTGAAATCACTAAATGACTTTTTTTATAAGCCCTTTTCACACTACAGAGCCAATTCCCAGGGAGTAAAACCCCAGGAAATTCCTGGGGAATTTTAACACTATCCTGCAACAAATTAACACACGGTATGCTAACAATTCAACAAAAATAAGGATGAATGTTCCCAGGCTTACACAATCTTAGTTCTCATATAAAGTATGTACAACTCATTGTGTCAGTGTACTAAGATCATCGTGATCTTTGGTTTTCTCAATGTAAGCTGAAACAGTCTTCAAATCTCTGAGGTGTATGTACCCCTATGCAGGACTCTTCCTCTGTGCTGTACACAGATACAGAGTCCTAGATATGAGGCTCCATTTCTGGGGCGGAAAATTTCAGAGCTCCATAATTCAAATCTTACCTGTAAGAAGCTACTAATCTCACCAGGTTAACATTCCATGGCCGCATACATTTTGGGGCGGTGGGTTTTTGGATGTTGGATATTCCTCCTAAGTCCGTCATTGTCATGAAATAATTCAACATTAAAAAAGTTCCTGCTTTGTTTGGTCTCTCAAACATGCACACTAGCATGTTGGTGCAGGATGATTGTGCGTATTTTGTCCGCATGTATAGTGTGCTGTGTGTACAGTGTACGGTGATGCGCAAATGCATGCATACACATGCGTAATAGGTTTGCATGATGAACTGTATTTAAAGTTTCCAGAAATGTTTACTGTCGAGAGCCTAATTATTTCACGAAAATGACGCATTCATGAGGAATATCGGACATCTAAAACCCACTGCCATAACAATTTATGCCGGCATGGAATGTTAATCCAGTAGCTTCTTTCAGGTAAGATTTGAATTATGGAGCTCCGAAAAGTGTCCGCCCCTGAAATGGACCCTCATATCCAGGTCCTCATTGTAGTATTAATACGAAAGTGAAGGCCTCCAGGGCTAGGGTGTATGCACAAAACCAATTGTGTGAGAGATGAACTTTTTGCAGAAGCCAATGGGATAACAAGATACAAACTGAGTTACGACAATGTTGCACTGACATGATGAAATCAATATACTACAGAGAAAATGCCTTGTTCATTGGGCTGATCACTGGGGTATGTTACTCATGAATTTCTGAAGAGCGTTGAGACGAGCATCAATCTCCGTCATTTCTGATGAGCGGTTGTACATTCCCATGGATTGATCTGAATGACAAAAAGCAACACACAGACAAGACAGAGGAAATTTATCAATCATTGATCAATATAGCAACTACCTAGCAATGGCGTCTAATTGAGATAAAGTTTTATGGATTTAAAACATGTTTAAAAACAATTATCAATACAAATGGTTTTTAAGTTTTAATAGATGTAATAATTGCATCACTGATAAAAAATATTATTTTGAATTTAACCTTACACCACACCTATGTGTAAGAAGCTCTCTATACTCCGTGCTTTCCCTTACCCCTGCGGACAAAAAGAATCCACAGGTCTAATGCTCGGGTGGGATTCGAACCCACAACCTCGTGCATTTTCTAGAGCAGATATTCTCAGCACTAAACCACTGAGCGTGCCTGGTGATGAGAGGACAGTTTGTATCCTGTAATTAGCAGCGGGTACTGCAACATTTTAATACATGTAATAAATGCATCAGGGATAAATAATATTATTTTGCTTTTACCCTACACCCACACCTGCAGTCTTGGTGCAAGACCATGGTTTTTTTTTTTTTGTGACAATTTTTCCGGGCGAGAGGGTGCTATCATCCACGAACCGCTCTGACAACACGAAGGGGCGGCTCGTGTTGTAAGAGCGGTTCGGGGTTGATAGCACCCTCTCACGGGGACAAATTGTGACTAAACAAAACGGAAAGGTCTTGCACCAAGACTACGAGTCCTTCGGAGTATACAGGGCTTATCTATACGTATAGGGTAAAACCAAAATAAAATATAAATTTTACAAATGTTGAAACTGGTTTTAATACATACCTCTGTCTACACCATACTCATATAGATCTTTTTGTCTGATCTTGGCTTGATTTGTTACTCGCTGGGCTTTGTCAGGATCATGGAGTGGATCAGGTGTACTCATCATCGTACTTAGAGGTTAAGGTAGAATAATGGACAGCATCTCAAGGAGTGGGTAGTAATAATAAAAATTTATGGATTTATAAAGTGCCAGAATTCACCAATTTAGACGCATGAACATTATTACTCTGTTCATTGGGCATTTTATTTCATTCTCATCTCCCTACGGGAGTATACAGTCTGTGCTGCCAAGTATGTAGCGCACTAAGCTAAACCAACACAGGGACCATCTCTGCCCTCGCAGGTACCCATTCACTCCTGGGTGAAGAGAAGCAATTATAGCGAGGTGTCTTGCTCAAGGACACAAGTGTCATGACCAGGATTTAAACCCACACCCTGATGACGTAACCACCAGAGCCCAATTTCATGGAGCTGCTTAAGCATAAAAAGTAGCTGAGCTTAGCAGAATAACGTTACCAGTCAATGTACCACATCACATGTACAAGTTGTGAATGGTATCCTGCTCATTTTCGCTAAGCAGCAAATTATTAAGCAATATTTTCTTCTTAAGCAGCTCTATTAAATTGGGCCCAGAACTTGAGTCCACTGCACTAGACCACTTGGCTGAGACATGCCACAGTTATTTTATATGATCTTACAGATGGGTAGATGATAAGCTTGTTATGTGAAACAGAAACAACCGGGCAAAGCCCAAGTCTTCCTCTGTTAAAGTTTAGTGTGTGTATTATTTAACCTTGCACATGAGACTTACAGCTTTATGTCCCATCAAACGGCAAAGGAATAAAGAGTCTTTTAAAGCCATCATATTTGACCGCTGAATAAAAAGTAAGAACATCTTATTGAGTACAAGGGCTTACCTTCATATGGTACCGGCTTCAGTAGACTTTTTTAGGCTATTTAATAGTACAAATCTTGCATTTTTTCCGATCGGGAAGAATATCATGCATGCCAACAACAGACCGGGCCAAGATTCAAAGCTTTAAACAACACAACTTGAGTAACTCAACTGTGATTTATCTAAACGGGTTCTTCCGTGACTACATGCTCGTCAAAAAGTAAGAAGACCATTGACAGACATGCAACATCGTAATTAAAAAAAAAAAATACAACAAAACAGAGGAAATGGCCAAGCACACAAAACTTTGTACAGCATTTTTCAGTTTCTGTGGTGGCAGTATTTCATTGTGTTTTTCAAAAAGAAGAAATCAGCTGAAAAGTTGCATGCCTGAATGATGGACCTTCAGAAATCTTTTTCTTCTAAAACATACAAAACAAATGAATAATTACCTATGACATGGTGTACTGCTAAGTGATAACACTTGAAGAATTATAAGTGAAACTATTAAAAGGATATCTTTTGGTCTTGCCTGCTGGTGCAGCTCTCCTGTACGGCTGTATGGAAATGTAAAAACCTTATGTATTAGTTGGGAAATTCTAGCATTGGTGCATTCCTAGAGAAGACACAATTGGTTGACACAAGAAATCAGTGGATATGGCGTGCAGCTTTGATGTTGCAAAGAAAAAGAGTAAACTGCCTAATTACAAAACCTTGTACATTGTTTTTCAGTTTTCTATGTCAATGAAATTAAAGAGGGGCTCGAAGGTAAAATTCTGAAAGTGGAAAAACAATTACAAGTCTTTAACCTGAAGTTAAAGTTGGAACATGCCATTGGATGTCAACAATAAATGGGTCTGTACATTCCACACATAATTTTGTTTTCTAAGTCAAAAGGTCAGATCCAATTCTGTTTTGATTGAATATCATCGAAATTCAGGAATGAACTATAAACATTACCAGTACAAAATGTATAGACCCATATATTTGAAATCTGACGTCATTGGATGATTTTGGATGTTAACATTTTTCGCACTGGAAGGGTATGAAATGGTGTGGCATTTTACACCATTGTAACGTGAGGTTAGAGACGTGTAATTTTTCCCCCTCTTTCATAAAGACTCTATTGAAAAAAATTACCTTGACACCCCTCCTTGAGGAAATAAGAGTGTTTATGTGTGTGTTGCGTTGTCATTTAGCCTTTGAGAAAGACTCTGCTAGGGTCGAAACGTGAGGCCATTAAAAATTGTTTCTAAAAAAGAGAAAATCAGCTTATCGGCTGAGAAGTTGCATGCCTGGTGGGCGTACACTCTGAACTGATTTCCTTCCATTCTAAATTGCATATTCACCCACCATGGCAAAACTTATCAGTCAGAGTGTAACCGATTAATTTGGTTATTGAACAGCAGAGAAACCTCACCCTTGTTGGGTTTTCCCAGGCAGTAGATGCAGTCCTTCGTTGCTTTCTTACATTGTTAAGTACTCTACAGGGGAGACAAACAAAAATCATATATTTTGTATTTAAATTCTGGTTTTGATTAGTATCTCACCCAAGCTACTCCAGTGACCAAGTGCCAATCTATATATGAAACAACCTATGATTTACCTTGTTTCCAAAATTCCAAATAGACCGATCCATTAAGCCCAGCCTACCTTAGCAGCTGCCTAGGCAACAGCATGTGGTGTGACTTTCTTGCCACGATTGCAGCGGTGGTTCGGTTTCGGCCCACATGTATCGGATACAATACACACTCGTACAAGGTTTTCGTGAACGGTATGAATTTAGTTTTGTAGCCTTTTGAGCAGTGCAAAGAAAGATGTAGACAGGAACGCTGTTAAACCACTTTTACACGACTGTACAGGGACCACTTCTGTGGGATTTGCACCACCAGATATTTGAAAAAAATTAAAACAAAATAAAAGTTAGTACAGTTGTGTGTGCTGTTGTGTGTCAGAACAATGGCTGTGGTTTGTTTACTTGTCTTATGGTCTTTTAACGTGTCAGACTTTAGTCGGACTATCAGTGGCGTTGTCAAGGCTGTGATTGGTCAATACGTTAGTAGGCGGGGCTTAATGGATCGGTCTATTAGCACCTGCTGCTAAAATGAAAGGGTCAATGCTATCAATTGCAGGTTCCAACAAATTGTCTTTTTTAGATGAGGTATCCACACACAAAAACAAAGTGTACTTTACCTAAAAACCATTAGTGTTCATTGATTGTACAAGGATGGAAAAGCTCAAATAATACAAAATAAAAGACCCAGAAACCACTGCCCATACAATGCTCTTTGGCTACATAGTAAAAGGTAAACCACAAGTATTGTGCATTACTGATGCAAGATATACATTGTTCAACCACACTATCATGAAAATGTGTACAAAAATTCTGCAGGAAAAAGTAGACAAAACACACTTTAAGGAAATTTGTTATGACTTTACCTTATTCTCTTCTGTGAGGAATCTGAGAGCGCATCGATGTCACTCAATCCACTAGTCGAGACTCGACTGCCACGACTTCCCACAGATGAATTACTCCTGGACCGAGGTCTTGAGTAAGCTTTTCAAGAAATTAAAAAAAATAGAATGAAATATTATAATACTGGAGTCTTATACAGCGCACGTATCTACCAACTATTAGGTACTCAAGGCGCTTATTATTGTCATTTTTTACGACAGGTTTTTGAAGTTTTTTTTAATTATGAGACCCATTTATGCAGCACCTTATAAGGGTTTACAAGGTACTGAGGCGCATTCAGCAGCCACTGCCAGAAACACCAGGGGCAAACCCCTTCTCTTAGCGATCACATTCTCTTAGCGATAAGTGTAACTGGGTACTTTTACGTACATTATACAACACACAGGGCCTACGGCTTTATGTCCCATCCATAGGACGCAGCCATAATGGTTAAGTGTCTTGCTTAAGGACACAAGTGTCACGACCGGGACTCAAACCCACACTCTGCTGATCAGAAACACCAGAGCTTGAGTCCGGTGCACTAATCCGGGGCAAATCCCTTCTCTTAGTGATCACCTTCTCTTAGCGATAAGTGTCACTGGGTTCTTTTACGTACATTACACAACACACGGGACCTTCGGCTTTATGTCCCATTCAAAGGACGCAGCAATAGTGGTTAAGTGTCTTGTTTAAGGACACAAGTGTCACGACCGGGTCTCAAACCCACACTCTGCTGCTCAGAAACACCAGAGCTTGAGTCCGTTGCGCTAGACCACTCGGCCATGACACGCCACTAAAATGCCATTATAATGAAACTCATAGGCTTGCAAAAGACAAGATGTGAAGATTTGCTGTTGCCCCATGAACTGATGATAGTTATGTGGTTATGAAACTAATATTGTTCTGATCAGAATCAAAAGATTTAAAATGTCATAATTTTTGTTGTTGCAACCAGAACTGTAAATACATGTTTACAACTATGATAAGACAGCACAACTCTGCTCAACTCTTCAAATACCTGGGTAAGATGGTGATGGCCTTGTTCTCATTCTTCCTCTCTCCTGGGAACGAGGTGGCTGCGACCCAGATGATAGTGTTCGACTTCTCCTTCTCTCCCTACCAATGGGAGAACAACAGAGAGATTAGTGGCTGAAGAAACAGTACAAATATTAGTGGTTGACAGAGCAGTAGAGAGACTAGTGGCTGACAAAACAGTAGAGATTAGTGTCAGACACTTTCCTTTTTTTACATCAAATGTTTAGAGAAAATGCAAGAGGACCTAAAGTTCCAATTGTTTTAGACACGGTGTATGTATCTCAAGAAAGGAGACAGTTTATGTGACATACCTCCTTGATTTGGCCTCTTCTTGCCTCCGTTTTTTCTCCTGTGTGTACGCAGTGGGGTCAAATCTGGGGACTCTTGCACCTATATCATGTAATAAAACCACAAAATACCATGTAAGGTTACTAAAAGATAAGATATAAAACTATGAATGGCCGCTCCAAAATACACCTAGACCTATGAAGGTGAGCAAGGTGGGGTTGAAAGTAATGACGACTCTTCTACTCAGAATCAATGTACCTGTTCACACAGTTCCTAGTTTTGTAAAGTGCACAAACAGTTTAAATCCACAAAACAGAATACAAACTTAAAAAACAGAAAGAATTGTAAACAACAAAAATGAATGCCATCAGCTGAGACTCAGTTTGAAGAGGAACCAGTGTTGGGTCGATTGTTCTCATGTTGTAAATCATTTCACACAGATTTTATTTTAAAGCATTCTGTAACACTGCTGCTGCAGGGGCCAATTCATAAAGCTGCTTGACGGTCAGCAAATTTTTCTGCTCACTGTAGCAGAAAAAAGTCCTGAAGCACAAGCGTATTTCACAGGTAAGCAAGAAAATAAGGCGAACAGCTTGCGCGTTCACCATGGATTTGCATTGTCACGTCCGTCATTTCTTTACAGTATTGAAGCGCCAGAAAGATAGAATGTCTTTTCCTGTGCTTACGGTTAGAGGTGCTATGAAATGGAAATCGCACAGTAAGCACAATATTGGCCGTTAAGTAGCTCTATGAAATTGATAGATAAAAGATTTATTCACAATTGTCATCACAGTATAAAAAACTGCATTGCAACAATTTTACGTAAGTAAAAGGACATCAAGATATAAAAATTAATAAATGAAATGAAACTGGGCCCTGGGGTCGATTTCACATAGCACTCAGATTCATCTTCTGATGAGTTGTCAGTATTACCATGGTGATTTGTGATGTGACATCCCACTTTGCTTAGCTATTAAGATTGATTTGCACTTAAGATCAGTCTTTACTCTTTATGAAATCGACCCCTGATCTGCAACAGTTCTACCTGAAGGTGATGGTGACCGGCTTCCGACAGAGGACACAGACGGTGGCCTCCTCCGATCCCGTGATGTTGACCGCTCCCTGCTCAACATTCTAGCCCTCTCCCGACTTGCATCCCGGGCGTTGGCCAGGCGAGCCCTCTCCTGGGTAGACATGGAGCGTCTGGAGGTGGACCCCTGGGAAGCAGGAAGGGGCAAAGAGGGGGACCTACTAACCCTCCGTGATGAGCTGTTAGGAATACAAAATAAAAGAAATTTATTACACTGGCATAGATTGGTTGCTTTATCTGTGTTTTAATATTAACTGTAGTTTTATATGTAACCAGGAGAGTACAGCCCGGTTCATATGAAAGTGAAGCAAATTTTCTTGTGTCACAATTGCCCAACAGCACGTACTGAATCGTTGCGTCACCAAAATTCACTTCGCAATGGCTTTCACGTTAAGCATGGATTAAATCTATTTGTATTTAAACCCTTGTGCTGACGTCACAGACGGCCCGTGTGTCTGTCCATGGTCTGCCATTGTGGGAGTCCACTTGTATGTAAATATATGGTGAGCTTGTAAACGCATGCTTGTGCTTCACCCACAACACAGTAACACACGGGTAGACCGACTTCCAGGTGAACTGGGTCAAGTCATGAACAACAATTATCAGGTCACTGGCAAGCTTGGTGATGAGACCTTTCCAGTATTTCAGAATGACAAGCTGAACAACAATAAATAACAAGTGTGCTTTTATCTCTGTCTGGTTCCTAGCTTCTTAAAATGACCTTTTAATGACGGCAAGTTCGTTGATCAGACTCTTGACGCGCACCCTCAGGTTTCTCTCACTGGCGCGTAACTCCTCAACCTGAAACAAAAGGTGTTTGCAAAATGTGAACATAACATTATTATTTGTATTAAACCAAAACGATAATGGTGGTACATATCTATCATTTGTGCTAAGTTCTCAACTTATTTTTCCTTCGCAAAAATTTAATCAGCAATATTTTGTGCTCAATTAAGCATGTCTTTTTAATTCAATTCAATTTAACTTCAGATTGATTACATACTAACTATGAGGAATGACTACCTTTACTTGAAAATAAGGAGTAAACCAAAAACACAGGTAAACCTCGTGTATGAAGTGAGATGAAATTAGTAAATAGAGCATGGGGTTATTTCGATAAGCAGAAACCTGACAAAGGACAAACATATAAGAGACATGACAATGGGTGTACTGACAGGAGACAAAGAACACATAAGAAAATCAGAGACAGTTAACATAAATAAAACAGTTTAAGCAGAAACGATATAAATAAACAAAGATTAATTTTAAATATTAAGCGTAAAGAAACAAACATGAAACAAGTTACCATGTACTTGGGAGAGGAACCTACAATGCATGTTGGGCATGTTTGAAATAAGACTTAGAATTTCAATTTTTTTTTTGTAAGTAGGTCAAGATTGGTAGTATTAAAATCAAAATGCAAACAGTACCTCTTCCATAAGATTCTTGTAGTCTTGATTCCTCTTACTGGAGGACCGTTGGAACTTCCTCCTTTCATTCATCAATTCCTCCTCCAGGTTTCTGACCACAGTCTTCAGGATGCGGACCTCCTTGACTGCAGTTCCTTTGGACGTGTTCTTCACCTCTCGCCGATACTGTAAGAACTCATCGTCGAGGTTCTGTTTCTCCTTCAGGAGGTCTTCATAACTTTAGAAAGTGGGAAAAGGATGAACACAATCAGGGGATTCAATTCATACAAGTAACTGGAATTCTAATTTACTTTCAATCCTCACATTAAATACGAAAATAAAAAAATGATCAAGTACTACGCATACATATTTAATCAGCAGAGAAACATACTGGGTTCGAATCCCACCCGAGTGCCGCAGTATGATGCCTGTGCATTTTTTTCCCAGTCCCTACTTGATTGCAATGGGTTTTCCCTACTTGGGGTCTTCCTCCCACAACTAAAACTGACATTTCTTCATCGTCTTTTTCAAAAAGTAGGTTTGATGTTTCCCTTAGGATGCTTTGCCGACTAGATATAATTCTGATTTAGAATCAGATGTCTTAACCATTTGATCATCGAGCATGCCCGGTAACGAGGCCGGTGCGAATTCTGTAATTAGCAGCGGGTACCTCAACTTTTTATAGAGAGGTTAAAAATTAAGGACTGAAAACTAAATCCATATTGACACATTGAAAGTCTCCAGTGTGATAGGTAAGATTCTAACAAGAGTTCACAAAGGTAAAAGGCAGAATACAAGTAGCCAGCCTGCTACTCGATAAAGTTTCAGCCGAAAAATGGTGGTTATTTCCCGAACTATAAAGGCAGATCCGGGTAGCATTCTCCTGTTAATAAAGCCAGCTTCCCAAAAGCAACAAGAGGGAAAAGAAATACCATTTGCCTGGGGACCCTAACCACAGACTAGCCTTGTTACCCGACGCAAAACAATGCGATAAAAATCTCAGTGCAAAACAAGCACCTTGAACTTTTTACTCACTCCTTCCTCAGTCTCTGAAGCTCATTACTCCTGAAATCTGAATGTACCTGTAATGTAAAACAGAGGAGTGTGTCATCGCTTTGCCCACAGGGGTTACAGGAATGATGGTTTGATCCTACAACATGGAAGGGCGATTAGCTTTTTCTTTGAAAAGGGCACCCACATGAGGGAAATTTAGATTTCTACTGGAACATTTCAAGGGGCATGGAGGCAATGACCAGGGGGCATGGAGGCAATGACCAGGGGGCATGGAGGCAATGACCAGGGGGCACGAAGACAATGACCAGGAGGCACGGAGGCAATGACCAGGGGGCATGGAGGCAATGACCAGGGGCATGGAGGCAATGACCAGGGGGCATGGAGGCAATGACCAGGGGGCATGGAGGCAATGACTAGGGGCATGGAGGCAATGATCAGGGGGCATGGAGGCAATGACCAGGGGGCATGGAGGCAATGACCAGGGGGCATGGAGGCAATGACCAGGGGGCATGGAGGCAATGACTAGGGGCATGGAGGCAATGACCAGGAGGCATGGAGGCAATGACCAGGGGGCATCAAGGCAATGACCAGGGGGCATGGAGGCAATGACCAGGGGCGTTGAGGCAATGACCAGGGGACACGGAGGCACTGACCAGGGGGCATGGAGGCAATGACTAGGGGCATGGAGGCGATTGCCTCCGTTGCCTCCTTGAAGTAACAGGTCTGGGGTCGGCTGGAGAATTTTTCTTTAGACAATGAAAACCTTGTAGAATTTAAGTTGCTACTGATATAATGGTAAAGCATCATGTTGTGTCAAACTGATGTCCAGTTACACACAGTCATGGAAGTGTAGACTCATGCTCAGAGTGTGGGTTTGGATTCATGCTTATTTGGTCATGTTTCACGAGCAACACTAACGCTTTGTCCTTCAGATGGGGTGTCTACCAAGAGTTCCGATGCACTGGAAACACATTAAACATTAAAGAACCAATTAGTAGCCTTTTTGAGGTATGCTGGACACTATAGGAGTGCACTGTTCGGTTTGGATGTATACAGACAGATTTACTAAAACCATATGGTGTCACCGAAATGTGTCCACCACATCTGAAAAATGGCTAATGGGCTACCTCTCAAACTAGATTAGGGGTGTACATGTAACAAGTACATCCGTCAGTACACCCATTGTCCACTTAAGTCATCTCAAGCTGACATGTTTACCATAACAAAATTAAAGACTTTTATCACATGATGGCCACCTTTGTCAGGTTCCCCAATAATGACAGAGCTAATTCTCATTCTGTAAACTGTAAATACGGAGTATTTTTCTGAAGCGCCTCATTGCTACACTTACATGAATGGAAGTTAACTCGTCCCGGTAAAACCGGCCAGTAAAATACCACGTCTGGTTCACACGTACAAAGGCTGGTAATGGTATATAGACAATCGCGCCATGGTTGCGCGACGGTAAAATCTACACGTGACGGAGTTTATAGTCCACGCTGACGTCTCAGTTGGTTTGTTTCACCATCGTCGCGGTTAGTTTACCCACGTCAAGTAATCCAAGTACGAACACCGGTAAGATTTACCCAATGGAAGTTACCCATGGTCTCGGTTAAATCAAATGCGAACACGGCATAAGATTGCTAAACTGACCTGTGACTGCAGTCGTCTTATTTCTTTCTTGAGGTCCCTGACTGTGTCTTGTAGAGCTACAGGATCTGGTTTGCCTTGGTATGGCAGGGGTAAGGGATAGTGTATCCTGTAATACAACAAACAAAAAAGCATTGACACTGACATTTTGTGCAGTAAATTTCTCTGACAACTGTACTTGTGTTCTAAAAAAAAAATATCGCTGCCAACTGTAGCGTTTACTTGTGCTCAAAACTGTTAAACGAAGCATTTTTAGCAAACACCACAAAACTGAAACATCTCTTCAAAACAAAAGTAGAAAAAAAGGACACCCTGATCAACAATGAGTCCGTCTCTAAATTGGCTGCTTGGGCTACGGCTGCCAAATTAAGAACACTGCGCTATAAGCTTTACCAAGCCTGTACAGTGCCATTAAAATACAAATGGAACAGTGAAAACAGCCGATGGGCCAGTGAAATAACAAACTAATAGGTTCTACCGTCTAGACACTGAACAATTTATGGGCAGACCCTGTCTTTAATCTTAATAAGGCGAATACGTAGACTCATCTTACCTGTCAAACTCCACTGTGTATGTGACAATCAGGTACCGCTTGGCACTCAGAGCTGCTTTTTGAGCTCCTGGTATGTTGCTTCTAGTCACACCTGCTTTCCTGCTCCTCAGTGTCTCCAGGTCGGAATAGGTCAGCAGGTCAAGGGTCACTGAATCACTGGACTGTTCAGATAAATAATGGTATGCAAATTAAAACACCTTTCCAAATTTTTACAGGGTAGACAAATCAGAGTGATTATTAGTGTTATGTGCCATCATTAATGGATGGTAAGGCACTATCATTCTCCCCTAAGCCTGGCATTCATTTATGTTGTGCAACACAGGAATCTTTAACTAATGATGTTCAATCATTTGACAAAATAAAGAGCCAGACTGATGCAAGTGGCATCACTGCAGTGCAATGACAGAAAACACTGCTTCTTGACACGTAAACAACCTACAATGGATTGGTCTGGACTTCTTTTTGTTAACACCCAAATATCAAATCATGAAAATCTGTCAATGAACTTGATTTCTGATATCTGCGGTCAACGTAACTCGAAATGACCATGGAAATGTTATGTGACTAACCGTGGAATCGCTGATAGGTAGACATTTAATGGACTGGCCCCACCGATGAAAGCTATCTTTTTGAGGCATCATGATCCATATTTATAGAGAAGTTTCAAATTTACCTTCTTGATGGCAGACTCCAACATACTGTTGAATATTGAGAACTGCTTGAAGTTGCCAGTCTTGTGGGTCAAGTCTTCAATATCTGAGCAAATTGTAACAAAAAAATTGCCAGTCCTATTTAGCTTAATTCATGACTGCTAAAACAAAATGTATTTGATGGAGTTCTGCTCATGTGTATCAACTGGAAGTTACAATACTGGAAACGTCTTGTTGTTAAATTATTAGTGACGCAACGCTTGTACCAAGTATCCTAAAAAGTTTTGTTCTGAAGAAAAGGGTCAGATGTGTTTACACCACAGAAACAAACCAGAGAACAGGGACTCCCTATACCACCCTGTGTAACAGCGTTGTTCCTTATGGCGTCACAAATAATGTACCCTTGGAAAACCCAAACATTTGCCAAAATCAAACGGTAGACAGCGCATCAAACTTAGCATGCCTGAAAAATATGGATCCAAAGCTTTAGCGCGCCCACATCCAGGGCAATCATGAAAAAGTGTGGCACGATCGTGGTGTGTGTGTTCATGCCCTTCCGAGCGTTTTTATTACGATACCCATTCACAGCGATGGTAACCAAACACGTTTCGGCACAGCTGAGGGTACACTATTTTGTGCTCGGTAGTTGACAGCAATGGCAGCCAAGTACCCGTTTTCTGGTTTATTTGTACGGTTTATACAGAGTGCAAGAAAAAAATAATGAACATAGCTGTGACTTGTGATGAAAACACAACATATATCCTGTTCTCAGTGCCACCATTTAGGCCTAATACTTGAAAGATATCTTTATTATTTTGTGAATTATTCCCCACAGTGACCTCAGCAGGAGTCTCTCTCTAAAGACTAGAGTGCTCAGTATAGCCATCCCCAAGACTGGCTTCTTTGCTCTACGGCAACTATGACAAGTTTGTCCTATCAGTAGGACTGGAACTTCATCTTTGAAGGGGCAAGGCTGTATTCCTTTTGTGAAGGGCACTTCCATTGAAAAACCTTAAAGTCTGTGAAAAACGTTTTGAAGGGGCATCAAGGCCAAGACCAGGGCAACAGAGGCCATGGCCTTTGCGACCTTGGTGTAATTCCGGCCCTGAATCAGTAATAAATCCCCCAACCACAGATTAAAAAAAGAAGGAATTTAGACGAGTTGTGATAATTACGAATAGGTAAAAGTTATTTTTCATTTACTCACAAGCAGCATCAAATGTTCCCCTCCACTGGTCAGTAGTCAGTCTGTCTTCAACCTCAGCGGTCAGTATGTTCTGGTCATCATCCACCCACATAGTGACCACATAGTCCATGCCACGGAATGCATATGGACCTGACACACTGGTTAAAATGTCGTCTTCCTCAGCACCCATTGTCGGTTACAATTAATCAATGGGACGGATAAATGAAGTCCTGTTATTTGGGATTAAAATCTCTAGAAAGAAAGGGAAACAACAAACTGTGGTGAGAAGAGTCATGGCATAACAATTTACAGTAAAGGCATCCAGTGTTGTTGTACTGGATCATGAAGAAAAAAGACAGTCATCTTGCCCCTCTGCAAAGTCAGCCCCCAGGAAGCTCGACCACTGTTCGACCAATTTGGCCCCCTTACAAAGTGGCCCCCTACACAGTCCCCAAACTAACAAAGTCACCCCAAACAAAGTTGGCCACTGATTTAAATACTCAGGAAAGTACCAAGACACAATTTCCTGTACTATCACACAGATTATGTCACTTCATGAAAACTCGAAAAATGTGTATAACAATCATATTGAACTTTTGTTATTTTCATGAAGTGACTTTTTTGTTTACAAGTAAGAATTTCATTGACAATTGTTTCCCTGCACAAATAATATACAGTTATGTATCCTTTGAGATTTCAGCTCTCTAATAAAGTAGGCCTAAACAATTTTGATTTTCGACCATGAAATAAAATCGAAACTGCGATTTTAAAACATAACCAGCATCAATTCTCAATATCTCAAAACAAAGTTTTATAGGCCTAAGGAGAAAATTGTTCAGAAACAGAAATGAAAACAGAGCAAAAGGAAACTTTTCTAAATCATCTGTATCTTTAAACTATAATAGCCCCATACTAATGCCCAACACTGTTGCTGCATAACCTCCGACTCTTGACTGCTTGACTGGGGCACTAATTCATGATTTATGGGTGGGGCTAGTTTTTCGGCAGGAAATTGGCAAACAAAACATCATTTGACCTGAGTCGTGACCAAGGTCAGTGGCTTTATAGTCTACACAGAGCAGAGCTTTATAATTATTCTAATTTCTAATTCTATATCTCGATTAAATGAATTGAATGAAATGACTACTAGTAACTACTGTCGATCAGTTACTTTTCCTTACTAACCCCCTTCCCGCCCCCCTCCAATGACCTTACATGTGTACTTGCGATCATCGTAACCCTCAACTCAATCCTTCCCTGTCCTGATCGAATTCGGGAGGCCATGTTTTTGTTGTGGAGGAGGGTTGGTTACAATTATCGCATTATTTCAAGTAAACTTACCCAATAATAGGCAAATACGCAATACCATGTGCAGACGAATCTCGGGAAATATAGTGGATTGGGGTTCACTCCCGTTCCCGTGGTGGTTGGGGAAAATGTGTGGTACAGTGCCTCCTGTGTGTCAACGCTATACAGTAACATACAAACATGTATGATGTAGCCTCCCCAACGTTTAAAAAAAACGCGCATACAATAGTTAGTGTAAAAGTGTCAACCTCAAAACGCCCTCAAGCGACAAGACAAGAATTAAATCTACGGAAGCCAAGAGAGACCATACTACGTGCTATACTGAATTATTATTAGCGTTATTAATTTGTGTTTTTAGTTGAAGGCGCTTATAATAATGCAAGCCGAGTTTGCCACGCTGACATGCCGTGTATTATGATTACATTGTATACGAATAAAATTAGTTGGGGTCATTCCCCAGACGGAGCTATTAATATTACAACCTCTGTTTCATTGAGTCAAAAAGCCGCTCACAAAAGATCCTCTGTGTAACTTTGACAGAAAAAAATTAATTAATCAATAAATAGACAAACAATTATTGAAAAAGCACAAGAGATCCTATATGTGCGTATGACCTAAGAAATGTTTATGTTTAATCACGTCCTAAACATGCGAAGTCCTTAAACTTTTAAACTAAAAAGGGACTGCTTTAAACGTGTGCTCACTACAGACTTTATCTCACTTTTGCTGACCCCCTTCATTGATGATTTAAATAATAATAGAATTTGATTGACATCTTGCACTGACGTCACACGCGGCTACTATCCATCCTGTCCGCGGTACATGTGACGTAGTTCCAATGTGAGCCACGCCCATTTCACACAAACTGACAGTCCAACGTTTACCAGAAGCCCATTGAGCAATGATTTCTTTAAGAATGTATGTGTGCAAAAATAGTTTTTGGACTTGCCTTCCAGTAACTTGTTTTGCTGAGTCTCATTGTCTTTTATTCACAAGGATTATGTATCACACGGCTCAAATCTGCTGACTCCCAAAATGGCGCAACCAAGATTTATCGTCGGTGATGACGTTAGGTGAATTGGGTCAGTAGTATTTGAATATTTTGGGGCCCACGCGGTATGGCTCTAAAGTATGTAGGGAAAAGAATATTGCAGACTGTAACAGGCATACGCTCAATAAGAGACGTGTTCCACCAGCTAATGGCCCTCTGAAATACACATTTCTTTGATTGAACGTATGCCCGTTAAATGCTGTAGAACTTGTTATTCTGTCATTAATTCTACATACCGACTTTATGATGAATATTTTTAAAGGGCCCATGAAATGTAACTTTTAAATTACATTCCTTGAAATGCACCTATTGTGTCCTATTTAACCATATTTTAAATTTCCATGTTGCCATTTTCAAGGGTATTTTGGTGCCCTTTTGGAAGTTATGCTGATGCAAATTACCATATTCATGAGCAAAAGTTTAATGTCATGTCAGGCAGAAACCCGAATATTGCAGTTAGTTTATGCACAAAAAGATGACAGAATTTAGTAGGCTTTTTTCTTTAGTGATTCGTTGTTGTGTCAGTTCAAGGCAGTAAGGCAAATGACAAACCTTTATGCTTTCAATAAGCAAATGTTTGGATGCTTTTCATGAATTTCAACAAGAAAACCACAGTGGGTCTCCCTGAAATGACGTCACGGCAACAGCGCCCTCAGCTGTCCGGAAAAGCATGGACATTAATTTTAAAGAAGCACTTTTCAAAAAAATTAATCTTAAAGCGATGTCAAGTAGTTTTCATACACTTAAGATTAATAAAAACCAGAATAAAATATTTTCTTAGGAAACATTCACTTCAGGGGCCCTATTAAACATGCAACAGGTGTTCATATTAGACCGTTATTTGACTACCAGTATTGGTTTGAAGTATTTATACACAAATCCTCTGAAAAAAAACATGATCCTTACTTCACAATTTCACCAGATGTTTGTATTTTACAATGAAACGGCCAGCTCACCTTACCTTGAGTCAACAAGGAATCAAGTCAACATATCAAGTTTTGAATTAAATGGTTTTGCAAATAATGTTGTGTTCATGTCCGTGGACACAACCCTTACGAAGTTTAATTTCTATGATCAAATACAAAGTAAGTCGACTTATGCGTGGGAATGATTTGGTTAATTCACCGTAGTAGTAAAACATGGATTGCTCACTGAAGAATTTAGTTTTACATTGTACCTTTACAAAGAATTGTAGTCTGTCGTTAGTTTGCAACGATTCTGGATCAGCTAAACTTTCCTGAAAACATAATGTATAGTCACATCGACTTGGCAATCTCGACTGTCTAAAAATTCATTTGATTCCTATCCGAATAAGTACAGTAAAAGTTTTAACATAATCATTTTAAAGCTAAAAATTAGACAAAGGCAAAAGGTTTAGGGTAACGGAAATGTTTTTTTTTTAATGTTTGTGGAATGAATAATCATAATTTTAAGAATTTATCAGAATTCTACACGAAGCTTATTTTGGCACCTAAAAGCCACCGTATTACACTTCAGACCGGTGTTTGTAAAACAGTCTACGCCCTGCAACTGGCCTGAAACGACAGTCACCATGGGGAAGACGAAGACTGGAGTTGTGGCTTTGGCGATAGGCCTAGTGGGACTTGCGTTGGGGATTTTACTTGGACATTACGTGACTGCTCCCGCAGCAGGTGATAAGCCTTCTACCGGAGAGTCAGTGCCTGATGCGGCACCGAAGAGCTACCAAGACGCGGTGAGGGAACCGGACTCTGGTATCAGTCAGAGGATTATCAATGGCATAGATCCGGAAAAAATCAGACAAAATCTCGAGTGAGTTCAGCATTCATGTTGTCGCTAATTAAAAATTTTCGACTGTACTCCTTTCGATATCTTAAAATCATCTGAGTTAACATTAAGATTCCCGGGAGAGATGAGGGCCAGATCTCACCCCACCCAACTTCCGTATCATCGTAACAGATGGTTCAACCAAAAACAGACTGCATCGCCAATTCAAAGCTATACGGTTGAGGCATATCGAATACCATACCTTATGGGAATCAAAAGTACATTAATCCAAAATAAGTTTCGTAAATCGATAAGGTTTTATTTGTTGGTTGTTTATTAACAAATATTGGTAGTTGTTTTTGTACAGTTATTGCTGCTGAAAAGTAGGCATAGCCTACTTCAGCATCATCAGCAGCAGTCCAGTATTGTCCTGAAGACGAGCAGAGTGTACTGTTCGAAACATCAAGACCACGCCAGCTCTTTTTAGAGCCACCACCCCACTGCCCCCCGCAAATAAAATTGTATACATGGTTGTACCCGCAAGTTTACTAGTTTACTAGTTGTAGTCACTTATCAAAACACAACGTAGGCCTATTTAAATTTTTAACCCAAAATGCATGTCAGATTCTAGTTATTAAGTGACTTAGATGGATTCTCTTGGAAAACGTGAATTGAAACGCAGTAAATTTCATGAGAATTTCGTTATTTTCGCGAGTCAGGTACCGGTACGGTACACTATGTGTCGACATTCAAACCAGCTTCTGTAGTTTGCAGCCATTAAGTATTATTTTATGGTCCGTTGAGTTGGCCATACCGAGGTGTTGTTGAGAAGGTTGCATGCATTTTAATATCAACATCGCTTTCAATATTCGACACCATACGTATACAAATAATCCTAACCACCGTGCGTTAAGTAAACGTCTTTTGAAAGCGTTTAAAGACACACACACACAATATTTCATTGGGGCCTTTACATATATATTTTTTGTTGTTGTTGAAAGCTTATATAGCTTGGTGTAACGTTTATAAACCAAGTTTCAAAAAAACATTTCCGTATGAAATGCTGTCAGTTCTAAGGCATCGTTGTGAGTACAGCCTCGTTTATTTAATAGCCAAGCTATATAACTAACATGCAGTTAATTAACGTGTCCAGTGAGCATGATCAAATATTAATGCGCACCTAAAAGTTATCCATTACATTTCCGCGGGTAAATTCATCGGTGTTTCTTGGGAACAGGACCCCATAGAAAGACTTTACTCTTTCGAAAACTAATGGTTTATACCGTTCCTTTAAATCTAAAACCTTTGCGGGCGATCCAATTCAGTACATGTTTACTTCTGCGTGTCCGTGCTGTTCTATGGAGAGTTCCAATGTCACTGAGGAACACCGTCAATGGGTAACGCACGACAAACCAAACAAAGGTATAAAAGTCGAAAACACTTTTTTGTCAATGTACACCATGATAACGTATAGGCCTACTTCCGCCATGAACTACCACCGAGTGTATGGCTCCATGAATAAAGTCCACTGTGTAGGCTAACTAACAAAACAGTCATCTAGTCGAGGTTAAACCAAATCAAAATCTATTGAATGCGTTTATTTAGAGACACAACGAATGAGGTTTTCAGTGGGAAAGTGTGCAGTTTTATGTGGAAGCTTATTGGTGTAATTTTGATAACCCAAATTCCCCCCAATTTTTTTGAAATGAAATGCAGCCAATATCAAAGCGCGTTTGATTTCCAGCCTTTTGTAAAAAGCTAATACAATGGCTTCGCCAGTGCTGAGGTGGACCGGAAAATCTGGACCAATATCACTGGACAGGCTCGAGCTGCCGCATGGACTCGACTTGATTGATTGACAATGTTCTACTGCAAGTGCGGACACAGCACTGTAGAGTAATTTTGAGCGCGTCGCTTTAAATGTAGGTCATCTTGCGTGGCTCTCAAAACTGCCCCTAAAATATGGTATAAAGTTTGCATAAGGGAAAGATAGGTAACCTACGGAAGCGTAGTTAGGACATACCGACAAAAAATCGGGCTCCACTATTCCGCCCGGGCGGATTACTATTTCGCCCGGACGGATTACTATTTCGCCCGGGCGGATTACTATTCCGCCCGGGCGGATTACTATTTCGCCCGGGCGGATTACTATTCCGCCCGGGCAGATTACTATTCCGCCCGGGCAGATTACTATTCCGCCCGGGCAGATTACTATTCCGATGCACATATGCTCCGCAGCCTGGCCCCGTATTCCGCCCGGGAGTAATAGCAATCCGCCCTGACGAAATAGCAATTCGCCCAGGCGGAATAGTAATCTGCCCGGGCGGAATAGTAATCCGCCCGGGCGGAATAGTAATTCGCCCGGGTGGAATAGTAATTCGCCCTGGCGGAATAGTAATTCGCCCGGGCGGAATAGTAATCCGCCCGGGCGGAATAGTGGAGCATGATTTTTTTTCAGTATGTCCTAACTACGCATCCGTAGTAACCACATTAGGAGTGCGACTTTGATCCAATCTCCATTGATTGATCAACTTTCCAATGAAACCGGTTTTAGTAAAGCAATTTGGAATTAACAGTGTGAAGACCCACGGTCTTCACTCTACTCCGTGAAAAGGACTGGGTTGCGGGGGTGGCCGCTGTTAATGGATGGAACCTCACTGACCCATCTTTCCCTGCTCAGCACGATCAGTGAATACCATGCAACATCAGATGTCTCAATTACTCACTGAGAGATAATTTTATCCACCAGTCCTGTATTAATTGTGGTGTCATTAAATGTGCAAAAATATGGTGGTCCAGCGCCTTCACTGCTTGTAGTTGACAGCAATTTCCTGGGCAAGGAAGAAGCCACTTTGAGCACCGAATGGTCAGTCATCCTGTAGGTCGACTTGTTCCTTCAGTCCCAAGCTCTCAAACTGAACAATATATTCCTCGATGCCGAAGGGGGAGCCTTCACCACCTCCCTGCCAGCGTTTGGTGTGTATCACATTCAATGGACTGCAGGTCATGGGTAGGCGGTCTCTACGCGGTCTTCTAAAGCAGCTTTGTGGCACCTGCGTCCAAGGGAAACGAGACTCACTTACTAAGAAAAAAGGGATGGGGATTTGTAGTACTTCAAAACTCACAGCTTTGCTCAATGATTCGAAGACGGTGGTCAAATTTAACATCTTTTCTTATAACCGGTAGCAAATAGTGCTATTAATCTTGAGCAGGCTACGGTTACATCGAACGTATTACTTATTGTTTGTGTTTTGGGCTGCAGGTATCTATCTTCTAAGTCACACGTAGCTGGCAGTGTGGTCAGTTTAGAGCAGGCACAATGGATACAAGATGCCTGGTTAAACCAAGGGCTGGACAAGGCCGAGTTGGTCCCCTACGATGTCTTACTCTCTTATCCACCCGAGAAGGATGACCCTCAGCAAAACAGGGTTAGTTAATAAAACATGTTGAAAGATATTAAAAACATATAGCTGTGTGACAACATGCTTATTCTGACAGGATTGAATCTCCCAAAATCTTCCTCAGGAAGTTGTCTGGCTTCTTAGGACTGCAGGGGTAAACAACAATGGTTATTATTTATAACGATAGCCAAACATGTGGGTGTTGAGTTACCATGTAGAGTGTAGGACTTTGGAGGATTCAAGGGGGTCTGTAGCCAATCAAGACAGGGGATTAAGAGATCAATGGATTGGTATCAACACTTGGACAAATCTACGGATGGACAAAATGATAAAGAAACAATAAGAGTAAATTGCTGCATTTTTTTTCTCAATTGAAAACTCTGATCTTTGACAGAAAAGTTTCATTGAGATACCTTTTTGAGATACCAGTTGTCCAAGTCGTGTTTTTACTTTTTAATCCTCCATATCTTTTGCTCCACAGTAACAGTTTCCCAACATTTATTGCTGATTTCTAACCTCGCCTACAATTTTGCAAATTCTTCCTTAAGAGTTTATACAAAACGAGAAACTATTGGGTTTTTTTATCCTTCGTGATTTTAGTTGTTCTTAATTCATAGATTGAACTGTTGACGTCCCAAGGAGGCGCTGTTGAGTTTACAACTCAGTTACGAGAACCCCCTCTGGATCCGGATACCGACACCCCAGTGGAAGACCCTGATATCTTAGCCCCATTCAATGCCTACTCAGGAAGCGGTGAAATTGAGGTAGGGCCTGCAGTGAATACTTCAAAAAGCAAACATTGTTACAATTAAATCAATGTACTGCGCTGTTTCATTAATAGAGAGGACGGTCTTTAGATGTGTTAAACATTTGTAGTTCTTGACATTATTTCGTTAATTCCTTGACTCAGCTGCGAATTCTAGGCTAAGTAATAGAACAAGAAGCAAGCTGTTGTAGTACAAAACATAAACATTATGTATCCAATCTTATTTTGCCTAAATCGACTTGCCTCTTTGATAGAAAGCTTGCGTAAGTTTGTCACTGACTGAACCAAAAAAATATTCAGCTGAAATTACTGGTTTATCTTACAAGATTTTTTTTGAAGAAAATATTATATTGAATAATTGTATCTACTTTATATTTTGACAAAGTACTTGTGCTATCATCTGGACATTTTCCAATTTTGTTTTCTCTTAATTCTTTTTTTTTTTCAGGGAGATCTTGTGTATGTGAATTACGGTCGAGCAGAAGACTTTCAGAAGTTAGAACGAGTGCTTAACATTAATGTAACCGGGAAAATATGCATCGCTCGCTATGGAAGGATCTTCAGGGGAGACAAGGTGAGAGGGATACTAGACTCTGGAATGCAGTCTAAATAAACAATGTTTTCACAAAAAGTAAATGAGAATCAGAGTAAGACTCAGACCCCAAAATATAGTCAGAAACACAAAATGGTTAACAAAATATGCATTCAACAAGGAGATGTAAAATGAAGTATGATTTCTGTTGGAATCAATAAACGAAGCTTTCACATTGCATACAGGTTGATTGAACGTCCATAATTATGTAAACATTTACCATTGCAATTGCTTAATTCATTTCTTTCGAGTTTGGCTTTTTACACGCTCACTGCTCATCAAGCCTATCACTGGATATTCTAAATCTTCGTCGAAGTCATTGTCAGGCACAAAAACCGTCCTGCCCAGCCTTTTCATGTTTTGTCAGTGTTCAATCTTTGTTTGATTGATTGATTGTTACTTAAAGGGGTATCGTTTTCTGCCCTTGGCTGCAAATAGTAACAGTTGTTAACCATGTTAATTAACTCTTTCTCTTTTTATGTTAAAATGCTGGGTCAGAACCTGTAGACCTTTCCCATGCAATATGTAAATTGCACATCACGCGTCCGCACTAAACACTACTGCATGGTGGGCAAAATGAGGGAACATCGTGCCTTCTTGTGTGGAGGCTCGTGGTAGCGTGACGCACACGCGTTTTTGCGTTTGCCTTGTGCACAACTCTGTGGGGGTTTGCCAACCAACACTTTCTGTACGCATGCGTGAATGTTATTAGAATAGTTCACTGGAAAGGCTGATTTCACCCAAGTGCACAAAAATAAGTTTAGCACAAGTCAATTTGGTTCCGTACACCATGTATGATTGGTTTCCTGCTAATATTTTGCTCAGCTGAAAACCGTTGAGGAAGATTGTCTGCATGAGCAGCTCTAATAATTTGCACATCACGCATGCGCACTAACACTACTGGTGGGCAAAATGAGGGAACATCGCGCCTTTTTGTGTGGACTAATTTGTGCGTCTGCCTAGTGCACAACTCTATGACGTTTGCCCACCATTAATGTCAGTACGCATGCGTGAATGTAATTAGCACATTTCATGGGAAGGGTCTATTGGGCCTGGGTCTTGTCAACATGTTGTTTTTCTGATGCAAAGTATCTTTTCATCCCCAGGCTGCAGGAGCCGAGAAAGCTGGTTGTCTTGGGTTGATTCTCTACAGTGATCCATTAGACTATACTGTACCTGGAGAAGCTGTGTATCCAGATGGTATCTATCTACCAGGAACTGGAACACAAAGAGGAACACTTCATATTGGTAGCGGTGACCCCTTGACCCCTGGATACCCTGCTATTGGTAAGGTTCAAAGAATAAAGCTGCTCAACCCTAACAATGTTTTCTTGCTAAGCTACGCAAGTCATAACAATGTGAATGGACCAAAATAATCATTGTTCAGGAAGTTGTCTGACTTTGGAGGATTCATTGGATACTGCAGGACCAAATGACAGACCGATCCATTAAGCCCCGCCCCTTAAGTGTTGACCAATCCCAGCCTTGGCTACGCCACCTAAAGTCCGACTGAAAATGTAATCATGTGCGCGCGTTCATGTCGTGCTGTGTGTGGCATTGAAGAGACGCACGTTGTGCTGCCCACGTGTATACAGTGGTGATGTTGCCAATGCTGTGATTGGTCAATATGGGGGGGGGGGCGGGGCTTAATGGATCGGTCTGTCATTGGAACATCATCAGAGTCCAAACATTTGTGAGTTATCAGAAAAACTGGTGTGTTTTGGAGGATGTGGGAGTGTCTCTGGATGGAAGCCTCTCTTGCCAACAAATTTAAATCGCATTCCGGCAAGTAATTAACTAAGCTGAGCATTCCCCCTTTTTAAAAATTAAACTTGCCCCAGGAACATGCAGGTAAGATTAAAATTAAAAGTCTCATCCATTATACATGATTTTTAATCACAACATTAATTGCAACCCTTGATGTTTATTTTCTGTTGACAGATTCTGCCTATCGCATCCCAATAAGTAATTTGACAGGTCTGCCGAACATTCCAGTTCATCCCATAGGGTACAATGATGCTGCACATTTCCTCAGGCGAGTGATCTTATTCAGTTTGCCTTGCCTGACAGCATTGAATATTGATGCTGTCTGCTGATATAAAAACTCAGACACGAGTGATCTCAGCAATTTTCTAAAAAGGCTTTTCTTAACCAGCTTTAAAAAAAAAAATTCTAGCTGCCCCAAATGAAAAAGATATCCGGAAGGTTTAGACAATATTACTCCAGTGTTAAGGATGTTGCAGTGTTCTGCATTGACATCAGGTTAGTATAATATGTCCACTGGTCGAATAGTTATAAAATCACACGAGAACCAAGTACGTTTCGCCTAAGCGGTCTGGCTGGCTTCGCACAGCTATTACATATATTTAAAAAAAAACTATGGTTATGTTGGCTGAGTGAGGCTTGCTAGTTCGGTTTCCCAGCCAACTACTGACAAAGTAATGGGGAAAGTCCTATGGTGTTATATTATCTATTTCAAAGGTGACATTCATCAGCACCTAAAGTCATTCTCTTGGGTCACTTCTGCTAGTTAAAGTTTTGGTTACAAATGTTGCAAAGAAGTCTCCATCATCAAAAAGTAGTTATAAAAAAGTAGACCTAAAGCTGAATAAAATTGTAGCTTTGCCTTTTCCCTTTCAATAAAACTGTCTCTACAAAATATGGGTCCTGTCTTGAATCCTAGCGCATCTTTCTGCCTGTCGGCGTTTGACCTTTGAGTGTTTTTTTTTAAACAAAGATGTGAATTATAGGTTTCTTAAATCTCGTTGTTTTGCCAACAGTATTATGGGTGGTGAAGAAACAAGTGAACAATGGGCGGGGAACATCACTAATGTAACTTTTAGGTATGGACCTGGATTTAATGCTGAAAACCAAAACAAGTAAGTGTACACCATGCAACAACCATATATTGTTGGTATTAGAAGCCATTTCTTCTCAGAACTTGGCTACCTCTTTTAACAAGTATTCATCACACGGTGTTGCTTCAAATTATAGCAAAATACTGCTTCAAACCTCTGCTGAACTGCTTTTTTTTTTTTTTTTTTTTTTTTTTTTTTTTAAAGATTTATGCAAACGCTGACATTTTTAAACCACTCTTATTTAAAATCTTAAGTTTAAATTCAGCAAAAGAGTTTATGAACACCTTAGGACAGGCTCTTCTATGGTGCAAGTGCAGTAGTGGATTGGAGTTGTTACACCACTAGTTCTGTTTAGAGTAGGCTAGGCCATGAATAGACTAAAGGAACAAACCGAAGAGATATTAATTTCATGATGCTGTTGGAAGCCTCTCTAGATTCTAGGGTTTTGTTTAATTAACGGGCAGCTCTTTTCAGAGCCAGCACAAAATTTCTCTCATGCTATTCCTTAATTAACAGAACAAGCCTCTATATTTTGGGTTGTTTCACAGACCCAAAACACCGGCCACTCATTTCAGTTTGTTTTCTAGAATGATTTCAAAACGTTTTTGTTTTAAATGTTTTGCAGGAAAGTGGCGATGAGGATTTTCACTGAGAACAGAATGGCCGATGCCTACAACACCATCGGGACAATCAGAGGCAGTGTTGAACCAGGTGTCATGCTGGCTGCAATCCTTGATTTCATTTATACCTATCCCGGTGTTCGACCAACAGCCGAAAACCCTATTGTTATTTTCCTTGACATTGTCCTTGCACCTTTTACAGCTTATTTCAATTTGGGGGTGTATAATTCTGATCTCTACCACCACATCCAAATACGTTTTTCAGGGTCATCTATACTGTGTCACTTCAAACCATGTTGCCAATGCTGGCACTGTCAGTATTGTTTTAATTAATTGCCCTCAGAAGTAATCGTGAGCAAAGTTCTCTTTGTAAAGGGCCCAAAAGGTGATATATAGCTCTTTAAAGAATCCTGCCTTTAATGATGTACCCCTCTCTCTCTCTTAGATCGTTATGTGATTATTGGTAATCATCGTGATGCCTGGGGGTACGGGGCCATGGATCCGTCCAGTGGCACAGCCTGTATGATGGAAATCAGCCGTGTCTTTGGCTCTCTCGTGAAGGATGGTCAGTTTTTAATCATAGAGCAAGGGTTTAATTAATGTTAGTTAGCTATGTATTAATGTGGTTGTGGATATGATACCCAACCAAGTACACAGATTCTAGGATTGAAACCCAGCCTGGCTGGTCACAAAGCTTGTGTCCCTTGAGCAAAATTCTTTACTGTAAGAATGGGATGTTACAATCTAAAAAAAAAATCTCCCGGGTCAGAATTGACCGGGATTCCGGGTGCCGTGGGACCTGACCCATTTCTGGGTCTGAATGACCCGGAATCTATGTCAAACTGACCCAGAAATGGGTCAAGCTGACGCAGAATCCGAGTTAAAATCCATTTTTAACAAGTTTCTGGGTCAAACTGACCCGAAACGGGTCAGGCCCCTAGGAGCCGGAATCCGGGTCAATTCTGACCTGTGAGTTTTAGTGTGTATAAGCTGTAGGTCCTGTAAGTGTTTAAGTGATGCTATTGGGGCATCCTTGGTTTTGTTACCAGTAATTAATAAATATAATAATAGTAATAACATTAGCAACCACGAATGAAGTAAGTCCATGGTAGTGGTAGTTAATTCTTGTCTTGCATGTATATATTGAGCGGCTGTAGTCTGTGATATTTTAACTGATGAGGTGCATTGTTTTTGTTGTAGGTTGGAGACCGAGACGAACCATCATGTTTGGCAGTTGGGGTGCTGAGGAGTATGGACTTATTGGATCGAATGAATGGGTCGAGGTAATAATATACCATTTCTCATTTTTTTATGTCTAAATAATAAAAATTATAATAATAATAATAATATTAATAATAAAAATACATGCTGGAATATACTGGATCTTCATTTAGAAATCAAATTAATAGTGTATGATCATTTACACTGTCCTTGTCACTGTTTGTGGTTAAATGTTTTCCGACCCACGTTTTACGTTGGAAAAGCGCGGTGCTTGAAAAATGCGCTGCATAAATAGGTTGCTTGTCGACTCCCACAATGAAATAGCAGTAGCGAAGTTAGATGGTGACGTCACGTCACCTACGAAGGTTGTAGCCCCGCCCCCCCCCAAAAAAAAATACTAGCTCTAGAACCGCGCCTGGTCACACATCTTTAAGGACTTCACATTGCTTTGAAATCCCGCATGTATAATAATTTGGCACCCAGGATCGCTCACATTCTTATCATGACTAAAATGTTGTCCGATCAGTGCAAAAACAAAAAATAACTTGTGTCTTGATTTGCATTGTATCGCCCACAAGAGAGTCTATGTGCAAAGACTTTATCATGGCGCCGTTTATGTGTGTGTGTTCGTGTATAAGCAAAGTATTACGCGTGTACAAAAAGGCTAATTTAGGAGATTTAAAGTTTTTGTTACTAACACGATAGTGTACCACTCAGTTCTGTATTGAATCTATAACTGACTTCACATGTGATTAATTTTACAGGAATATGTTCAGAATCTAGGTGGCAGGGCTGTGTCATATCTGAATGTAGACACTGCTGTATTAGGTGAGGACGTACACCGTAGAACTTCATATGATTCATAACATCGTTTGTCAATAAAGAAAACACCCGCTGCAAAAATGTGGTAGACATAAAACTATTTTGCAGAAACTGACGGACTCTACTAGTCATTCCCGTAATTAGATTTCCACCGAAATGTTTATAGATGTATTAAAAGGTGAGAGTATCCCATTGATAACACCTTTATTCATTAATTTACGGGTCGTTGTAATTAAAACCAGATTGAGAGTTGAAACAGCTCGTTGTTATCTTATTTCAAATTCAATATCATCAGGGCAGGAAACCACTGTTTGTTTGTTTGATTACATATAGGCACTTATACCCTTGAAGTTGCCGGAACACCGAACTTGTACAACACAATCTATAAGGCTGCTATGAAGGTAAATTAAAATGACTGAGTGAAATTGCAAACATTTAAGTCAACTATTAATTGTAGAATTAGCATTTCTCTATGGCTTTGTCAGGATTGACTCAACTGAAATACAATTTGAATTGAAGAACAGTTTTCTCCGGTAGAAGAAGTAACTTTTTTCCCCAATCATTTGGTTCAGTGCACAGCATTTGAAACAACATTTATAGCCATATCCATTTGTTGTACGTATTGCTTTAAAATTTGTTTAAGATTCCCGACCCCAACCCAGAGGGTGACCGCAGGACAGTTTATGATACATGGAAAGAGAGAGACCTGCTGGGTAATACCGTAGATGGAGATCCAAAGTAAGTCACTCGGAGTCTACTATGATGAGTTTATCTGTCTTACGCTGTTCATAAAATAAAATTTTCTTATGGCATGTTAACCCTATCAGGACCGGGCTTTTTTGGGATGTACGGGGCCGGGGGGGGGGGGGGGGTGGCACGTAGTATTTTCCAAAGTGTTCGACCGATTTTCAAAACTCCAAAAATCGTCTTGAAAGGGCGTTTTTGACTGTTTTTTGCCCATTTTTGTCAAAAACGGTGTTTTCCCCATAATTTCTGTATTATTTCTCCAAATGTTGAGTAAAAATGGATAAAGCCAGTAAGGACAGTTCCAGCAAGTCTTGCAAATTCTACAAGGAACGCATGATGTTCATGATAATGTAGTACTGGTTGCACGACGGAACGTTTGGGCCAGACGACCGCGATGACACACTTTTTCAACACAAGAATTTCACAGTTTTGAAGCTGAAATCGTCCAAAGAAAAGGCTTTCCAAAACTGTGTGATTCCTTTGTCTATTTGAAATTCCGCAAGGCTAGGTATGCTCACTTTTCCCAACGTTCTTGACCCTTTTTTATAGTGATTTAGGCCTACATTACAAACAAAACAACAGGCGGGTGGTTACATCGTCGTCCGACGCCGCCGCTTAACTCAAAAATAAACCTCTTGTCACCCTAAAAACAGATTGGTTGAAATAACCAATATATTGGTCAAATTCAACCAATGTGGTTGGTAGATATGTGTCCAACCAACCTATTGGTTAAAATAACTAATGTCAAATGGTTTGATTTTTTCAACCAATCCATTTGGTTGTAATACTAACCAACATGTCTTGGTTGTTTATTTAACCAATCTAGATTGGTTAATTTTTCTACCAAACCAATCTTGGTTATTAATTTTAAACTTTTCAACCAAACCAATCTTGGTTGTTTATTTAAACAATCTAGATTGGTTAATTTTTCAACCAATCCATAAACAATCTTGGGAAAATAGGACCCTCTCCTGCTCACTCACAGGCCCAAGGGGTGCACAGACGTGCACTATTGCCCGAATAATGCCAGTCCATATGTGTTTTATAACACACCTCAGTCCGGAGATTCTTCTCGATCCAGACGCCGTTGAGGGCGCTGTTTACCAGTCAATAGTTTTGGGGTTTTTGAAACTATTTCCCGCTTTGCGAACTATTTTCCCGACGCGCGTCAAGTTCTCGGTGGTGCAGATTTCATACACTAGGCTATATATTATTAGTTCACCGCACGTGACCGTGTTTCAGCCAATCAGGATAAAGAACCAGGGAGACACTATCAGTATCCTGGAGTGTTACTCATTCTAATTTGTTAACTCCATGTGGAGTTTTTTTTTTAAACACCTCAGTCAAAAGGATGCAAAGCTGCGAAAGTAAAACATAATGGTCGATGATGAGGACTTGACAATAATTGCGTCACGAACCAACCACTGACTAATTCTCTACAGGATTACCATCTGTTTTTACCCCCTCCTCTCTTCTCTCTTTCCACGCCATTCTACCTAAGTATTCACGCTCCTGGAGCAGGCAGTGACCATGCAACTTTCCTTCATATTGCTGGCATCTCAGCAGCCAGCTTCAGCTACACTTTTGATCGGGTAGGAGTTAAATACTATTCATTAGTCTTGGTGAAAGAAGTTTCTTTTCTGTAGTACACGACCAATAAAAGTCCACGATCCACCCTTATCACGAATTGCAGCCAATAGAGGGCACTATCACTCCACAAACCCGCTATTACCCACTAACTGCTATCACAGAAAATTGTAGAATCGAATTACCTCTCAAAAAAGTGTTTTTCTGTTTTGACTGTGCACATATCGCACCTATACAAATGTATTTCCTTCGCATGTTGTTAGCAACATAATAATGTGAGAACTCGGTGTTCCAAGTTCCCTATGCACGTTTTAATATAGTCCAAACTCCACGAGCCAGCCTAGCCCATCACAGTATTGGAGCATGGATAGTATCACATTTTGGTGATGTTTTACCTGTTTTTAGTGCACCATTTTTTATCAAACTAATGCTTTTGCTGCTTGAAGGTTGGGATTCGAATCTCTGCCTACTACCCAGTGTACCACTCTGTCTATGAGACCTTCAAACTGGTGGAAAGGTACTATGATCCTGATTTTAAATATCACCGTGCAATGGCGCAGCTTGTTGGCGAGATCGCACGTAACTTAGCAGAGTCTATCCTACTACCTATGGATGTAGCAGTGTATGCTGAATACATCAAGGGCTATTACGAGGCCTTCCGTCAGGGAAACTATGGTCAGAGACTCACTCAAGAAGGAATCTCACTGGGTAACTATATGTTCACCTCTAGAAATCCTCTAAGCCGTTCTGGTTGGCTAATTCCCACCGCCTTTTTTTTTTTAAGTCAACTGGAAAACGTAACAATCCACAAACTGTTATATTTGGTTCAAACGTTTGTCTTGTTTTACAAATACAAAGTTTCATGTCTTGAAGTTTGAGTGTTGGCCCAATTCTGCAATTAATTGAGTATTTTACAAGCTCAGATGAGTGGTTGCAATAAATTGAGTCCTTCACAAGCTTGGATATGTAGTTGAAATCAAGTGAGTGTTTCACAGGCTCTGGTGAGTACAGTTGCAATCAAGTGAGTGTTTCACAAGCTTGGATGAGTAGTCGCAACCAAGTGAGTGTTTCACTAGCTTGGATGAGCAGTCACAACCAAGTGAGTGTTTCACAATCTTGAATGAGTAGTCGCAACCAAGTCAGTGTTTCACAAGCTTGGATGAGTAGTCACAACCAAGCGAGTGTTTCACAAGCTTGGATGAACAGTCACAACCAAGTGAGTGTCACACAAGCTTGGATGAGCATTCACAACCAAGTAAGTGTTTCACAAGCTTGGATGAGCAGTCACAACCAAGTGAGTGTTTCACAAGCTTGGATGAGCAGTCGCAACCAAGTGAGTATTTCACAAGCTTGCATGAGCAGTCACAACCAAGTGAGTGTTTCAGAAGCTTGGATGAGCAGTCACAACCAAGTGAGTGTTTCACAAGCTTGGATGAACAGTCACAACCAAGTGAGTGTTTCACAAGCTCGGATGAGTAGTCGCAATCAAATTAGTGTTTCACGTTTGGTTGAGTAGCTGTAATCAAGTGAGTGTTTCACAAGACTATAGGTGAGTACTTAGAAAAAAAGATCTTTTTACTTAAAGTGTATTCTTTATTTCAGGTGATATGCAGGATGCTTTGAACAACCTGACTGAGGCTGCCAATGCATTTGTCTTGAGAGTTGAAGCAGCTGATAAGACTGAGTATGTATCTTGTATTATCAACATTGGTTTTACCCAATTGTGATATGATTGTTTATCACAAGGTCATATATCATTGTTTCAAGGTTATCTGGAATACTTGCACGCATACATGATTAGTAGTTCGTTACAATAATGTCATATCTCATTTATCTAGGTTATAACTTCTTTGTGATATACTTACACACATGTTCTTTTATTACAAGGTCATACCTCATTTCTTCAAGGTTGTATCTGGAATGCTTGCACACATCATTAGTTCATTACAGCAAGGTCATATCAACTTGATGGTCGAAGTTAATTTGGGATTCTTTAGATGCTTAGTTGATTACAAGGTCATTTCTCATTATGTATCAAGGTTATATCTGGAATACTTGCACATTATAATAAGTTCATTACAACAAGGTCATGTCTTAATTATCAAAGTCATATCTTGGATACTTGCACAGCACACATGATTAAGCGATTATAAGGTCATATCTCAGTCAGGGATAGTTGTACACATGATTGTATTGTAAAAAAGTTTGTTCCAC